>CM064580.1:5224199-5579199 GCA_032716605.1 Paralithodes platypus
ATATATATAGTTAGCAAGGGAAATGAGAAGTCCGGGCTCTGCCTAATCGGTTCTGATGAAAAATGGCTAGAACTTCCTTTTTATAACCCGGCCCTCTATGAGCCCAACGTGAACTACTAAGGGACCGCGTCGCCCACTGACAATCATTAAGCGTAATTTCTCTCTCCTTCCTCTTGGGATAGACAAAGGCTCCCCCCTAGCTACTGGAGGGAGGGCGGGAGGGGGAGTGCTAGTGAGTTAGGTGCCCACCTCCCGCCTGGCGCACCCACTGACCCCTAACGGTGGCTAGCGTCTATTCTCCCCGTGCCCCATCATTACAAATAAGGTTACACACAATACTTATAACTAAGGATATAAACATAGAAACTTCGTTGCTCTCAGATGCAAACAAAATACATAGTCAGAATACTTATAGTACAACGGCTCACATAACTAAAGTTAGGACTCTACAATAGACTACAGCCAAAGTTCCTGCCCTGACGATCCTAGCGAGAGTGGGGCATGACTAGGCGTTCTGTACAGCATGCTCACACTGGACATGCATCACACTAATAAGGCCAAAGCTTCAATAATTGCAATCACAGAAACCTGGCTAGATTCAAGTATAAACGATGGTGAAATAAACATTCAAGGTTTCAACATGGTTAGGAATGATCGCAATAGGCAAAGGGGAGGAGTATGTCTGTATGTAAAAAACAACCTCACACACACACAACTAGGACCGACCTCCATGTAGAAAATCACGAAGCTCTGTGGATCGACCTACACCTGCCGAGAACAAGACCCATCACAATTGGGGTGTGCTATAGGCAACCAGATAACACACAATTCTTGATCAACTTTGAACGAACTTTGTCATCGCTAGACCCTCGGAATGAATCCTTTATACTAGGGGATTTTAACCTGTGTTACAAACAACGAAATAATAGGCTTGTACGAGAATATAGGCACATACTGACAATGCACAATCACAAACAACTCATCACAACCCCCACACGTATATCTGAGAACACTGCCACAATATTAGACCACATAAACTCGTAACAGAGAGGACAAAATATCCCAATCAGGGGTTATACAGACTGGGATACGTGATCACTTCGTCACATATTGCACACGGAAAACCAAAAAAATTACCCTAGAGAATCACAAGGTTATCAAAACAAGGTCACTCAGAAACTACAACAAAGAAACATTTCTGGACATTTTATGGAATACAGACTGGTCTCCAGTGTTTGGAAGTACAAACGTTAATGACGCATGGGTTGGCTTCAGACACATCATCAAAAACATCCTAGACGAAATAGCTCCTCTGAAAGACATACAAATTAAAGCAAGGTCAGACCCATGGATCAACAATGACATACTACACCATCTGGAACACAGAGACAATCTGTTAAGAAGGCTAGTGAAACATAGACAGGATCAAGGTCTGAAACATGAGTTCAACAGGGCCAGGAATAAACTAAGTAGAACAATCAAATCAGCGAAAACTAATTATTTCCACAATAAGGCAGAGGAATATCTGAATAACCAAAAGCAACTATGGAGGCACCTAAAAACAACAGGCTACAGTAACAAGGCAAGGGATTCGTCTAACACTAATATTGCTCTCAACATTAATGATCAGGTTTGCCACGATAAACGACAAATTTCAACCTACTTCAACACTTTCTTCACCTCCATAGCAAACACACTTGCACAGAACCTTCCGCAACCTCTTAATAAATACATGACAACAACGGCCACCTTTCGAAATTTCTACAGAGATGAAGGCATACACCCGAACACATTTGGATTGCAAAATGTTACACCAAAATACACTTTTGACTAGCTCTCTAACCTAAATGTACATACAAGCACAGGACCAGACAAAATTCCTGCCAAATTTCTACGAGATGGAGCCATTGGTATAGCAGGTCCCCTAACCCACATCATCAACCTGTCAATTAACACCAACACTGTACCTGCTGAACTGAAGGAAGCTATTGTAACCCCTCTATTCAAAAAAGGAAATAAACTAGAAGTTGGCAACTACAGACCAGTTAGCATATTATGTATTGTATCTAAAATCCTTGAAAGAGCGATATACACCCAAGTTGAACACTACCTCAAAGAAATTATCTATTTTATAAGTTTCAATCAGGTTTCTGATGCATGTACTCGACTGACTCCTGTCTCATCCAATTAACAGATCACATTCGTAAAGAAATGCCTAAAGGTAACTACACCGGTATGGTTCTTCTTGATCTACAAAAAGCGTTTGACACAGTAGACCATGATATCCTATGTAATAAACTACAAGCAATGGGCATTGGGTCTGTGAACTGGTTTAAATCTTATCTTAGTGGTAGACCACGAAGAGTCAAAATTGATGATAATATATCTGATCCTATGCCAATTAACTGAGGGGTCCCGCAGGGAAGCATCCTTGGTCCCTTACTCTTTCTCTGTTATGTGAACGACATGGAACTGAGCGTCTCGTGTAAATTATTACTGTATGCTGATGACAGCGTGCTTCTGGTTTCAGGAAAAGACCCAATAAGTATTGCCGCTTCACTTTCCAAAGAATTAGAATCATGTAGTGAATGGCTAGTGGACAATAGACTATCTCTTCACCTGGGCAAGACGGTAGCCATCTTGTGTGGGACAAAACGCAAACTGAAAGACATTGTGGGCTTCTCGGTCAACTGTAATGATATTCCTATAACAACAGTGTCACAAGTTAAATATCTCGGACTAAAACTGGACTCGAGTTTGTCAGGTGAAACAATTTTGGAATCTATCCTGTGTAAGTGTAGAGCACGTATAAAATACCTGTATAGACAGGTGGGATGCTTGAGCGGCGACCAAAAAGACCCTTTGCCAAGCGCTTGTTCAATGTCATTTTGACTATTCTGTGTCATCCTGGTACTCTGCATCATCTAAATCAGCACAGCACAAACTTCAGGTCACTCAAAATAAATTGGTTAGGTTCATGCTGAACCTAGGACCCAGATCACATGTTGGCCAGGAACAACTTCAGTCACTAGGTATGCTTGTGACGCATGTCCAGTGTGAGCATGCTGTACAGAACGCCTAGTCATGCCCCACTCTCGCTAGGATCGTCAGGGCAGGAACTTTGGCTGTAGTCTATGTAGAGTTTCCTAACTTAGTTCATGTGAGCCGTTGTACTATAAGTATTATGAATATGTATTTTGTTTTCATCTGAGTCAACGAGTTCTATTTTTTATCATTAGTTATAAGTATTGTGTGTAAAACTTATTTGTAATGATGGGAAGAGAAACAGCCACCGTTGGGGGTCAGTGGGTGCGCCAGGCGGGAGGTGGGCCTAACTCACTAGCACTCCCCCCTCCCCCCTCCCCTCAGTGCTAGGGGAGCCTTTGTCTATCCCAGCGGAGAGAGAGAAATTACGTAATGGTTGTCAGTGGGCGGTCCTTAGTAGTTCACGTTGGGCTCACTAGACGGCCGGGTATAAAAAGGGAAGTCTAGCCATTTTTTCATCAGAACTCCTTAGGCAGAGCGACTTCTCATTTCCCTTGCTAACTATATATATTCTTCTGACTGATGTGAACTTTCTCTACTACCTTACATTCTTATCTCCTCTTTTCCCTGCCTGATTAACTTCCATGGTCCCGTTGGTGCAGAGCTAGTCAGCCAACGTATTTTCGCTTGAGTTCTCACAAGATACTTGCCTATTAGATAGCCTATTTTGGAAGGGTTAACTTAGAATAGGATTGATTTATGTTTGTTGCACTTGTATATGCATTTCCCTGTGTGTTATTATTATTATTCCTGTTTTCTGCTAGTCTAGGTAATGCTAGACTGGGGTAAGGCTTTTCTGTGTTACGAGTTGTTGTTTGATACAGTGGTTAAGCGATAAACCTGCATACTCGTTTCGATTCAGTGAAGCCTAGGTTGTCTTCGCGGCTGACTGTGTTGAGTTAATAATTTACAGTGCGTGAGGGCAAGAGCCTAACCACCCTGTATTTTATTAACAGTTTGTTTTTACTTTGTCAAGGAGCCGGGAGAAAACCAGATACAAGGGATCTGGATTTCTCAAAACGCACTTGTTAGTTTTAACGTAATACTTTAAACAGTTGTGAGGACTTCGCTAGGCTACGAGCCGTTTTTGCTCAGTCACTGCTACCTTTTGCCCACAGTACCCCAGCTAGACTTTACTCGATTAGTAGATACAGTTTAGTATTGAAGCTTTCCTTATATATGATATTGTTTATGCACTATTGATTTCATGTGTTGCACGCTTGGCTACTTTAGTGATTAGTGGCCCACGAGCACAATCCGAGTAGGCTATTGCCGTTGCATTTGCGGAGTACTTCTTTTTAATGTTTGCCATTTACTATTGCATATTCTTTTAATTATTCTTATGCCAATTTAAACCTTTAATAGTATTTAATTGCCAGTGTTTTTGCTTATTGAATTACTGTTCAAAATCCGATACATACTTCTTACGAGCATCCGAGAAGCATCTAACTTTTTTTCAGAAGATTCCTTGCTCGATGCTTAAGGACTATTAATTAACGTAACGTAATAGTGCCGATCCGAAGTAGAGGGTGGAGGACTTCTTAAGTTCTTAGTCAAGGGTGGATTACTTCGGCTTACTTTTTGTTTGATTGTTGACCAGACTAGAGAATTCCTGTCTCTTTATTAGCCTGTTGTTGAACACTAGTACCGAGTTCTTGTATACCCGTTATAGCAGATTGAACTCTGGAGGGTATTGGTGTTTTTTGTTCGGCTGGCAGTACTCAGGGGTTGGGATCGTGTGTTTCCGTTGTGGCAGCGAGCCGTATTCGAGTCCTGATTGAGAGCCCTTGTGTACCCGAGTGCCAGTTCGTAACAAATGGCGACCTTGCTTAGGATTTTGTGAACAGTATAAATTTTTGCAGAGTTGTACAACATTTGTTTGTTTGTATTTTAGCGTGCATATTGAAGAATATTTTTTTTGTATGGCAATTAGTAAAGCATTTAAGAGACTCCAGTTAATTTAGTAATTAGTGCTTGCATAGGAAGTTTAACACTTTTGTCTCGAGAATTTTTTTGTGGACTTCAGTATGTCGTGCATTAGCACTGATGATGAGCGAGAGATGTCATTTGAAGGTGTGCCGTTAGTAACCAGTGAGGAGGATGCTAGAGTTTTTGTGAGTAAGCGGTACCACGTGACGGAGGAGAGGCTGACTGGGGTGGATGTTTGTGGCTTGCACCTGATAGCCAAGGTTTTGGGCATTTCCAATGTAGTAGGGATGTCCAAGGGGGAGCTGATTTCCTGGGTGTTGCGTGGGCGACATGGGGTTTTCGGAGGAGAGGGCGTTTGAGGGGGTTCCTCCCCAGATCCCCTCTCACTCGACTCCCACAGTGCCGTCCACTCAGTTACCGGAGGTTAGCACTCTCCCACAGAGGGATGAGAATTGGCAGATTGGAGTGCCCTCGGGTGGTGCACATGGTGGTTTCCCAGTTTTTGCCCCCCCTCCTTCAGTAGTGGCAGCTCCCTCTTCCTGCCTGTCTCCAGATATGGTATTTAGACTTGAGCTTGCTAAGATTGAGGCTAGTAAGCAGGAGAAGGAGACTAGGAGGCATGAGATTGAGGTTTGGAGGCAAGAGGATGAGACCAGGAGGCAAGAGGATGAGACCAGGAGGCATGAGGCTGAGCTTAGGTACGACTCAGAGAAATATTGTGCTAAATTAGATTTAGATAAGACTCATGCAGAGTCGACAGGGACTCGGATGGGCTGTGAGGGCCAAGTAAGAGAACAGTCCTTAGCCCACTTAGTCAAATTAGTGCCGGTATTTAGTGAAACTGAAGTCACAGAATTTTTTAATCGTTTTGAGAAGAAGTGTAGGGAGCATAATTGGCCTGAAGAGAAGTGGGCAGCTCTAGTCTCCTCAAGACTTACGGGTAATGGTCCTGAAAGGCTTATGATGCATTGCCTTTAGAGTCTTGCATTGACTACCCAGAATTGAAGAGAGCTGTCCAACGGGCATACGAGTTGCAACCGGAAACATATCGATTGAAGTTTCGGGGTGTTACAAAGACTAGGGAGGCGACCTTTCTTGAACATGCCCGGGACTTAAAAGATGCACTTAAAAACTGGACACGTTCTGATAAAGCTGAGATGGCAGAACAGTTGACTGAGCTGTTTCTGCTCGAGCAGTTTTATAAGTGTACTGGTGCAGAAATGACTTTAACTATTAAAGAAAAGAACCCAAAAACTCTACAGGATGCAGCTGAGATGGCTGACCTCCGGCTATCACTAATTCGTGGGTGCGGGTCTGCCCAGCGTAGTGAGGCAGGTAACAAGGGGCGTGACGCCCCACCCCCCCGAGTTAGTGATATACCTTATGCAAACAAGTACAAGAGCCATGATACCAAGACTGACCACAAGACTAGCACCGTCCCATTTAAGAAGGGGCCGGGCCCTTCCCAGTACCAAGGGAAGCCCAAAGGGGAGTTGGAGTGTTATCATTGTCATAAAAAGGGGCACTTTGCAAGAGTCTGTCCTAGCAAACCACCTACAGCAGCTGTGTCTTTGGCCTGCAACATTGGTGTGTCTCCGAAGTCATCTGAGTTTGCCCCGGGGCAGTTCGTCAGAGGCTGAGGCACAGCCAATGCAGAAGCACCTGGGAGGCTCGAACCCTGCTCAGGATGTTTTTTGCGACCATAGAGGGCGGGGTTGCGTGATGTGGGCGGGGCGCAAGCATGGTCTTGCGTGATACAGGTGCTTCCCAGACTCTGATGAAAAACTTGACTGGCTACCCTATAAACGCGGCTCGGGTGGTAGTGGTGCAGGGTATTAATGCAACTCGGTCATACCCGCTGGTGCGGTTGGAGTTGGAGGTGGATGGTGTGGCACGTGAATTGGATGTCGGGATTGTGGAGAAACTGCCAGTGGAGGGCGTCGACCTTCTTCTCGGCAATGACTTTGCAATGCCCGCTTCTGAGGTTCTACCCTTAGTCGTTGCCGAGAGGCCGGCCGACGTGAGTAGGGAAGAGCAAGAGTGGGTCGAGCGGTGCCAGACACAACCCATGGCGTGTGTTGTCACCCGAGCTCGGGCAGCTAAAGTGTCACAGCCTAGTCCTCCGTCTTCAGACCAGCGGAGGAACGATCAACAGGAGGAGGCTAAAGCTGGAGTTGGTTTTAAGAGTTTTGACTCGGCGGCTCTCCTGGGTGATTCAGTATTAGCACCATTACTTATTCTGGAGTAGCCCCTGGGCCTGTCATCGAGAGTGACGAGGCTGGGCATGACGAGTCTCCACGACAGCAACGTTATGTACATCGAGAGAGACAGAGGGAGCAGCCCAGTATCGGGGAAGGTCATGCATTGCTCCGGGAGCAGTTAGATCGCGTGGCACCCTCAGATATACGTCGGTTGCAACTAGAGGACCCTGAGCTCCAAACGTGTGCTAATGGAGCTGTAGAGCTCGACGAGGACGGCGATGCACAGCCAGGAGATTTTTTTTATTATTGGCATCCTCAGCGGGATCTTGGATTGCCTTATGTGCTGTTTGCTGCTCGGGAGGTACCTGGTGAGAGCCTGGGATTTAGTCCAAACGAGCTGATTTTTGGACACCGTGTCAGGGGCCCCCTTAACATGCTGAAACAAATTTGGGAGGAGTTATAAAATGTGATTTTTTTTTTTAAATAATAAGATGTGTTTTGGTGATAAATTCAGCTTTGTTTTAGTGCCATGCGGTCGCTGGGTGTGAGGGGCTTGATGGGGTTCTGTGTTTGTCAGATTTTAGCTCAGGGTTGAGCAAGTAAAATCTTGGGGGAGGTGTGACGCATGTCCAGTGTGAGCATGCTGTACAGAACGCCTAGTCATGCCCTACTCTTGCTAGGATCGTCAGGGCAGGAACTTTGGCTGTAGTCTATGTAGAGTTTCCTAACTTAGTTCATGTGAGCCGTTGTACTATAAGTATTATGAATATGTATTTTGTTTTCATCTGAGTCAACGCGTTCTATTTTTTATCATTAGTTATAAGTATTGTGTGTAAAACTTATTTGTAATGATGGGAAGAGAAACAGCCACCGTTGGGGGTCAGTGGGTGAGCCAGGCGGGAGGTGGGTCTAACTCACTAGCACTCCCCCCTCCCCCCTCCCCTCAGTGCTAGGGGAGCCTTTGTCTATCCCAGAGGAGAGAGAGAAATTACGTAATGGTTGTCAGTGGGCGGTCCTTAGTAGTTCACGTTGGGCTCACTAGACGGCCGGGTATAAAAAGGGAAGTCTAGCCATTTTTTCATCAGAACTCATTAGGCAGAGCGACTTCTCATTTCCCTTGCTAACTTATTATATTCTTCTGACTGATGTGAACTTTCTCTACTACCTTACATTCTTATCTCCTCTTTTCCCTGCCTGTTTAACTTCCATGCTCCCGTTGGTGCAGAGCTAGTCAGCCAACGTATTATCGCTTGAGTTCTCACGAGATACTTGCCTATTAGATAGCCTATTTTGGAAGGGTTAACTTAGAATAGGATTGATTTATGTTTGTTGCACTTGTATATGCATTTCCCTGTGTGTTATTATTATTATTCCTGTTTTCTGCTAGTCTAGGTAACTTGGTAAGGCTTTTCTGTGTTACGAGTTGTTGTTTGATGCAGTGGTTAAGCGATAAACCTGCATACTCGTTTCGGTTCAGTGAAGCCTAGGTTGTCTTCGCGGCTGACTGTGTTGAGTTAATAATTTACAGTGCGTGAGGGCAAGAGCCTAACCACCCTGTATTTTATTAACAGTTTGTTTTTACTTTGTCAAGGAGCCGGGAGAAAACCAGATACAAGGGATCTGGATTTCTCAAAGTGTACTTGTTAGTTTTAACGTAATACTTTAAACAGTTGTGAGGACTTCGCTAGGCTATGAGCCGTTTTGGCTCAGTCACTGCTACCTTTTGCCCACAGTACCCCAGCTAGACTTTACTTGATTAGTAGATACAGAATAGTATTGAAGCTTTCCTTATGTATGATATTGTTTATGCACTATTGATTTCGTGTGTTGCACGCTTGGCTACTTTAGTGATTAGTGGCCCACGAGCACAATCCGAGTAGGCTATTGCCGTTGCATTTGCGGAGTACTTCTTTTTAATGTTTGCCATTTACTATTGCATATTCTTTTAATTATTCTTATGCCAATTTAAACCTTTAATAGTATTTAATTGCCAGTGTTTTTGCTTCTTGAATTACTGTTCAAAATCCGATACGTACTTCTTACGAGCATCCGAGAAGCATCTAACTTTTTTCAGAAGATTCCTTGCTCGATGCTTAAGGACTATTAATTAACGTAACGTAATAGTGCCGATCCGAAGTAGAGAGTGGAGGACTTCTTAAGTTCTTAGTCAAGGGTGGATTACTTCGGCTTCGGCCAACACTATTCTTTGGTGTTGTTGTTTCTTACTTCTTTGTTTGATTGTTGACCAGACTAGAGAATTCCTGTCTCTTTATTAGTCTGTTGTTGAACACTAGTACCGAGTTCTTGTATACCCCGTTATAGCAGATTGAACTCTGGAGGGTATTGGTGTTTTTTGTTCGGCTGGCAGTACTCAGGGGTTGGGATCGTGTGTTTCCGTTGTGGCAGCGAGCCGTATTCGAGTCCTGATTGAGAGCCCTTGTGTACCCGAGTGCCTGTTCGTAACATGCTCAATGTCTCTGACAGGGCCAAACAAATCAGGCTCACTAATGCCTTCAAAATGTTCTATGACAGAGCTCCAGAGTATCTTAAGAGTGATTTTGTTAAAGCAAATGAGAGGAGTGGACATAATACAAGAAACAGGATGTTTAAATTTATGGTCCCAAGAATCCAAGGACAGGGTAAGCAAACATTCTTCTTCACTGCCATCAAAGACTGGAACGACCTACCCCAGTCTGTCCGTGAAAAGAGAACACTGTATTCCTTCAGACGTAGCCTGAAGGAACACCTGAACCGGACAGCTGCGAAAAGAGAGCACCAAGCTTATGTCTACTACTAAATACGACATAAGAGATAGGCAAACCAAACTGAAATGATTACTGAATACGGATTACTGATATTTACTATAGGATGTAAGGTATCTTAAAATATCCCCATAGAAATACTTTCTCTAAAGTATCTGTTTCTTTTATCGTCCCCTTTTCCCCAGCTAACCTAATCCCACAAGGACCCCAATGGAAATACGCCTAACGGCCTTATTGGGCTATCCTTAGTTGGAATTATGCAAAGCTGGTACATGTCATATTTGTAACATACTCTGTGGTACCAACTCTGTAAATTGCTAACTGAATAAATATTATTATTATTATTATTATTATTATTCCACAGGACATGCTTGGATCATAATCTCTCTGATCTCTGTTTCCTGACTCTCTTGGTCCATGTGGGGGTATGCAAGTTTGACGTTTTTCGTGATCTCCCTCCTCTGGGTTCTCACGTTCTGGCCGTCTAGTTTCATACTCTTTAGTTTGTCTCTGGCCTTCCTTGTGGAGGTTTCTCGGCCAAATTCTTCAATTAGAGCACTCCTAACTTCTGCCCGTGATGCTAGTCCCTCTAGTCGTACTCTTATATCGTGCAGGGCCCTGCCTAAGTGTGCCTTTCCATAGGCAATCTTCTTTCCATCTTCTCCTACGTCAAATAGCGTGAACTGACATTCTAACTGTTCGATCCATAACTCGATTTCTTCTTTCCCCTCTTCCCATAATCTGAACGGTAATACTGCCGTCATTATGTCTGATCTGTTAGATAAATATACTCAATCTAAACTATTTGTCGAATCCCATCGCTTGCCACCAAAATGTAGTACTTATTTTCTTATTCCAAATATACTACTAAGGTGGGGAATAATTCGACAGTCATTTAGAAGTTCGTATACTTTATTTAACAAAACGTACTACTAACCTAGTAACTATTTCTCTGTTCGGGCCGAAATGAGTTCAAGACACAGATTGAATATTTCGTCGACCCACCATAGGTTGTACATTGGAACTCGAGAGCTCCCATTACCACCTATTTGGATTCCCGCTGTTCAGGTATTGACTCACTTCGACTTCGATCCAAAGTCACGTTACTAGTCTCTAAAATAATATAGTTTTACCGGGCCCTGCTGTGTCTACTCCAGAGACCAGGGCATTAATAAATCTGACCTTTATTTCCCTATATAGAACAAGAGATTTATTCTTAACTAAACTCCAAAATAAGATAACTTTACCAGGCTCTACCGTGTCTACTCAAAGTCCAGGGCGTTACTACCTCTTGACACTTTTAGATTATATATTCTCTTAACCCTATACAATATATTTACTCAAAAGACCAGGGCGTTACTACACTTGACCTCGAGTGCCCTATCTATAACACTCTTAGATCATATGTTCTTTTAACCCTATACAATATATTTACTCACAAGACCAGGGCGTTACTACACTTGACCTTGATTGCCCTATCTAGATCACTCTTAGATTATATGTTCTCTTAACCCTGTTACCAATAAGTCATGTCACATATACCACCTATTCAATGATAAAACTCACTAAATGGCTTAATATGATCAGTACCACAAAACCCCTACAGGAACAAGATTCCTGTATAACAAAAGATTTCGTAGATCATACGGACTAGTGTCCTCCCTACCTATTTCTCAAACTAAAACTGATCTAATTGTAACTATTCTTTATTTCCCCTTAGCCTTATAATGGCTTATCTATTTAAGAATTATCCCCTCTTAATTTAATTTTAATATTTATTTGCTGTCCTACCAGATCCTATACTATTGATAACTAATCGGCATGGAGCCTTCTCTATCAAGAATAACTATTACCCTATTAACACATCATCATTTTATTTATGTACAGTCCCGGACAGATGAAACAGCAACAACTCGTCCACCCAGATGAAACAGCAACACCTTGTCCACCCGCTATGTGGTGAGGGGCTCTGCGGATTTGGTAACACTGGCAGGAGGTGGGAGGGATGTGGGTGGGTGGGTGATGAGGGGAGGTATGTGGGGGGTTTAGGGGGGAATTGGGAGGGTGACGAGGCAGCAATCATGGTGTGGCTGGTGGGAGGAGGTAAACAAGTGACAGGGTAGGGGAGAGCAGACTGTTAAATTTGTTAAATGTAGCATACAGTGATATTGTAGGTGTGTGTAATTTAAAATCCCGTGGGAGTAGCTTGTCTATAGGAAACTTTGCTTGTCACTCTGTTCTCCCCTACCCCGTCACTCGTTTGCCCCCTCCCACCAGCCATACCATGATTACTTCCTCTTCACCCTCCCACACTTCCCTCTAAACCCCCCACATCCCTCCCCTCATCATCCACCCACCCACATCCCTCCCACCTCCTGCCAGTTTTACCAAATCCGCAGAGCCCCACACCAGACAGCTGGTGGACGGGGTGTTGCTGTTTGATCTGTCCGGGACTGTACATAATGTAATGTCTAGTATCTTTCTCTTGAGTTTGTCCTATAAGAACACATCAATTATTAATTATGGAACCACTGGGTTAGTCAAGCATTTTCTCTCTTTCTTTAAATTTGGTTCAGGCCCAATATGGGTCCTTTAAAAAAATATGCATTTATTTTATTTTTTATTTTTTTATTTTTTTGGTATATGTGAATGAGGGAGACAAAAGGCATAACTGCCTGCAGCGAGTGCCTCCCCCAGAATTCAAAGAGTGACAGGGTCGAAATCAAGGGAGCTAAAATGCTCGGACACACAGAGTTTGAAGCAATTTAAGTCATAGGAAAAGGGAAATACTGATTCTGGGAGAGAGTTCCAGAGCTCAGCAGTTGAATAGAAGAAAGTCTGAGAATAGCGTTTCACTCGTGGGTAGGAGAGTTGCACAGAGTAAGGGTGGGATTGTGTTGCAAGGCGGGTACTACGTACCCTACGTAGAGGAGGTGGTATACACTGGGAAAGCTCCGAGGAACACTGATTATTGTAGTAGCGATAGAATAGTGAGAGAGATGCAACATTGCGGCGAAGTGAGAGAGATTGCAGAGAGTTGGTGAGTGGACGGGAGTTAATGATACGAAAGGCTTTCCTTTCTACTTTATCTAGGAGTGCGGTGTGAGAGGATCCTCCCTACACATGTGAACAATACTCAATACAAGGACGCACTGTGCCCCTGTACAGAACAAGAAGCTGCACAGGGGTAAAGAACCCCTTGAGGCGGTTGAGCACACCCAGCTTCTGGGAGGCTGCCTTAGCAAGACTGGTAATATGGTCTTTCCAAGTGAGAGCAGAAGAAAAAGAGACACCGAGAACATTGAGGGAAGATGAAGGGTTGATTTTTGTATTGTTGAAGAATAAGGGATAGTCCTCTGGAGGTTCCTGACCGGTAGTAAGATGGATACATTGAGTTTTGGAAGCATTAAATGTAACAAGGTTTTCTCTAGCCCAATTGGAAATAGTAGGTAGACCAGAAGATAAACATTTTATGGCATCATTACTTTTTCTTTTAAGGGACTGCTGGCTGGGGCATTCTGGAAAACTAATTTAGTGGTGTAAATTAGAGTCTTCTGCATATGAATCGATGGGACTAGATGTACAGTTGAGAAGATCATTTATGAAAATTAGAAAGAGAATAGGAGATAGGACAGAACCCTGAGGAACCCTGGAGTTGATAGGATGAGGAATTGAGCGATGGCCGTCCACAACCGCAGCTATGGAACGGCCGGAAAGGAAATTAGAGACAAAGGCACAGATGGAGAGACAGAAACCGAAGGAGGGCAGCTTGGACATTAACACCTTACGAGCGGCCTATGCGGTTTATTTATATGTACCGCCCAGCGGGGTGTTTTTAGCCAAAATAGGGCTGTTTATGTGATCATTTTCATGCCTAAATAAGACCCAGAACGTAAAACAAGTATCTATCCCTGAAAGGGCATGAACAGAGCTTTCGAATGACACAATTTTTTTTTTTTTTTTTTTTTTTCTATATTCCAACTTACTTCCTCTCGGGCATAGGCTGAGAGCCTTAACATTCACCGCTTTACAATGAACAGTGAAGCCCGTGAGGTCTTGTTCCAGTCTAGGGAGTGAGACATGTGAAGCACGTAGAGCACAACGAGCACCTGCCATCTTGCCTTCACATGAGGCACGGTGCTCACTCATGGCCCGAAACGACCCCATCCCTGAAGCCATCTCGTTCCCGTGCTTCACTGTCTCACCCACTACACTCGGACTCTCACACTTACACACACAACGCCACCTGTTGAGCAGATAACTCACCAGGCATTGCACCCCTATAGCATATTTTGAATATGGGAATATTCATACAGTGCTATTTAATCAGGGAACAATGAGGGTATTTTATTGACGTTTCGGTGGGCTTTGTGGTAATGCACTGATACTAGGTACAGCACAAATTCCATCCCAATAATATCTTCCCATTGATACATCGGGATTTGAACCCGGGACCTTTGGATTACCAGGCCAGTGGCAAGACCACTCCACCACACCTCCCCTTGAACGATCACCATAACGATCCTTGTACGATGGATAGTTTTCTTGCAATAACCGTGCAACGCGAGTGCAAAAAGCATGTAATTCGGTACTTTCCCCATTCAATTCAGTATGTAGCGAGTGAGAGAGGGAGGAGGGAGCTGAGATTCGTGTCAGTAGGTTCGCCGCGGTGGTCTGGAGCAGTCATACGCTCGCTAGTCTCCTGCCACCACTTGTCTCTCTCTCTCAGCAACATTACGTGCTGAAATTGCCACTCGACCTATGTCGAGCGCCGCCAGATAGTCCAGATTTATTAAATACGACTTAAGTGGTGAGCCGCTAATAAAGGGTTAAAGATTTGTGCCAGACTCTATCGAAGGCCTTCAATATGTCTAGTGCAACAGAAAAAGTCTCACCGAAGTCCCAAAAGTTGGATGACCAAGAGTTAGTAAGATATGAAAGATCATGACCAGTAGAGCGACCCTTAACCCTTGTCTAGAGGGGGGTTTTGGGCTTATGTGGGCATATTCAGGCCCTCCTGAATGATAAATCAAGTATCTGCATGAACAGAAATGTATTCAGCAAATAACTAGGCGCTAAAAGCTTCAAAATGAGACCAGAACGAGCTACATAGCACTCGTGGTTCTTATACAGTGATACCAGTAATATGGGAGTTTAGCGTATAGCGGCATATTTTTCCCAGCTATGCTCACTACTGGCTACACTGCCGGCCTCTCGAGAACACAGGGAACATGAGTTAATGGGCGGCGGTAAGCCCTGGGAGTCGGCTGTCTGGCCCGCTGTGCTCCGGCCATTTGCACTCGATTTTAACCCTTTAATAGCCTTAATAATGCTCCTAACTTGCTGCAAATTGGAGGCAGACTTAAGTCCGCCGCTGCTCTTTAAGGGTTAAGGAAGCCATACTGGCGATCTGAGAGCAGATTATGAGAAGAGAAATGCTTAAGAAATTTGGAAGCAAGAATAGTTTAAAAAACTTCAGAGATACAAGAGATGAGAGCAATTGAATGATAGTTGGAGGGTTGAGAGCGGCCACCCTTCTTTGGGACAGGTTGAATGAGAGCAAACTTCCAGCAAGAAGGAATGATGTTAGAGTAGAGAGAGACGAAAGAGTTTGCCTAGGCAGAGGGTCAGCACGGAAGCACAGTTAAGTACAACAGGAGGAACACCGTCCGGACCATACGCCTTCTTAGTATAAAGCCCAGAGAGGGTAGAAAGTACATCTTTAGAAGAGATTAGGATATTAGGCATCAGTAGGAGAGAGTGGGGTAGAAAGGGAGGAATAGCACCGGAATCATCCAAGGTAGAGTTTCTGGCAAAAGTTTGAGCAAAGAGTTCAGCTTTGTCAGAAGGAAGAAGTGATGGGAGGCTGGAATAAGTGGATCCGAGTTTCCCGGAGTGATGTGGGTTGCAAGAAGTTAGCCCAGTGGAGTCCGAAAGGTGAATGACCCCGGCGCAACGTTCTGGCCGCGTGACTTGATTATTCCTTCTCTTCGCCTCCACTCTTCTTTCTCCATAATACGTTAATGGAAGCTGGTTGCGAATGTCTTTTAGTGGCTTACGGGAGTATAGGGCTGGCACTGATGCATTAGACCCATTGCAACCAGAGGGAACGGCCTGTGAAGAGAGCGACAGCGAGTTTAAATGTGAGGTGGTACACGTAGCCGTCAGCTCCGAAAACGGAGGCTTCTGATTGGTCGTCCAAGAAGGCGTGGCATGTTTCCCTCTCGAGTCCGGAATGTCAAACTCAGCTGGTTTAAAGGGAAGGTTAAAGGGAGTGTGTTGATTGGCTGGCAGCCTTTTTACCTTAATGGTGATGGTTAAAGGGATTAGTGGAAACAGCGGGGTGTTAATACAAGGATGGTTTGTGAATAGGTAGGTCTATAGAGGAAGGTTTGTGGAGTATGATGATAAAAATCGGATTGGGGGCAATTCCTACATATCATTACAGACAACCTACCTACATTAACCTATTACAAACACACACACACAATAATAATAATAATAATAATAATAATAATAATAATACAATTTATAAGGACATTAAGGAGCTTTTAATGTAAGTGGGATCATTTCTTCCGACTACTATGTTTTGTGAACATAAAAAGCTTGAGGTAAAATACGACTGAATGGAGATCTAATTAGCAGCCCATGTTGACTACAGAATAACTTTGGCCGGAACAGAACTGTTGTGTCAAGTATGTTGGTAGTTGGTTGGTGTGGTACTATAGCCAGTTTAATACCAGATGACGGTAAATTGTATCACTTATCAAATAATGTATTGCAAATTAATAGAACTAAAAGACACTAATATATCTCTGGTTCATATTATTGCTAAGTTTCCGTTATTATCAACACACTCCGCTAAAATATCTTGATAACAGCTGAGTAATGAAGATGAGGGCATGACAATTTACTGTCAGAGGAAAATAAAGACTATTATTCTTAAGTCGAATATTTCATATATATATATATATATATGTGTTTTAGTTTCCTCCCTAGACCTCTATCAAACTTAAACAAAACATCCATTAGATCCACTTGCTAGATTTATTTGTAAAAAAATTTGTAGAAAAATGTCTTCCAAAATTACAGAGTCACTATCGTTCGCCAGGAAACAAATCCACACCTAAATAGCATGAAAGGTCTTAATATTGACAAAGAAATAGCGCAAAAGAGCTTAAAATCAACAAATTAATGGGGCAAACATCTTAAAATTTGAAAACTAATGGGGCTAAATATGAGGGAGAAGGGGATCTAGAAATACGACCCATCTCCCCTTAAAGTAATAAAAGACGCAATTATATTTGACTGGCTTGTATTCAATAAATGCCATATCCTTGTTACTTGAACATTGTTAGATGAATATATAAAATATTTTTTGTTCTGGTTTGACGAAGAGACCTGAAAGTGACAAGCACTTTACCAGCACTTTACGAGAATGTTCAAGTGACAAACACTTTACGAGAATGTTAAAGTGACAAGCACTTTACGAGAATGTTAAAGCGACGAGCACTTTACGAGAATGTTAAAGCGACGAGCACTTTACGATGTTAAAGTGACGAGCACTTTACGAGAATGTTAAGGTGACGAAAACTCTACGAGAATGTTAAAGTGACGAGCACTTTAGGAGAATGTTAAAGTGACAAACACTTTACGAGAATGTTAAAGTGACGAGCACTTTACGAGAATGTTAAAGTGACAAACATTTTACGAGAATGTTAAAGTCATGAACACTTTACGAGAATGTTAAAGTTACGAACACTTTACAAGACTGTTAAAGTCATGAACACTACGAGAATGTTAAAGTGACGAACACTTTACGAGAATGTTAAAGTGACGAGCACTTTACGAGAATGTTAAAGTGATGACCACTTTACGAGAATATTAAAGTCACAAGCACTTTACGAGAATGTTAAAGTGACGAACACTTTACGAGAATGTTAACCTATATTTGCAGATACATAAGTTAACCTATGCGCTTAGTTTATAGGTTACGGTAAGACCTTTACTTGAATATAAACTACACAATGATGTACTGTACAACATCCTATTATAATCTATTGGGAAAGGGAGGGTGATCGGAAATACCTACAGTCCCTAGTAAACACCTTGAATAGACAGTATGAAGCATGTGTGGTTTGCATTAATAGTCAACAGATATTTATACTATACAAATAATTTATGTCTTCATTTCAACAGACACAGAAGGTTAATGGTGAGGGTGTAAAAATAATCACTAACCAAAAGTTAATCAATACTATGTACAGTTGCCCACATAAGTTATGTTCCTCGTTGTGATCTGTTGTACGAGAGTAAGATTATCAACTCTGTGTAAGCAGAGTTGGTATCACCCCCCCGTATAGTGGGTACCACACGAAAAAAATGTCTGTCGTTGTCGTCGTCGTCGTCGTCCGTCTGTCTCGGAACTCCTCCTAGACCATTGGACGGATTTTCACCAAATTTCACACGAACATTTGTTGCGTGAATGTGAACGTCAGTCAAAACATATTTTTTGAATTTATGCAATAGTTATGATTTTAGGTCCAAAATATGGTTTTAACCCCCCCCCCCCCCCCCCCCCCCCCCCCCCCCCCCCCCCCCCCCCCCCCAGCAATGATGGCGTTATTTGTGTGTGAGCCCCTTCTGGGGGCGAAAACATCTCGCTCCCCATTTGCTAGGTTAAGTTAGTTTAGTTGGCATTAGAAGTGATGGTAGTAATAGTGGGATTGATGGTGATAGTAGTGATGATGGTGATAATAGTAGTGATGATGGTTGTAGTTGTATTGATGATGATTATAGTAGTGATTATGATGACAGTAGTAGATATGATGGTGACAGTAGTAGACATGATGGTGACAGTACTAGTAGTAGTGATGATGGTTATAATAGTAGTGATGATGATGACAAGTAATGATGATAGTTGTAGTGATAATGATGACAGTAGTGATGATGGTAGTGACGAAGGTGTGAGTATTAGTGATGATGGTGATTAGTAGTGATGATGGTGAAAGTTGTAGTGATGATGACAATAGTTGTGATGATGAAGATCATAGCAATGGTGATGATGGCAGTAGTAGTGATGATGGTGACAGTAGGATACATGATGGTAATACTTGTGACAGTAGTAATGATGATGGTTAAAGCAGTAGTGATGATGTTAACAGTAGTAATGATGAGTGTAAGATGGTGGTGATGATAGTAGTAATGATGGTTGATAGTTGTAGTATCAATGATGATACTAGTGATTAAGGTGATAGTGACAATGGTGACAGTAGTAGTGATGATGGTGAGAGTAGTAGTGATGATTGTAATTGTAGTAGTAATGATAATCATAGTAATGGTGATGATGGCAGTAGTCGTGATGATTGTGGCAGTTGTAGTGATGATGGCAGTAGTAGTGATGATGGTGATTGTGATTGATGATGGTATTGGTAGTGATGATGGTAACCCATCGCAGAGTTGGGTATGCCGTTTTGATTTTGGGCAAAACGGCACGTCTACTTTATTATGAATGAATTGCAAGTGTGGTTAAAGTTTAATTGAATTATTAGTTGACTAATCAGATATATTGACCAATACATAAGAAAATACACTCGTAATGCAACCATGTGCATTATAATTCCATGTATCAGATCACGGAGAGGAACTAAACTTGTGAGGGCAACTGTACCTACAATAATAATGAAGATGATAATCAAAGGTTAACCAAAAGCATTATGAAGTTTGTAAGAGTTACATACACACAGACAGACACACATCCATGACCGGGTAATATCCCCAACTCTCGGAGATAATAAGATGGCCTTGTCTCCCAAGAGGGCAATGTTTTAAGATAATCTCGGTGAGGGACGGTTATCACTGAACGGTAACAAGGGGGGAAGAGGAGGAGAACATAAAGGAAGAAGAAAGATAGGAAGGAGAATTAACCAAAAAAACATTAAAACAGGAAAAAAAAACATATAAAACACACATTATGTTGATATTGAAAATAGTATATAGTAACTGAAGAAGTAAAACACACACCAAAGCGATGACGAGCAAACAAACATTAGTCAAATTGCCTCGTTTTCATCTCTCAGAGGAGCAAGAGAAAAGGGGGGAGGAAGGAGGTGGAGTGAGGAGTTCATGAGCAGATCACGTAGAGTACAACACCATTGTTGGAAGAGAGGGAATACAGTAGAGAAATACAGCACAAACAAAAACAAAAGCGAGGGAGGGAAACAAAAAATAAATACATGAGAAAGCGATACGTACTGTAAAAGGGTGAATCAAACATATAATTATGAGATAAATAATAAATAAACCTATAAATTTTGACACTACACTGTCCAGAATAGGCTAACCTAAAATACCTATGTAGTCGACATATGTAAAAGGTTGACAACAGTGTACTGAACGATGAAAGAAGATAACAGGCTGATTAAAAAGTGAAACTGAGCAAGAAAGTTAGTCTCTTCAAAAATTGAATACAGGTAAGCAACAAGAAAAATGGTACCAGAGGTGATAATTGTAATGGAATATAATATGAACTATACTGCAAATCAAATATACAGACTAAGAAAATGTACCAATATATAACAATATGATGTTTGAAGAATGAACTACATGACAGGAAAGGGAACACAAGGACATACAGTAGATACTGGTAATAAAGGTCCTGGAATGGATTCAAATCGTTAGTGCACTACATCATAAGGTTGACATATCGTTAGTGCACTACATCATAAGGTTGACATATCGTTAGTGCACTACATCATAAGGTTGACATATCGTTAGTGCACTACATCATAAGGTTGACATATCGTTAGTGCACTACATCATAAGGTTGACATATCGTTAGTGCACTACATCATAAGGTTGACATATCGTTAGTGCACTACATCATAAGGTTGACATATCGTTAGTGCACTACATCATAAGGTTGACATATCGTTAGTGCACTACATCATAAGGTTGACATATCGTTAGTGCACTACATCATAAGGTTGACATATCGTTAGTGCACTACATCATAAGGTTGACATATCGTTAGTGCACTACATCATAAGGTTGACATATCGTTAGTGCACTACATCATAAGGTTGACATATCGTTAGTGCACTACATCATAAGGTTGACATATCGTTAGTGCACTACATCATAAGGTTGACATATCGTTAGTGCACTACATCATAAGGTTGACATATCGTTATTTACTATAATTATTGGTAACTGTGCCTGGAGTTCACACACACATACATACATACACACACACACACACACACACCACTACATTCAGTATACCGGAAGTTAGATACACAGGCAAGACTCTCTCATATATGCAGCATCACCTACACACAATAATATATATCCTGGACAGTAAACACACACACACCCACACTCATACACACCACTACATATACCGGAAGTCAGATATACAGGCCAGACTCTCTCCTAATTTAAATGCAGCATATAATTTATATGCAGCATATATGTATCCCCAAATACCACTGTCTAAACGCAGTTGTTTAGACATGAACGCAACATTAGACGATATCTCTCTCTCTCTCTCCTTTAGACTTACCCTCCACTGGCCTTGTGTGTCTCACCAGTAAAAAGGAAGATACGTCCAACAAAAGAAAGGAAAAGAAACTGCCAAGCTTAAAATGAGAACTTTGAGGAGCCCACACGAGAACTGGGCTCTAAATCCCGTGAAAAGACACATTCAAGTGTTAACGTTTTCTTTCTCTCTCGGTTTATGTTACTTTGATGTTTTTCATAATCTGCTTAAGGTTATGTGAGAGTCATAGCAATGTGAAAAGCTTGAACTGGGAAAGCATTGTTTCTTCCCAACTCGGCAAGTATACAGTATATATATATATATATATATATATATATATATATATATATATATATTGTTACGACTGAGGTTTAAATATATCAGGGTTCTTATTCATTGGATTAGTAATGGCATAAATGCTACAACGGAAAGCGCTAGATCCAACCTCTGATGTATATTCCCAGTGAACAAAGAACACAAATTTAATACTCTCCAGAGTTCTATATGCAATAATAGGTTATTAAACTCTCAATAAATGTGCGTCTACTCTAAGCTTAAGGTTATGTGAAAACAGCCTATTACTACCTATAACCGAAGGTGCTTGGTTATGGTATGCAAAGTAAGGTGGTAAGAGAAGTTACAGCTTACGTTACTTTAATCAATAAATGTCAGGCACTCCTGCATGAAAGAAAGTGCACTAAAGTCCTTCAACACCAACAAGGAATCTTCTTTAAATGTTAGATCCTATCAAGATGCTCGAATCGGAAATGGAACCCAAAAAGGCAGGCAGCGGAACAATGCTTGTGCAGGCTATGCACACAAAAAGGCAGGAGATATAATGCAGTCGGAGCCAAGAATATCCTAAACGCTACAACAATAATAATATTCGCCACGACAATGCAGTATTCCTATCAACAAAAAGAGCCTAAGTCGTTTGTGTCTCAATACATCAAACTAGGCTGCGAAATGCTTGTGTAATCATAAACGGGTATGCATAAAAAGAGTAATTGGTTTAATATACTTAATGTCTACTGTGACTGATAAAGTCTAGCTAGAGTCAATGATACGAGATACTGGTGCGCATGGCATGCCGCATAGCCTAGTGCAAATCTCAAGTCTGTGCGTCAAGTATTACGTTAGAGTGAAGGGTAGCTCTCTTGAGAAACCTTAATACCGAAGTATTAAGCGTTCTCCTGGCGTCCCTCAAAGACAAACAACGAGCTTAGAACAGTGCAGAAGGGTATAGGCAAAAAGCCCTCATTCGTGCATGGTCTACTCTCAATGGCACACCGACTAGAATTTACCCAATCAACTCCAGTTCTCAGGTATGTCATGCAGCTTTTAACTAAAGCCAGGACCCATCGGAAACAATACCTTATAGTATCATAGTATACTAGTCTAGCATTATCTAATCCAGCAGATCACTAATAATTATAGGAAGCGGTAATGAACAATATGAATGCCAACCAATGCTTCGTGATCAACTTATCTTAACAACTAACATACATGGGTTATATAAGACCTTAACACACAATACAACTGGCCAGCATGAAGCTGAATATGCAGAGTTAACCAGAGGGGGTAAAATATTAATAAAAGGTGGTGAAAGATATGGAAAATGAGAGAGATAGGCAGAGGAAAAGGTTCTCAGGTGCAGGAGGGGGACAGGTATCAAAGGGATAAGAGGCATGCGTTCTAGAAACCAGATCTGAGGGAGAGAGAAGCAAGAGAGCTGTATATATATACTAGCACTAGCTCGCACCGCGTAGAAAAGTGGTAACAATTCCCTCAGCCAATGACAAAGAAGCCAGCCAAACATGACGTCACCAAGCATGGTAAAAAACTCCTCCAAGAGGCCAGCCAGCTGTGACGTCATCAAGCATGGCAAAAAACACTGCGCGCCTCCTCTCACTCTGTTCTACTCTCTCTCTCTCTCTCTCAAATCCTATCATTACTGCTTAATGATAAAACATATACTTTGCAATTAAATATATAAAGCCTTGACATGGGCGAAAACAAAGAGCCTTTCTGGACTGCCCATGACACAAGCTTTCATATGAAATAAAGCACACAATAATACATCAACTGTAGCCACATCCACTGCCCTGGCGATCCTAGCGAGTCACTGTAGGACAAGCCATGCGGTTTTAACGGAGTAGTTAACGTCACACCCCCCCCAAGATTTTTCTCAGAGGCCCAAAGCTCAAAAAAATCTGATGGTTAGAACCCATGCTATATCTCTACTTCCCATCACCCAGCGGCAGTAAAATATCTGGCACAGTTCTTCAACAAAACATTTTACAAAATTAAAACCCTCCCCAACACAATAGGTTAAATCATATGTAGTTATGCTCCTCAAGAGTGACCCTCTCTAGCCCAGCATTCTGAGAGGAGTGCAACTCAGAATTACTGCTATAACATACTGAACAAATTCAACTATCAAAGAAAGAGTTTTTATTTGATTTTGTTATTGTTTATTTCGGCTGCACTATAAGAGCAAGCCTAGTTCTTTCTTCTATACCAAACGCTCAACTCCTGCTTAACGACCGAATACGCTGGGCTACAACCGCGAGCCAACAAGCACCAAGCGCAAAATACTATTCAAACTAAAGCAGGAGGCTACCCGTGTGTCAATCTATCCAGGATCATATACCCTTGAAAGACAATCTGCAACCACGTTGTCACAACCGGCATTATGGCGTATGTCCAGGTTATATACCAATAACCTTAGTGACCACCTGGTCAGCCTCATATTCCAATTGTGAAACTGGCCCAAGAACTTGAGAGGGTGATGATCTGTGGAAACTACAACGACCGGACCATAGGCTGGAACATAGACCTCGAAATGCCTCAGTGCAACCACAACTGCCAGCAGCTCCCTCTCGACAACAGAGCAGCTTCCCTGGGCTGAATTGAACTTCTCCGAGCAGAAACTAACAGGATATTCCAGCCCATCATCGTCCATTTTCATAAGGACGGCACCAGCCCCCACACCACTAGCATCCGTTGCTAGTTGGAAAGGTAGGCTAAAGTCAGGGGCCCTGAGGATCGGGTGAGTGCACATCAGGTGTTTTACTACTCTAAACGCCTTCTCACACTCAGGCGCCCATTCGACTTTCTTATCCTTCCAGTTATCCTCCACCTGAGCTTGACTGTCCCGTTCTCCTTCTCCACCTTGACTGCTAAACGTCATCACAGGCACAGTGAGAGGCTCAGGGGGGTGCCTCACATACTCCTTCACGAGATTAATGTGACATAACTGATTGCGCTTACGTCTGTCTGGAGTGGCTACCAAGTAATCCAGGTCCGATAGCTCCTCAACCACCCTATAAGGGATGTGTACTTCGCGGATAAAGGATGACCTACAACGGGCAGTAGAATCAACACCTGACCCACGTGAAACTCCCTGAGTTTAACCTTAAGGTCGTACCTGTCCTTCATGAGGGCCTGAGAGCTAGTCAAATTACGGCCAGCCAACTCCAGACTGCGCAACATCCGTTCCCGACTGTCGAGGACATACTTGAGCATAGAACAAGGTTTTTCTGTGCCCTCCCATATTTCTTCAACCATATGGAGAGGCCCTCTGACACGGTGTCCAAAGACGAGCTCCTTAGGGCTGAATCCCAAACTTTCCCCAGGTACCTCCCATGCAGCAAATAAAACATGGCAGGCCAAGATCCCAACCTTTCCCACTCTCAAAGCAACAACAACGAAGCACAGATTTTAAGGCTGAGTGCCATCGCTCTAACACATCCTGGCTCTCCGGATGATACGCAGATGACACAACCGTAACAATCCCATGCTGCTGCACTGCTTGAACAAAGAGGTCAGAAGTGAAGTTGGATCCTTGGTCTGACTGAATCCTCTGCGGGTAACCATACCGGGAAAAATACACTAGCAAGCTTCGGATCACCGTCTTCGCTGACCCATTTCTCATAGGGTACGCGTCAGGATACCTTGTTGCTACATCTCCCAACTGTGCATCACTGTCCTCCTCCAACTCGACAGCACCGGTACCACATTCAAGAACCTCCGGGTCTTCTAATTGCAATTTACGAATGTCCGAAGGAGCAAGCTCATCTAAGTGTTTGCGTAACAACTCATGCCCCCCTCCTACATTGAATTTAGCCTCCCGTTGCTCTCTCTCTGTGAATCGTTGCTGTCTCTTCATCTTTTTAAGCCCATCCTCTGCCTTCTTATTAACAGTTAATGGGTCTTCTCCAGACTCGAAAATCGGTTCTAATAATGAGTCCCCGAGAATATCCGTTGATACTAAACTCTCAACCGCATCAACTTTCAACCCCTTCTCGGTACCTTTCCTCCGCTAGTCTAAAGACTGTTGACCAGAATGTGACTCCCTGGATGCAAGAGATCTGGTGACAACACACGCCATAGGTTGCACCTGACACTTCGCAACCCACTCCTGCTCCTCCCTACTCACGTCGGCCGGCTTCTCGGCAACGACCAAGGGTGGAGCCTCAGAAGTAGGCCCCGCAAAGTCGTTGCCGAGAAGGAGGTCGACGACCCCAACAGGCAACTTCTCCACAATTCCTACATCCAGGTCACGAGTCACACCATCAACTTCCATCTTCATTCTTACAAGCGGGAATGACCTTGTTGCATTAACTCCCTGAACCACAACCACACGCGCCGTATTTACAGGTTGTTACATATCTTGATCCTCAAGTGGTTAACTTGATGAATCTAGATAGCACAGAGATATATATTAAGGTATCAGTCAGCTGAAGGCAAAACAAAAGTAAAATCTAATAAAATAATTTCCTGTTGTTGCTTCCTTTCCTTTTGGATCTTAGGACTTAGTGTCCTTTATTGACTGATACTCTTTAATTATAAAAATACTGAAACTAATTAAAGTCATGTAGTATTTATAAAGAATTATTATTTAACCGAAGCTTAGTAGGCTATGGTTATGAACCGAATAAGTTATAGCTAAAGAAGGACTATTAATTTTATAAAAAGTCTTGAAAGATAAATATTAAAGTAAGAATATTTCTGTCTCTTACCCTTTTTGAAATGAATAGATAGTTTTCTTATATGTCCTTTTATTTATATTTAATGTAATTATTCTTGGTTCTTGTCTTACGTTAGTATTATATTATTATTATCATCAGGAGTAATATCAAAGTCACATAAAAAGTTAGATATATATTTAATAATTAGTGAAATGTATTTCTTAACCACGTAACATTGAGGTTGATTATGAGTAATAAAGTTACAGGATCGTTTCATAGATTCGATTCAGGTCTCACTCAAATAATATGAAAAGCAAAATATATTTTGAAGCAAAAGAATTTTCTTCAGCTTAGGAAATCACTAGAAGTAATATTAACACAGCCATGTTAGTCTAAGGCGATATTACTAATACGAGACAATAGCATCACCGTACTAAGCACCATTAAGCACTGTAAGCTTAATTCAAAGAAATCAAAGAACTCTTAAGTATTAATATAAAACAATAGTATTACTTTCATCATAACCCAATTACTTAAAGAGTTGCTTTAGTCCACAAGTTAGTCAACTAAAATAGTTAAGTACATAATAGCGTTAACGTTATTCCCAATTAAATAGTTAAACACATAATAGTAGTGTTCACGTTAATTCCCAATCAAATAGTTAAACATAATAGTAGTGTTCACGTTAATTCCCAATTAAATAGTTACACATAATAGTAGCGTTCACGTTAATTCCCAATCAAATAGTTAAACACATAATAATAGTGTTCACGTTAATTCCCATCACATATCTCACTAACCAACATAACATAAGTGTTTACACCGAACACACTAACACACATTTATAATCTGACTGACAGTCACAATCCCATTATAATACTTCACCCCGTCTTCCTCCAGCTGCAAGTTCACCTTCCCCAACTCCAAATGAGACTGATTTGAATGCCCACAACTCGGGTCTTATATACCAAACAATGATGGTGTAGGAACGAATCAGGAGGCGGCGGGTGGTGCTGGCTCCAATCATAGCTCCTCGAATCACATAACAGGTGCATGGTCCACTCACAGCTCCTGGCGTCGATCATACGTCATAGCATCGGTCATCGAGGTGTGAAGGCTAGCATGCTGGTATGGGGCGAGATGGTTTGCCCACTCGCTCGTTCGCTAGTCTGCTTCACCGTTTGGGTAGTGGGCTCCTTCAACTCTAATTCTAACTCTTAAATTAACATACAGGGCTCCGTATGTCAGAAGGTTTACCAGTGAAATTCCTCAACAGTGTTTGCGATGCCCCAGTGTCACGCAAAATTCTCACCTCATGTCTTCTACCCCCCCACTCCACACAACCGAGTCCCCTGTGGTCACTAAAGGCATCACGGACAGGGAATAAGCCTTCCGGATCCTTCTGCACTGGCAGTGTATTTACCTCGGAAGAATTGCCAATAACAAACTCCGATGTCCTCTTGAACACTCCAATGCCGTGAGCAAAAGACACGGCTGCCGGGGGAGGTCGACTAGGGCACTCATTTGCCTTATGACCTTCCTGGTGGCACTTAAAACACATAAATTTCGGTTTCGGCTTATACTGTGATGTAAAAATCCCCTGACTCTTCTCATACGGCGTGGTGTTAGGTTTGGTTTCAGTTTTAGTTTCATTGTTCTTTTGTTTAAATGTGTTATTGCTACGGGGAGGGGGAGGATAACGGTCCCTAGCACTTGCATCGTACTTCTGTGAGGACCCGCAACCCCGAATCAACGACAGCCGTCGATCAGCCATTTCTGCTGCTTCGATTAGAGTTCTTGGGTTTTTCTCCTTTAAGTTCAAAGTTAGATCACCGCCCGTGCTCTTAAAGAACTGCTCCAACATCATCAACTGCTTAACTCCATTAAACGTTGTTACCTTCTCAGATCGGAGCCAGTTCCCCATAGCATCGGACAAGTCCCGGGCGTGTTCCAAAAAGGTGCTATCTCTTCTCTTGGTTACACCCCGGAACTTCAAACGGTACGTTTCTGGTTGCAGTTCGTAAGCCCTCAGGACAGCCTCCTTGAGATCCTCATACACAATACATGACTCCAAAGGTAACGCATCGTAGGCTTTAAGACCCTTGCCTATTAATCTAGAGGATACAAGTGCTGCCCATTTATTCTCTGGCCACTGGTGTTCTTGGCACTTCTTCTCAAAGCGTGCGAAAAATTATGTTACCCCACTCTCATCAAACACCGGAACCAGTTTCAATAAGTGCGAGATAGATTGATCAGGAGCACGGTTACCAGCCCCAAGTCGCTGTCCCGTTGTCGCTACTCACGACTTCTCTACGTCCCTGTCGGCATAGTACCTAGTCGACTCAGCTTGGATTTTTGCTAGCTCTATTTGCTGATCACCTGCCCTTTGTTGCTGTTGAATCTTAGCTAATTCGAGCTGATACAATAATTCTGGGGTTAACCCTGGAGGAGGTGAAGGTGCTACAATGTTTGAAATTACCGGTGGTCCCCCCAGGGGCAACCCACCCTGCCAGTCACTACCCAACTGTGAACGCATACTCGGGGTCGGCAAACTACTGGGATGGCTGGGAGTCGAGTGTAGGGGAAGCATGGCCTGGTCATGCTGCTAGTACCCGCATGACCGATAGCTGTGGCCAGGCATTGAAGACCGTACTGATCCACACCCTCCAACCGCTCGGCAGTAACAGGCCATTGCAAAAATATCCTAGCATCCTCCTCACAGTTCACCTGATTAACCCTTTCATCATACTGCTGTTCCTCAGTTTCGACATTACGTACTGTGTCTCCATTCTCCTCTGATCCGGTATAAGACATGATGCTCACAAAAATTTCCCACCTCAATATTCAGAAAAGAGGCACCCCAAACTCTTATACCGCAATATACACACAAAAATTCTCGGAAATACTCAAGGGCTATACTATGTTGCAAACAAAAATTATTCTTGCTGATCCCCGCAAAATATTCCCCAAAACAACAAATGTTCCCTGCTAATAAATGTAGGTTCACCAAATCCTAGGTAAGGTCGCCATTTGTTACGACTGAGGTTTAAATATATCAGGGTTCTTATTCATTGGACTAGTAATGGCATAAATGCTACAACGGAAAGCGCTAGATCCATCCTCTGATGTATATTCCCAGTGAACAAAGAACACAAATACTCTCCAGAGTTCTATATGCAATAATAGGTTATTAAACTCTCAATAAATGTGCATCTACTCTAGGCTTAAGGTTATGTGAAAACAGCCTATTACTACCTATAACCGAAGGTGCTTGGTTATGGTATCCAAAGAAAGGTGGTAAGAGAAGTTACAACTTACATTACTTTAATCAATAAATGTCAGGCACTCCTGCATGAAAGAAAGTGCACTAAAGTCCTTCAACACCAACAAGGAATCTTCTTTAAATGTTAGATGCTATCAAGATGCTCGAATCGGAAATGGAACCCAAAAAGGCAGGCAGCGGAACAATGCTCGTGCAGGCTATGCACACAAAAAGGCAGGAGATATAATGCAGTCGGAGCCAAGAATATCCTAAACGCTACAACAATAATAATATTCGCCACGACAATGCAGTATACCTATCAACAAAAAGAGCCTAAGTCATTTGTGTCTCAATACATCAAACTAGGCTGCGAAATGCTTGTGTAATCATAAACGGGTATGCATAAAAAGAGTAATTGGTTTAATATACTTAATGTCTACTGTGACTGATAAAGTCTAGCTAGAGTCAATGATACGAGATACTGGTGCGCATGGCATGCCGCATAGCCTAGTGCAAATCTCAAGTCTGTGCGTCAAGTATTACGTTAGAGTGAAGGGTAGTTCTCTTAAGAAACCTTAATACCGAAGTATTAAGCGTTCTCCTGGCGTCCCTCAAAGACAAACAACGAGCTTAGAACAGTGCAGAATGGTATAGGCAAAAAGCCCTCATTCGTGCATGCTCTACTCTCAATGGCACACAGACTAGAATTTACCCAATCAACTCCTTTTCTCAGGGTATGTCGTGCAGCTTTTAACTAAAGCCAGCACCCATCGGAAACAATACCTTATAGTATCAGACTCCTAGTCTAGCATTATCTAATCCAGCAGAACACTAATACTTATAGGAAGCGGTACTGAACAATATGAATGCCAACCAATGCTTCGTGATCAACTTATCTTAACAACTAACATACATGGGTTATATAAGACCTTAACGCACAATACAACTGGCCAGCATGAAGCTGATTATGCAGAGTTAACCAGAGGGGGTATAATATTAATAAAAGGTGGTGAAAGATATGGAAAATGAGAGAGATAGGCAGAGGAAAAGGTTCTCAGGTGCAGGAAGGCGACAGGTATCATAGGGATAAGAGGCATGCGTTCTAGAAACCAGATCTGAGGGAGAGAGAAGCAAGAGAGCTGTATATATACTAGCACTAGCTCGCACCGCGTAGAAAAGCGGTAACAATTCCCTCAGCCAATGACAAAGAAGCCAGCCAAACATGACGTCACCAAGCATGGTAAAAAACTCCTCCAAGAGGCCAGCCAGCTGTGACGTCATCAAGCATGGCAAAAAACACTGTGCGCCTCCTCTCACTCTGTTCTACTCTCTCTCTCTCTCTCAAATCCTATCATTACTACTTAATGATAAAACATATACTTTGCAATTAAATATATAAAGCCTTGACATGGGCGAAAACAAAGAGCCTTTCTGGACTGCCCATGACACAAGCTTTCATATGAAATAAAGCACACAATAATACATCAACTGTAGCCACCTCCACTGCCCTGGCGATCCTAGCGAGTCACTGTAGGACAAGCCACACGGTTCTAACGGAGTGGTTAACGTCACGATATATATATATATATATTGTTCTGGAAATAAATGCGAATGAGGGTGGAAGGGGAGAGACTGCCCTAATCTATGATCCAACTCTGTAAACTGTGCTGTCAATAATCTACCCAATAGTTTTCGCTATATTTACCACCCCAGTTAAAACCGACTGGACTCTACAGAGTTACGAGGGTCATTAAGTACCGGTACATGATGGTCTGGAGAATGACATTAATCTTAGTTAATTCTTGATATGAGCAATGATTATCATCAACTGTTCAGGTCAAACTGCTAGAACAGGGCCTTTGGAGTGCCTATGTACACATCACAGAACGGACAAAATATGTGTTGTGTGTGTGTGTGTGTGTGACATCATCATAATAGCCAATTCGTAATAGTGTATTCAATTCCATAAACTAATAGATTTGTTTACGTACTAAAGTATCCAAACTCTATCATGTAACTGGTTATTACTGAATCAGATTATCAGATACCATCACACTCACACAATCATAATATTATTACATTCACTTACAGATTAACCATGCTATTCATATTTAATTATGGTTTGTGTATAAACAAATGCTATCACGTTGCATGTACTGTAAATAGCATAAATCACTGCATCTTTGTTAAATATATTAATGCATATGTTAAGAGAGAGGAAAAACATATATGTAGACCATTAAATTATCTAACATTGTTTCATTCATCCGCCAGGCTAAAATGTCAACAAAACATATAAACGTTTGGGGATTACTGAAACATTAAAGCGATGGCATTTCACTCAATACGAATTGAACTTTTTTATCTACAATATTTAATATTGTATAATTTACTATTAATGTATAATTTTTGATGTGGGGACACTTTTCCTGGCCGTATCTAATGTCGACATTATTATTAATTGTTAATTTAAGTGCACAATATTTTCACATATATTTTTGATACCGGTGATTCACAAGTAAATTTCATATCTGTCGGGCGTCATACAGATAATTATATTTTGCAATTTAGTTAGCATAACACAAGCAACTATTTTTTTCAAAATCATTTTAGTTTTATTGTCATGCTTTAGTTACAGTTATAATTGATGTTACCATTACTATTTTATGATTACCGTACGATTTACTAATTACTAATTAATATTATCATGAAAATAACGAAACTTGAATAGTAATGAGTTTAGCAATATATACAGTATATAATATAAACTTAGTAAATTGAGTAATGAAAGCATACATAGATTTCTTAATATACCGTATGTGAATAATGCTTATGGAACAATAATGCGGTGGATTATAAACGGAAATATTATGAACTTGATCATTCTCGTGCTGCTCATAATCTAAACCCTTATTGTGTGAATCCCTAAATTATTACGCCTTGATGCCTTGGTCCTTGGGAACAGGTAATTAGAGAGAGAGAGAGAGAGAGAGAGAGAGAGAGAGAGAGAGAGAGAGAGAGAGAGAGAGAGAGAGAGAGAGGGCGAGGGAGATTATGAAACCATTATGAATGTAGAGATAACTGTACTTACAATTAGTGGAATATAGGAACGTAGTCGAGAAAACACAATACATGGATGAACACTATGATAACTAAAATATTTAGCGATTAACATAATACACATAACTGGAATGAGTAAGGACAATTGAAAATATTACTAGAAAAAATTCAAGTAAACTAAATTAAGCAGGATACATATACACAAGCCAAATTGGAACCACATAATACTCATTTTGATAGTAACGTAGTATGAACCATATGAAGGATAAGACACACAGTAACAGGGAATGAAAACCAATCAAAACCGGTAACAATTCTTCAGTTGGCTCTGTCTCGAGTCAGCCACCTATAGCTATGGGGCATGTGCCTGAGTACATACAATACATATATACAATCTTTGGAGGAGCAAGAGAAAGAGAAGGTATGAGTTCATGAAGAGGACATAGCCAATGTTGGAAGAGAGGACAATGAAAGGAAACAAATATAGTGAGAGGGGAAATAACATGGGAATACAATAATACATCGTTTTTGCATTGATAGTGATAGCACTAAATGTTTGTGTTCAGAGAGTTTATATGCCAGCGCGCTGTGTTGGTGTCCACCATTACACAGCCCACCAATATTATGGACTTCACTACCACAATACGTGTATCTATTCAAGGCCTGACAGTTCTAGCCACATGGTTCAACAATTGCTCTGCTACATTCAACATAATATCAATTGTTTCAATTTCTGTTGAGACCTTCCACATCCCAGATAAATCCCATGATTAATATTATCAAGCATACATAATAAATTATAGCACATCGTCGGAAAATGTATATTTAATAGTAGACTGTAAATTAAACAAAACAATTGAGCTATTCTAAAAAAAATAGTTGACAAGGATAGGGTGGGGGTATCTTTATGAATGGTAACTATGATAGGGTACTGAATAATGTTGGGTTAAGGATTGATTATTTCTGTTAATCTATTGTAAGCACATAATTCTGCATTTAGGTTCACCCTGCCACATTCATTACTTTCTCACACTCAAATAATGCCAAGCTTTTACATGTTAGTGAACGACCGCTCTGCCCACTGTTGTGAGTGAGTTTTCTACAGATAATTCCTTCATGTAGACTTAGTAATTTAAATAGTTAAGTCGTGTCCGACCCAAGTCGTTTGGTTATGTTCTGTGTCAGCTAAGTCTGGTTATGTCAGGGTCTGGGTGAATATGGTATTATATAATAGGTCAGTTGCTTCCAGTTAAGATTGGTTGGAACGAGTCCAAACTGGTTATGATAATAATTATGTGGTCGTCTTCTAGAAAATCGTTCATATTGTTGTCTGAGGAGGGTGAGTGTTTATGTCCAGGAGTGTCTTGCCGACTCACATTATCAATGGAAGCATTAACCGACCAGGCCTACCTTAGGGGAGGTGTGGCAGAGTGGTCTTGCCACTGGACTGGTAATCCAATGGACCCGGGTTCGAATCCCAATATGTTAATGGGAAGATATTATTGGGATGGAATTTGTGCTGATGGAATCAGTGCATTACCACAGCACACCGAAATGCCAACAAAATACCCTCATTGTTCCCTGATTAAATAGCATTGTATGAATATTCCCATATTCAAAATATGTTACAGGGGGGCAATGCCTAGTGAGTTAATTCCTCAATAGGTGGCGTTCTGAGAGTGAGGGTCCGAGTGTGGGGGATGAGACGGTGAAGCGCAGAGGCGGAGCGGCTTCAGAAGATGGGGTTGCTTCAAACCGAGGTGCTTCGCATGTCTCACTCCCTAGACTGGAACAAGACCTCACGGGCCTCACCGTGTTCAGCGTGTAGTGTTAAAATATAGAAAAAAACAGAAAAAAAACATCCTAACTGAATCTGGGGGCCACCGCCCTAAGATTCTACTCTCCACACATCAGTAGGGCTTCCTGAGTAAGGTAAGATTAACACAAATCGGTTCACAAAGTAAAATATTGACATCAATTACAGGACCTTATAGATAGAATTACCATAAGAATTGTTTCGTTAATCACAAGGATTGTAATAATTTAAGGTTATTTATGAACCGATACGGTAATACAGTTCCAACGGACGTAAAGCTATGAGAAAGGTTTGTAAGGAAACGTTTTTTTTTATTTAATTTAATATATCCTTTTAATTAGACTTTTTATTAAAAAAATAGTGTGCATCAAATTAGCTTACCGAATAATTATAGTTAAGCTCAAACGAAACAAAGCTTTCTCACTAACTGCCAAGTTAACTTAATAAACAATAGGCTATAGTGCCCACACAATCAGTACATTCATGACCTATACTCTTTAGTCACATTTTGAATCTGCACACCTTCCAAATGAGGTATTACAATACAAGGCATTGCTATATCCAAGATTCAAAGGAGTTTGGCTTTAAAGGTTAATAAATTTCAGTAAGTGGGTAGATATTAGAGCTTGTGAATGTACACAGACCCCCCCCCCCCCCTCCACACTCTCTCTCCAGTATGCATGAGTTATGCATGAAACTGGCAGTCAAAGTCACGTCTGCCGAGCACCACCAGGTGTACAAGATATACAGTATATCCCCCTTGAGAGCAGGGTATATGCCTTTAAGGTTTCCTAATGGTAACTTGGGGAAGTTGTTCCTCAGAGTTTCACTGAAAATATCCTGACAAGGGCGTCGGAAAAGTGGCGATGGGCGTGGAATATGTTAGGCTAAACATTAGTTTGGTTTGGTAAAGATTAATTTAATAGCTGACTATACCGGTTTTAAGATTGGAGAACACTGGCAAATTAGTTATGGAAATATCAAGAATATACAGTATGTAGATTCGGTTGGGATATCGGACTGGCTAGTTTGAGAGATGTGGCAGGAAATGTTGTAAGGAAATTAAAACTAGCTGCATAACATATATGTTGTTAAAGGGATGGTGGCACATTATAGTTAAATTAAAACTAGCTGCATAACATATATGTTGTTAAAGGGATGGTGGCACATTATAGTTAAATTAAAACTAGCTGCATAACATATATGTTGTTAAAGGGATGGTGGCACATTATAGTTAAATTAAAACTAGCTGCATAACATATATGTTTGTTAAAGGGATGGTGGCACATTATAGTTAAATTAAAACTAGCTGCATAACATATATGTTGTTAAAGGGATGGTGGCACATTATAGTTAAATTAAAACTAGCTGCATAACATATATGTTGTTAAAGGGATGGTGGCACATTATAGTTAAATTAAAACTAGCTGCATAACATATATGTTGTTAAAGGGATGGTGGCACATTATAGTTAAATTAAAACTAGCTGCATAACATATATGTTGTTAAAGGGATGGTGGCACATTATAGTTAAATTAAAACTAGCTGCATAACATATATGTTGTTAAAGGGATGGTGGCACATTATAGTTAAATTAAAACTAGCTGCATAACATATATGTTGTTAAAGGGATGGTGGCACATTATAGTTAAATTTGTTTTGTTGGCTGGTTTTGAAAATAAGGTCCAAAATTAATGGGAATTATATAATTTGTCTGGTTTTGGAAATGGGAAGTACAGTTGAATGCAAGTGTTTACCTTTAACTTGCAGATACAGTATTATTCTTAAACCTTTAAAGGTGGGGGCGCATGGGTTGAGATAAACATGGAATGATAATCGCCAAGCTGTACATAATTATCTTGCAAAATGCAATGTCACTGAAATAATTATTAACAATGGTATATAGGATTTTGTGGATCGTCTATACCAGGCCTGTGACGTCACAAGAGTGTAAGTCCACCACCCAGTCCAGGATGAGGATACTGGTGTGACGTCACTATGACGTCACAGGCCCGGTATAGACGATCCGCAAAATCCTATATACCATTGTTAATAATTATTTCAGTGACATTGCATTTTGCAGGATAATTATATGCAGGTTGGTGATTATTTGTCCATGTTTACCTCAACCCATGCGCCCCACCTTTAAATACCCTACACATTATTTTAGAAGCCCTGTTCAAAATTCAGTAGCAAATATCATGAACAATGTAATACTTGACTACGAGAGCCCATTCATAAGCTTAAATGGAAGATTGTGATATCAGATTGAGACTATAAGAATAATAATAATAATAATAATAATAATAATAATAAACGGTTTATTAAAGAATGGCAGCCTCATGAGCTGAAAATACACATTTTACAATTTAGTGGATGAACATGAGATGTACAAATATGAAGATGGTAAGCTCAGTTTACAAAAAATAAATAAATACACTAATGGTGCAGATGCAAAATACAAATTATCATAAATTAACCATGAGAGTAAGTATACAGTACATATACACATTTATTTTACTTACTCATATACAGAACATACATATATACACGTACGTACACACATACATACGCATACATATACATACATATATAAGAACATTTTTTTTTTTTTTTTTTTTTTTTTAAGAGACAATGAACGGAGGAAGGAAAAACACAGATAAAACAAAAAGGTCCATGTGCCTAAAGGCATCCTCCATTCATAAAATGTTTGTAACAACTGGATTTAAACATTTGTTGATTGTAAGTTTGTGGAAAGCAATTCGAGGGAAGTGAATTCCAAAGAGTAGTAGCTCTGGGGATAAATGAATTCTGATAAGCAGAAGTTCTGCATTGTGGAGGAGAAAGTGTAAATTCATGGGCGCTCTCAGCTGCCCTAGTTCTAAGAACTAGAACTATGTTCTACATAAGAACATGCAGTAAGTGTGCACATGCCCGTATACACAAACGCTCACCTATGCACACAAACATACATACATACAAAAACTGTTTTGGTAGGGTCAGGTGAGGAGTTGAAAAGGGTAAAGAGGGAACGGCCTACAGGTCCATACAGGTAGGGTCAGGTAAAGCCTACTACAATGGGAGGTTAATCCTCGGTAGAGAACAAAACAAGGATATAAAAACAGTAGAGACAGTTTGGGGGAATTGTAGTATATAGGACATTCTTTAGTGTAGGTGTGTGTGTGTGTTTGTTCGTGTGTGTGTGTGTGTGTGTGTGTGATAGAAGGCGAAATGTGGAAAAGCTGGGCATTCTATTGTTAAGGGTGGAAATACATGGATGAAGATACACGAACACTTAATAATAGATAATGCTTATGCATAGATTTATAATAAGAAGTTGCGCTAGTGAGCAATATGTTCTCGCTCATATGTACGTATATTTACATACACATGTGCACATGATTATACAAATACACGTAGAGTACAGATATATATTATATACCTTATATTCTCAACCGGGCTCGAACCATTGACAGCATATTCACACAGACATACATATACATAAATATTTGCACATTACATGCATATATGCTCTTCTCTTATCCACCTGATACTCTCAGCCGGGCTCGAACCACAAACAGTATACACTATAGACACATACATATATACATAAATAACGCATACATACATACACATATACGCACACATACATGCACATATACTGTACATACATAGATACACATATACATATATACACATATCCATATATACCCATATACATAAACAAACTCAAGCAAATTCATACATAATTATATTCTAATACACACACACACACACACTTATGCATACATTATTAAAGGTGGGCGCGTATATATGGTGTGACAGGCCGTTATTACACATTATTATTAATATTTACAAGGGTTGGGATAGGACTATTTTTATATCTGTCAGTTCTTGCTCTTATTGGTTGGAGTGTGTTGAAGTGACGAGCTGCACGTGTTGGTCTAGGGGCGTCTGGTGGAAGTAAGTTTCTGTGTCGTGGGTGAATAAGCAGCTTAGATGCAAACTGTTTGAGTGTGTTGTAGTGGTGGGTTGAAAGTGCAGGTATGCTAAGGGTGGTGAGAGCTTCCTCGTACCCTGGATATGTGCCACCCAGGATGATCCTGCATGCCCTCCTCTGCACTCTCTCCAATTGACATTGTTGTGTCAGGGTTAGAGAGGAGGCCCAGGCGGGAGAGGCGTAGGTGAGCTTAGGGAGTATGAAGGTGTTATATAATTATACTCTTCAGCTCATTCTCCGGCGCCCCCAGGGATCTCAACCGCCTTAGCATAAACAACTTGTATGTGGCGGTCCTGACTGTGGTAGTTACATGTTTCTTCCAGTTCAGCTTGTTGTCCACAGTGATTCCGAGGAGTTTGGTGGACTCAACAAGCTGAAGGGGATGAGGACCAATTGTGACAGTGGGTGCAGGAACGTCGGTAATGGAGGTGTTGATGTGCATGACCACTGTCTTGTCATGATTGATAGTCACATGATTGTCTGTGGTCCAGGCTTGAAGACGGTCGAGGATGTCTTGTAGGGGGTCATAGTTAGGGGAGGTGTTATCGACAGTAATGCCGACTGTCGAGTCGTCCACGTACTTCCAGTGGAATGGGGTGTCCTTTAAGGCATCATTAATCAAGATGAGGAACAATAGAGGCCCCATCTTTGTGCCCTGTGGGACTCCACATGTGATGTCTAGGAAGGTGGAGATGAAGCCTTGGTATTGCACTGCTTGTCGTCTGTCACTAAGGAAGTCGGTCAACCACGCAACCAGGGTAGGATGTAGCCCCAACTTTATGGCCTTGTTGATGATGATGGTGTGGTCAACAAGGTCAAATGCTTTCCTAAAGTCAATAAAGGCAAGGGCGAGGGAAGTCTTTCTCTTCTCAAGATTGGTGTAAATATAATCTAGGAAGCTAATAAGACAGTGAGTGGTGGAGGAGGTTTTTACGTTGCCAAACTGTTGGGGATCTATCAAGTGACGGATTTGTGAGTAAGCCCAGGTGAATAAAAAGTCCTCACAGATTAGACTAGGGATGGGCGTTATAGCAATTGGTCTGAGTTCATTATGAGAATGTGGGGCGGGGGTTTTGGGAATTGGATTGACGTATGAAGTTTTCCAGTCTGCAGGGCATTTACTTTCCCTTAAGGAGGCATTAATTATCGAGTAAAGGGGGGTGGCAAATTCCACCACAAATTCTTTGTATATTTTCATGGGTAGGTCTACTGGGGTTGTTGATCTTTTTTATTTTAAACTGGAAAGCTTTTTGGCCACTTCATATTCTTGAACAGTTACTGGGGGGGAAGGGGATGGGAGGAAGGCAGGGAGGTTGGTGCGGTCTAGTTTGGGGAGGGTTTTGGCAGATGGTAGAGAAGTGATCATTTATCAGTTCAGGTGCATCTTTAACCCTTTATTAGCGGGGTCGGACTTAAGTCCGATACGAGATAATTGGACTAAATGGCGGGGTCGGACTTAAGTCCGTGGGTGTATTCCCACCCTAATTTAGGTGGAAAGCGAAACCTGGTGGTCAGGCGGTATACTACAAGGGCCCACCCACACATCCCCACTGCGTGACCGTGACTCAGTGACCCTCAAGCAGCCATAATGGAAGGTCAAGATTTGCCCGTGTTCGATTCGGTGGCCGCCATCCCTAGTGCGTCGCGCCACCCTACTAACCACGCCCGGCTTACCACCCAGGAACTAGATTATCATGCTAAACTCTTCAGAACTTTCTAATAAGCTGTTGGATGAAACCGTCGAAGGTCTGGGTTAGAGTTTTGGTAGTGTGGATGACTCGGAAGACGAAAATAACCCGATCATAGGCTTTCACCCCAAGCATAATTTGCGTGGGGATGATGTTGAGGTTGATGTTGGACAGACCGTTGACCAAATTGGAGAAGTTCCTGACGAAGAACATACTGGTGTGGGTGTTGGTAAGTACAATTTATATTTTATAATTGCTTGAAAGTTTGATTGCAAGCATTTTATCACCTTACGAGCGGGTGGTGGAGTATATTTCACTGTGCCGCCCAGCGGGTTTTTTTTTAACCCTAAATGGGGTTGTTTCGTGCTCTTTTTCATGCATAAACAAGACCCAGAGCGTAATACAAGTATGTATGCCTGAAAGGGCGTAAATTGAGCTTTCCAATGACACCCGAACCATCCTTCTACGATCATTGGTTGTCTTTCAACGATCGTGCAACACGAGTGCAAAAACCCTAAACTATGGTCATTTCCTTATACAATTCCCTGTAGTAGGTCCACGGCGGCTGTGACGAGCGGTCAGGAGGTACATTATGCTCTAATCACTGCTCCGCTCTCTCTCAGAGCACATTACGTCCTCAAAATTGCACTCTACAAGAAATTTCCTTTGCATTTTATAGCGTATTATTTGCAGGCGTTCGGTAAATTTCTCACGATAACCAGGGTATACGGTACATTTCTCACGATAATATAAGCAACAACGAAGTTGGCGAAGATTGTGGTCTACAATATACCTTTTTATAATTGCATGTTACCTTGTAATTGCTTGAAAGTTTGATTGCAAGCATTTTATAGAGTATTATTTGCAGGCGTTCAGTACATTTCTTACGGTAATACAAACAACGAAAGATTGAATATTTGTGTTTGGCATTATATGGTTGTGGGGAACAGATGTAGGCCTACCGTATATATTATTTTATCATAATATATGATACATATGTAACATTGTTATATTATCACGACACTCTCTCTCTCTCTCTGTCTCTCTCTCTTTGTTTCAACACCTTTGTACTCCTTGGTACTCTCTTTCTCTGATGTAGGCCAGGGCACGCCCCCAACTAATCTTCTCTTCCCTCCCAGGGAAAAATCACACCTAGCAGATGTTCTTGACCTCTCTCTCTCTGTCTGTCTCTTCCTCTCTGGGTCTACCTATATATACTTTTATAATTGCATGTGACATTGAAATTGCTTGACAGTTTGATTGCAAGCATTTTATAGCGTATTATTTGCAGGCGTTCAGTAAATTTCTTACGGTAATACAAACAACGAAAAATTTAATATTTGTGCTTGGCATTATATGATTGTGGGGAACAGATGTAGGCCTACCGTATATATTATTTTTTCATATATATGATACATATGTAACATTGTTATATTATCACGACACTCTCTCTCTGTCTGTCTAATCCTCTCTGGGTCTACCTATATATACTTTTATAATTGCATGTGACATTGAAAGTGCTTGAGAGTTTGATTGCAAGCATTTTATAGCATATCATTTGCAAGCGTTCAGTAAATTTGATAAATATATCAAAATAAGTTCTGTGGGACTATGAAATAGCTATTATTGGACAAGGAAAATATTTTGTTCATCCCTCCACTGGAACATCAACAACAATGTCAACAACGTATCGCAGTCGGCAGTGTGCAGTACTGCCAATACGTATAGCGACTTCCGCTAGATCTAGAGACCTTTACTTCGATCTAGCAGCAATGACTTACACTAGCGGTTTTGTTTTGAAATTTCAGAACAATTTCGAAGTGATATTATATGGATTTTGCCAATTCATATTTCTAGTGGTATTTATCATGTCTTACATCTAACAATATATGCTAGCGGATTTAACTTCAATTGGTAACCCTCCCGCTCCATTCGGCTCGAAGAAAATCGATAATGGTGGCACTTTAGTAAACAGGTGATAAACATAACCGCATGCGGATCGGTTTGGTGTATCGGTATTATGGTAAGTTGGCTACCTACTATTGTTTATACGATATAGTAAGTAATGATAAGTAAATTATTATATATTATATAAAACAAAAACAAAATTCCTGCAAAGCAAGCGAAACAGAGAGAGAGAGAGAGAGAGAGACAATGCAGAAACTGAACTGAAGAAAGAGTGAAAAAGATATAATAATACAGACATTTTTACAAGCAAATAAAGAAAGGGATTATAGATAATAATAATAAGAATTACATATACGGATGAGGAAGAGAGAGAGAGAGAAAGAGAGAGAATACAGAAACTGAACTGAAGAAAGAGAGTGAAAAAAAAATAATACAGAAATATTACAAGCAAATAAATGAAATAGACGGATTAGTTAGAGAAAATAATAATGAGAAATACATATACGGATGAGGAAGAGGGAAAGCGAGCGAGCCAGAGAGAGAGAGAGAGAGACAGGAGGCGTGAGAGAGATTAGAGAAAATAGAGAGATTGCAAGCATTTTATAGCGTATTATTTGCAGGTGTTCAGTAAATTTCTTACGGTAATACAAACAATGAAAGATTGAATATTTGTGCTTGGCATTATATGATTGTGGGGAACAGATGTAGGCCTACCGTATATATTATTTTTTCATATATATGATACATATGTAACATTGTTATATTATCACGACACTCTCTCTCTCTCTCTCTCTCTTGTCTCTTCCTCTCTGGGTCTACCTATACATATATAATTGCATGTGACCTTCAAATTGTTTGAGATTTTGATTGCAAGCATTTTTTAGCGTATTATTTGCAGGCGTTCAGTAAATTTCTTACGGTAAGGTAGGCAAAAGGCAGTTATGTGATTGAGGTAGGGAAAAGGCAGAACTGCCTATAGCGAGTGTATGAATGGGATTGAGGTAGACACAAGGCAGAACTGCCTATAGCGAGTGTATGAATGTGATTGAGGTAGACAAAAGGCAGAACTGCCTATAGCGAGTGTATGAATGTATGTATGAATGAATTACATGGATGTATGAGGTGGACCAAGAACCAGATGGATGGATGAGATTCGAAACTTTGATAGACGTATATATCACGGTATACGGTAGAAGTAATTCCTTACATTGTACCGTACATCGTGATATATACGCCTATCAAATGATTGCCATCAATATACGGTATATATATATATATATATATATATATATATATATATATATATATATATATATATATATACACCGTGATATATACGCCTATCAAATGATTGCAATCAATATACACCAATATACAGTATATATATATATATATATATATATATATATATATATATATATACTATATTTATATATATATATATATATATATATATATATATATATATATATATATACCGTATATTGATTGCAATCATTTGATAGGCGTATATATCACGATGTACGGTACATTGTAAGGAATTACTTCTACCGTATACCGTGATATATACGTCTATCAAAGTTTCGAATCTCATCCATCCATCTGGTTCTTGGTCCACCTCATACATCCATTCATACATACATTCATACACTCGCTATAGGCAGTTCTGCCTTTTGTCTACCTCAATCACACTCATACACTCGCTATAGGCAGTTCTGCCTTTTGTCTACCTCAATCCCATTCATACACTCGCTATAGGCAGTTCTGCCTTTTCCCTACCTCAATCACATAACTGCCTTTTGCCTACCTCAATCACATGTGGATAACACCTCCTGGGAACACCACAAACAAAAAATGAGTCTTCAACACTACCCCATAGGGTGATTTGGAAATGTGTTGTGAAATAATATTATATAAAACAAAAACAAAAACCTGCAAAGCAAGCGAAACAGAGAGAGAGAGAGAGAGAGAGAGAGAGAGAGAGAGAGAGAGAGAGAGAGAGAGAGAGAGAGAGAGAGAGAGAGAGAATGCAGAAACTGAACTGAAGAAAGAGTGAAAAAGATATAATAAAGAAATATTACAAGCAAATAAATGAAATAGAGGGATTAGTTAGAGAAAATAATAATGAGAATTACATATACGGATGAGGAAGAGAGAAAGGGAGCGCGAGAGAGGGAAAGCGAGCGAGCCAGAGAGAGAGACAGACAGACAGGAGGAGTGAGAGAGATTAGAGAAAATAATAATGAGAATTATATATACGGATGAGGAAGAGAGAGAGAGACACTAACCTAACCTAACCTAACCTAACCTAACCTAGCGCGCGAGAGAGGGAAAGCGAGCAAGCCAGAGAGAGAGAGAGACAGACAGACAGGAGTGAGAGAGAGAAAGAAAGAGAGAGAGAGAGATAGATAATACAGAGAATACAGAAATAAGGAGAAATAAGAGAAAAATAAGACCTATTACCGAAGGAATAGTAGACGCGCGAGAGGCCGAAGTCAGGCCAAAGGGAACGCATCCGAACGCGCCCGGGAAATAGACCAAAAAGTACCTCCTCTTCCTCACCTCTTCCCACCCTCTAGACTCATTCATAACATCCATTCATAGACTTATATGGGGAGACGAAGAGTTGCTCTTTCCAAAAATGATCGTTTCGTTCGCATTGGAGCCAGAGTAACAGCGCTAGGGCGAGTGAAATTGAGCGAATATTTCGGGATTATGCCCGCTGAGCGGTACAGTGTAAAATACCTTACCACCTGCTAAATAAGGGTTAAAAGGGACATGGGAAACACAGGGGATCGAAGGAGTCCCACTACTTAAGCCACAAAGATTCTTAATTTTAGAGTACCACTGACTGATGTTGGTTTGTTTTAAATGATGAATCTTTGTAGGGTAGTAGGACTTCTTCGCCCAACGGATTTGCCTTATCACAATGTTGCGTAGTTCCTTGTAGCGATTGTTGTCCGTGTAGAAGGCCTTGTTCCGATTCTGCATCAGTCTCTTGATCCGAGGAGTAATCCATGGGACACACGTGTGTGTGTGTGTGTGTGATTGTGTGTGTGTGTGTCCTAAGATAAATACAAACTTACAGAATACTCTTGACGGGGTAAACACCGAACAAAAGCGTGTGTGTGTGTGCGTGTGAGAGAGAGAGAGAGAGAGAGAGAGAGAGAGAGAAAGAGAGAGAGAGATAAAGATCGTGTTAATACTGTGTGCAGTATGTATTCATTTTAAAAGGTTAGGATTAAACATTTGCATTATGGACAATAGCATCGACATTTCATACATTCTCGTGGCTTTCCCTTTCCTCAAGTCTAAATAAAATAATACCGTAGAATATTAATTTAATTATTTCAACAAAGCATTAACCCGTGGAGCCCCGGCTAGTTTTTTAATGTTTGCGCACTAGAACCCGGCCGGTTTTCAACATTTTTTTTTATTCCAGAAACAATAGCGAATGGGTTAGGAATGAAGGAAAAACCACGAAAAACCGCTCAAAAATCTTAAAGAATGGTCCTACAGAGCCCCCGAAAACGTATTTTACAAGAGTACAAAATTGAAGGCAATTATCCCAAAAAACGAGGTTATTAGGCGCTCGCGCGCACGCACTTGGACTTTGAGAGTTTTCAACCATCGGCACGGTTGCGTGGGATACGTACACAGTTCCCATACAAATCTGAGCCCTCTTGAGTGGCTACACCTGAGGTTACGGTCGGCGCAATTAGGGTGACGCATCAAGCGCGTCGCTGGGGCTGTACGGGTTAAACAAATCTATTGAATATATAATTATGTTTGGCAATTTATTCAACCTATTCTTTAGCGAGAGCAGAGCATATACATTGGTAATTCTATACTAGATATTTGTTTTAACCCTTTCAAGCTCCAATACGCGTGTCTGTTCTGTTTCTGGGTACTATTAGTCGATTTTATTCAGATTAGTAACAGTATATGGAAGTCAGAGGGTTGATTGGCATAGTATTTACCCTTTCAATGCCCACACATACGTCCTAAGCTGCATAAAATCGTCTAATGATAGCCAAAATAAACTGCTAAAACGCATCAGAGCTTCAAAGGGTTAAGCATAAGACCAATTGAAGGTGAATTCAGAGAAGACTTAACTTTGTACAGTACATAGTATAAATTGTACTTGTTTTTCATCATGAAATATTTGTATTTACCGTTATTGTGTCAGCAAAAAGTGAAAAGCTTGACCTTTGATATTGTTAAGACTAACCTATTATAAGAGGAGTATTTACTCATTTGCAATTAGTAATTATGAATTATAAATTATAATTCTTAACCCACTGAGCCCCAGCGACGCAGGGTTTGCGTCCACAATGTATGTAACGCTAAACCCCAGCGACGCATGGTTTGCGTCCTGGCCGGTCCGGTCCCAATTACTCCGGTCCTATGGCACCTAGAGGGCTCAGATTTGTATGGGAACAGTGTAAGTATCCCACGCACCCATGCCGATTTGGTTGAAAACTCTCAAAGTACAACCGCGTGCGTGTGAGCGCGCAAAACATGTTTTTTTGGGGATGCCTTCAATTTTTTACTCTTGTAAAATCCATTTTCGGGGGCTCTGTAGGACTATTTGTTGAGCTTTTTGATCGGTTTTTCGTGGTTTTTCTTTCATTCCTAACCCATTCGCTATTGTTTCTGGAATAAAAAAAAAAATATTAGAATCAGCCGGTCCTGGGTGGTACATTTATAAATATTTAGCTGGTAGTCAGCGGGTTAAGGTTAGGCTAAGTATTATTAAATCTGGTTATAATATTATAAAGGGTGACGAGTCTGAAGTATATGTGGAGCAAGTGACCCATTTTCGTAAGGAATAAAGGAAGAAAAACAGCTTCAGTTAACACTAAACTCATACACTCATTGATTTATTCATTCAACGGAAATAATAAAATGTAGTTAGTCATGGTCATGTCCAATCAGCGTATCTAGAAAATCATTCAACCCACCTCTCTTTGCAACATAGTCTCAGATTTACTGGATGGTATAAATCAGAATTGTATAAATGGACTACTCGTAGTTACGTAGTGGAGTTACTCGTAGAGACAGATTGAGGAATGAAGAGATACGTAGGAGAATGGGGCAGCAAGAACATTTGTCAGCCAGAGTGGACAGAAGGGTGCTGAGCTGGTATGGTCATGTTGAACGAATGGGAGATGAAAGGCTTCCAAAGAGAATATGTGAGTCAGGTACAAGGGGAGATAGAAGGGCAGGAAGACCCCCATTGAGATGGAGAGACTGTGTAAGAAAGGCTTTGGATGATAGAGGAATGACTATAGATCAGGCAGGGGAAGTGGTGGTGGACAGGAGTGAATGGAGAATGCTTGTGAATAGTTGAGTGAACACGTGGCCATTTGGAGTAAGGGGTCGGGCGCAAGTTGGACTAGATAATAGTCCATCAGGCGCCTGGCCCGGGGAGACGATTAATATGAAGGGTGTGCCTGGAAGTGTGGTGGGAGGGCTTGTGGCTTTGGCTCCGCTGCATGTCTGCCTGCCGAGATCGGAACCTCTCCGGGTGGTCAGGGTACGGGGGAGTGCTGGAGCGACCTTAGTAACCCTGGTCTCTGGGTCTTCTCCTGGGTGACCTGGATGTGTGAGAGTTTGTGTTTTTTATCTGTGTTTATTTTTTGTTTTATGTTGTTTTTGTGTTTTCCCTGTTCTTGCTCTGTCTTGAGTCGGCTAACCCCAAAATGGGGATTGGGCCTGAGCATATAGATAGATAGATAGATAAATGGACTATGTTTCCTGGATTTGCAAAACTTTTTTGATACTATCGACCATAACATTCTTCTTGTAAAGTTAGACAAATATTGTATACGTGGAAATTGTTTAAAATGGTTTTGTAGTTATTTGTCGGGACGAAAACAGCGAGTTAAACTACATATTTCACTATCAAACGTAACTGATATTCTATTTGGTGTACCACAAGGCTCAATACTGGGTCCGATATTATTTGTTATATTTATCAATGATTTACCAACTAGTCTTACTAAGTGTCAATGTAACTTGTTTGCTGATGATACTGTAGTTTATACTATCAATGAATCTGTGCTTGAAGTGGCAAATTAATTGCAGAACGATATGAATAATAAGAGTGAATAGTTTGCACGCACTAGGTTGTCTGTTAATGTAAATAAGTCATGTAGCATGTTAGTTTCTAATAAGACTAAACACGACTTCCTCCAGATCAATATGAACAATTCAGTTCTTCCTCATGTACATGATATAGAGTATCTAGGAGTAACAAACACTGAAAGTATAAACTGGGAAAAGCAAATATCCAATCTTTGTAGTAAAATCGGTTATGGTATTTGTTAATATATTAGCACAGTCACGCCAAAGTGGCGCAGGTTGACTGGCTCGACCGGCACTAAGCTCGTCCGCCTCGAGCCAATGGCGGGCCGCCGAGTCGTAGGCTGGCTGATGACATCATCGGCTGGATGGACGTATGGTTGGCGGTTCTATGCGGACGACCGGGAGTTGTCTCCAGGATTTCAGTGAGTGCGGTTGCTTCCGTGTATCTATTAACATTGGTAGCAGAGCGTAGTTGGGGCATTATGGCGTGCTCACTGAAGTGGCCTCCGAAATTAGAGCATGATGAAGAATACGAAAAGTGGAAGGAGGATGTGGGTGTTTGGTGTCGACTTACAACGAAAAAGAGGGCATTGGCAATCCATCTGTCACTTTCCGGGAGGGCTAGAATTGCCTCTTCTGAAATAGATAAAGACACATTGGAGGCCGACGATGGCGTGGAAGTGTTATTGAAAAGGCTTGATGACGTATTCCTGGTCGATGAAGGTAGAAGGTAGTTTGCAGCATTTGAGGCCTTAAATAGCCTACGGAGGAAGGAGAAGGCAGAGATAAAGGAATTTGTGTCAGAATTCGAACATGCGTACCACGGAGTTACCAAACAAGGATTGCAACTAGATGAATCAGTGTTGGCCTTTATGTTATTGGCCTCCTGTGTGTTGGAGGATAGGGAGAAGCAATTAGTCATGTCGGCAACCCAGGTGGTATCGTACGCAAATATGAAGGCGACGCTCAACAGCATCTTTTCGAGTGGTGCGATGGGACTTAGCGCCCACATACAGGTAAAATCGGAACCTTTATTTGTGGGATATGAGGGCAATGTTGGTGAAAGTGAGGAAGCCCTGTATGTGAGCGGAAACAGTCGAGGTAGACGTGGTTGGCGTGGACAGCAAGGCTATGAACGTGTACGTGGTAATAGAGGACGTCAACGACAGGACAGGAGGAAGAAAACCCCCAATGGGGGCACATGGTAAAATAACTAAGTGTGCTATTTGTGAATCAATATATCACTGGGCACGTGATTGCCCCGATGCCTACGAGAACAGAGGGGGACATGGTGGGTATGATGAGGAACCAGTGAATTTATTCGTGGGCTATGTGAATGATAATGAGAGCCAAGACAAATTACTGAAACTAGTGAGTGAATCAAAAGGGTGTGCTGTCCTAGATACGGGTTGTACAAACACTGTGTGTGGTTCACGTTGGCTCGACGAGTACATACAAGGATTGACTGACCAAGAGCGCAGACTTGTGAAAGAGGAATGCTCTAATTCCAGCTTCACTTTTGGCAATGGTATTTCCGTGACATCCTACAAGAAAGTTACGTTTCCCTTTTGTATAGAGGAATATGTTGTATATGTTGCGTGCCAATATTAATACTGATGTGGTGAGATGTAATTTACCGTTGTTACTGAGTAGGGCTTCAATGAAAAGAGCCAAAATGATAATAAATTGTGAAACAAATCAGATCAAAGTGAATGGAAAGAAAAAATCGTCAATTTGAAAACCTCATCATCAGAACACTATCTGTTGCCGCTATCGGCTTGACTAGACGGGGCAGTTGGTGTCACTGTGGCTCTGGCTTTATCCAAAGACGGGGACCTAGAGAAGGAAGCTTTGAAACTTCATCATCAGTTTGAACACCCTACAGCAGAGAAATTGAAGAAGCTTGTAAGGGATGCCGATATCAGGGACTCAAACCTGGAACGGAGAATCGATAAAGTGACAAATGATTGTTCAGTGTGTAGAAGGTATAAGAAACCGAGCCTGAGACCAGTGGTAGGTGTCCCGATGGCTAACAGATTTAATGAGGTGATTGCTATGGACCTTAAGTCGTGGGACAAGAAGTATTTCTTGGTGATAGTGGACCTGTATACAAGATATTGTACATCTGTGTTTATTCCTGACAAGAATGCGGCCACTATTATTCGTGGGGTATTTCTCAGTTGGGTTGTGTTATTTGGTGCCCCAGGAAAAATATTGTCAGATAATGGCTGTGAATTTAATAATTCAGACATGAGGTCTCTGGGTGAGGCATTTAATGTTAAGATGCTGACTACGGCAGCTGAAAGCCCTTGGAGTAATGGTGCTTGTGAGAGGCTCAATGTTGTGTTGGGTGGAATGGTTAGCAAGATTTTAGCGGATTGTCCTGGCTGTAGTCTGGATGTTGCTCTGGCTTGGGCTGTGGCTGCCAGGAACGCACTGTCAACCTTCTTAGGTTTCTCGCATAACCAGTTGGTGTTTGGCCAGAACCCTGGGATTCCTGGAGCCTTTTATGATAACCTGTCAGCGCTAGACAGCGAGGCCACACCTGCTGGTATAGTTAAGGATAACCAACAAGAAGAGCATTTACCATAGCGGAATCTAGTGAAAGGCTGACTAGAGCACTTCATCATAATGTGCGGGAAAGCGACCCTGGAGACCTACACTACGGAGATGATGTTTACTACAAGCGCCTAGACAGTAATAAGTGGCGCGGACCTGGTACAATAATAGGGAGAGACGGGAAGCAGTTTTTGGTGAAGCACGGTGGAATGTGTGTTAGGGTACACACATGTCGAATTGCCATGGCACCTACCAGTGTTGATACTGCTGCAATGTCAAATGATGAAGATGTGCCTCATTCTTCTCCCTGGGGGTCAGGTTGCTGTGGAGGTCCCCCCCGGTGACATACGTCAGACAGATACCGGTGCAATTGCCTCTGGTGTGTCTGAACGTAATGTAGTGAAAGTTAAAGTGGGTCAAAGGATCAAGGGTATTGATAAAGCGAGTGGTGAGTGGATATCAGGCAAAATTGTTAGTCGTGCTGGGAAGATGACTGGTAGATACCCCAACTGCTACAACATTAAGAGTGACAAAAATGGTAACATTAATTGGATGGATCTGGACAGAGATCTTACGTCGTGGGAAACTGTGGACGAGGCGACAGAAATGCTTGTGTTTTTTAATACGGATGAAGTGGTGTGTGCTAAGGAAAGAGAAATTGAGAATTGAAGGAACAATGAGGTGTATGACAAGGTGGATGATATTTGTCAACGAGCCATATCTGTCCGTTGGGTGGTCACAGAAAAGCTGAAGGATGGGAAGACTATTGTGAAGGCACGTTTGGTGGCCAGGGGCTTTGAAGACGACACTGTAGAGCTGCAGAAGAATTCTCCCACTTGCTCAAAGGATGCTGTCCGTTTGGCAATAGCCCTCGCCTCAGCTAATGGTTGGTTGTGCCACACCATGGATATACAAGCTGCGTACCTACAAGGGAACAATATAGAGCGTGAAGTGTACCTGCGACCTCCTCCCGAGTTCGACAATGGTTTATTGTGGCGTCTGCGGAAGACTGTGTATGGTTTGTGCGATGCGGCCAGGCAGTGGTACATGAGGGTGAAGGACCAGCTGATATGTCTAGGTGCCAAAATCTCGTCCCTGGCCCCTGCATTATTTTCGTGGAGTCGAAGTGGTGGAACAGAGGGTATCATTTGCATATATGTGAATGACTTCTTGTGGGCTGGTACTGTGAATTTTGAGCAGCAAGTCATAAACTAGTAGCGCAGGACCTTCCAGGTCGGGACTTCGGATTTCAAGTGCTTTAAGTATGTGTGGCTCAACGTAGTTACCACAGAGGATGGTAGTATCACAATCGACCAGTTTCAGTATGGAGCATCATCGACTCCGGTTACACTTAGCAAGCGTCGAGCATTAGAGAAGACTAGTGATATGTCAGACCAGGAGAGAACGAAATATCGTGCGTTGATCGGGCAACTGAATTGGATGGCTACTCACACTCGCCCAGATATAGCGTTCGATGTGTGCGAACTGAGTGTTTCACTTCCAAAGGCTACGGTGTCTGACATATTAAGACTAAATAAGGTGATTGGGCGTGTGAAATCGGATAATGTACGATTATTTATTCCGAAGATTGGACCTTTAGATGAGTGCCACATTGAGTGCTATGCTGACACATCATTCGCCAACCTGCAGGGCCATGGGTCTCAAGGAGGTTTTATCATCTTTCTGTGCGACACTGATAATGTGAGATGCCCTATTTACTGGCAATCAAGGAAGGTTCGACGGGTGGTCAAGTCAACTCTTGCTGCGGAGACCCTGGCACTTTTGGATGGGCTAGTACTGCTGTGTATGTGGCGAGTATTCTGCAGGAGATCTCCGGATGTGGGGGTATCCCTATCAAGTGTTTTGTAGACAACCGTAGCCTAGTGGAAGCCCCATACTCCTATAAATTGGTGGACGACAAGCGTCTGCGAATTGATATATCAGTGCTTAGAGATATGTTGGAAAAAGGGGAATTAACCCTTAACTGACGGCGCGCAACATATGTCGAGTGAAATCAATTTGGACTAAGTGGCGGTGCACGACAGCTGTCGAGCGCCATTTTCAGCACGTAATGTTGCTGAGAGAGAGAGCTGAGCGGTGGGACGAGCGTAGTAACCTTATGACCGCACCCCACGACCACCGTGGACCTACTGAACTGTATCCCACCCTTCTCCCCCCTTTCTCACTCGCTACACAGGGAATTATGTACGGAAATTACCTAATTATAGGGTTTTTGCACTTGTGTTGCACGATCGTTGCAAGAGAACCAGTGGTCGTACAAGGATGGTTAGGGTGTCATTGGAAAGCTCTGTTTACGCCCTTTTAGGGATAGATACTTGTTTTACGCTCTGGGTCTTATTTAGGCATGAAAATGATCACGTAAACAACCCTATTTAGGGTAAAAAAAAAAAACGCTGTGCGGTACGGTCAAATAGACCGCCTAGCCCGCCAATAAGGTGTTAAAGGAGGTAACATGAGTGGAAACATCAAAACAACTGGCAGACTGCCTTACCAAGAAGGGCGCGTTGACGGAGCGGCTGCGGGAGGCAGTCAGTCGGGATTAGGTGTTGCCCGTAAGCAGCAACATGTAAGAAATGTAAATATGTACATTGGCGAACTTACGAATGTACATAGTTATATGTACTTAAGGGGACCCACAAAGAAAAAAAAAGAAATAGCGAGTGTGTTAATATATTAGCACAGTCATGCCAAAGTGGCGCAGGTTGACTGGCTCGACCTGCACTAATCTCGTCCGCCTCGAGCCAATGGCAGGCCGCCGAGTCGTAGGCTGGCTGATGAAGTCATCGGCTGGATGGACGTATGGTTGGCTGTTCTATGCGGACGACCGGGAGTTGTCTCCAGGATTTCAGTGAGTGTGGTTGCTTCCGTGTATCTATTAACAGTAATCATGTATTATATAGACTTAGACATCAACTAGATATAAATTATATTGGTACGTGTTTATAATACTATTATCCAACCACAAATAGATTATTGTATAACGGTATGGGGTTATGCTCCAAAAAAAACATATAATATGCAAATTCAAAGATTACAAAATAGAATTGCTAGGCTCATCACTAAAATCTATACTTTCGATGTCAGCCCCTCTTCATTGTTGACTAATTTAGGTATAATGAATGTAATGCAACGTAGGAAATATTTAATGTCTATGCAAATATTAAAATGTGTAATAGTATTGCTCCCACATATTTAACTGATAGAATAGATTATGTTCAAGATCACACTGTTAGAGAAAATAGAAGTTTTTCTTATATCATGTTGTATGTTCCTACACCAAGAGTAGACACATTTAAAGAATCGTTCCAGTGTATAGGACCAACATTATATAATAGCTTACCACCAAGTGTAAAGTCGTCATGTAGTGTATCTAATTTTAAACAAAGTACTAGAAAATATATTATAAATAAGTAACTATCCTGTATGAAGTTTTATGTGTGAGTGTTAGCCAAAGTATGCATGAATGAACACTGTTATTGTATCATTGCATTTTTTTTTAACTGGGCACCAAGTGAGAATACATGTTTATAATTGATTTTACCCAGTATAAATATGTTTCAAATAAATACAAATAAATACATAAATAAAATGTGCATATTGTTGTGTTAACAATATTCACAAACTCTCCCACGGCATAACCACCGATCTTCTCCGACCCAAGATCCAAGACGGCACAAGGGTTGAAGTAATATTGGACATTTATCTCTGGGTAAATCTCTTGAATGTGACCCGTGGACTTCCTTTTGGTCATCTTAACATGACTTTAGTGGAGTATTTCATGATATACAAGGGACACTTTAGATTATCATCTTCAAAGGACAAGAAGACATAACACCCCAATATATTGCTATGTTACGCGACATCAGAATATCAATTTTGAATACAAATTGATTATAAGAAACTCGCAATTAAAAACAATTACTTCATAAGTAATGCCTTTCATCGACAACCGAACTGAAAGGATGGATAATGTCTTGCTTCCATAAGACCGCAAATATTAGGATAATAATAAGACGATTTACTAAAATATTTCATCCCCATCGTTGGCTAAATTATAGTCGGAATTGAATGCTTCAGGTCTGGCAAATTTACCTTGACTCAATATATTCCACGGGTGAATAACTTGGTAGTTGTGAATCTCTCAATTCTGACAAGTAAATACAGAAAATAAACTATCCTGGCTACGGAGATATGGGTGTCTTGTCCCACCATCTCAACCCTCACAATATTTTCCTTTCCTTTATATAATATATTTATGTTGATAAACTGTACAAAAGGGTTGGCAATAGTTGGTGAACAACTGTGGAAGGGTAAACGTATGTGATTTACAAAAGTAAGTTTTCTCTACATAATAATCCAGTAAACTCAATCTCTTATAATTCTTCCAACCCTCATCTTCCTTCCAGCATCATTTACGGCACCATTTTCCCTCCATCTCTTCCCTCCTACCTGATAACTCTTCCCATTACTTTCCGTCACTCTCTCTCTCTCTCTCTCACTATTGCGCCTAGCCTAATGGTTAACAAAAGGGGTTTAATTAATTGTAGTACGTACAATATGAATGACGGGTTTCCACACGATGGTACAGTAAAAAGTATATATATATATATATATATATATATTAGTGTGTGTGTTGTGTGACCGCTGACCATTGTTTCCACAAATGTCTATTGTTTGTATATTAAATTACATCTGGTCCATTATATGACATCTACACAGGTACATCATTGGTCTAGGAAATACAACTCGTACACACACTTTTAGTACACACACTTTTAGTACACACACACACACATACACAAATTCAGAGAGCGAGTTAAATGTACATAGATACACTGGCCACACAGATCTTGCGATCCCTGCGAGGTGACCAGGGCTTGATCCTAGTAGCTATAGCAACACTGGGAATAAGGGAAAGTAGAAGGAAAGGAGAGAGAGAGAGAGAGAGAGAGAGAGAGAGAGAGAGAGAGAGAGAGAGAGAGAGAGATTAAGTATATACTATGGTAACAGGGTTTACAAGAACAAACAGTGAATGTAATAAATATAGAGCATCTATCTATCTATCTATTGCCTGACGCCGTGATCCCCAAAGAGGTGGCCACGAACGAAACACACCCATACACCTCTGTCTCCAGTCAATCGACGCCCCTCCCAACCAGCACCGGCTTCACTCATATACTTCTTCAATACTCATAGAGCATACATGGTTAGAATAGGAAAACAAATATAATACAATTTAAAGGTGTAAATATTGGACACTACTGTAAGGAAAGTGGGAGGGTCGTCCATACTGAAGGGACAATTATAGCACATAGTAATGCATTATATAATAGTGGTGAGCTACAGCCGAAACGAATTAATATATACAGTATATATCGACGAACAGACTATAATTGAGAGATAGCCATTATGTAAACAGCTCTGTGGATAGCGGGGAATGTAACCGGCCATAAAGAGACTATTGGAATGGTAAAGTTCAAGTGATATTCTCTCTCTCTCTCCCCCCCCCCCCCTCTCTATCTCTCTCTCTCAAAGTTTGTGTGTGCTGTATCTGTTCTGAATTACTTTAAGGGGAGATGGGCGTATTTAGTTGGGTAATGTTATATCTTTAAATCACATCAATGATCACACCTAATTGGAATATGCATCAGTGGTATGGGTCCCTCATCAAAGAAAACACATCAATACATTGAAGAAAGTACAACGAATAGCAACCAAACTGATCCCAGAACTAAAGGACCTACAATACCTTGAAAGACTAGGGTTTCGCACTCTAGAGAAGGGAAGACTTCGAGAAGACATGATAGCAATGAATTGATGCACGAGAGGGTTCGAGAGACTCGATAAGGAGGATTTCATTAGGCTGGACGATGGAAGAGCCAGAGGACTTAGTATAAAATAATAAAATAAAGAGTTCAAGTCAAACGTAAACAAGTTTAGCTTTCCATAGAGAACGATACATAGGTGGACTAACTTAAGTGCGGAGGTTGTAGAATCAAGAAACATCCACGACTTTATAAGTGAACTGGATAGTCAATATAGAAACTGAGACAGGACAACACGAGCGCAGCTCAAATCCTGCAAACTACAAATAGGTGAATACACACGCACACACACACAAACAGTCTTAACAACCATGTTAGCATTGTTGTTCCGGCCGCCAGTGTTGTGTTGATTGTTAGTCAATATTTGGTGCTGCTGCTTGTTGACGGAAAAATACCTGGGCAGGATTTTGAGAAAAGTTGAGAAAAACGGAAGATGGAGGAGAGAGGAAGAACATATAAGACAAGAAAGAAGAGATTCGGGTGTTGGTCACTTGAAAACAAGGGTGAATAGGAGATAAAGTAGAACACAGAAACATTATGAAGAGAATACCTATACAGGGAAAAGACAATAATTAATGTGGACAGTGAAAATAAAACAACATAAATGTAGAAGAGGAGTGACAAAATATAAAAACAAAACAAAACAGGAAGACCGAATCAGAGAGAGAGAGAGAGAGAGCATGGGAAACCAAAACTCGAATTGCATCCACGTATTTTTCAATTTCATATTTTGCTTCCCTCCCCGACCTATCTCTCTAGTAATCGGAATCCCTCCACGTATTCTTTCACTATTTTATGTTACCCCTCCCCCCCCCCCCCTCCCAACAATCTTTGCAGCAATGTTGCCATGTTTGTTTTTGACTATTATGTTGTTTATAAACTACATTATTTACTTACTCTTGGTTTGTAATACTATGGCAATATATATTTACCAGTTTGTACTTATCCACGTTTCTACATCCAGTACATTGCTCTCTCCCTCTGTATATTATTGAATATATATTATCCGCCTTCTCTCCCTTCCTACTTCTCCCTCCCCCATATATCCCCCCCCCCCCCCCAGCCACACATTCATTCAATTCCCCCGGATTGGCAATATCCTAAATATAAAGTTTAGCCTAATCACCAATACCATTCCCATTGTGTACCAAACTTTTACATTCATAATGGTTGTGTCCAAACATAAATAATTACTTTCAGGTCCGGGACATGATGAAATAATTGTATTAAAATATCACATTGGTAAACATATTTGTTCTCATGGTAAAACAAAGAACAACAATGGTATGTTATAAAACATATATTATTAAACTATTTGAATATCAATATAAATTGGTCCATACCAAATTTAATCAATTTGGGTCACAGATCCAATATCAAACTACCCCAGATATCTCTGATTTTCTGTAAATGGTCCGTGTTCAGTACATAGTCCTTGATATTAATATAGCGGGAACACTATAACCTAAACCTTTATAGTCACTTGGATAGTGTCTATAGAGCCTGAAACATATCCCATACTACGACACTTTGTGTAACCTATTGTAACCCACTTGAATGTATGCCAATTTGTCCGTATCTTTATAAATATGACGTACATAAATACAAAAACTAAGTGATACTATTTAAAAATATTTCACACAACCTGTGTGGCAATGTGCGTGATGACACATACATATAAATATATATATATATATATATATATATATACTGTATATATATATAATATTGTTGTTGTTGTCGTTCCCTAGGCTGCCTGGCCGAACAGTCCCGATATATTACTATACCGTATAATGTAGGTACTGACCATGTTAACCCTCTGAATCTCACAATTCCTTACCAAACTAAATACAATCGTTTACTAATAGCCATAATAAAAGGAAAAAACTCATCTTTCTATCTTGAAAGTGTTAATTGCTTTGTAATAGAGAGTGACAACATTACCTTATATGTTGATGTTGGCACCGCACGACTTACGTAGGCAACCCCGCGGCGCCATTAATCCCAATAATAACTATATTACTTTATATTATTGAACACATATATACATAATAACATCGCCTATACATATATAAAGCACATATATCCCATAAGAGTAACTGATAATATTCAAGGACACTAGTGCGACGTTATGAGAAACAATTTATTAGGGAAAATAGACACCAATAGATTCGCCATATTTTTCTCCATATAGTCCGCATGGAGGATTTTCGTTATCAACAAATTGAAAAATACCCACTTCAGACAAATACACCAAAAATCTAAGTCAAAGCGGGGGTGTGGGGGCGGCAGCCCCCACCTATAATACTAGGATAGGGTAGGTAAGGTTGTTAGGTTAGGCTAATGTCCTTTCAAAGGGGTATAGGCTAGTAAACACTAGGATAGCCTATACCCGGTCAGAGGTAAGAAGAAGAGTCTGCAGTAGTCTCCTTGAATGCTACCGAGTAACTGACTGATGGATTAAAGGGATGATGTGGAATTTATAAAGGGGGTCCAGGTTAGGGTGGGGGTGTAGGGATGTAAACAAGATGGCGGCCAGCGCTCCCTTCCCCCTCTAACCTGCGGGATATAAACACACCTTCATCACTTACCCTACCCTTTAATTCATCTCTTAATCAAACCTAAAATGTCAATATTAATACGTTGCAAATAACAAATACAAAATAATGAATATATGCTGAACCACATGGTCTATTAGACCTATATTAACTATATACAACAAAGCATTATAATAATGAGGGTTGATAAATAACTACTGTATACCGTAAATCACTGACAGTTCATTGACTGGATGATTGCAACACCTAAATTATAACTACTACTAAATCCATTATTATCTCTCTCTCTCTCTCTCTCTCTCTCTCTCTCTCTCTCTCTCTCTCTCTCTCTCTCTCTCTCTCTCTCTCTCTCTCTCTCTCTCTCTCCTAGGTAAATGTAAGGCTTGCGGATAAAACCAAGTTTACACGGTAATTCCATCTGTCCAGCATAACATTATTAGCGTTATTGCATGTCATCTTGCATGACTCTATAAGCAAAGTAGGTAAGTTAAAACCCAAAGCCAGGAAGGGTTGTTTGGGGTGGATGAATCGGGAACACATACAGAGAGTTAGGTCGTGTAAAGGCACGTGACAGGAACACGGAGTGAATATAGAAACAAAAAGAAGACGAATGAAAAGAGATAAATAGAATATAAAAGCAAACAGAAAAGAAAGATACATAACCTATATATCATTGGCAAAATTAGAATGGGAGTGAAATATTATTAATACACAACTAGGAAGGCGGCAGGAGGACGGAAGGATAACATGTTGGGGGATAAAGTTAAAAGAAAACTGAACAAGGTGTTATGGAAAAAGTCGAAGAGGATAATGGAGAAATAAATCTGGAAGGATAACACTACCAAGGAAAACCCAATAAAGCTCGCAAAAAGGTCGATACAGGACAAAGGGAAGGTATATGCTTCACCAGTTCGGAGCTTTGATGTCTCGCTTCATTAACCATTATATGCTTACCGAGTCTACAAGACTGTAATAGTGACATCAAAGATACGGTACAGTCGATAATTGGCCTGGGGGTATACGTATCTGTCCTCTGTCTGCGTTATATGTATTGTTATATTTATCAATCTATGTATTTATTTGTATTTATTTCCATGTATTTATTCATTTATGTAACAATTTTTTTGTATTATAATGTTTGTGTTTTAGACCAGATACCTTGCCAAGTATACGATTTAAACCGATACTTAGTTGACTTAGTTGACCCTGGTGTAGTTGGCACAGGTTAAGCCTACTATACGGTATACTGGTTGATATATAAACCGATACTTAGTTGACTTAGTTGACCCTGCTGTAGTTGGCACAGGTTAAGCCTACTATACGGTATACTGGTTGATATATAAACCGATACTTAGTTGACCCTGGTGTAGTTGGCACAGGTTAAGCCTACTATACGGTATACTGGTTGATATATAAACCGATACTTAGTTGACTTAGTTGACCCTGGTGTAGTTGGCACAGGTTAAGCCTACTATACGGTATACTGGTTGATATATAAACCGATACTTAGTTGACCCTGGTGTAGTTGGCACAGGTTAAGCCTACTATACGGTATACTGGTTGATATATACAATTGCATAGCTACTGTAATGGTAATATTCGACTTTGTTGAGTCGAATTAATATTAAATACATTGGTTACATAATTTTTCGAAACGACCATAAACATATATGATAACATGAGATTTTTTCCCATTTGCCAGCAACAATTCATATGTTATTACTAAATACGACGTCCCCTTTAAGTTCTCCATTGGCGTGATAGAATAGCTCAATTAAAACTAGACAAAAGGTACAACCAGGCAGGAATAGAAATACTAGCATAACAAAGGGTTAATGGAAAATACAGGATGTTGGGGCAAGAAACACAACAAATACTGTGAAACTATAGAAAGAACATTAACTAAACACAACATGGTGTACAATACGGGACGACGTACACGACAAATGTGAAATGAGGAGTTAGGAAACATACATAATTATATATGTGTGGAAATAGGAATAAGGACTGCTAAGAATTATTAAATTACAGGAAGACGGGAGGAACAGAATAGGAGAAGCACTTGGGGTTGATATAGAGGACACACAGAATGGGGAGAGCAGCAGGGCAAGAGGGAGAAACAGAATAAGAAAGGACAGGAAATGGGGCGTGGAAGGTGGTAAAGGAGGAGGGGAGGAATTGCTGATGGAGAATGTGGTGGTGGCTGGATTTAGAGCCATATTAGTGGTTGTGGTAAAGTTAATTATATATCAGATAAAAATTGCTAAAATAAAACAGTACGTCATAGCATGCGAGAATTGTGCAAACACGACACAAAAAAATACAGTTATTACAGTACAACATGTGAAAAGGTTAGGATATCGTAAGTTCTAATGTTGCCAGGAAGTAATGAAGAAAACAATACTACTAATGTAGTCTGGAAAATGCTTATACACAACCTAAAAATATCCCTACCTTATACTGCACAATGATGTCACAGCTGACAGTTGTTGCTTATACTGCACAATGATGTCACAGCTGACAGTTGTTGCTTATACTGCACAATGATGTCACAGCTGACAGTTGTTGCTTCGCTCGCTTCTAAACTGTCATTCTTTTCGATTCGGTCTGTAAAAGAATGACATTAAATAATTTAGAGAATTTAACTTTGTACAATTATACTGTAGCAGCCGAAATATTCCCCAACTATCCCAAATTATTACTACTGTATCTAATGATATAAATACCTACAAGGCCTTTTAGCAGTGACAATATAATTGAAACATCTATTATAGTGTATCTGATTCTTGAATATAAACAATCAAATTATATATAAATTTGATGTATGTAAGTATACGTATTTTATAGTAAAATAAACAGAAACACTCCAGGTCTGTTATCAAAATTTAAGCATACAATATGCTAGCTTACAAAAGGCATCACAATATAAAGTTTTAAGGAGATTGTCGTGGAATAAGCCGAAGAGGATGGTGGACAACTAAGACTGGAAGGATAAAACTAATTCAGAAAACCCAATAAAGCTCGCCAAGATGAAATCAAAGGTTGGTAAAGGACAAAGGGAAGGTATGATATGGTTCACCAGTTCGGAGCTTTGATGTCTGGTTTAATTAACCATTAAATGCTTACCAAGTCTATAAGGATGTTAATAGTAACATCAAAGGTCCGGTACAGTCAAGTATTGGCCTGGGGGGTATACTGTGTTTACCAAGTCTATAAGGCTGTTAATAGTAACATCAAAGGTTCGGTACAGTCAAGTATTGGTCTGGGGGGTATACTGTGTTTACCAAGTCTATAAGGCTGTTAATAGTAACATCAAAGGTTCGGTACAGTCAAGTATTGGCCTGGGGGGTATACTGTGTTTACCAAGTCTATAAGGCTGTTAATAGTAACATCAAAGGTCCGGTACAGTCAAGTATTGGCCTGGGGGGTATACTGTTTGTCTGCGTGTACACTCGGATGCCATAATCTCTCAATAAATCTTTGTAAACTTCAACCTATTTGTAATTATAGAAGTATACTGATTATCTCTGGAAACGATTTTATGAATATAATTTTCAAATACATTAACTACATAACGATATATACTATTTATTGAAAAGCAAGCTTTATACAAATAACACAATGCATAAATACAAGCATAATGGATCCGCGATTTCTTATGAGTGAGGAATATGGTATCCAAGTGTACTTGACATAGGTTCAAATACACATACATGTTCATTTTTTTACATTCTCTTTCCTCTCAGAAATGAAAATATAAGAGGTTGAGTATATATTGGTTAAATATAACAATTGTGTTATCCCAAGACCAGCCATGACCATCTGTATCTGTCATCCCTAACAGTGAACTGTTGCTGAGGCCTTGAGGCAGCTCTGAACCAAATGTGTTCTATGGGAATCAGAGGGGTCATTGAAATTGTTCGTTCTCCTTCGATTCTTAGAGATCCTTCGGTGACCATCGACAGCGTTAGCGGACAATTAATATACAATCACCTTTTTATTAACGAATTTAATATTTTTCACATCCTTACATAATTCAATAATTATCAGTTGTTGGAAAACAATATGGCAAGGTGTTGATAGAGAGGATACATAAAGGGTACAGGAGGTGCAACAGGAGAAGAACAGTGAGGTTTTAGGAGGGGAAGAGGGTGTGTAGATCAGATAGTTGCAGTAAGACAACTATGCTGGGAGCACTCAATGTTATTTTTTGTCGACCATGAATGAATATTTACTATATGTGTCTGACACACACACATACACACTATTTTCTGAGCCAGGGCCACACATTACTCAAGGAAGAGGAAGACGAGGAAGAATAATTTAGGCTTCTCGCATAAGGGCAAACTCTTGACTTTTCATAGTTCGTTAGGAACTTGGGAATTTACCGTCCGTTCGTCTGTCTGTCTGTTCAATATTTGCTTGTCTGTCTCTCTGTATTCAGCCATTCACTGATTCCTTTTCTGTCTGTTGGAGTTGATGTTGTTATATCACTATACCCGTGTGCCTGTCTGTCACTCCCCCCCCCCCCCCTATCTCTCTCTCTCTCTCTCTCTCTCTCTCTCTCTCTCTCTCTCTCTCTCTCTCTCAACCATGTGACATAAATTTCACATAGTTCTTAGCAATACATGGAGTTATTTATTTTACTTTGTCTCGAGTCGGCCGCCCCAAGCTATGGGGTATGTGCCTGGGTATATACATATACATACATACATACATAATTATATCTGTCTTGCAAAGGGAAAATCCCAATGGAAATAGTCACAAAGAATCATTGTTATATGATTAAATAGGAGTAACAGGTAGTTGATGGAAGTGCAAGTTACATCTGACAGATATGAACATATAACCAAGAAATACATAAGTGTAACTTTTAACAAGCAAACGAAAGTAAAATAACAACACCGTGATGTAATTATCAGTCAATTGAAAAAATATGCAAGTGATAAAATCAGTAATATAAATACCTTACTCTATTACTTGAACAGTATCAAAATGATAGTATAACACTACTTTTTCCAAATTTAATAGTTAATCAAATACTAAGCATTTACATCTAAATTCAAAATATCGGTTCAATTAACATGGAATGAAAACACTAGACTGGTCCCTGGTATTACTGACAGCATGACATGACATGACAGCTAGGACCAATTATCTTTCTAATTTACATCAACGACATAGATGAGGGTCTCACCTGTACAATCCCAAAATTTGCTGACGATACAAAAATTGCAAATAGCGTACTCTCAAAAGATCAAGTTAACGATATGCAACACAGTCTAGATACATTGTCACATTGGGCCCAAATTTGGCAAATGAGTTTCAATGCGGATAAATGTAAAGTACTACATATTGGATACCTAAATGAGAAAGCAAACTATTCGATGAATGGCACTCAGCTTAAGAATGTAAACAGAGAAACCGATCTGGGAGTAACAATATCGAGTAACCTAAAACCGAGTCAACAATGTTCAGAAGTTGTTAAGAAGGCAAACAAAATAATTGGCTTTATAGGCAGGTCATTTGAGCATAAATCCAAAGACGTTATCCTAACCCTTTACAATTCCTTAGTCCGCCCTCTTCTGGAATACTGCGTTCAATGCTGGTGCCCTTATTACCAAAAAGACATAAACAAGCTAGAACGAGTTCAACGTAGAGTTACCAAAATTATACCTAGCCTAAAGAACAAACCATACGAAGAGCATCTTAGATAATTAAATCTATTTCCTGTAACCCAGCGCAGATTAAGAGGTGACTTAATTCAAGTGTTCAAAATCATCAAAGGCATCGACAATATGAACTGTAGTAAGTACTTCACTATCGACCAATCTAATTACACGCGGGGAAACGGGTGCAAAATTATTGGTAAATCTTTTAACTCACACGAATCTAAGAATTTCTTCTTCAATCGAGTTGTCAACTTGTGGAATGGGCTTCCCCGAGACGTTATAGACTGCAGCACCGTTGATGCATTTAAACTCCGCCTAGACAAATATCTCGCATCAAACCCACGACTGACTGCGTTTGTAAATAAATAACTTTATTTTATCCTCCCCTCAGTTACTAACCCATATGTCCCCTACTAACTTCCTAGTCCTGCCACGGACATTAGTTCCAGGGCAGTAGTTCCCTTTCCAATGTTCCCTTACCCACTCTAAACCACTGTTTGGACACTTGATCCTCAGTGTTTTGGAGGACAAGCAGCCTAGAAGGGTCACTAGACCTGTTGTTGCTTGATTTCCTTTGTACTCCTTTGTACATAATACAGTATATCACGGCATGATAGAGACAAAACCTGCTTGTCGATAGTTAATTATTAAGTCAATCATTTAGCCAGTAACTCCATCAGTCACTGTTAGTCACGGGTTAAATTTGTTATTTAGTCCTAAAACAGCAATAAAATAAACATTATTTTAAAAGCAGGGGCATACCGTGTAGTGTATTGAGGGCACTAGTACTGGATTTAACTTATACGAGAGAGCCAGAGAGAGAGAGAGAGAGAGAGAGAGATAAATTGCAATTAAAGTAGTAGTGGCCCTGAGCACCTGTCTGTTATTATAGTTCTTGATACACTAGATCATTTTACTTTGATCAAGAAGGACCTATGCTTTCTAGACATTACGAAATAATATGATGAGACTCAAAGCACTCTGCCACCGACTGGATAAGCAATACAACAATTCTATTTCGGGGAGTCGATATGTATGAAGGGTACGCCTGGATGCGTGGTGGGCGGGCTTGTGGTGGTAGCATGTTTACCTGCTGAGACCGTAACCTCTCCGGGAGATCTGGGACCTGGGAATCTTTTGCTGTAGACCCCTCATGATCCTTACTCTCTGGGTCTTCTCATGGGCGGCCTAAATGTGTGTGAACAAGTTTTTTAATATTTTAGTTTTTGTTTTATGCTGTCCCTGTTCGGGCTCTATCTCGAGTCGGCCACCCCCACCTTAAAACAAAAATAAGTACATAAAAAAAAAAAAAAAAAAGGGGTATGTGCTGGAGTAGATAGATAGATAGATCACTAAACTTTGGTATATCCGGCATGAAGGGAAATAATATATTACATCCGGTAAGTAAATCGCAAACCTTAATAAAGTACAGTAGTACCAAAATGCACTTTTCTGTGTTGGGTACGTTTAAGGGTGGGAGGGAGGGGGGGCCGCATCAAAGGTTTGGAAAAGACAGGAAAGAGAAGCGAATAAAAGGAAAAGTTCAAAAGTGTGAGGGCAAACATTGGAAGGGGAAACTATAAAAAAAAACAAGTGAAAACTTACTACGAAGCGAACAAGAAGGTGACAAATATATCTATATCAAAGAGAGAGTGCTGTTGGCTGGCGTAAAAAAAGGAGAAACCTGATTAATAGTGTACAATAAATACTTTACAAATGAAAATATAAAAAGGAAGAGTAGAACAGTGCAATACTATACCCTGTTCCAAATAAGTTTTCCCAAACTCTTGAACATTCAACTCTGTAACTCACACATTACTAGAGCATTCAAGCTAATATTTTTACCATTTGGGAGTACTTCAGCGAATAGCTGAATGTAAGGAGTGAAGCGCCAGCAAACATAGTTGGATGGGGTATGGGAGGGAGAAGAAGAGAAGTAGTGGAGGCGGAGGTGGAAATCAGGAGGTCAGAAGTGTGTGAAGCCATGAAAAAAGTGAAGATGGGGAAAGAATCAGGAATAGATGGAGTGTGTGGGGAAATGTTGAGGTATGGTGGTGAGATAGTGATCAAATGGGATTGGAAAATGTGTAAACTAGCATTGGAGAAGGGGAGTGCACCTTATGACTGGAAGACAGGCATGATAGTCCCCCTATATAAGGGTAAAGGGGATAGAGGAGTGTGTGGTAACCACCATGAAATATGCCTTCTAAGAGTAGTAGGGAAGATGTACAGTAGGGTAGTGTTTGAGAGGGTGTGATCGAGAATGGAGAAATGGATAGGTGATGAGCAGGATGGGTATAGGAAGGGAAGAGGATGTGTAGATCAGATTTTTACCCTGAAATGTGTTGTGAAGAAATAGCTGGAGAAGCAACAAACACTGTATGTTGCCTTTAGGGACTTGGAGAGGGCCTATGACAGAGTGGATAGAGAAGGTATGTGAAAAGTACTGAGAATTATGGAGTAGATGGCAAGTAGTTGAAAAAAGTGAAGAGCATGCATGAGGGTGCAAAGGCATCAGTACGTGTTGATAATGAGCAGAGCGAGTTCTTTGATCTGAATGTTCAGTTAAAACAGGGGTGTGTGATGTCCCCGTGGTTGTTTACTATATATATGGATGAAGTCTTAAAAGAAATACAAAGAAGAGCAGTGGATGTTGGTGTACCGCTGATAAGGGAGGGAATCGAGTGGAAGCTACCTGTACTGCTGTTTGCTGATGATACAGTTCTGATGAGCGATAGTGAATGGGAGTAGCAGGGTCTGCTAAATATGTTTGGAACAGTGTGTGAAAAACGGAATCTGAAGGTAAATGCGGGGAAGAGCAAGGTTATGGTCTTTGGAAGGATTGCAGTCACAGAGTGTGAGGTGAGGTTGAACAGTCAGGCTATGGAGAATGTCAGCTCATTGTAAGTATCTGGGCAGTGTGCTGAGTAAAGATGGGAGTATGTATGAAGTGCGGGAGAGGGTGCAACAGGGGAAGAGGGTTGTAGGAACACTGAAAGTAGTAATAAGAAGTAGGGTGGTCAGCATGGAAGTAAATGTCCTTGCATGATAGTGTGGTAATCCCGACATTGACCTACGGAAGTGAAGCATAGACGTTGGTGGAGAGACTCAGACCAAGAGTGAGAGGGGTGGAAAAGAGTTACTTGAGAAGTGAGTGCGAAGTTACATGGAGGGATAGACAAACGCATGAGGAAGTACAAGAGAGGTGTGGTGTGGATGTAGATGTGCTGGAAAGTACGAAAAGGAACACTTAGAGATGGTCTGGCCATATGGAACGTATGGGAAGCAAGCGAATGACTAAGAGGGTGTACGAGAGCAAGGTGGAAGGACGGAGAGGGAGAGGTAAGCCGAGAGAGAGGTGGAAGGATGGAGTGAAGAAGTAATTGAGTGAAGGCGGTGCTGGATGGGAGGAGGGGTGTCGACTGACCGGGGACAGAGGTGCATGAGGGCGTTTTGTTCGTGGCCACCCTTTCGGGGATCACAGCGTCCGGCAATAGATAGATAGATTGACAGATATATTCTATTATAATACAATGAAACTAATAAAAAAACAAAGGGAGCCGTATATACTGTATATATATATATATATATATACTCAGGTACGGAGTATGAGGGATAATTTTGGAAGGGGAAAACATAGAGAGAGTGGAACAATAGGATACATTATATGAAAGAAAGAAAGGAGATGCAGTGTGGTACAAGATGATACATAATATGAAGGAAAGAAAGGAGATACAGTGTGGTACAAGATGATACATAATATGAAGGAAAGAAAGGAGATACAGTGTGGTACAAGATGATACATAATATGAAGGAAGGAAAGGAGATACAGTGTGGTACAAGATGATACATAATATGAAGGAAAGAAAGGAGATGCAGTGTGGTACAAGATGATACATAATATGAAGGAAAGAAAGGAGATACAGTGTGGTACAAGATGATACATAATATGAAGGAAAGAAAGGAGATACAGTGTGGTACAAGATGATACATAATATGAAGGAAAGAAAGGAGATACAGTGTGGTACAAGATGATACATAACATGAAGGAAAGAAAGGAGATACAGTTTGGTACAAGATGATACATAATATGAAGGAAAGAAAGGAGATACAGTGTGGTACAAGATGATACATAATATGAAGGAAAGAAAGAAGATACAGTGTGGTACAAGATGATACATAACATGAAGGAAAGAAAGGAGGTACAGTGTGGTACAAGATGATACATAATATGAAGGAAAGAAAGGAGATGCAGTGTGGTACAAGATGATACATAATATGAAGGAAAGAAAGGAGATACTGTGTGGTACAAGATGATACATAATATGAAGGAAGGGAAGGACATACAGTGTGGTACAAGATGATACATAATATGAAGGAAAGAAATGAGATACAGTGTGGTACAAGATGATACATAATATGAAGGAAGGGAAGGAGATAGCGTGTGGTACAAGATGATACATAATATGAAGGAAGGGAAGGAGATACAGTGTGGTACAAGATGATACATAATATGAAGGAAGGAAAGGAGATACAGTGTGGTACAAGATGATACATAATATGAAGGAAGTTTAATACATAATATGAAGGAAGGGAAGTAGATACAGTGTGGTACAAGATGATACATAATATGAAGGAAGGGAAGGAGATAAAGTGTGGTACAAGATGATACATAATATGAAGAAAGTTTAATACATAATATGAAGGAAGGGAAGGAGATACAGTGTGGTACAAGACGATACATAATATGAAGGAAGGGAAGGACATACAGTGTGGTACAAGATGATACATAATATGAAGGAAGGGAAGGAGATACCGTGTGGTACAAGATGATACATAATATGAAGGAAGGGAAGGAGATACAGTGTGGTACAAGATGATACATAATATGAAGGAAGGGAAGGAGATACAGTGTGGTACAAGATGATACATAATGTGAAGGAAGGGAAGGAGATACAGTGTGGTACATGATGATACATAATATGAAGGAAGGGAAGGACATACAGTGTGGTACAAGATGATACATAATATGAAGGAAGGGAAGGAGATACAGTGCGGTACAAGATGATACATAATATGAAGGAAGGGAAGGAGATACAGTGCGGTACAAGATGATACATAATATGAAGGAAGGGAAGGAGGTACAGTGTGGTACAAGATGATACATAATATTAAGGAAGGGAAGGAGATACAGTGTGGTACAAGATGATATATAATATGAAGGAAGGGAAGGAGATAAACTGTGGTGCAAGATGATACATAATATGAAGGAAGGGAAGGAGATACAGTGTCAGCAACAGGGGAACAATTCATGAACAGGGAAATTAATGAAATAAAAACTGACACAGAAATACGTAAAACAGGTAAATATGAACTAGATTGAGTATACCTGAACACAATTAAAGAACTTGGTAATGAACAAATTTCCTTTAGTTAGCAGCCAATCTTAATGTCCATTAACCCAAGAAAAGTGAACGTCATAATATGAGTCTCAACCCTACGAGGGTGAGCGTCCTCATATGAGCCAAGGCCTAAAAAAAGCTGTTTAAAAGACTGCCAGAATCACTCAAAATAAAGGAATATATAACAGTTAGATAATTCTCCTCCATAGCTTCTATCACTCTTCCACATGTGTCAAACCCCCCCCCCCCTTCAATTATCACCTATTTTTCCTCAAATTCCCTTGTTTATCAGTTTATTTTCCGTGGCAATATCTCACACCCGATTTCAAGGTCAAACTGGGACGCATATAGGGAGCGGGGGAAGAGAGAGACAGCACTAGCGAGACATCAGTCTCGCTTCAGGCCTCGAGAGGGGAGTCTGTAGGGCTCGCACGCCTCTTACCTCATGACTGGACTGTTGGTAATAATTTGTCTTTTTCACTCCCCAAATACTATTCCCACTTGTTTTATTGTTGTTACATTTTAATAATATAGGCGCATATGTATAAGTAATAACGATAATTATCGTAAAATGACGAAATTCGTCGGGATTTACCCACAACACCTTCACCCAGCGCGACGTTTTAAGTACCATAGGCTCGCCGCGCTCAGGTTAACGAGTAAAGAGAAACCAAAGAACACGTGTAAACATTGTGACAATACAGAAGATAACATAACTCCCTTATTGATAAATACGTAACTGAAAGGTGGGGAGAATGATTTTTCAATCGAACAATACAGTGAGAGCATCAAACATGCAATTATATAAGTGAGAGGGAATAAACACAGAAATCAAAATAGGACTTATAGAGAGTGGAAGCTAAAAATAAATATCTAAATAAATAAGTAAAATAAGGAAAACACCTTGATGAAAAAGAAATAAAGGACCAAGATGAAGAGACGGACCAAAGATGCAGGATCAGATTCTTGGAAACAAAAGTGGAAGGTAATGAAAGGTTAGGGAGCCTAACAAAGAACAGAGAGAGAGAGAGAGTTGTTATCACTGGAATTTTATCTGTAATAAACACCATATAATGTTGTAAAGTTTAGACACAAAAGAGAGAGATAAAACAAAAAGAGCGGGAGAGAGAGGGGGGGGGGGAGGGGGGGGATAAAGAACGAGAAGGAGGATCAGTGGTAGGACCGTGTGGGGAAGATAAATGGTGAAAAACGGACTAAATATGACAGGGAGAGAGAGCTTAGTCCAGGGATACCCTTACCTGCTCTCAGACACAATCACCTCAGACAAAGGAGGAGGAATGAAACACAAAATATATAGAGCAATACACAGGTAAATGATCATTCTGAACTAATACATTAGAAACTAAACATAATATAGAAGAACAAGTAAAATAATTATTGAAAATGAGAAGAGTGAGAGTATGAGTACTCAAATTAAGAATACAAACAAAAACCTTATTCATATAATGATACCACATAACATGGAGAACAAAATAGAGGAAGGACTGTGACGCTCACCGCTTCCCCCAGAACCGCATGGCTTACTCGCTAGGATTCGCCAGGGCAGATAATGTAGCTACACTCTACCTATCATTGTGTACTTTCCTTCTCGAGAAAGCTTGTGTTGCAGACAGTTCAGAACTGTTCTTTGTTTTCGTCTGTCACAATCCTTTCTATTTTATTTAGTCAATTGAAAGTATTGTGTTAAGTAGTTGAATGATGGGAAGGCGAGCGGGAGAGAGAGAGAGAGAGAGACCAGGTGGTGTGACTTGGTGGTGAGTGTGGCGCGTCGCTCGCCCCCTTACATAGGCCTCGCGGGATTCGTTGCCTCCTGCCTAACATGGCCTACTAGGCGGCTGCTTACTGGGCGACTTTCGCGCGCCCTCATGCCATTCCTGCGAACTGGGACTCCAGCCATGCGGTCCCTGGGAATATCCTGGTCAGATCCGTCCCAGACAGCATACTCTAAGCATCTCCCATGAACTGTTCCACGCTCTTGTCTTAGAATCTTTCTCTTCTACTGCCTCTATCATTTCCACTACTTCCTCACCTTTTATTAATATCAATCCCCTTCTGGTTCCCTGCTTCCACACCTTGAATTGGTGGCCAGACTGTATTATATGCTGGATCTCACATTTCTTATGTACTATGCTAAGGTTGAAGATAGTCATTGTCTTTTTGGGAGATTGTATTGCTCGGACTGTCTCCATCAATCACTAATGTTTCTACAGGGTTAAATAATGCTAGACTAGGGATCAGGTACCTTGCTGTTGGTGTTTTCACTGTGTGTAGGCTACTTTTGAGCTGCACGACACTACGGATTCTGTGGGTTACCTGGGTGGATCTTTTGTCTGTGTACCTTGGAGTTTAGACTGTGTAGTGCGTGAGGGCTGCTTGCCTAATCCACCCAACACTGTTCTAACTCTATTTGCTTTTACTTTTGAGGGTCGCCAGGAGGATACTCAATACTTGTGATCGAGAATCCTCAAGAGAGCACCCCTTCATATTAACGTAATCAGGCCGCACAGACCCAAGGTCCACACTAGGCTAGGAGCTGCCTTGCTCCACCAGAATTCTGTACCTTTGCGCATCCCAGCTAGACTTTATTAACCCGGGTAGACATTAGCTGGATTAGATCATATACTCTTTTATGCATACCCATTATTTCTACACAAACATTTTGAGGTCTAGGTTGCTGTAGAGAGACACAACCAGCATAGACCGGTTTTGTTAATAGGAGTACTACTTTTTCGTGGCGAGCATTATTACTGTTGCACCGCTTATAATATTCTTGTGTCCAATAACATTATAGGTCCAGCCTTTTTGTATATTTAGCCTACACGTGCATTGTCCTGCCTCCTGCTATTTTGTGGTTCCATTTCCGATACGTTCTTCTTAGTAGCATCCGACATTATTCAGAAGATTGCTTGTTCGGTGCTTGAGGACTTTACAACACTTTCTTTCATAAAGGAGTGACAGATATTATTGATTAAAGTAACGTTAAGTAAACCTTCTTCTTGTTTGCATTAGATCACTCTTGTGATTTAATTAAGTTAACTATCTTTTCCTTGTGTACCATAACTAAGCAACCATATGTTATAGGTAATAGGCTGTTTCCGAGAACATCAGCCTATAGTAGAAGCACATAGATACTGAGAGTTAAGATACCACGCTATCGCAGATATAACTATGGAGGGTATAATATGTGTTCTTTGTTCGACGGGATTATATATCAGGGGTTGGATCTAGCGTTTCCGTTGTTGCATTTATGCCAGTCTAGTCCAATGTATAAGAGCCACTGATTTATACGAGACCCGATCGTAACAAATGGCGACCTAGCTCAGGATTTGGTGAACCGACATATAATTGCAGGTTATTGTGCAGATTTTTCTCACAGTTTAGGCAGTGAACATTTTGTGGAATATTTTTTGAGGACATGCAAGAATTTTTTTTTTTTAGCAAAGTAATATAGCACTTAACACCTTACGAGCGGCCTATGCGGTTTATTTATATGTACCGCCCAGCGGGGTGTTTTTAGCCAAAATAGGGCTGTTTACGTGATCATTTTCATGCCTAAATAAGACCCAGAACGTAAAACAAGTACCTATCCCTGAAAGGGCATAAACAGAGCTTTCGAATGACACCATAACGATCCTTTTATGATGGCTAGTTTTCTTGCAATAACCGTGCAACGCGAGTGCAAAAAGCATGTAATTAGCCACTTTCCCGATACAATTCCTTATATAGCGAGTGAGAGAGGGAGGAGGGAGCTGGGATTCGTGTCAGTATGTTCGCCGCGGTGGTCTGGAGCAGTCATACGCTCACTACTCTCCTGCCACCACTTGTCTCTCTCTCTCAGCAACATTACGTGCTGAAATTGCCACTTGACCTATGTCGAGCGCCGCCACATAGTCCAGCTTTATTTAACTCGACTTATGTGGTGAGCCGCTAATTAATCTCGGTCTCCGATAATTTTTTATTGTGAATATTGTGGTATAAGAGTTTGGGGTACTTCTTTTTTGTGTATCAAAGTGAAAAATCTTCAGTGAGCATCATGTCTTATAGCGGATCAGTGCAGGATGAAGACACAGTACGTGATGTAGAAGCTGAGGAGCAGCAGCATGGGCAGGTTGTTAACTTGGTGAACAGTGAGGAGGATGCAAGGAATTTTTTACAATAGCCTGATACTTCCGACCGGTTGGTGGGTGTGAATCGGTACGGTCTCCAGTGCTTAGCCGCAGCTATCGGTCATGTATGTACCAGTGGCATGACCAAGGATGACCTGATGACGTGTGTGCTGGGTGGGGTGACTGGCGTACGAGGTAGGGTGAGTGCTCAGAGCCCTTTGGCCGAGCCTCCCCTTCACTCGACTCCCAATCCTCCTATTGGAGTACCGACCCTGAGCACGCTTCCGCAGGTGGGTAGTAACTGGCAGGGTGGTTTGCCCCTGGGGGGATCACCGGGTATTTCTAACATCATTACATCTCCTCCTCCTCAAGGTTTGACCCCGGAGATGCTCTTTCAGCTCGAGATGGCAAAGATGCAACATCAGAGTCAACAGCAGACAGAGCTAGCTAAGAGAGAAGAGAGAAAAGAGCTGTCTAAGATAGAAGAGAGAAAAGAGCTGGCTAGGATGCAGCAACAGACGAGGGAAGCTGAGCTTAGGACTGAACTAGAATCTACAAGATACCGTGCCGACATGGATTTAGAGAAGTCTCGTGTTGAGATGACGGGACAGCGACTCGGTACTGGAAACCGTGCGCATGATCAGTCTCTGTCGGACCTTCTCAAACTGGTCCCTGTATTTGACGAGTCTGGTGTCACAGAGTTTTTCAAGAGATTTGAGAAGAAGTGCCGGGAGCATCAGTGGCCTGAAGTTAAGTGGGCGGCCCTTGTGTCCTCTAGACTCGTAGGTAAGGGGCTCAAGGCTTATGATGCACTGCCTTTGGAGTCCTGCGTTGTTTATGAGGAGCTCAAGGAGGCTGTCCTGCGGGCATACGAGCTACAACCCGAGACATATAGGTTAAAGTTCCGGGGTGTGACTAAGGGGCGAGACAGTACCTTCTTGGAGCACGCCCGGGACCAGTCCGAAGCCATGGGAAACTGGCTCAGATCAGAGAAGACAACTACGTTTGATGAGATGAAACAGTTGATGCTTCTAGAGCAGTTTTATAAGTGTACGGGCGGCGACTTGACTTTAAACCTTAAAGAGAAGAACCCAAGAACTCTCGTAGAAGCAGCAGAGATGGCTGATCGTCGGTTGTCACTAATTCGGGGGTGCGGCTCTGCACAGAGAAACGATGTAGGCGTTAAGGAGCGTTACCCTCCCCCTCCCCGGAATATGGACACACATAAATTTAAAACCAATGACACCAAGACTGATCACAAATCAAGCACCGCCCCATTTAAGATGGGTCAGGGGACTTTTACACCTCGGTATAAGTCCAAGGGGAAATTTGAGTGTTATCACTGTCACAAAGAGGGGCACATGGCAAAAGCTTGTCCGAGCAGACCTCCCACGGCGGCTGTGTCATTGGCTCGCAGCATTGGGGTGTTCCAGAAGTCTTCTGTGTTTGCTGGAGGCATAAGATCAGAGGATGGAGCACCGCCAGTGAAGAAGGATCCGGAAGGCTCGAACCCTGTCCGCGAAGCCTTTTGCGACCATAGAGGGCATGGCTGCGTGAAGTGGGGGGGCAAGAAGCACGGGTACAGCTTTTGCGTGACACAGGTGCCTCTCAGACACTCTTGAAGAATTTCACTGGTAGACCCATAAACGCGGCGCGGGTAGTTGTGGTGCAGGGAGTTAATGCAACTAGGTCATACCCGCTTGTTAGAATGGAGCTTGAAGTTGACGGTGTGACTCGCAAACTGGACGTGGGAATCGGGGAGAAATTGCCTGTTGGGGGCGTCGACCTCCTTCTCAGCAATGACTTTGCGGTGCCTGCTTCTAAGGTTTCACCCTTAGTCGTTGCCGAGGAGCCGGCCGACGTGAGTAGGGAGGAACAGGAGTGGGTTGAGAAGTGTCAGGTGCAACCAATGGCGTGTGTTGTAACCAGATCTCTCGCATCCAGGGAGTCACAGCCTAACCAACAGTCTTCAAATAAGCGGAGGAACGGTCACGAGAAGGTGCTGAAAGCTGATACGGTGGAGAGTCTAATACCAGCAGCGCTTCTCGGGGACTCAGTATTAGCACCGTTATTAGAGTCTGGAGAAGCACCACCACCTGTCACTGAGAGTGTAGAGGCAGGGCTTAAAGAGACTCAGAGGCAGCAACGGTATACACGGAGAGAGCAACGGGATGCAAAGTTCGATGTTGGGGGAGGGCATGAGTTGTTTCGCAAACACTTAGACAGGCTAGCTCCCTCAGATATTCGCAAATTGCAGCTAGAAGACCCGGAGGTTCTAAAGTGTAGTAACGGTGCTGTCGAACTCGAAGAGGACAGGGATGCAAAGTCTGGAGATTTTGTTTTCATTGATGGCATCTTGTATCGGCGATTCCAAGACCCGCAGAGAAGTTGGGAGGGTGGGTCAGGAGTGGTAGACCAGCTGGTCGTACCGAGGGTATGCAGGGATAGCCTACTTAGGTTGGCTCATGATGTACCGCTGGCGGGACACTTGGGTGTCCGTAAGACGGTGGCAGCTTTGGGGAAACTGTTTTGGTGGCCTGGTTTGAGAGCACAAGTGGTGTCATGGGTGGCAATGTGCAGTGTGCGCCAAAAGGTCGGGAAACCTAACCAGAGCATCCCAAAGGCTCCGTTGCACCCAATTCCCGTCAGTGGGCCTCCCTTTAGTAAAGTAGTAGTCGACATGGTTAGCCCCCTCCCCCCCACAAGTGCTGGAAATAAATATCTCTTGACAGTCATGGACGTAGCAACTCGGTACCCAGACGCATACCCGATGAGAAATGGTTTGGCGAAGACGGTGGTCCGTAACTTGCTATTGTACTTCTCTCGGTACGGATACCCGCAGGAGATACAGTCAGACCAAGGATCGAATTTCACCTCCAACTTGTTCGTTCAGACAATGAAGCAGCACGGGATAGTTACTGTAGTGTCATCTGCTTATCACCCAGAGAGTCAGGGGGTGTTAGAGAGGTGGCATTCCACTCTAAAAAGCATGCTTCGCTGCTATTGTCTTGAGAACGGCAAGGACTGGGATCTTGGCCTGCCGTATGTGTTATTCGCTGCACGAGAGGTACCTGGGGAGAGTTTGGGGTTTAGCCCTAATGAGCTTGTGTTTGGACACCGCGTCAGAGGGTCTCTCCACATGGTAAAGGAGATATGGGAAGGCACCGCTAAACCATGTTCTAAGCTTAAGTATGTCCTTGAGAGTAGAGAACGAATGTTGCGTAGTCTGGAGTTGGCTGGCCGCAATCTGGTAGGCTCTCAGGCCCTCATGAAGGACAGGTACGACCACAAGGAGAAACTCAGGGAGTTTCACGTGGTTCAGGAGGTGTTGATACTACTCCCTCTTGTAGGTCACCCCTTATCCGCAAAGTATGCTGGTCCTTATAGGGTAGCAGAGAAGCTCTCGGACTTAGATTACCTGGTGGCCACTCCAGACAGGCGTAAGAGGAATCAGTTATGTCATGTCAACCTGATGAAGGAGTATGTGAGGCGCCCACCTGAGCCTCTCACTGTCCCCATGATGACTTTCAGCAGTCAAGGTGGAGAAGGAGAACGGGACAGTCATGCGCAGGTGGATGACAACTGGGATTATCATGTTTCTGCAGATCAGTAGGCGGGAAACACGAGACAGGCGGCTCATGAGGCTTTGCAACACCTACCTGAGCAAGAGCGTGTGGCTGTCGAGCGCCTATTCTGTTTATACCCTACTGTATTTGCGGAACACCCAGGCCTCACTACTCATGAGGTGCACGACGTTGACGTCGGAGACCTCCCACCCTTCAAATCAGTGCCCTATAGGGTGCCCCCTAATAAACTTCCGGCCCTCCGGGCGGAGTTGGAGTATATGTTGCAACAGGGACTGATCAAGAAGGGGGCGGTAAAGAGGACATCTCCCGTAATGCTGCAACCTAAGCCGGATGGCAAGGTGCACTTCTGTGTTGATTACCGCAGGCTAAACGGCTTGACTCCCACCAACCCATATCCTCTTCCCCGGGTCGATGACTGTGTAGACAAGATTGGCAGGGCCAAGTTCTTGACCAAGGTGGACCTGGTAAAAGGTTACTGGCAGGTTCCTTAGTCTGAACGGGCGAAAGAGGTGTGTGGTTTTGTGGTGGATGGTGCTACATATCGTTGTAATGTCATGCCGTACGGTCTAAAGAACGCACCAGCGACCTTCCAAAGCTTGATGAACGAGTTAGTGGCTGACATTCCGAACTGTACCGTGTACCTGGACGACGTCATTATCTACGATGACGATTTCAAGAGCCACTGTGAACATGTAGAATCCCTATTTAAGAAATTAAGCGAGGCAAACTTGGTGGTCAACCTGGGAAAGTGTGATTTTGTGCGGGCTACCGTGCAGTATCTGGGGTTCATGGTGGGTTTGGGCCAGGTGTGCCCCCCACAGAACAAGATATTGGCTATTAACCACTTCCCCAGGCCGTCCACCAAGAAGCAGATCATGAGGTTTTTGGGCATGATTGGTTACTACCGCCGCTTTATAAAGGGCTATTCTACTGTGCTGGCTCCTCTGACGGACCTATTGGCAAAAGATAGAAAGTTTAAGTGGGCGCCTGGGTGTGAGAGGGCTTTTTTGCTAATAAAACACCTGTTGTGTCAATCCTCAGGGCCCCGGACTTTAGCCGATCATTCCAGCTGGCAACTGATGCCAGTGGTGTGGGGGCTGGTGCTGTTCTGATGCAATCAGATGAAGATGGGCTGGAGCACCCAGTCAGTTTCTTCTCAAAAAAGTTCAACTCGGCGCAGAAGAACTATTCAGTAGTTGAGAAGGAACTGCTGGCGATTGTGCTAGCGCTCAGGCACTTTGAGGTGTATGTTCCAGCCTATGGACCAGTTGTGGTGATCTACACCGACCATCACCCCCTCAAGTTCCTGAATCAATTCCATAACCGGAATATGAGGCTGACCAGGTGGTCATTAATGTTGCAGGAATACAACCTGGACATACGCCATATTGCCGGTTCTGAAAATGTGATTGCAGATTGCTTATCGAGGGTGGAAGACCCGGGGTAGATCATCACAAGGGTAGCCTCCTACTTTGGTTTGATTAGTATGTTTACGTCTGGTGCTTGTTGGCTCGCGTGGGTAGCCCAGCGTATTGGGTCGTAGAGTAGGAGTTGCTGTGTTGGTATAGAAGAAAAAAACTAGGTTGCCCCTGTAGTGCAGCCGCCATAAACATATTAAAAATATAAAAATCCTATAAAAACTCTTTCTTTGATAGTTAATTTTGTTTAAGTATGTTATAGCAGAAATTCTGAGTTGTACTCCTCTCAGAAGGCTGGGCTAGTGAAGCTCGCTCTTATGAGCATAACTATGTAATTTAATCTATTGTGTTGGGAGGGGTTGTTCATTTTTATAATGTGTTATTTTGAAGAGAACTGTGCTTTACATTTCATTGTCGCTGGGTGACTAGGAGTGGCGAATTTTGTATGGGTTCTGCGTGTCAGATTTAGAGCTCATAGTTTGAGCTTCTTAAAAATCTTGGGTGGGGTGTGACGCTCACCGCTTCCCCCAGAACCGCATGGCTTACTCGCTAGGACTCGCCAGGGCAGAGAATGTAGCTACAGTCTACCTATCATTGTGTACTTTCCTTCTCGAGAAAGCTTGTGTTGCAGACAGTTCAGAACTGTTATTTGTTTTCGTCTGTCACAATCCTTTCTATTTTATTTAGTCAATTGAAAGTATTGTGTTAAGTAGTTGAATGATGGGAAGGCGAGCGGGAGAGAGAGAGAGAGAGAGACCAGGTGGTGTGACTTGGTGGTGAGTGTGGCGCGTGGCTCGCCCCCGTACATAGGCCTCGCGGGATTCGTTGCCTCCTGCCTAACACGGCCTACTAGGCGGCTGCTTACTGGGCGACTGTCGCGCGCCCTCGTGCCATTCCTGCGAACTGGGACTCCACCCATGCGGTCCCTGGGAATATCCTGGTCAGATCCGTCCCAGACAGCATACTCTAAGCATCTCCCATGAACTGTTCCACACTCTTGTCTTAGAATCTTTCTCTTCTACTGCCTCTATCATTTCCACTACTTCCTCACCTTTTATTAATATCAATCCCCTTCTGGTTCCCTGCATCCAAACCTTGAATTGGTGGCCAGACTGTATTATATGCTGGATCTCACATTTCTTATGTACTAGGCTAAGGTTGAAGATAGTCATTGTCTTTTTGGGAGATTGTATTGCTCGGACTGTCTCCATCAATCACTAATGTTTCTACAGGGTTAAATAATGCTAGACTAGGGATCAGGTATCTTGCTGTTGGTGTTTTCACTGTGTGTAGGCTACTTTTGAGCTGCACGACACTACGGATTCTGTGGGTTACCTGGGTGGATCTTTTGTCTGTGTACCTTGGAGTTTAGACTGTGTAGTGCGTGAGGGCTGCTTGCCTATTCCACCCAACACTGTTCTAACTCTATTTGCTTTTACTTTTGAGGGTCGCCAGGAGGATACTCGATACTTGTGATCGAGAATCCTTAAGAGAGCACCCCTTCATATTAACGTAATCAGGCCGCACAGACCCAAGGTCCACACTAGGCTAGGAGCTGCCTTGCTCCACCAGAATTCTGTACCTTTGCGCATCCCAGCTAGACTTTATTAACCCGGGTAGACATTAGCTGGATTAGATCATGTACTCTTTTATGCATACCCATTATTTCTACACAAGCATTTTGAGGTCTAGGTTGCTGTAGAGAGACACAACCAGCATAGACCAGTTTTGTTAGTAGCAGTACTACTTTTTCGTGGCGAGCATTATTACTGTTGCACCGCTTATAATATTCTTGTGTCCAATAACATTATAGGTCCATCCTTTTTGTGTATTTAGCCTACACGTGCATTGTCCTGCCTCCTGCTATTTTGTGGTTCCATTTCCGATACGTTCTTCTTAGTAGTATCCGACATTATTCAGAAGATTGGTTGTTCGGTGCTTGAGGACTTTACAACACTTTCTTTCATAAAGGAGTGACAGATATTATTGATTAAAGTAACGTTAAGTAAACCTTCTTCTTGTTTGCATTAGATCACTCTTGTGATTTAATTAAGTTAACTATCTTTTCCTTGTGTACCATAACTAAGCAACCATATGTTATAGGTAATAGGCTGAGAGTTAAGATACCCCGCTATCGCAGATATAACTCTGGAGGGTATTATGTGTTCTTTGTTCGACGGGATTATGTATCAGGGGTTGGATCTAGCGTTTCCGTTGTTGCATTTATGCCAGTCTAGTCCAATGTATAAGAGCCACTGATTTATACGAGACCCGATCGTAACAGGACCTAAACAAATACCAAAGGACACTATTTACTACTTGGAAATAGAAATGATAAATACATAGAACCTTAACATGGAAGAACAAATACAACCAATCACTTAAATTAAGAACAAGATAATAACACGGCAAAATAAATAATAAAAATAAAAGGGGTAAACATTTTCTAACTGAAAAAGTATGAGCATGGATATGAAAGAGGAAGTAAATAAGGAAATCAAATGGAAATGGATAACAAAACAAGAAACACATGTTAAAGTATGTGAAATAGAACACTATGAAGAACTAAACAAAAGTAATACATAAAGAACATAATCATTAAACATGAAGTAAATGCATAGATAACATTAGCAAATACTAGTGATACATTGGACATGAATATAAAATAAATAAAAGAAGAAACAGATTATGAAAATGATACTGAGAGCTAAATATAGAAGGAAGGTAAGATGAGTGGCATGATGTGAGAAGATAACAGAGTGAGAGAGTCCAGAGAGACGCTCACTGATATTGCTGTGAGAAGATAACAGAGTGAGAGAGTCCAGAGAGACGCTCACTGATATTGATGTGAGAAGATAACAGAGTGAGAGAGTCCAGAGAGACGCTCACTGATATTAATGTGAGAAGATAACAGAGTGAGAGAGTCCAGAGAGACGCTCACTGATATTGATGTGAGAAGATAACAGAGTGAGAGAGTCCAGAGAGACGCTCACTGATATTGATGTGAGAAGATAACAGAGTGAGAAAGTCCAGAGAGACGCTCACTGATATTGATGTGAGAAGATAACAGAGTGAGAGAGTCAAGAGAGACGCTCACTGATATTGATGTGAAATTAACAATATACCAAATATATAAAAGTAATTGGAATTAAATAAGAGCAAAAAAAGCTATATAATGGAACACAACTAAAGAGGGGTAATGTGAGGCCATGATATATAACAGATGTAAGAGTGAAAATGAATAACACAAACTGTGAAACAACAACTGAAATATAATTAAGCAATTAAAGATGGGAACAAACGATGTTGGATAGTATTGTAATATTGTGATATATAATAGACCCACGGACGGATAACTACACTAATATTTACCACCGTGTAAGTAGTAAAATAATATACCGTAACTCACCAGAGGAGGCCACAAATCTGTCTTCTGACCTGAACATTATCTTTGTCTGAGGCACGGATACTTTCATTACACCTTTGTACACAATCGAGATAAAATATATTAGCGTGATGTGGAATATTCTTATGCAACTATTTATTACCAATAATATAATTGAACTATTTTGTGCATGAATAACTTGATATGAATTACAAGGCAACTAATAGTACATGCTGCTATGTCACATTTTTGGCTGTCGTGGAAAATTCATATAGATTTTTGCCAATGTGTTTTTTTTTGTTAGCCTAGAGTACTAGGAGCATGAACAATGTGTTTGTCATTTTTTCTGAGGTCATCTTGACATTTGTTTAGCCTGTTAACCCGGCAAGCGCGATAGGCCTAACGGAAGGCTTCCTATAGGGAACGCGATAGGCCTCACGGAAGCAAGACCATAAAAAAAGCCTTCCATAAAAAAAAAGGGCCTATCAAAACAAAGGAATTTGTCTCTAGGTGAGATAATTCCCCTCCAGTACTCATCCATGTAAATCTCACCCACCCCCTCCCCTCCTTCCCCACCTTATTCCCCCCTCCCTCCCCTCCTCAATTATCACCTATTTTTCCTCTTATTATCATCATTTATCGGTTATTTTTCTCTCCCGCGATAATGTAGCACAAGTGGGTTGCAGAAAAGATCGTTATGCAACACCCAGACACCGGCCCACACCGCCCCGCTCGTCTCAGTTACCTCACAGACAGCGAGAGAGGAGGGTTGCCTGTGGCTCTCTCTCGCCTGAGATTATGACCGGGTGGCCAATATCTTCGTTTTTCACCACCCAAATGCTTTTCCCACTTATTTTAGCACTCTTGAAGGTTCATATATACATCATATATGTAAAATAAAAGCATACCGAAAACAAATAATGCTCTATATTGTAAATATAACGAATTCTGTCAGAATCCAAGGCTAGAAATGCACAAATAACTACCCTAGCCCCTAGGTCTATTTAGTGCTTGTCAGGTTAAAGAAGATCGGGTGGTATCGCCAAAAACGGATATTTTTTGCCGCAAATTGCACAAGTTTCGAACTGTTTGACTGTCTATGGGGGTGTGAAGTGTGATGTACCCTATATTTGTGCATATCAATGCAATGAGTAAAGCAGTATTTTTTATTATTTTATCATGTCAAATTCTGTGAGAAGAAATGATTGTAAAATACGTTTATATAATACTTTTACTTGCCATCAGATTTAGAAATGTTTTGGTATTTTTTTATCAAATGACAGTATGACAGTTAACCTCTGTTGCAAAAATGAGACACTTTGATTGTTTAAATAAAAGAACAGTTACTATATTATGTTCCTGAGACAAGTTCATGTCAAGTCTGATACTCATTCAGTGTCAGTTTCGTCACTAGCTTCGCCCACATCAGCCAAGTGTTTACATCCATCTGGATCACACTTGCACAACTCTGTGCAGGGCATTTGGTTTTCGCGGCAGGAACATCGACCACTACATTGACTCTTTGTGCATTTACACCGAACCAACTGTAAGATGGAATCTGGAGCCAGAGGTATTCTGCTTAACTTGGGAACGAAATGTCCCGAAGTGTCACTGATGGACCATCCCAATTCAGTTGGTGCTGGAACGGTTGGTTGTGGAATTAAGGCCTGCCTCCAGATTAAGCACTGGTAATGTGCCCGTCGAATGTGCTCATGCAATGATCCTTGTGTTGGGGGCAGCTTCTCGATTTCTTGTTTGGTGTTGAGTCCACGAAAATGAAACCATCTGAGTGCCGCAGCTTGACTAATACCTGCGTTCTTTGGACAGAGTAACTTGCAGATGAATGCTTCACAAAGACTCAGCACTTCACAGGATGGTTCACTCTCCTGTCCCAGACGAGCAAGTGCACCAACAATGTCATCACCATAGTCCATAAACGCCTTCCATCATGAAGTTTTGCTCTTGCCGAATATCCTTCCAGTTGTGTCACACCCGCTTATGGCATGAAATCCCATCAAGGCTTGAGCACGTTCCTCACCAAGTGCATTTTGGATAGGCAACAAAGGCAGTACACGTTGATTGGTTCCAGTGCCCATTATCATAGCTGCATCCTCACCTAAGACTGCCAAATTGTGTATGGCAAGTACCAGCACATCTGTGTCCTGGGAGTAGATGTGAACAGTAAGTCCAAGTTTGCGTGCTTCACTGGCGTAGTATATCAGCAACGTATCCGCCTCGTCATGCTTGGCAGCATGACAACTGCCAGATGTGTTGGACTGGACACCTTGACAAGTGATAGTGGTTACGCCTGCTGTGCAGTTGACAACAATCTGTTGGGCCAAGAATATTGTCAGAAGCTCCTTCGTCTTGGTACTACTGAGGAACTTGTTGAGATCTTTAATACGCGTGTTTCTGTCGACTTTGTATTCTGTTCCCCTGGAAAGCTTGGCTCCACTGTGACGCTATCTTGTTATCTCTTTCAATGAGGACTGGCAGTATTGGTCAAACACCACATAGCACTTCGAGTAAGGGCGACTTTTGGAGTTGATGGCATTGACGAAAATTAATGCTCTGCCAGGTCTCCATATGATGATATTTTGTCCTTGAAAACGGCCATCTCATGAACTACTGCCATGGCATCGATGATAATAGAAGCTCTATCAAGTGGTAAGTCATCCAGTAAAGGTGCATCAGCTTGGCCATTTTCAGCTGATCCATGGTTCTCCAGATGGTGAATGAGCTGTGATTTGTCGTTGCATGGATGCAACAAGCCATCTGGTGTCATCAGCATGTGATTGATTGGGGAAAACTCGTATGTGCTGAGAGCTTCCTTCAAGTCAACATCTCTGGATGATCGGGTCAGGATCAGAAGCCTTGACATCAACGAGTTTGAAGCTTTCAAAGTAACTTGTTCAGGATCAGTAGATTCTGGTACATTTGATCTGTTGATATATCGAGCCAATAGCCAAGTAGTGTCCTGCACTGATGAGTCCGCCAAGCAGTCCTGGTGCTGTAGCGGCTCAAACTCCACGTATTGGGGGCTCAATGTTGGCTTTGGAGTCCCTGTTATGGTGCAAGGGCTCAAGGCCACTCCAGTCTTTGGTACATCTTTCAGTGTACTAGAGGCGCCATGAGGTTTCAGATGCAAAGGCTTTGAGATTTTGGCATTGTCAACGTGAGTTTGATAGACAGCTGAAGCAAGCGCATGAAACGAATTCTTTCCATCTGTAGTATCTACTTGAGCGTCGATGTTGTCTACTGATGCCCTGAGTGGCTGCCCAACAAAAAGGTTAGGGGGTACATAGACACCTTGGTTGTCCGCCATGTTTTCCTGGACAGCAGCTGCAAGCTGACCAACGCGTTCTGTAGCATGATGATATGATACTCCAGCTCCAGTATTTGACAATATGTCTATCGTTTTCTTGCTTCTTTTGGCATGATAGAAGTGCAGTGATAACCCTAAAGTGAGGGGACTCTCTTTTCTGCTTCGAAATGAGCTTGCACAAGACTTAGGTTGGTGCCTGATCTGCCTCTTGGTTTTGTGGCTCTGAATTATCATTTGAGCCAAGTTTGTGCATCTAGAATGTACTTCTTGACTTCGGACTTCTGAAACAACTGCTGTGTCACCCTGAACAATCCCTTTCAACAGCCAGATCAACTAATTTGGGATGAAATTTTCTTGGTTGCTGATTGAGCCCTCAAACTCCCATGGCTTAGATTGGTCAATAGCTGTGCGGACTATTTTTGCGCATTTAAGTATTGTAGTCATCTCTTCTTTGTCATTCAAAGTTGAAGTTTGCCGTATTGCGACGTCAGCAACACCGGAAGAATGGATCAAATCTGATTTTGCTGGATTGGCAGAACTTGTGAAGGCAACACCGTCAACATGCTGTCGGATCTTTTCCTTCAGGCACTGACGAGAAACTGTATGTGGGAGATTATGCTGATGCATGATTTGTTGATAGTCATTCTGCGCTTCACTGACTGGAATAAATTCTCCAGAAGATGTCCGGTCCTGCAGCTGACTGAAAAAATGTACCTCTGCAGCAATAAACTTTCTGTCACCTTCAATATCTGGAATTTCAGCATCAAATTCCAGTGTTGTTTCCTGCTTTCTGCGAGTTGTTAGCTTCTGCCATTCAATGGTCATACATGACTTATGATACAGTAAGTCTCTCGACAAAGCATCTTTCTCATTCAGCAGTTCCGAATAGTTTATATTCCAGGTTGTGTTGTCACTTTCTTTTACCACAGCTGCTATTTGCTCCCCAATGTTTTCGGTTTGGCACATGTGAATATTTTCGGCTGTCGCTCTTTGACAGAAGAAACACAATTCTTTTCGCACCTTTGGAATGGACGAACGTGTTACTTTCCGTTGTGATCCTGTATGTGACGTAGATGGAACACTTGGTGTACGACTGCTCGGTGGCTGACCTTTTCGTCTGATCAGTACTGTGGTATCACCCTTCTCGAGGGCTTTGCTGTGGCGGATCTTGGCTCGCTGTATTTCTGTTTTGTTCGTGGCCTCAGCATAGCATTTCTGGTGCCACACTGCACTGTTAGTTTGAAGATCTTGCGGCTCCAGATTAACCAGACGTTGCGACATAGATATGTATATTTGTTCTCCATAGTCTGACCTTTCTCTGACACACTCCAGGAAATGAATATAGCTGTCTGGCTTTGGTGTACTGACTGTTTCATTTGTATTTTCTTGACATACGATGCACTGTCTGTAGTTGTTTTCTATCTTGCGTCGTCGCTTGGTTTCCATGTTCTGTGAACAAAGAAAAAACAATTAGAAAAAACAAAAAAACAAATGAACAAATTCTCGTAAAATTAGCTGCCATCTTGGATTTAGAGGTCTGTATATGTCCTGTCATTCAAAATATTGAATGCCATGACTTTATTTCATGATACAAACATCTTAGTCATCATTTGTGTTAATAATTAAACAAAATATAATGTATAAAGGGCTTAGAATTTGCACAGATGGGCAAAATATCCATATTTTATGCCGAAAATTCAAGATGGCCGCCATTATTCCAAGATGGCATCCAAACAAATGCCAAACACGATTTTTGTAGATAATGGGTAATAATCATTAAAAAAAACACACATTGGCAAAAATCTATATGAAATTTCCACGAAATTACATAACACCATAATACTATAACGGATATTAAAATTACATAACACCATAATACTATAACGGATATTAAAATTACATAACACCATAATACTATAACGGATATTAAAATTACATAACACCATAATACTATAACGGATATTAAAATTACATAACACCATAATACTATAACGGATATTAACATTACATAACACCATAATACTATAACGGATATTAACATTACATAACACCATAATACTATAACGGATATTAACATTACATAACACCATAATACTATAACGGATATTAACATTACATAACACCATAATACTATAACGGATATTAAAATTTATAGATATTGCACATTATCGCCAGTCTTTCACATAGATGTTGAAATAGACATTACAAGGAATAGTTAGTATCTCAGAGACCTTGCGGTACATTCCGAGGAGATACTCGAAGTAGAAGAAGATAGATGTTTAGTTCACTACATTCGTTACAGAGTGTGCAAAATACTTTCTACTCTCTTCTTGAACTGCTCAACTGAAGAACTGTTTACAACTTCGGAGGGAAGCTTGTTCCAGGTAGAACAGATCTTGTATGTGAAAAAGTTTCCACAAATACTAGTGCAGAACCTTTTCAATTCTAATTTCCAGCCATCGTTGTGTGTTGTATTCATATTGAGGCTAAACATTTTGCTATAATCCACAATGTCAAACCCATTAAGCATTATACAAACTTCAGTGAGCTGACTTGCGTGACTCCAACGGGAAGAGATCAAGAAATTTCAACCGGTCCTCATAGCTCATTCTTCTAAGCGATAGAATAAGCTTTGTAGCCCTAGCTTGTACTTTTTCCAGTCGCTCTACTGTATATCTTTCCTGAGTGCTGGAACCCAGAATTGAACAGCATACTCCAGGAGAGGCCGTATCCGAGCGTTGTGAAGTTAGAGGACAATTTCCATATTTCTATACATAAATTGCCTCTTAATTTAGCCCAATAATTTCTGAGCTTTCTTCTCTACTTCAATACACTGCTTAGAAAACTTTAGGTCACTGCTAATCACAACACCCAAATCATTTTCCGAGTCAGTCACTTTCAGAGGGAGAGAAAGAGAGAGAGAGAGAGAGAGAGAGAGAGAGAGAGAGAGAGAGAGAGAGAGAGAGAGAGAGAGAGAGAGAGAGACAGGCAGAGAATAAGTGTATATAATTATGTGTGTGTGTGAGGGTGGTTGTTGGTGTTGAAGCTACACAAGGTACAGCGGCAGTGTATATGTGTGTGTGAGGGTGGTTGTTGGTGTTGAAGCTACACAAGGTACAGAGGCAGTGTATATGTGTGTGTGAGGGTGGTTGTTGGTGTTGAAGCTACACAAGGTACAGAGGCAGTGTATATGTGTGTGTGAGGGTGGTTGTTGGTGTTGAAGCTACACAAGGTACAGAGGCAGTGTATATGTGTGTGTGAGGGTGGTTGTTGGTGGCGGAGCTACACAAGGTACAGAGGCAGTGTATATATGTGTGTCAGGGTGGTTGTTGGTGTTGAAGCTACACAAGGTACAGAGGCAGTGTATATTATGTGTGTGTGAGGATGGTTGTTGGTGTTGAAGCTACACAAGGTACAGAGGCAGTGTATATAATATTATGTGCATGAGGGTGGTTGTTGGTGTTGAAGCTACACATGGTACAGAGGCAGTGTATATATGTGTGTGAGTGTGGTTGTTGGTGTTGAAGCTACACAAGGTACAGAGGCAGTGTATATGTGTGTGTGAGGGTGGTTGTTGGTGTTGAAGCTACACAAGGTACAGAGGCAGTGTATATGTGTGTGTGAGGGTGGTTGTTGGTGTTGAAACTAAACAACGTACAGAGGCAGTGTATATGTGTGTGTGAGGGTGGTTGTTGGTGTTGAAGCTACACAAGGTACAGAGGCAGTGTATATATGTGTGTGAGGGTGGTTGTTGGTGGCGGAGCTACAGAAGGTACAGAGGCAGTGTATATTATATTATGTGCATGAGGGTGGTTGTTGGTGTTGAAGTTACACATGGTACAGAGGCAGTGTATATATGTGTGTGAGGGTGGTTGTTGGTGTTGAAGCTACACAAGGTACAGCGACAGTGTATATATGTGTGTGAGGGTGGTTGTTGGTGTTGAAGCTACACAAGGTACAGAGGCAGTGTATATGTGTGTGTGAGGATGGTTGTTGGTGTTGAAGCTACACAAGGTACAGAGGCAGTGTATATATGTGTGTGAGGGTGGTTGTTGGTGGCGGAGCTACAGAAGGTACAGAGGCAGTGTATATGTGTGTGTGAGGGTGGTTGTCGGTGTTGAAGCTACACAAGGGACAGAGGCAGTGTATATGTGTGGGTGAGGGTGGTTGTTGGTGTTGAAGCTACACAAGATACAGAGGCAGTGTATATGTGTGTTTGAGGGTGGTTGTTGGTGTTAAACCTACACAAGGTACAGAGGCAGTGTATATGTGTGTGTGAGGGTGGTTGTTGGTGTTGAAGCTACACAAGGTACAGAGGCAGTGTATATGTGTGTGTGAGGGTGGTTATTGGTGTTGAAGCTACACAAGGTACAGAGGCAGTGTATATATGTGTGTGAGGGTGGATGTTGGTGTAGAAGATACACAAGGTACAGAGGCAGTGTATATGTGTGTGTGAGGGTGGTTCTTGGTGTTGAAGCTACACAAGGTACAGAGGCAGTGTATATTATGTGTGTGTGAGGATGGTTGTTGGTGTTGAAGCTACACAAGGTACAGAGGCAGTGTATATAATATTATGTGCATGAGGGTGGTTGTTGGTGTTGAAGATACACATGGTACAGAGGCAGTGTATATATGTGTGTGAGTGTGGTTGTTGGTGTTGAAGCTACACAAGGTACAGAGGCAGTGTATATGTGTGTGTGAGGGTGGTTGTTGGTGTTGAAGCTACACAAGGTACAGAGGCAGTGTATATAATATTATGTGCATGAGGGTGGTTGTTGGTGTTGAAGATACACATGGTACAGAGGCAGTGTATATATGTGTGTGAGTGTGGTTGTTGGTGTTGAAGCTACACAAGGTACAGAGGCAGTGTATATGTGTGTGTGAGGGTGGTTGTTGGTGTTGAAGCTACACAAGGTACAGAGGCAGTGTATATGTGTGTGTGAGGGTGGTTGTTGGTGTTGAAACTAAACAACGTACAGAGGCAGTGTATATGTTTGTGTGAGGGTGGTTGTTGGTGTTGATGCTACACAAGGTACAGAGGCAGTGTATATGTGTGTGTGAGGGTGGTTGTTGTGTTGAAGCTACACAAGGTACAGAGGCAGTGTATATGTGTGTGTGAGGGTGGTTGTTGGTGTTGAAGCTACACAAGGTACAGAGGCAGTGTATATGTATGTGTGAGGGTGGTTGTTGGTGTTGAAGCTCTACACAAGGTACAGAGGCAGTGTATATATGTGTGTGAGGATGGTTGTTGGTGTTGAAGCTACACAAGGTACAGAGGCAGTGTATACGTGTGTGTGAGGGTGGTTGTTGGTGTTGAAGCTACACAAGGTACAGAGGCAGTGTATATGTGTGTGAGGGTGGTTGTTGGTGTTGAAGCTACACAAGGTACAGAGGCAGTGTATATATGTGTGTGAGGGTGGTTGTTGGTGTTGAAGCTACACAAGGTACAGAGGCAGTGTATATATGTGTGTGAGGGTGGTTGTTGGTGTTGAAGCTACACAAGGTACAGAGGCAGTGTATATGTGTGTGTGAGGGTGGTTGTTGGTGTTGAAGCTACACAAGGTACAGAGGCAGTGTATATGTGTTTGAGGGTGCTTGTTGGTGGCGGAGTTACACAAGGTACAGAGCAGTGTATATATGTGTGTGAGGGTGGTTGTTGGTGTTGAGGCTACAGAAGGTACAGAGGCAGTGTATATGTGTGTATGAGGGTGGTTGTTGGTGTTGAAGCTACACAAGGTACAGAGGCAGTGTATATATGTGTGTGAGGGTGGTTGTTGGTGTTGAAGCTACACAAGGTACAGAGGCAGTGTATATATGTTTGTGAGGGTGGTTGTTTGTGTTGAAGCTACACAAGGTACAGCGACAGTGTATATATGTGTGTGAGGATGGTTGTTGGTGTTGAAGCTACACAAGGTACAGAGGCAGTGTATATGTGTGTGTGAGGATGGTTGTTGGTGTTGAAGCTACACAAGGTACAGAGGCAGTGTATATATGTGTGTGAGGGTGGTTGTTGGTGGCGGAGCTACAGAAGGTATAGAGGCAGTGTATATGTGTGTGTGAGGGTGGTTGTTGGTGTTGAAGCTACACAAGGGACAGAGGCAGTGTATATGTGTGGGTGAGGGTGGTTGTTGGTGTTGAAGCTACACAAGATACAGAGGCAGTGTATATGTGTGTTTGAGGGTGGTTGTTGGTGTTAAACCTACACAAGGTACAGAGGCAGTGTATATGTGTGTGTGAGGGTGGTTGCTGGTGTTGAAGCTACACAAGGTACAGAGGCAGTGTATATGTGTGTGTGAGGGTGGTTGTAGGTGTTGAAGCTACACAAGGTACAGAGGCAGTGTATATATGTGTGTGAGGGTGGATGTTGGTGTAGAAGCTACACAAGGTACAGAGGCAGTGTATATGTGTGTGTGAGGGTGGTTGTTGGTGTTGACGCTACACAAGGTACAGAGGCAGTGCATAATATGTGTGTGTGAGGGTGGTTGTTGGTGTTGAATCTACACAAGGTACAGAGGCAGTGTATATGTGTGTGTGAGGGTGGTTGTTGGTGTTGAAGCTACACAAGGTACAGAGGCAGTGTATATATGTGTGTGAGGGTGGTTGTTGGTGGCGGAGCAACAAAAGGTACAGAGGCAGTGTATATGTGTGTGTGAGGGTGGTTGTTGGTGTTGAAGCTACACAAGGTACAGAGGCAGTGTATATGTGTGTGAGGGTGGTTGTGGTGTTGAAGCTACACATGGTACAGAGGCAGTGTATATGTGTGTGTGAGGGTGGTTGTTGGTGTTGAAGCTACACAAGGTACAGAGGCAGTGTATATGTGTGTGTGAGGGTGGTTGTTGGTGGCGGAGCTACACAAGGTACAGAGGCAGTGTATATATGTGTTACAGGGTGGTTGTTGGTGTTGAAGCTACACAAGGTACAGAGGCAGTGTATATTATGTGTGTGTGAGGATGGTTGTTGGTGTTGAAGCTACACAAGGTACAGAGGCAGTGTATATAATATTATGTGCATGAGGGTGGTTGTTGGTGTTGAAGCTACACATGGTACAGAGGCAGTGTATATATGTGTGTGAGTGTGGTTGTTGGTGTTGAAGCTACACAAGGTACAGAGGCAGTGTGTGTGAGGGTGGTTGTTGGTGTTGAAGATACACAAGGTACAGAGGCAGTGCATATGTGTGTGTGAGGGTGGTTGTTGGTGTTGAAGCTACACAAGGTACAGAGGCAGTGTATATGTGTGTGTGAGGGTGGTTGTTGGTGTTGAAGCTACACAAGGTACAGAGGCAGTGTATATATGTGTGTGAGGGTGGTTGTTGGTGTTGAAGCTACACAAGGTACAGAGGCAGTGTATATATGTGTGTGAGGGTGGTTGTTGGTGTTGAAGCTACACAAGGTACAGAGGCAGTGTATATGTGTGTGAGGGTGGTTGTTGGTGTTGAAGCTACACAAGGTACAGAGGCAGTGTATATGTGTGTGTGAGGGTGGTTGTTGGTGTTGAAGCTACACAAGGTACAGAGGCAGTGTATATGTGTTTGAGGGTGCTTGTTGGTGGCGGAGTTACACAAGGTACAGAGGCAGTGTATATATGTGTGTGAGGGTGGTTGTTGGTGTTGAGGCTACAGAAGGTACAGAGGCAGTGTATATGTGTGTATGAGGGTGGTTGTTGGTGGCGGAGCTACACAAGGTACAGAGGCAGTGTATATAATTATGTGTGTGAGGGTGGTTATTGGTGTTGAAGCTACACAAGGTACAGAGGCAGTGTATATGTGTGTGTGAGGGTGGTTGTTGGTGTTGAAGCTACACAAGGTACAGAGGCTGTGTACATATGTGTGTGAGGGTGGTTGTTGGTGTTGAAGCTACACAAGGTACAGAGGCAGTGTATGTGTGTGTGAGGGTGGTTGTTGGTGTTGAAGCTACACAAGGTACAGAGGCAGTGTATATATGTGTGTGAGGGTGGTTGTTGGTGTTGAAGCTACACAAGGTACAGAGGCAGTGTATATATGTGTGTGAGGGTGGTTGTTGGTGTTGAAGCTACACAAGGTACAGCGACAGTGTATATATGTGTGTGAGGGTGGTTGTTGGTGTTGAAGCTACACAAGGTACAGAGGCAGTGTATATGTGTGTGTGAGGATGGTTGTTGGTGTTGAAGCTACACAAGGTACAGAGGCAGTGTATATGTGTGTGAGGGTGGTTGTTGGTGGCGGAGCTACAGAAGGTACAGAGGCAGTGTATATGTGTGTGTGAGGGTGGTTGTTGGTGTTGAAGCTACACAAGGGACAGAGGCAGTGTATATGTGTGGGTGAGGGTGGTTGTTGGTGTTGAAGCTACACAAGATACAGAGGCAGTGTATATGTGTGTTTGAGGGTGGTTGTTGGTGTTAAACCTACACAAGGTACAGAGGCAGTGTATATGTGTGTGTGAGGGTGGTTGTTGGTGTTGAAGCTACACAAGGTACAGAGGCAGTGTATATGTGTGTGAGGGTGGTTGTAGGTGTTGAAGCTACACAAGGTACAGAGGCAGTGTATATATGTGTGTGAGGGTGGATGTTGGTGTAGAAGCTACACAAGGTACAGAGGCAGTGTATATGTGTGTGTGAGGGTGGTTGTTGGTGTTGACGCTACACAAGGTACAGAGGCAGTGCATAATATGTGTGTGTGAGGGTGGTTGTTGGTGTTGAATCTACACAAGGTACAGAGGCAGTGTATATGTGTGTGTGAGGGTGGTTGTTGGTGTTGAATCTACACAAGGTACAGAGGCAGTGTATATGTGTGTGTGAGGGTGGTTGTTGGTGTTGAAGCTACACAAGGTACAGAGGCAGTGTATATATGTGTGTGAGGGTGGTTGTTGGTGGCGGAGCAACAAAAGGTACAGAGGCAGTGTATATGTGTGTGTGAGGGTGGTTGTTGGTGTTGAAGCTACACAAGGTACAGAGGCAGTGTATATATGTGTGTGAGGGTGGTTGTGGTGTTGAAGCTACACATGGTACAGAGGCAGTGTATATGTGTGTGTGAGGGTGGTTGTTGGTGTTGAAGCTACACAAGGTACAGAGGCAGTGTATATGTGTGTGTGAGGGTGGTTGTTGGTGTTGAAGCTACACAAGGTACAGAGGCAGTGTATATGTGTGTGTGAGGGTGGTTGTTGGTGGCGGAGCTACACAAGGTACAGAGGCAGTGTATATATGTGTGTCAGGGTGGTTGTTGGTGTTGAAGCTACACAAGGTACAGAGGCAGTGTATATTATGTGTGTGTGAGGATGGTTGTTGGTGTTGAAGCTACACAAGGTACAGAGGCAGTGTATATATGTGCATGAGGGTGGTTGTTGGTGTTGAAGCTACACATGGTACAGAGGCAGTGTATATATGTGTGTGAGTGTGGTTGTTGGTGTTGAAGCTACACAAGGTACAGAGGCAGTGTGTGTGAGGGTGGTTGTTGGTGTTGAAGATACACAAGGTACAGAGGCAGTGCATATGTGTGTGTGAGGGTGGTTGTTGGTGTTGAAACTAAACAACGTACAGAGGCAGTGTATATGTGTGTGTGAGGGTGGTTGTTGGTGTTGATGCTACACAAAGTACAGAGGCAGTGTATATGTATGTGTGAGGGTGGTTGTTGGTGTTGAAGCTACACAAGGTACAGAGGCAGTGTATATGTGTATGTGAGGGTGGTTGTTGGTGTTGAAGCTACACAAGGTACAGAGGCAGTGTATATGTGTGTGTGAGGGTGGTTGTTGGTGTTGAAGCTCTACACAAGGTACAGAGGCAGTGTATATATGTGTGTGAGGGTGGTTGTTGGTGTTGAAGCTACACAAGGTACAGAGGCAGTGTATATGTGTGTGTGAGGGTGGTTGTTGGTGTTGAAGCTACACAAGGTACAGAGGCAATGTATATATGTGTGTGAGGATGGTTGTTGGTGTTGAAGCTACACAAGGTACAGAGGCAGTGTATATATGTGTGTGAGGGTGGTTGTTGGTGTTGAAGCTACACAAGGTACAGAGGCAGTGTATATGTGTGTGTGAGGGTGGTTGTTGGTGTTGAAGCTACACAAGGTACAGAGGCAGTGTATACGTGTTTGAGGGTGCTTGTTGGTGTTGAGTTAAACAAGGTACAGAGGCAGTGTATATATGTGTGTGAGGGTGGTTGTTGGTGTTGAGGCTACAGAAGGTACAGAGGCAGTGTATATGTGTGTATGAGGGTGGTTGTTGGTGGCGGAGCTACACAAGGTACAGAGGCAGTGTATATGTGTGTGTGAGGGTGGTTATTGGTGTTGAAGCTACACAAGGTACAGAGGCTGTGTACATACTGTATGTGTGTGAGGGTGGTTGTTGGTGTTGAAGCTACACAAGGTACAGAGGCAGTGTATATGTGTGTGTGAGGGTGGTTGTTGGTGTTGAAGCTACACAAGGTACAGAGGCAGTGTATGTGTGTGTGAGGGTGGTTGTTGGTGTTGAAGCTACACAAGGTACAGAGGCAGTGTATATATGTGTGTGAGGGTGGTTGTTGGTGTTGAAGCTACACAAGGTACAGAGGCAGTGTATATATGTGTGTGAGGGTGGTTGTTGGTGTTGAAGCTACACAAGGTACAGAGGCAGTGTATATGTGTGTGTGAGGGTGGTTGTTGGTGTTGAAGCTACACAAGGTACAGAGGCAGTGTATATATGTGTGTGAGGGTGGTTGTTGGTGGCGGAGCTACAGAAGGTACAGAGGCAGTGTATATGTGTGTGAGGGTGGTTGTTGGTGTTGAAGCTACACAAGGGACAGAGGCAGTGTATATGTGTGGGTGAGGGTGGTTGTTGGTGTTGAAGCTACACAAGATACAGAGGCAGTGTATATGTGTGTTTGAGGGTGGTTGTTGGTGTTAAACCTACACAAGGTACAGAGGCAGTGTATATGTGTGTGTGAGGGTGGTTGTTGGTGTTGAAGCTACACAAGGTACAGAGGCAGTGTATATGTGTGTGTGAGGGTGGTTGTTGGTGTTGAAGCTACACAAGGTACAGAGGCAGTGTATATGTGTGTGTGAGGGTGGTTGTTGGTGTTGAAGCTACACAAGGTACAGAGGCAGTGTATATATGTGTGTGAGGGTGGTTGTTGGTGTTGAAGCTACACAAGGTACAGAGGCAGTGTATATGTGTGTGAGGGTGGTTGTTGGTGTTGAAGCTACACAAGGTACAGAGGCAGTGTATATGTGTGTGTGAGGGTGGTTGTTGGTGGCGGAGCTACACAAGGTACAGAGGCAGTGTATATATGTGTGTGAGGGTGGTTGTTGGTGTTGAAGCTACACAAGGTACAGAGGCAGTGTATATATGTGTGTGAGGGTGGTTGTTGGTGTTGAAGCTACACAAGGTACAGAGGCAGTGTATATGTGTGTGTGAGGGTGGTTGTTGGTGTTGAAGCTACACAAGGTACAGAGGCAGTGTATATGTGTGTGTGAGGGTGGTTGTTGGTGTTGAAGCTACACAAGGTACAGAGGCAGTGTATATGTGTGTGTGAGGGTGGTTGTTGGTGTTGAAGCTACACAAGGTACAGAGGCAGTGTATAGGTGTGTGTGAGGGTGGGTGTTGGTGTGAAGCTACACAAGGTACAGAGGCAGTGTATATATGTGTGTGTGTGTGTGAGGGTGGTTGTTGGTGTTGAAGCTACACAAGGTACAGAGGCAGTGTATATGTGTGTGAGGGTGGTTGTTGGTGTTGAAGCTACACAAGGTACAGAGGCAGTGTATATGTGTGTGAGGGTGGTGTTGGTGTTGAAGCTACACAAGGTACAGAGGCAGTGTATATATATGTGTGTGTGTGAGGGTGGTTGTTGGTGTTGAAGCTACACAAGGTACAGAGGCAGTGTATATGTGTGTGTGAGGGTGGTTGTTGGTGTTGAAGCTACACAAGGTACAGAGGCAGTGTATATATGTGTGTCAGGGTGGTTGTTGGTGTTGAAGCTACACAAGGTACAGAGGCAGTGTATATTATGTGTGTGTGAGGATGGTTGTTGGTGTTGAAGCTACACAAGGTACAGAGGCAGTGTATATGTGTGTGTGAGGGTGGTTGTTGGTGTTGAAGCTACACAAGGTACAGAGGCAGTGTATATATGTGTGTGTGAGTGTGGTTGTTGGTGTTGAAGCTACACAAGGTACAGAGGCAGTGTGTGTGAGGGTGGTTGTTGGTGTTGAAGATACACAAGGTACAGAGGCAGTGCATATGTGTGTGTGAGGGTGGTTGTTGGTGTTGAAGCTACACAAGGTACAGAGGCAGTGTATATGTGTGTGTGAGGGTGGTTGTTGGTGTTGAAGCTACACAAGGTACAGAGGCAGTGTATATGTGTGTGAGGGTGGTTGTTGGTGTTGAAGCTACACAAGGTACAGAGGCAGTGTATATGTGTGTGTGAGGGTGGTTGTTGGTGTTGAAGCTACACAAGGTACAGAGGCAGTGTATATATGTGTGTGAGGGTGGTTGTTGGTGTTGAAGCTACACAAGGTACAGAGGCAGTGTATATGTGTGTGTGAGGGTGGTTGTTGGTGTTGAAGCTACACAAGGTACAGAGGCAGTGTATATGTGTGTGTGAGGGTGGTTGTTGGTGTTGAAGCTACACAAGGTACAGAGGCAGTGTATATATGTGTGTGAGGGTGGTTGTTGGTGTTGAAGCTACACAAGGTACAGAGGCAGTGTATATATGTGTGTGAGGGTGGTTGTTGGTGTTGAAGCTACACAAGGTACAGAGGCAGTGTATATATGTGTGTGAGGGTGGTTGTTGGTGTTGAAGCTACACAAGGTACAGAGGCAGTGTATATGTGTGTGAGGGTGGTTGTTGGTGTTGAAGCTACACAAGGTACAGAGGCAGTGTATATGTGTGTGTGAGGGTGGTTGTTGGTGTTGAAGCTACACAAGGTACAGAGGCAGTGTATATGTGTGTGAGGGTGGTTGTTGGTGTTGAAGCTACACAAGGTACAGAGGCAGTGTATATGTGTGTGTGAGGGTGGTTGTTGGTGTTGAAGCTACACAAGGTACAGAGGCAGTGTATATGTGTGTGTGAGGGTGGTTGTTGGTGTTGAAGCTACACAAGGTACAGAGGCAGTGTATATGTGTGTGTGAGGGTGGTTGTTGGTGTTGAAGCTACACAAGGTACAGAGGCAGTGTATATGTATGTGTGTGAGGGTGTTTTTTTGGTGTTGAAGCTACACAAGGGACGGAGGAAGTGTATATGTGTGTGTGAGGGTTGTTGTTGGTTGAAGCTACACAAGGTACAGAGGCAGTGTATATGTGTGTGTGAGGGTGGTTGTTGGTGTTGAAGCTACACAAGGTACAGAGGCAGTGTATATGTGTGTGAGGGTGGTTGTTGGTGTTGAAGCTACACAAGGTACAGAGGCAGTGTATATGTGTGTGTGAGGGTGGTTGTTGGTGTTGAAGCTACACAAGGTACAGAGGCAGTGTATATATGTGTGTGAGGGTGGTTGTTGGTGTTGAAGCTACACAAGGTACAGAGGCAGTGTATATGTGTGTGTGAGGGTGGTTGTTGGTGTTGAAGCTACACAAGGTACAGAGGCAGTGTATATGTGTGTGTGAGGGTGGTTGTTGGTGTTGAAGCTACACAAGGTACAGAGGCAGTGTATATGTGTGTGTGAGGGTGGTTGTTGGTGGCTGAGCTACACAAGTTACAGAGGCAGTGTATATGTGTGTGTGAGGGTGGATATTGGTGTTGAAGCTACACAAGGTACAGAGGCAGTGTATATGTGTGTGTGAGGGTGGTTGTTGGTGTTGACGCTACACAAGGTACAGAGGCAGTGCATAATATGTGTGTGTGAGGGTGGTTGTTGGTGTTGAAGCTACACAAGGTACAGAGGCAGTGTATATATGTGTGTGAGGGTGGTTGTTGGTGTTGAAGCTACACAAGGTACAGAGGCAGTGTATGTGTGTGTGAGGGTGGTTGTTGGTGTTGAAGCTACACAAGGTACAGAGGCAGTGTATATGTGTGTGTGAGGGTGGTTGTTGGTGTTGAAGCTACACAAGGTACAGAGGCAGTGTATATGTGTGTGAGGGTGGTTGTTGGTGTTGAAGCTACACAAGGTACAGAGGCAGTGTATATGTGTGTGTGAGGGTGGTTGTTGGTGTTGAAGCTACACAAGGTACAGAGGCAGTGTATATGTGTGTGTGAGGGTGGTTGTTGGTGTTGAAGCTACACAAGGTACAGAGGCAGTGTATATGTGTGTGTGAGGGTGGTTGTTGGTGTTGAAGCTACACAAGGTACAGAGGCAGTGTATATGTGTGTGTGAGGGTGGTTGTTGGTGTTGAAGCTACACAAGGTACAGAGGCAGTGTATATGTGTGTGAGGGTGGTAGTAGGTGTTGAAGCTACACAAGGTACAGAGGCAGTGTATATGTGTGTGAGGGTGGTTGTTGGTGTTGAAGCTACACAAGGTACAGAGGCAGTGTATATGTGTGTGTGAGGGTGGTTGTTGGTGTTGAAGCTACACAAGGTACAGAGGCAGTGTATATGTGTGTGTGAGGGTGGTTGTTGGTGTTGAAGCTACACAAGGTACAGAGGCAGTGTATATATGTGTGTGTGAGGGTGGTTGTTGGTGTTGAAGCTACACAAGGTACAGAGGCAGTGTATATATGTGTGTGAGGGTGGTTGTTGGTGTTGAAGCTACACAAGGTACAGAGGCAGTGTATATGTGTGTGAGGGTGGTTGTTGGTGTTGAAGCTACACAAGGTACAGAGGCAGTGTATGTGTGTGTGAGGGTGGTTGTTGGTGTTGAAGCTACACAAGGTACAGAGGCAGTGTATATATGTGTGTGAGGGTGGTTGTTGGTGTTGAAGCTACACAAGGTACAGAGGCAGTGTATATGTATGTGTGTGTGAGGGTGGTTTTTGGTGTTGAAGCTACACAAGGTACAGAGGCAGTGTATATGTGTGTGAGGGTGGTTGTTGGTGTTGAAGCTACACAAGGTACAGAGGCAGTGTATATGTGTGTGTGAGGGTGGTTGTTGGTGTTGAAGCTACACAAGGTACAGAGGCAGTGTATATGTGTGTGTGAGGGTGGTTGTTGGTGTTAAAGCTACAAAAGGCACAGAGACAGTGTATATGTGTGTGAGAGGGTGGTTGTTGGTGTACAGAGGCAGTGTATATGTGTGTGTGAGCTGGTTTGTTGTTGTTGAGGCTACACAGGGTACAGGGCCAGTGTATATGTGTGGTGAGGGGTGGTTGTTGGTGTTGAAGCTAAGGGACAGAGGCAGTGTATATGTGTGTGTGAGGGTGGTTGTTGGCGTTGAAGCTACACAAGATACAGAGGCAGTGTATATGTGTGTGAGGGTGGTTGTTGGTGTTGAAGCTACACAAGGTACAGAGGCAGTGTATATGTGTGTGTGAGGGTGGTTGTTGGTGTTGAAGCTACACAAGGTACAGAGGCAGTGTATATGTGTGTGTGAGGGTGGTTGTTGGTGTTGAAGCTACACAAGGTACAGAGGCAGTGTATATGTGTGTGTGAGGGTGGTTGTGGTGTTGAAGCTACACAAGGTACAGAGGCAGTGTATATATGTGTGTGAGGGTGGTTGTTGGTGTTGAAGCTACACAAGGTACAGAGGCAGTGTATATGTGTGTGTGAGGGTGGTTGTTGGTGTTGAAGCTACACAAGGTACAGAGGCAGTGTATATGTGTGTGTGAGGGTGGTTGTTGGTGTTGAAGCTACACAAGGTACAGAGGCAGTGTATATGTGTGTGTGAGGGTGGTTGTTGGTGTTGAAGCTACACAAGGTACAGAGGCAGTGTATATATGTGTGTGAGGGTGGTTGTTGGTGTTGAAGCTACACAAGGTACAGAGGCAGTGTATATGTGTGTGAGGGTGGTTGTTGGTGTTGAAGCTACACAAGGTACAGAGGCAGTGTATATATGTGTGTGAGGGTGGTTGTTGGTGTTGAAGCTACACAAGGTACAGAGGCAGTGTATATGTGTGTGTGAGGGTGGTTGTTGGTGTTGAAGCTACACAAGGTACAGAGGCAGTGTATATGTGTGTGTGAGGGTGGTTGTTGGTGTTGAAGCTACACAAGGTACAGAGGCAGTGTATATGTGTGTGTGAGGGTGGTTGTTGGTGGCGGAGCTACACAAGGTACAGAGGCAGTGTATGTGTGTGTGAGGGTGGTTGTTGGTGTTGAAGCTACACAAGGTACAGAAGCAGTGTATATATGTGTGTGTGAGGGTGGTTGCTGGTGTTGAAGCTACACAAGGTACAGAGGCAGTGTATATATTATGTGTGAGGGTGGTTGTTGGTGTTGAAGCTACACAAGGTACAGAGGCAGTGTATATGTGTGTGAGGGTGGTTGTTGGTGTTGAAGCTACACAAGGTACAGAGGCAGTGTATATGTGTGTGAGGGTGGTTGTTGGTGTTGAAGCTACACAAGGTACAGAGGCAGTGTATATGTGTGTGTGAGGGTGGTTGTTGGTGTTGAAGCTACACAAGGTACAGAGGCAGTGTATATATGTGTGTGAGGGTGGTTGTTGGTGTTGAAGCTACACAAGGTACAGAGGCAGTGTATATGTGTGTGAGGGTGGTTGTTGGTGTTGAAGCTACACAAGGTACAGAGGCAGTGTATATGTGTGTGTGAGGGTGGTTGTTGGTGTTGAAGCTACACAAGGTACAGAGGCAGTGTATATGTGTGTGTGAGGGTGGTTGTTGGTGTTGAAGCTACACAAGGTACAGAGGCAGTGTATATATGTGTGTGAGGGTGGTTGTTGGTGTTGAAGCTACACAAGGTACAGAGGCAGTGTATATGTGTGTGTGAGGGTGGTTGTTGGTGTTGAAGCTACACAAGGTACAGAGGCAGGCAGTGTGTATATGTGTGTGTGAGGGTGGTGTTGTTGGTGTTGAAGCTACACAAGGTACAGAGGCAGTGTATATATGTGTGTGAGGGTGGTTGTTGGTGTTGAAGCTACACAAGGTACAGAGGCAGTGTATATATGTGTGTGAGGTGGTTGTTGGTGTTGAAGCTACACAAGGTACAGAGGCAGTGTATATATGTGTGTGAGGGTGGTTGTTGGTTGTTGAAGCTACACAAGGTACAGAGGCAGTGTATATGTGTGTGTGAGGGTGGTTGTTGGTGTTGAAGCTACACAAGTACAGAGGCAGTGTATATATGTGTGAGGGTGGTTGTTGGTGTTGAACTACACAAGGTACAGAGGCAGTGTATATATGTGTGTGAGGGTGGTTGTTGGTGTTGAAGCTACACAAGGTACAGAGGCAGTGTATATGTGTGTGTGAGGGTGGTTGTTGGTGTTGAAGCTACACAAGGTACAGAGGCAATGTATATATTCGTGTGAGGATGGTTGTTGGTGTTGAAGCTACACAAGGTACAGAGGCAGTGTATATATGTGTGTGAGGGTGGTTGTGGTGTTGAAGCTACACAAGGTACAGAGGCAGTGTATATATGTGTGTGAGGGTGGTTGTTGGTGTTGAAGCTACACAAGGTACAGAGGCAGTGTATATGTGTGTGTGATGGTGGTTGTTGGTGTTGAAGCTACACAAGGTACAGAGGCTGTGTACATATGTGTGTGAGGGTGGTTGTTGGTGTTGAAGCTACACAAGGTACAGAGGCAGTGTATATGTGTGTGTGAGGGTGGTTGTTGTGTTGAAGCTACACAAGGTACAGAGGCAGTGTATATGTGTGTGTGAGGGTGGTTGTTGGTGTTGAAGCTACACAAGGTACAGAGGCAGTGTATATATGTGTGTGAGGGTGGTTGTTGGTGTTGAAGCTACACAAGGTACAGAGGCAGTGTATATGTGTGTGTGAGGGTGGTTGTTGGTGTTGAAGCTACACAAGGTACAGAGGCAGTGTATAAGTGTGTGTGAGGGTGGTTGGTGGTGTTGATGCTACACAAGGTACAGAGGCAGTGTATATGTGTGTGAGGGTGGTTGTTGGTGTTGAAGCTACACAAGGTACAGAGGCAGTGTATATATGTGTGTGAGGGTGGTTGTTGGTGTTGAAGCTACACAAGGTACAGAGGCAGTGTATATGTGAGGGTGGTTGTTGGTGTTGAGCTACACAAGGTACAGATGCGTGTGTGTGTGAGGCAGTGTTGTTGTGTTGGTGTTGAAGCTACACTACACAAGGTACAGAGGCAGTGCATGTGTGTGTGAGGGTGGTTGTTGGTGTTGAAGCTACACAAGGTACAGAGGCAGTGTATATATGTGTGTGAGGGTGGTTGTTGGTGTTGAAGCTACACAAGGTACAGAGGCAGTGTATATATGTGTGTGAGGGTGGTTGTTGGTGTTGAAGCTACACAAGGTACAGAGGCAGTGTATATGTGTGTGTGAGGGTGGTTGTTGGTGTTGAGCTACACAGGTACAGAGGCAGTGTATATGTGTGTGAGGGTGGTTGTTGGTGTTGAAGCTACACAAGGTACAGAGGCAGTGTATATGTGTGTGTGAGGGTGGTTGTTGGTGGCGGAGCTACACAAGGTACAGAGGCAGTGTATGTGTGTGTGAGGGTGGTTGTTGGTGTTGAAGCTGCACAAGGTACAGAGGCAGTGTATATGTATGTGTGTGTGAGGGTGTTTTTTTGGTGTTGAAGCTACACAAGGTACAGAGGCAGTGTATATGTGTGTGTGTGTGTGTACAAAGGAGTACAAAGGAAATCAAGCAACAACAGGTCTAGTGACCCTTCTAGGTTGCTTGTCCTCCAAAACACTGAGGATCAAGTGTCCAAACAGTGGTTTAGAGTGGGTAAGGGAACATTGGAAAGGGAACTACTGCCCTGCCACTAACGTGGCAGGACTAGGAAGTTAGTAGTGTGTGTGTGTGTGTGTGTGTGTGTGTGTGTGTGTGTGTGTGTGTGTGAGGGTGGTTGTTGGTAGCGGAGCTACACAAGGTACAGAGGCAGGACTGTTGAGGAACAAATCCAAGCGGACTGTAGGTCTTCGCCGCCGTTTTGGAAACAGAGGAAGAGGAAGGAGAGAGAGGAGGAATATGAAGAATGTACAAGCATAAGGTAGAAACAGAGGAAAAGATCATACAAAAAGACACAAAGGAGATTGGAAGGAAGGGAAACAACATTAGAAAGAAAATAACACAATGAAGTGGAACAGGTTAAAGAAGGGGATAGGGAGTAAATGAAGGGGTAACATTTGAAACAACATTAGCAAATTGAGTAAGAACAGTTGTGTGGAGAGGAGGGATTTTTGTTTTGTTTTTAATATTAGTTTAACCAGACCACTGAGCTCCACTAAAAAAACTCTTATAGGGCTGGCCCGAAGGATTTGATCAAGATATATAACTAAACAAGTCAAGATAGATAGGGAAGGCCAGGAGGGGAACAAATCGATGCAGGTGAAGACACATAGACATTTCTCGCCATTTCACCAGTTAAGCCGGACCACATGAGCTCCACAACAGAGCTCTTAAAGGGCAAGGCCGAAGGATGAGGCAAGAACTGCTACACCGCAACACCAACCAAGAAGTGATCAGGGCGAAGAATGAGAGATCAGGTCGAAGGTAGAAACACATCACAGCGAGAATAAAAAAATGCATTACCGAAGGGAATCAAATCAGTTCGGCCACATCAGCAACCGAAGAGACAAAACGGGTCAGGAGTCAACTACCTAACCAGGCCAAGGAGACATGAGATATAGCCTGTCAGAGGACAGTCTAATGGGACAGAATAAGAATAGAAGGGGACAAACATAGAATGAGGAAAGAAAAACTACTCAGGCTGATGACGAATGCTCGAGGGGAGAGGGAGGGAAATAACCCTTGCCCTCCCCTATCAAGCCCCAGTCGTCGGCCCCGAAGCCCCCCAACCGCGCGCCAAGGAGAGTAGTACCAGGGGTGGGGGGGGGGGGGGGGGGGGATTGGGGGGGAAATAGGGCAGTAGATGGTTAATGGCAAATATAGCGTCAATACCTGAAAATGGATAGAAAAGGTGAGATCATATAAAGATAAAGTGAGGACAACAAGTAAGGTTGAAATTTATATAACGTTTGTTCAAACTACTCACACAATGGCTGTACAAATGGGAGGGAAGTTAAAATGTTTGGCATTTCTTTAAGAATAATGTGTTAAGTTAAACATTTTGAACCTTTTTCAAGTTTTAGTTGCCCGCTCAGGACGAGGTAATTAAACTTTGTGTTTCTTAGAGACAGAGAGAGAGAGTGGGAGTGTGTGTGTGTGTGTGTGTGTGTGTGTGTGAAGGGGGGGGGGGGAGGGAGGGAGCTACACAAGGAACAAGAGACAGGACTGTTGAGGGACAAGTCCAAGCAGACTACAGGTCCGCGCGGCTGTGTTAACTCCAAGGTGCAGGGCGCGACGCACAGAGCGAAATTTATATAAAAGGGCTCCGTTACGTACTAGAATATACATCAAAGTATATACATGTGAATTATCATTACATTTGATTCAGTAATAACCGAGAACAAGCATTGTTTTAATAAGCGTCGCCCTAACAACAACAAAAAGAGTTGGTGAGTTGACATTACGAAGGTAGGACGCTAATGTTTAGTGTGGGAAATCCGTAAAGATGGAAAACATGATATTTTAAAGGGAAGAACACGAAAATAATTATAGACGTAAAGAGTTAACGAAGGATACAAAAATTGTCGGTTGAATAATATACTTGGAGATGAGAAAATTGGTAGAGGCAGTGGTGGATTAAATATACAACAAGGGTGAGAGGAGGAGGAGGAGGGGTCGTCTGTATGATAATGATAACAGTAGAAGGTAAACAAGTGGTGAACTCCGTTATGTTGTCAAGGTAAACAACTTAGCGGAGGTAAACACTAAACACTTGCAAAGGATTACACAGGAAAACAAGCAACAACAGCTCTACCGATTCTCACTAGATTGCGTGCTCAGGGTAAAGAAGAACTTCCACAGAACATAAATAAACAAGTGATAGTCGTAACCTACATCAAATATCCAAGCACAGGCGCCTGAGTAGATACACAGGTATTTATATGTATTTTATATACATATAGATACATGTATAGATAAACGAGCATCTACCCAGGCGTCTGTGATCCAAGCTAATGGTGCACCTACCCATTATGTTATATGGCCGAAATAAGGTAGGAAGTTTAAGTTTATTATAATATATATTATATTATAACACAATAAAACTAGAAAAGCACTGAGAGGGAGGTATATATATATATATATATATATATATATGATTAAACCACACATATCCAGGGATAAAGTGAAGTAATAACGGCATTCATAAGCTAACTAACTGTCAACACTATGGGCGGATAATAGACCACAACAGGACGAAGGAGGACGGAAAGTGGGGTCAAAGTCCAGAAGAGAAGTAGAAAGAGGGGAATCCTTTTTGGGAGACAGTTGTTCATGTTAACGAGGCGTGAAACCACAAACCTCTTATATTATGGTAAACGATCACCCGGACTTTATCAGGATCCTTAGCCTACCCATCCATGTCAGTGGTTATAAAGACATTACGGGACTCACAACACTAAATCAATTGGTGAGTGTGAGTGAATCTTGGGTTATTCAGACAGTTTAGTACAACTACCTGGTAAAGAGATGTGGGGGTCAGGCACAGTGTATGAGGGAAAATGGGGGAAACCAAAGGAATAAATAGAGAGTGGAACTAGTCGAGCCATGGGAAGGAGATACAGTGTGGTGCAAGAGGAGTCATAATAACTCGCACATGTAACTAACACCAACCAAGTCACTTCACTACAACTCTTACGCACTCAGTGAAAGAAAGGGAAGTTTGTTAAAAAATAATGGTAACAGAGAGTAAATAACACTTACAATACATTGATTTAGGATAAACACAAAGTTAGTAGGAACATCATGAAGTGTACCTACAGAAAGTGAAAGAGTGAGAACTGAGTACGAATTATGTTTCAATTGGCTTCGACATTCTTCTTCCGGGGAAAGAGGGACGCTCTTTGGATCTGTCAACAACATTCACCTCAACGACCGACAAGCTCACTGTTGTAGCAATGTAACATAACTACCATAATAGCTTATATACAAATCCACATTGTTCTTAGCACAGTTCATGCAACTACATATTTATGATTGTCTATCAACATATTAGCCGTATTGCACAACATATTTCAATATTCAAGAAAGTCATTGGTGATGACATTAACATAGGAATCTTTTGATACAAACTATATATACTGTTAACACATGCATTATGATATAATATTACAAGGTGGATAATGATTATAGATAATATTGAAATTACTCATGTAAATTAGTCTTACTTCATGTAATTGTAATATATGTTTATAAAATTAATATATTCATGCTAATATTAGCTGATATTTAGTTCGTAGATTATGTAGTAATGTATGAGACAACTATCAACTAGCACCTGTAATATAACACATTCAAGTCTACTCAAACTATCAACTAGCACCTGTAATATAACACATTTAAGTCTACTCAAACTATCAACTAGCACCTGTAATATAACACATTCAAGTCTACTCAAACTATCAACTAGCACCTGTAATATAACACATTCAAGTCTACTCAAACTATCAACTAGCACCTGTAATATAACACATTCAAGTCTACTCAAACTATCAACTAGCACCTGTAATATAACACATTCAAGTCTACTCAAACTATCAACTAGCACCTGTAATATAACACATTCAAGTCTACTCAAACTATCAACTAGCACCTGTAATATAACACATTCAAGTCTACTCAAACTATCAACTAGCACCTGTAATATAACACATTCAAGTCTACTCAAACTATCAACTAGCACCTGTAATATAACACATTCAAGTCTACTCAAACTATCAACTAGCACCTGTAATATAACACATTCAAGTCTACTCAAACTATCAACTAGCACCTGTAATATAACACATTCAAGTCTACTCAAACTATCAACTAGCACCTGTAATATAACACATTCAAGTCTACTCAAACTCGATGGTATAATTAATGTTAGGAACATTCTCTCATAATCAAAAGGCTAAACAAATCACATAATTCATTACTCTCGCTTGCATTTTAACATTCATGACTCTTGACATTGAGAGATGGGAATTGCACACATATGTGATAGTCATTGCTTAAACTCTGAGCAGCTGTATAATGTCCAGCGAACAATTGTTATGGGGAGCCAACTTTGATTTGTCATACTGTGTCTCAGTTATATCCTTATTTGATAAATATTATATTAGCCTGTGTCTTTCTTAAAAAACATGAAAATAATTAGCAAATAATACATATAATTAAAGTACAGACACGTATAAACATTAGCCATTTACACACACACATACACACACGCACACAAAAGGAAAACATATAACATATACACAAAAATCACCTGTAAACAACGCATACACATACATGCACGGTAAGATTTTTTTTTTTACGAACGAAAATATGTTTTTCCAAGCTAATCATGTCCGCAAAACTAACGTGTTTTTGTTTGCTCTCTCTCTCTCTCTCTCTCTCTCTCTCACACACACACACACACACACACACACACACACACACACACACACACACAAATACAGAGAGTCATGTCATATACTGGTATTTTACAAATTAAGGCTAATCAGAATCTTCATTTATCAAAACAAGGAATTGCGCGACATGTATAATTATATTTCAATCATTAACTGTCCCTGACATTTACTATCAAAGAACCTAAGTACAGCGATCTGTAGTATTATATTTTGTAAAGCCTTGGAAGGTAAAATTAAAAGTCATACTATTAATCACCCGTCCACATACCCTCCAGTATTCTGTTTATAAATGTGTATGAACTTTCGGAAATCTTGAGTAGATTTCATGCATGAATCAGGTCCCACGTCACTACCAATCATATGAATATTTATATATATACATGATGGGGTGAGCTCGGCAGGTTGTTGTGGATATAATGTTTATAACATTTGTTGATATGTCGTGTTCTATGTATGTCTTAAAAATAGAAACACAAACACACACACATAAACACACACACACGCACGAAATAGTCTAATAACTTAATATCGTATTTATGGTTGTATTGTATGTGTGTATTTTTTTGTTTATATATATATATTTTTTTACAAAAGTACTACATGAAACTGATAACAGGTTTACATATACTGTATGTATGTTCCTCGGGAACTGCAGTTTATGTAGGACAATAATCAGCAATAAGGCAGTGAACACCACTTTCATTTGCATTGTACTATATAATGCAAATACAGATGATGTTCACCGCCTCGCTGGTGATTCTTTTCCTATTGTTAAGAGGTTTTTGTACACATTCATACATTCGTTTTCCAGAAATGTTGTCAACTCACAGACAGGCAAACAGACACCAAGGAGTGGAAACAATACCATGTATTTCACGCCTTCTGGCAAACGGTCAACGATTATATTCAGTACTGGATGGTATGTATGAACCGAAGGGGTACATTATATTCAGTACTGGATGGTATGTATGAACCGAAGGGGTACATTATATTCAGTACTGGATGGTATGTATGAACCGAAGGGGTACATTATATTCAGTACTGGATGGTATGTATGAACCGAAGGGGTACATTTATATTCAGTACTGGATGGTATGTATGAACCGAAGGGGTACATTTATATTCAGTACTGGATGGTATGTATGAACCGAAGGGGTACATTTATATTCAGTACTGGATGGTATGTATGAACCGAAGGGGTACATTTATATTCAGTACTGGATGGTATGTATGAACCGAAGGGGTACATTTATATTCAGTACTGGATGGTATGTATGAACCGAAGGGGTACATTTATATTCAGTACTGGATGGTATGTATGAACCGAAGGGGTACATTTATATTCAGTACTGGATGGTATGTATGAACCGAAGGGGTACATTTATATTCAGTACTGGATGGTATGTATGAACCGAAGGGGTACATTTATATTCAGTACTGGATGGTATGTATGAACCGAAGGGGTACATTTATATTCAGTACTGGATGGTATGTATGAACCGAAGGGGTACATTTATATTCAGTACTGGATGGTATGTATGAACCGAAGGGGTACATTTTATCTCAAATAATTTAAATGAAATGTAATTATGAATTAGAATGAATAAAGGGAATTACATTTTGTATTACTACATCATGTGGAAGACGAGAAATCTCGGAGTGAAAGTAAAAAGTGCACTGTATCAAGGAATTGTTGTGCCAACAGTGATGTATGGGGCTGAGACATGGGCTCTGAAGAAAAAGGAGAAAAGAGGGCTGGATGTGATGGAGATGAGCTGCTTGAGGAGTATGTGGAGTTACTCGTAGAGACAGATTGAGGAATGAAGAGATACGTAGGAGAGTGGGGCAGCAAGAACATTTGTCAGCCAGAGTGGACAGAAGGGTGCTGAGCTGGTATGGTCATGTTGAACGAATGGGAGATGAAAGGCTTACAAAGAGAATATGTGAGTCAGGTACAAGGGGAGATAGAAGGGCAGGAAGACCCCCATTGAGATCGAGAGACTGTGTAAGAAAGGCTTTGGATGATAGAGGAATGACTATAGATCAGGCAGGGGAAGTGGTGGTGGACAGGAGTGAATGGAGAATGCTTGTGAATAGTTGAGTGAACACGTGGTCATTTGGAGTAAGGGGTCGGGTGCAAGTTGGACTAGATAATAGTCCATCAGGCGCCTGGCCCGGGGAGACGATTAATATGAAGGGTGTGCCTGGAAGTGTGGTGGGAGGGCTTGTGGCTTTGGCTCCGCTGCATGTCTGCCTGCCGAGATCGGAACCTCTCCGGGTGGTCAGGGGCCGGGGGAGTGCTGGAGCGACCTTGGTAACCCTGGTCTCTGGGTCTTCTCCTGGGTGACCTGGATGTGTGAGAGTTTGTGTTTTTTATCTGTGTTTATTTTTGTTTTATGTTGTTTTTGTGTTTTCCCTGTTCTTGCTCTGTCTTGAGTCGGCTACCCCCAAAATGGGGATTGGGCCTGAGCATATAGATAGATAGATAGATAGACATCATGAGAAGATTGTAGGCACCAATCGAGCAGAGCAGTATCCAAGGGAGGCCACTTACAGTAGGCATATGATGAGTTGCTGGAACTCCTGTTTCATTTCCCACACTGTTTGTATTAGTGCCTCACCTACAGTACACAGACAGTAATCTAGCTAATTCTCACAAACACCTCCTCCTCCTATTCATGTCACTACACTTAACAAGCACACCGCACTTCTTTCCCGCACACCTAAATTACCTCTACTGTACCTTGGTTGTGGCTCTCTTATCACTCTTTCAACCTGGGAGTGGGCGAGGGGGGATAGGGGAGAGACACTTGTTACAGGCATCTTTGCCTTTTGCCTCCTTCATTCACATATAAAACAAAATAAGGCTATCTATTAATAAAAAACCACTGTTCTCTTCAATAGGGTTAAGAGCCCCGTGGTTCCTCCTTCAGTGTGATCATCCAGAGCACCTGGTGATATGTCATTTACTGGGGACAAGGGACTGGTTGGGAGGAAGTACAACGGGAGAGGGAAGAGAAAATGTGAGAAGAAGAAAATAGTGGACAAATATAGAAGTACAAAAGGAACACAATCATGGGTCAAAACAAAAAGGAAAATATATACTCTAGTAACTTAACTTAATGGAGAAAATATATACTCTAGTAACTTAACTTAATGGAGAAAATATATACTCTAGTAACTTAACTTAATGGAGAAAATATATAGAAAATATATACTCTAGTAACTTAACTTAATGGAGAAAATATATACTCTAGTAACTTAACTTAATGGAGAAAATATATACTCTAGTAACTTAACTTAATGGAGAAAATATATACTCTAGTAACTTAACTTAATGGAGAAAATATAAGGAACATTTAGCGACGTAGTAAACATAAACATGGCGAAAGGACAGTCACAGGAATTATAGAGGTGACAGGACAACATAAAAATACATCGAGAGTCACCGATATTTGAAGGGAACAAGGGATAGAGGGGAAATACTAATGGTAGGACAGATTGGAGAAGAGTGGAAACAAATAACAAAACGTGATAGGGAAAGATCAGAACAAATAGAAAAGAGGGAGAAGGAGAGCATGGAGGTAAACACAAAGTAATAGAATACCACGAAATAATGAAAGTAAAACAGAGAGGGGGCCTAGGAAATATATCTTATGACAAATAAACAAATAGTAGAAGAAAAGAACGGAATAATTATAGGAATAGCAAAAGACGGAAGAATATCAGGGATGAGTATATGTGTAGTCATCAATATAATGTGTATATATTGTACAGTCAAGAGCATAATAAGCAATGCACCCATTTTCAATCAGTATCGAGCGCAAACAAGATAATACAATATACTACTATGGCCCAAATACTTTAGAATTTGGCTTTAAAGATTCAAATTGGTATACCTTTATTGATGGTGAGAACTGTACATACAAATAACTCCATTTCGCTCTACCAAGTGGGCCTGCCAGGACACACGGAATACGGTTTTAATCCAGTGCCGCCGTGGGTTAAATTTATAAATATATGACTAAGTTATTGAACCATGATGAGGGTACATAATATTATGTAAGGAAACAACATATAGCAATATATCCACAATTATAGGAATGGAAATGGGAAATGGGAAGAACGGCAACACAGGAAGGTAAAGGCTTATGTAGAAGGGAACACAAGTTAATAAAGTGTTATTGTAACTTGGTGTTTATCTGTTCCTAAGGCTGGGTTGTTGCACCGTAGATTTCGGTGAACTTGGTGGGACAAGTTGTGGGCTGAATGGGGCGGCCTAGAACTGGACATTTGCATATGGATATCTAAAGCGGCTTCTCAGGGGTTTGGGGATTTCAATCCGTAGATTGAGTTCTTTACGTAGGGGTGTTTTCCTTGCCCGGTGATGGTGTATTGAGAGAGAGAGAGAGAGAGAGATTGGTACTTAATTATTCGATATTCATATATCAAATTACCTAAAATTATTTTGTGAAATGTGTATCAATACAGTTGGCTAGCCACCTGTCTATGTGTATAATAGTACTACTGTAATGTGTATAATAGTACAAAGGAGTACAAAGGAAATCAAGCAACAACAGATCTAGTGACCCTTCTAGGTTGCTTGTCCTCCAAAACACTGAGGATCAAGTGTCCAAACAGTGGTTTAGAGTGGGTAAGGGAACATTGGAAAGGGAAATACTGCCCTGGCACTAATGTCCGTGGCAGGATTAGGAAGTTAGTAGGGGACAGATGGGTTAGTAACTGAGGGGGGGATAACATAAAGTTATTCATTTACAAACGCAGTCAATCGCGGGTTTGAAGCGAGATATTTGTCTAGGCGGAGTTTAAATGAATCAACGGTGATGCAGTCTATAACGTTTCGGGGAAGCCCATTCCACAAGTTGACAACTCGATTGAAGAAGAAATTCTTAGATTCGTGTGAGTTAAAAGATTTTCCAATAATTTTGCAACCGTTTCCCCGCGTGTAATTAGATTGGTCGATAGTGAAGTACTTACTACAGTTCATATTGTCGATGCCTTTGATGATTTTGAACACTTGAATTAAGTCACCTCTTAATCTGCGCTGGGTTAAAGGAAATAGATTTAATTCTCTAAGACGCTCTTCGTATGGTTTGTTCTTTAGGCTAGGTATCATTTTGGTAACTCTACGTTGAACTCGTTCTAGCTTGTTTATATCTTTTTGGTAATAAGGGCACCAGGATTGAACGCAGTATTCCAGAAGAGGGCGGACTAAGGAATTGTAAAGGGTTAGGATAACTTCTTTGGATTTATGCTCAAATGACCTGCCTATAAAGCCAATTATTTTGTTTGCCTTCTTAACAACTTCTGAACATTGTTGACTCGGTTTTAGGTTACTCGATATTGTTACTCCCAGATCAGTTTCTCTGTTTACATTCTTAAGCTGAGTGCCATTCATCGAATAGTTTGCTTTCTCATTTAGGTATCCGATATGTAGTACTTTACATTTATCCGCATTGAACTCATTTGCCAAATTTGGGCCCAACATGACAATTTATCTAGATTGTGTTACATATTGTCAACTAGTTCTTTTGAGAGTACGCTATTTGCAATTTTTGTATCGTCAGCAAATTTTGAGATTGTACAGGTGAGGCCCTCATCTATGTCGTTGATGTAAATTAGAAAGAGAATTGGTCCTAGTACCGATCCCTGGTGTACCCCGCTACTTACATTGGTCCATTTAGATGCCTTACCGTTTATGACTACGCTTTGCTTTCTGTTGCTGAGCCAATTTTCTATCCATTTCAACACACCGTCTTGTATTCCATGCGCTTTTAGTATTAGCAGTAAACGTTTGTGGGGAACTTTGTCAAAGGCCTTTTGAAAATCAAGGTATAATATCTACAGCTTTACTCTCATCGTAGAGGTTGAGGATATCGTGGAAGAAGTCTAAGAGGTTTGTTAAACAGGAACGTTTTTTTATGAAAGCCGTGTTGAGTATCTTTAAGTATGTTATTTTCCTTTAAGTGATTTACGAGTCTGTCTCGTATGACCGTTTCTAGCATTTTACATACAACTGAGGTTAAGCTAATTGGACGATAGTTACTGGGTAGGGATTTGCTGCCTTTTTTGACTATCGGTGTTACGTTGGCTAGCTTCCACTGATCAGGCATAGTTCCAGACTGCAAGGATTTATTGAATAGTAATGTCAGTGGTATGGAGAGCTCATCCTTAGCTTCCTTCAGAACTCTAGGCGAGATTGTATCAGGTCCAGGCGTTTTATTTACCTTGAGTTTATCTAAACAATTCAATACTTCTCTCTCTGTAACGGTGGTATTGCTTAGAACATCTGAATTATCAATCTGAATCGGCGATGGTGTAGGGATATCACTGAGGTCTTCTGTTGTAAAAACTGATGCAAGGAAGGTATTGAGGGCATTACTCATTTGTACTTCGTCTTTGGTGTATTCTCCATTTTCATCGACTAACGGTCCAACAGTTGAAGTAACTACTTTTTTCTTTCTGATATAACTATAGAATTCTTTCGGGTTTGTTTTACTTTGATTCGCAATATGTAACTCTAAGGTCTTTTTACTTTGCTTAATTAACTTTTTGGCTTTGCGTCGTAGCTCTACAAATTTCACCCGTTCTTCGTCATTTTGTGAGGATTTTAACCCTTAAAAAGCGGCCCACCACTTAAGTCGAGTTAAATAAAGCTGGACTATGTGGCGGCGCTCGACATAACTCGAGTGGCAATTTCAGCACGTAATGTGGCTGAGAGAGAGAGACAAGTGGTGGCAGGAGACTAGCGAGCGTATGACTGCTCCAGACCACCGCGGCGAACCTACTGACACAAATCTCAGCTCCCTCCTCCCTCTCTCACTCGCTACATACTCAATTATGTACCGAAAGTACCGAATTACCTGCTTTTTGCACTCGCGTTGCACGGTTATTGCAAGAAAACTATCCATCATACAAGGATCGTTATGGTGTCATTCGAAAGCTCTGTTTATGCCCTTTCAGGGATAGGTACTTGTTTTACGTTCTGGGTCTTATTTAGGCATGAAAATGATCACGTAAACAGCCCTATTTTGGCTAAAAACACCCCGCTGTGCGGTACATATAAATAAACCGCATAGGCCGCTCGTAAGGTGTTAATCTATCATTAGCAAATTTTTTAGCAAGCAGGCAGTTTGAAATATCTTTATTCCACCATTTGGGCTTATTATTATGGCCTGGACGCCGTATTTTCGATGGTATGCAGTCTTGCACTGCTTTTAGGTAAGTGGTTTCGAATAACTTCCAAGATGTATTTATGTCGTTATTGTTAATTAAAAAGCTCCAGTCAGTTTCTTTAAACATAGCTCTAAGTTTATGGAAGTTTGCTTTCTTGAAATTAGGGACTTTTTCGATGCTACTATTTGGTTCGTTACTAGTAAACTTTAAAGTGAAAGTTATCGTACGATGGTCGCTGTTACTGAATTCATCACCAACATTCAAATTCTCTATTAATTCTTCTTTTGTTGCAAGTACAATGTCAAAAACGTTATTACTACGGGTCGGCGTTCGAACAAATTGATAAAGCGAACTCTCTTGCAAGTTCGTATACAAGTCATGTCCGGAGTGTGAAGTAAGAGTATCGCCCTGTAGTACTACTGTAAGTAACTCTCTAAGATGCTTTGAGATAAACATAACGCTGAAACAATAATACAGAGATATGAGGACTATTGTAAAATCACGAGCATAAATAATTGCCCAGCAATTTGAATAAGTATCGAACTCAAAAGAGCTTTCTTAACCCTTATTTAGCGGCGAGCAACATAAGTCGAGTTAAAAAAAGCTGGACTATGTGGCGGCGCTCGACATAACTCGAGTGGCAATTTCAGCACGTAATGTGGCTGAGAGAGAGAGACAAGTGGTGGCAGGAGACTAGCGAGCGTATGACTGCTCCAGACCACCGCGGCGAACCTACTGACACAAATCTCAGCTCCCTCCTCCCTCTCTCACTCGCTACATACTCAATTATGTACTGAAAGTACCGAATTACCTGCTTTTTGCACTCGCGTTGCACGGTTATTGCAAGAAAACTATCCATCATACAAGGATCGTTATGGTGTCATTCGAAAGCTCTGTTTATGCCCTTTCAGGGATAGGTATTTGTTTTACGTTCTGGGTCTTATTTAGGCATGAAAATGATCACGTAAACAGCCCTATTTTGGCTAAAAACACCCCGCTGTGCGGTACACATAAATAAACCGCATAGGCCGCTCGTAAGGTGTTAAATATCGAAAAGATGTTTTTATCTTAGATGTGATGTGGATGTACTGGAGAGTGAGACGAGGAAACCTTTGCGGTGATTCGATCATGGGGGGTATATGGATATTGTGAGAATTAAAAAGAGAGTGAGGCGGAAGGTCAGAGAGGTAGAAACCGGCCGAAAATAAGATGGTTCGGTGGTATATGAGTGGTAGTGGTGTTTGGTGGGATGAGAGGCGCCGGCTGACAAAGAAGTATGAGGTGATTCATTCCTGGCCACCGCTTCAGGGAATAAGGTGCCTGGCAATAGACATATAGATCTCGTCAAATACATGAATACAATCATTCCTCCCAAAATAGTTTGCTATAACGTGATTGTAAGAGATTATATTATGTTAAAAATGGATTTAAAAATAACACAAATTAAACACGCTGCATCATAAATGATGTCTTTAATCGACAACTATACTGAACAATTTTGGTCAAATATTGTGGGTGATAATGCAGTAAATTTAATATTGATCATGACAGCAGTTATACTGAAATAATCCACCCGCTCCGTTGGCTAAATTAGTTTGGAAATGTATTATTCATGGTCTGTAGATTAACTGCACCCTGTATATGTCATGGGTGAATAGCTCAACTGCGACTTAATATGTTCTGTCAAATCATGTTATTTTATTTAGATTACTCTTTTATAGACGTGTTTCGAATGGAGATAGATACCTCAAATGCCAAACGTTCTATGAATAACAATTGGTGATTTCCCCCAAGCATAACATAATGCAAAAACATGCTTGTTTTGTTGTTGAATCATCTCTCTCTCTCTCTCTCTCTCTCTCTCTCTCTCTCTCTCTCTCTCTCTCTCTCTCTCTCTCTCTCTCTCTCTCTCTCTCTCTCTCTCTCTCTCTCTCTCTCTCTCTCTCTTAAAAAGAGAGATTTAATTTCTGAATACCATATCGACTCATACATATTGTTTCATAAAGACAGGTGCAATGGTAAATCTAGAGGTGGAATGATTATGTTGGTAGTGTGTCAATTAAATCCACCCGAGGTTTCACTCCCAAAAAATAATAAAGAAATATTGTGTGTCAAATTAAGCATGAAAAACTCAAACATTAATATCAATATTGCATACCGACCTCCAAGTCAAAATGAGGTCGATGATAATCACCTATACGAAATATTGCAACAAACCCTCAATGCTAACGAAAGCATAATACTCGGAGACTATAATCTACCTAAATTGACTGGTGCCTTATGACAGGAAATAGTTACAATTCGCGAAAAATTATTAATTTCATACAAGACAATTTTCTACATCAAAGTGTTTCTGAACCGACACCACACGATAAAAACATACTAGATCTCGTTATCAGTACAACTGAAAACTGGATATATAAACTTGACGACGGTGAACACTTATCTGCCTCTGATCACAAGCTCATTAGAATCGACATATTTGCAAATATACTATTGAAACACAGGAAATGAAAATTCCAGATTTTAACAATGCAAATTACAACGAACTTAGGAAAGCCCTCAGTGACTTGCATATTCAGCTAAGTAATATTGACAAAACAAGTGAACTGTGGGATAAATTTAATTATATTCAAGAGTGGCCAGAATAAATATATACCCACTAAAATTAAAGTAAATACTAGCAAAAACATCCTCCCTGGTTCAATCAGAATATTTGCAAGGCGCTAAAAGAAATACATAAATATCATCAACTAACTAAACATGACAACTAATGAACACTTCAGCTATCTATACAAACAAAGTAGAAAACAAGTAAAGACATTAATCAGGACAGAGATGCGTAATTACGAAATCTATATAGCAAATGAAAGTCAAAAAAATCCAAAGCAATTTTACGGTTACGTTAATGGTAATAGAACAATTTAAAACTGAATAGGGCCATTAATAAATAATGACCAGACAATAACAGGAGATACAAACATTGCTAATTTGCTTGATGAATATTTTTGTTCCGTTTTTACTAAGGAAGAACATAACACTACTCCTGAAACAAACGCAACAACGCATGAAATAGGCAACTTTACCATAAGCAAAAGTGAAGTGTTATGTAAGCTGAACAATTTAAATATTAATAAACCCCCTGGGCCAGATAATATTCACCCAAGAATTCTGAAAAACGTGAAAGAAGAAATAGCACAGTCCTTAACTAACAGATTTAACTTGTCGCTCAATCAGGAAACCGTACCAAGTGATTGGAAAACTGCAAATACCACTCCAATATTTAAGAAAGAAAATAAAGCTCAAGCAAATAATTATAGACCAGTCAGTTTAACGTCAATCATTGGACAAATTATGAACACAATTCTGAGAGACAAGATAGTACATTATCTGGAGTCAAACACATTACTAAGAGAAGCACAACATGTTTTAGATCCAGTAAGTCATGCTTAACAAATTTGATAGAATTTTATAAGAAACTATTTACACAAAACGACTCTACTAAATCATTAGACCTAATTTTCTTAGATTTCCAAAAGGCATTCGATAAGGTACCTCATGGAAAATTATTGAAGAAATTGGAAATGTTGGGCATTAAAGGAATAATGCATGCCTGGATATAAAGCTGGCTGACAAACAGCAGGCAGAGAGTAGTGATAAATGGAGTAGAATCTGAGTGGGAGCCGGTTTATAATGGAGTGCCTCAGGGATCGGTCCTGGGGCCAGTTTTGTTTCTAATCTATAAAAATGACATCGATGTTGAACTAAATAATACTATCTCAAAGTTTGCTGATGACACAAAGATTGGAAAATCAGTATTAACCGAAGAAGACAGAAATAATCTACAATCTGATTTAAATAAAATAGTAGAGTGGTCGGAAAATGGCAGATGCCATTCAATGTTGACAAATGCCAGGTCTTGCAAATAGGTAATAAAACAAAAAATATGAATACAAGATGAAAGGTCAGCCAATCAAAACAAGTGCATTAGTTAAAGACTTGGGGGTTCTTATATCTGAAAACCTAAAGACCTCAGATCAATGTGCAGCAGCTACAAATAAGGCCAATCGAGCATTGGGATATATTAAGATAAATTGTACTTGTAAAAAGGAGAACATTATAGTACCTTTAATTAAAAGCATAGTGAGGCCCCATCTTGAATATGTTGTGCAATTTTGGTCTCCTTATCTGAGCAAGGACATTGGGAAGCACGAGTCGGTGCAGCATAGAGCGACAAAGTGGATTCCGTCACTAAGAAATAAATCTTATTATGAAAGACTAATATAAAACAAAAAAATCACTTAAGAAAAGAAGATTGCGAGGTCAATGAACCGAGTGTATCAAGATACTAAAGGAATTTGACAAATTTGATGTTGATTCACTTTTCCAAAATAGATAATTAGTTCATTAACTTGGGGAAATGGAATGAAATTAAAAACCAGGAGGGCGAATCTCTATGTCACAAAGAACTTCTTCACCTACAGTGTGGTCCTCGAGTGGAACAAATTGCCTGAGAAAGTGGTACAATATAAGACAATTGACACATTCAAAAGAAGTCTAGACATTCATTTTGAGGTGGGAATAATATAGTAAACAATAAAAATAAATAAATACAAAACATAGGTTAAGCATCAGTAGTATATAATATTTCACATCTTCGTTCTTTACTATAAATTTTCCAGTAGATTTTTTTTATTTTTTGTTCTCATTCTGCTGGGTGACTTCTTTCCCCAACTTAATTTCATGCCGACCAACGGTCGGAAGGTGAGGTGGGTGGGGAGAGATCCTTCTTCTTTTCTATCCTCGCCTTCCAGTTTGTAGCAAATTCTATTTTAGCATGAAGTCCGGACTACCTAGTAGGGACCGCAAGGTCTGTGTAGTCTGTGTATCTATGTAACTCACTCTCTCTCTCTCTCTCTCTCTCACACACATATGTACACCCCCATTCTGATAGACAGACCGACAAGCAGGCATACGGACATACACACAACCCGGCGGTCAACTAATAAACAATTAACCTTAAACACAAAAAACCCACATTAATGTATAATAATAGGCAGGGTATAAGAAACCAAAAATATAAGAATATAAGTAAGGAGACATACTGGAGGACAAACATAAATAAGAACATGTTGAGATAGAATAAGCAAGACCAACTGGTAAGACTTCATACAGCACCAGACGCAAGGGTCTATCTTTATATTTAACATGAAAAGAGACACGAGAAAGGCGAACAGATAGGCTCAGAGAAAACAAGTAATTATACAAGCGAACGAAAGACAAGATGGAAATATGCAAATGGGGCGTAATTAGGAGAGAGAGAGAGAGAGAGAGAGAGAGAGAGAGAGAGAGAGAGAGAGAGAGAGAGAGAGAGAGAGAGAGAGAGAGAGATAGTAAGGAAATCAAACGAAGAACGGAGGATAAGAGACAAAAGAGAGAACAGAGGGAGGCCGAAAGAGAACATGGAAAGGATGAAGGAAGGATGAGAAAGGGAAGAAGAGCAAGGAATAAACAAAGAATAGAGTGAGGCAAGGAGATAATAAAGGACTGGAAACTCTGACAGAAAGATAATGGGAACACTTTTTGGGAAGAGTAAGAACAGTTTTAATATAGTAAATAACAAACAGCCATATATATATAGTTTCCTGACTTTCTGGTACAGTGTTTTAAGAATATGTAAAGGGAGGGAGATATGGAAGTTATGTTACCGAGGAAGGTCATGGCTGAGGTTCTGAGGATGGATCTCGGGGTTAATGGAAGTTGACAGGGATGCTGTCGGGGATCATGTAGCATGGCGAACGGTCAGTCTGGTGACACAGAACATGTATGTATGTAGGTATGTATATACTAAGGCACATACCCCATAGCTGGGGGTGGCCGACTCGAGACAGAGCCCGAACAGAAACATTTACAGTTCCAATTCTTATAGTTTGGGACCAAAAATACCTGTGCAAATTATGGAGCTATCTTTCAGACGATAGATAGATAAAGTATTGCTCACAACATTCAATATAATGGTAAGCTATTCTACTGTATATTTGGGGCTACAACATTGAAAAGGACAAAATAGGGAAAACAAATATAATAACAAAGGCAATAATACTGGGCACAACAAAATGTGAAATACTTTAACTCACGGAATATTTGGAAGTCATATTCAAAAGACATCACATTCACCATAATTCCGTTAACCCAGGCAATTATTGACCTGTCGACATAGAACACCAACATAAACTGGAATGTCCCTAATAACTATAACAAAGTTCATTACCATCATACCAGAATATATGTCCAGGGCCGAGGAGAAAACATTTATTGATTTTATTTATCAAATAACAACAGGCACAATGGGATCAATTGTTTAACCCTTCTAACAAATATCCATGATTAATATTGTGTTTATCGAAATGCCACTACATATTGTTTTGCTGTTATCACTGTAGTTACTTGTTCGTTATAATTCAATATGTATAGTATGTCCGAATTTGTATATGTACATGTTACATCATAGCATACTACACTGAACATTAACATAAACATATATTACCGGTGCTTTATATAGTGTACATTGTTGTTGATATTTGTTATACGCCTGTTTTTTTCATCCTGTTTCTTATGAACTACTTGTATTATAAATACAATACCCAATTTAAGATTATCATCCCCAAGTTATAGGTAAGAATAGTTACCCCATATATACAGTATAATATACAACCCCTGGTTTTTATTGACATGTTATCAGAGTAACCCATAAAATATGAGTACAAATAATACATTACTGTGCGCTAAGCTTGCAATAGTGGAATTTTGTCTCTGTGCGGTGGGTTGTATGGGTTGGTGGCTGGCATTGAGGTCGCTAGGGCCGCGAGGGTGGGGGGTGGGGCGTTCGGTACGGGTAGGCGGGAGAGGGTGTCTGCGTTGGTATGCAATTGTCCCGGTCTGTAGTGGATCTAGAAATCGTACTCTTCGTGAGTTTCTCGCCACCTGACTAGTAGTGCGGAATTTGTTTTGGACCGATGTAGCCATTGTAGAGATTGGTGGTCGGTGATGATGTCTACCTTAGTGCTTATTTGGAATGACCGGAAGTGATTAAATGCCCAGATAATGCCAAGGCATTCCCTTTTTGTTGGTGCATAGTTCTGCTGTGCATTATTGAGGGTTGAACTGGTGCACGCTATGATATGTTCCTTGCCATCCTGCACTTGGGCCAGAACTGCGCCTATGGCGTAGAGGGACACGTCCGTGTACAGTCGAAATGGTTATTTGTAATCAGGGAAGGCGACTGTAGGGGCGTTCACTAAGTGATGTTTTAGGGTGTTAAAGGCTTGGTCTCTTTCTGGCGTTCATTTAAATTTGGTCTCTTTCCTGGCGAGTTTTGCGATGGCTGCAACATTTTGGACGAAATGTCTAGACAAGGTTGCTAGGCCTAGGAACGATCGTAGCCCTTTTACAGTAGTCACAGGTTTCTGGGCTGCAATGGCAGAGAGCTTACGAAGGTCTGGTGAAATGCCTTTGGTGGAGATGATGTGGCCTAAATAATATACTGTCTTTCTTGCATTTTCGCATTTGGAGGGTTTTAGTTTGAGTCCTGCTTGCCTGATACGTTGGAGAACTTGACAGAGTCGCTGAAGGTATTCCGACCAAATTTTTGCGTAAACAATGACGTCATCTAAATAGGCCAAGCAAGTTTCCCAAGTTAATCCCCTCAATACCGACTCCACGAGGCGGGAGAAGGTTGCAGGGTTGTTGCATAGACCGAAGGGAAGAACGTTGAATTCGATAGGTGTCCACGGCTTGTTGAAAAGGCTGTCTTCTGTTGGTGCTCGGGTTTGATGGGGACTTGTCAGTATCCGGCTTGGAGATCGAGAGTGCTAAACCATTTCTAGCCGTGTTGGGAATCTAGCGAGTCGTCTATTCGTGGTAATGGAGTGGTGTCTTTTATGGTGGCGTCATTTAGGCGTCTGTATTCAACGCAAAATCGTGTTGATCCGTCCTTCTTCTTAACCAAGACTATGGGGGAGGATCAGGGGCATCCTGAAGGTGTGGCGATGCTGGTATCCAACACTTCTTGGACCTGGCAGTCTTCTTCTTGTCTCTGTAGCAGGTTTTTTTCTGCGTGATGATTGACGAATGGTAGGGCCTGTGGTGTGGATGAGGTGTTCCTCCATATGACTTTTTTCCGATTTCGGTGTGGGTTTAAGTGAGCACATCAGCAAATTCTTGTAGTACTTGGTTCATTTGTTGTTTCTGGAGGGGTTTTAAGGATTTTGGAAGGGGCGGGAGGATGGTGGGTAGGGGTTGTTTGACTGGGGTGGGGTTTACGTCATCGAAGGTTTCTAAATCCTCTACAATTAGACCTTTTGGTAATGTTAAGACTTCTTCGGAAATATTTGCAATTAAAACGGCGTTGACATTAGAGGACAACAGGGCGGGTTGAATTCTGCAGCAATCCATGCAAGTGTTGTCTTTCTGTGGGGTGAGGATCATGTTTTGTTGGGGTATGGGGCAGATGGGTACCCATTGTTGGTGTCGGGGTGGTATGGAAATACATTGATTGGTTATTGCGGGGCTTATTATGGTGGTGGTGTGACAAGAATTGTTTGTTTTGTCTGGGGGTCCGTCTTCGTGGGGCGGTGTGGATGGGTTGTTAGTTGGCGTTGAGGTCACTAGTGTGAGTGGGGGCGTGGCGGTGTTTGGTGTGGGTAGTGTTGAGTGGGAGGAGTTGATCATAGTAGGGATTGTTTTGTTTTGATGGTATTTCTGTTTTTTAGCTATCTGATTTTTTCCCACAGTTTTTGGGGAAGTTATTTTTGTTTTGTTAAAGGTGAAGAGCCGTCTGACGCAGTCTAGTTGAGCTTGAAGTTGTTGGAGGACGTCTAGGCCCATGTAGCCGTTGTATTGCTGGCAGTCGGAATGAAACACGACGAATGGATGGTTGCATGTTGCACCAGGTTGAGGAGTGGTGATGTGCAGGGGTGGTTTTTCACCTCGGATAAGTAGAGGGGTATCTCCGGCACTGATGAGGTTGGTGGTGGCAGCTTTTAGTGATCCTAACTTCTTCTCGTGTTTCCTGTAAAATGAGTTAAACAAACATGATCGGGCGGCGCCAGTATCAATTAGGAGTCTTACTGGTATTCCCTAGATTTTTGCCAGGTGGTAAATTGGTGGTGGTTTGTTGAGTGCGGACTCCTCCGCCAAAGCCATGACAGCCGGAGGAGGTGTTAAAAACCCTGGGGTGTGTCTTCTGAGTCCTCCAGGATTTCTTCTTCCTCCTTAGTTATGGGGGCGATGTCCTCAGCCTCGTTTTCTTCATCGATGGTTTCTTCTAAATCTCTTGATTCCTCTTCCGCGGGTTCCTGTTCTTGGCCTGATCTCGGATAAAATGGAGGGGACAGGTGGAGTTGCAGGCTCCGAAATCGAAAGGATTGATGGATACGAGTGGGTGGTCTCTAGGAGTGTATCCTGGTGTTGGTCTTTGTGAGAAACGTCCGGATTGTTTCTGTGAGGGATATATCCGGGGTGGGGTGGTCTGAGGATGGTTTGCTCGGAAGTGCTGGGGGCGCCCAGGAGCGTAAGGTTGAGGGCGACCCTGTGCTGGTCTGGGGTTATAAACTTGCTGGAAGATTCCCAGCCTCTTGTTGTTTTGTGGGTGAGTAGGGAATCTTTTAATGGCACCTACCGTTGAAGTTTTTGGGCGGGCAGCGAGAAGCTTGCGCATCGTCACTATATCTCTTTGGAACCCGGTGGGGTCATGTATGGCGAAATAATCTTTGACGAACGCGGGTAGTATCCATAGCAGATGGTTGAATACTTGTTGTTTTTGTTGCTCTGCGGTTTGCTCTGTTTGTTTGTTGTTCTGCGGTAGGTGGATTTGACGTGCTGGTTAAGCGTGACCAGGGTAACGTCAATATCTCCGTCATACCTGACTTCGTCAATTTTTGTTTGGGCGACGACTGAGCCCAATGATGGCTGAACGGCATCAATGACAATGGATCGGAATTGATCCCTGGTAAGTATGGGTGTTACCTGTGTTGCTACCAGGGATACAACCTTTCCAAGGTGCGTTAAAAGTACAGCGATCTTTTCGCGATCATTGTTGTCGGACAGGTTGAGTACTGGCTTAACCATGTCCAGATAAGTTTGGATGTCGTACGTGTCCCCATCATACATGGGAATGGGGATATCTATCTATCTATGTATTGCCTGACGCCGTGATCCCAGAAGGGGTGGCCACAAACGAACTGCCCCCATGCACCTCTGTCCTCAGTCAGTCGATGCCCCTCCTCTCAACCAGCACTGCCTTCATCCATATACTTCCTCACTCCATCCTTCCATCTCTCCTTTGGTGCACCTCTCCCTCTCTGTCCTTCCACCTCGCTCTCGTTCACCCTCTTAGTCATTCTCTCGCTTTCCATACGTTCAATATAGCCGAATCATCTCAAGTTGTTACTTTTCACACTTTCCTGCACATTACCTCCACACCACACCTCCTTCTTACTTCCTCATTTGTCTGTCTATCCCTCCATGTAACTCCGCATGCACTTCTCAAGTAACTCGTTTCCACCGCTCTCACTCTTGGTCTGAGAGTCTTCTCGAACGTCCATGCTTCGCTTCCGTAGGTTAGTGTCGGGATTACCACACTGGCATGCAAGGACTTCTTCACTTTCATACTGACCACCCTATATCTTGTTACTGCTTTCAACGTTCCTACAACCCTCTTCCCCTGTTGAACCCTCTCCCGCACTTCTTCATCCACAGTGCCATCTTTACTCAACACACTGCCCAGATACTTAAAAGAGCTGACGATTTCCATAGCCTGACCATTCAACTTCACCCATTTCGAAGACCATAGCCTTGCTCTTCCCCGCATTTACCTTCAAATTCTGCTTTTCGCACACTGTTCCAAACTCATTTACCAGACCCTGCAACTCCCATTCATTATCACTCATCAGAACTGTATCATCCGCAAACAGCAGTATAGGCAGCTTCCACTCATGGGGATATGTGAGCAATTAGTTGCCATGATGACTAGTGTGATACAACACTCTACCTCTTCTGATTTTTGTGCTGAAAAGACTTTTTCTTCCCGAATCAAGAACCACCCTCTGCCGCCAATGTTATGCCAGGGTTTTTACCGGGTTTATATTGGGATTTGGTAGGTTCTACTTAACTGGAGAAGTCAAAATCATACAACACATGCACAGAAGGAGTAAAGGTTAAAATATAACACTGTGTCCATCATTAAAACAGAGTACTAGGAGTGACTCTATTTTTCCTAAGTATTTCACCTTGGTCGCACTGGTCTGACAATAAAACGGAGTCTAATAGGGGACTCTATTTTCCTATGTATTTCACCTGGGCACACTGGTGTATGAGTGAAAGCAATTTTCAGTAACACTCCTAATCTAAGACTTGAAGATTGGAGTGCTGAGCACAGTCTGGGAAGAGATTAGAGTGGTGAAGTCTGATCGTCTAGTTTCCGTCGAGCTGCTTAGGTGGTCCTGCTGTGTGGATGGGGTAGTTTGGGATACAGATTGATTATTTGGTTGTGGGTCTTAAATGATAGCTTCTTGATGTCATGACGTAGGGCACTTTCATCGGATTAACGCGAGCATGAGCGAGGACATGTCCTGGGCTACTAGTGCTCGTCTATCCTAACCATTATGCTAATTGTTGATGAAGTTCCGTTTCGGTACTTTTGACTTGGGGTATTTAATACAGCATCTCTAGTGTAATGACACAGTGACAAGGTATCGGGCTAACACAAGGAGATAGTAAGATCATGAACTTACTAATTTCACTCGATCTGCCACTGACCGTTATACGAGGTTCAAAGAACTCACGTTGGTGTTTAGACATTTTTACTGTAAGTGTCCTCGAACATGGCGTCGGACAGATACAATATGGACTTCTATTTATAGAGTGCCGTTAGTTAGACGGTGTTTCACAAAGCCCGAACTATTAGAGTGACCTTTACCATGGCAAGTATCTTCCTATAGTTTTAGAGTGCAGCTTTAGCAAAAGAAGTAAGGTGGGGACATGTCCTTGCGGTTATGCTACTAATACTAAAGGTGCAGCCTATTAGGGATCTTATTATTAACCACTATACCATGGCATATGATAATAGTCATTCCTCAATAGGTAAAACAACTCCTCAGACCTCGAAAGATATTCACCATGGCTTCAATTCTTTCCTTAAACGGGAGGGTTATTTTAGGACTTGATTGCTAGCATGTCAGTTAATCAAGCCCTAGAACTGCTTGCCTTATCCTGGCTTCCGTTGGGGTAGCGACGACTTTGGCTGATATGTCCCAGGTCAAGTGTGCGGAGGTCAGAAGGTCATAAGTACAGGGGGGCGTATTCTGGGGGGAGTAGGTAGACCCCCTAAATGTTTGCGGGCAGGTGAGTAGGCTACTGCGCGGAAGAACGGCGCAACTGTTCCTTTGTGGTGTGTCTGTGTTGGTCCTTGTGCCTCTGACTGTACACTATATTTTTATTAGTAGCCTCGTGGTGATTGTTGGGGACTGGAATTGTTTTGTCTGGCATGGTTGGTATAGCAGGCTTTATGGTGGCAATCCTGGCGTCTCATCTGGTATGTTGTAGTGGTGTACAGGTAGATTCTGTGCGGCCCTATGTTGTTGGTTTTGTTATGGTATTGATGTCTTTCCGTGGTTTTGATGCCACGTTGGTTTTCCGTGGTGGAGGTGAATTAGTTTTCTCTGTGCTGGTCTTCTGTTCTTTGTTCCTGTTGTTGTCTTTTCTTGTTGCGTCGTTGTTGAGTTTGGGTATTCCTGGGCTCTTCGTTCGTCTGGTCTTTGTATCTCCTTCTTTCGTCTTGGTTAGTTTTCGTTTAGTTTCTCATTCGTTGATCTTGCTTCATTTTCCTTGATGGGTGTGCCTTTTGGTTTCGGTTATATTAGTTTCCCATCCTTCTGTTTCTTTCCTTTTTCCAGGTCGAGCTGGTACGGTGGTGATCCTTAACTCGGGTATTTTTATAATATAAAGCGGTACTGCAGGACAGTCTCTCTATCCCGTCCTTCCAGGCATTATGTAATAGATACAAACTATGCAATAAATTTCCTATAATCATGACCACATTTGATGGAAGCGGGATAAGCTCGACTGAAGTTGGGATATTATAAACACAAAACGAGTTTGTCTTAATATACTTGATATCAATAGTTAGATGACACAGTTTCCAGGCAGGGTAACGGGTATAATAATATGAATGTAGTTTTATCAAGAAGGAACCAAGGTCATAGTGTGAGGTTCGCCTGGGAGCAGCCTGCATGCTTTAATATATACCAGTAAATCACCTTTATGACCCAGCCAGGAAACAACAACAGGAATTTATAGAGGTAGGCCAACAATACAGAGAATAGAGGAGAAGGGACAAAACTAGATGTAAGAAAGGATAGGAAAAAACAAGAATGAGGATATAATTTATAATAATTATTACATAAGAACATAAGAAAATGGGAGTCTGCAGAAAGCCGATTGGCCTAAGCAAGGCAGATCCCTGTCCCACACAACCCCAATTACAAAGCCCAAGCATCATACCAAAACAGTTAGAGATTAACGCAGGATTACGGGGTCTGCAGAACGCTGATTGGCCCAACCCTGCTGATCCCCCTTCACACCCAACCCTTCTCGTCCATATGCTTATCCAATGTTATCTTAAAGCTCCCTATCGTTTTTAATCCCACTATAGCACTTGGTAGTCCATTCAACCCATCTACAACTCTGTTACCTAACCAATATTTTTGCCTATATCTTTTCTGAAACGAAATTTATCTAATTTGAAACCATTGGTACGAGTTCTTTCGCTATCACTGAGCTTTAGTACATTTGTCATGTCCCCTTTGTTAATCCCACTAACCCCCTTGAACACCTCTATCATATCCCCTCTAACTCTGCGTCTCTCTAACGAATGTAAGCCTAATTTCTTCAACCTTTCTTTATACGGAAGATTTATAATATTATGGATAATTTTTGTCATTCTATGTTGTACTCTCTCCAATGAATCTATGTCCATTCTGTAATAAGGACACCAAAATTGAACAGCATAATCCATATGGGGTCTCACTAATGACAAGTACAGTTTTAAGATAACATCAGCAGTTCTGTTACTCACACTCCTAGAGATGAACCCGAGAATCCTGTTTGCCTTGTTTCGAACGCTTATACACTGTTGTCTAGGCTTCAAATCATTGCTAACAAACACACCTAGATCTTTCTCACAATTCGAGTTTTCTAATTCCATATTAGCTAGTTTATATTTAACATTTGTATGCATCTTCACTATCTTTAATACCTTGCATTTGTCAATGTTAAACTTCATCTGCCAATTTACTGACCATTCGTGTAAGGTATCTAGATCCATTTGGAGGCACTCTATATCTCTATCTGAATCAATTGTTCTCCCCATTTTGGTATCGTCTGCAAATTTACTTATCCTACTAGTTATACCTAAATCAAGGTAATTTATGTATATAACAAACAACAGAGGACCTAATACAGATCCCTGGGGGACACCACTTTTGACTGCTCCCCATTCTGACTTCGTACCATTTATGCTGACTCTCTGCTTCCTACCAATTAGCCATGACCTAATGCATCCCAACAACGCCCCACCTATTCCATGCGCCTCAACCTTTCTTATCAATCTCTCATGGGGGACTCTGTCGAAAGCTTTACTGAAATCTAAATATATTATATCATATGACTTGTCATTATCTACTGCTTCATATACCTCTGAGAAAAAACTAAGCAAATTAGTAAGGCAAGAACGTCCCTGAGTGAATCCATGCTGAGAAGAATTTATTAAATTAAATGTATCTAAGTGGTTTCTAATTTTACGAGCAATAATTGACTCTAGTAGCTTTCCTATGATTGATGTAAGACTAATGGGACGGTAATTGGATGCTATTTATTTGTCACCTTTTTTGAAGATCGGAACTACGTTTGCAAGCTTCCAAGCTTCTGGAACTATACCTGTCTCCAATGACTTTTTAAATACAAATGTTAATGGGTAACTTAACTCATCCCTACATTCTTTTAATACTCTAGCATATACCTCATCAGGACCAGGCGATTTCTGAGGTTTCAGTCTGTCAATTTCCTTAAACACATCATTTATAGTTATAGTAACCGTACTTAACCTATTTTCTATACTACCGCTATATACCTTACGGACTTCTGGAAACTGTGCCAAATTTTCATTAGTGAAAACGGAAAGAAATTGACTATTTAATGTACTGCACATTTCTAAATCATTTTCTGTCATTTCTCCTATCGAAGTTTTAAGGGGACCATCTACATCCCTAACCTTGGATTTATATAGTTGGTAAAAAGCTTTAGGATTATGTTTTGAGTCATTGGCAACCTTAATTTTATAATTTCTGTTTTCTTTCCTAATATCCTTTTTTACCTGTCTTGATAGATTCTGATAGTAAGCAAGTAGGTGAATTTCGCCTTTCCTAATTTTTCTATATATTCCTCTCTTTTGTCCTAGAAGGTCTAATAGTCTATTATTCATCCATTTGGGTTGGTTCTGTGTTGATCTAAATTTTCTTTTGGGGATGTATTTATTTTGTGCATTGAATACTGACTCGATAAAATTATTGTATGTATCTACCAAGGTTGACGTCTCTTCCTGACTTAAGATGACAGGTGCCTGAGAAGGGGTACACTCATTTGGACACCTGGATCGACTTAATTTTTTGACCATAGGGTCAGCTAATAGGGCTCTTCTTAACCCACCATAATTGGCTTTTCTGAAGTCAGGTATTAATGTTGTATTCTCTCTGGTATTACCTTTCCATTGTATATTAAAATACACAGAATTGTGGTCACTATTTCCTAGGTGGTCCCCTATCTCTACATTATTTACCATATGTTCATTGTTACTGAAAACTAAATCGAGAATATTATTACCTCTAGTCGGCGGATCTATGAATTGAAATAAAAATCTATCTTGTACTACCTCTATAAACTCCTCAGAATCAGAGTCTCCTATTTGATGCTGCCAATCTATATTCGGAAAATTTAAATCCCCCATAATGCACACATTGCTAAACCTTGATGCCATTTTAATTTCCTCCCATAATGACGTTCCGTCATTTCTACTCATATTTGGCGGTCTATACATAACTCGAATAACTATGGTCTCACTACCTTCGTTAACCTCTACCCAAACACTTTCATTATCGTTATTTAGTCTAATACCTGATTTAATACAGCTTTTTAATGTACTCCTGACAAACACTGCTATACCGCCACCCCTCTTACTTGTTCGGTCATATTTAAACAAACTATATCCTGGTATATCAAATTCTGGTAAAAAATGCCTGGTTTCTGTATTAATCCACGTTTTGTTAGAACATATAAATCCTCACGAGATATAAACTAAGAAGGAAGACGAGAAAGAACAGACAGTTATACTATATCACGTTTACGACCCAATCAGACAAGCTCAGCGGGGTTATGGCGACCAAGAAGGAGTGGGGTTGTCAAATGAAGCTTTCGAAATAATTGTGGTTGTATGAAAACAAGAGTAAACATAACAAAATAATAGTCTATTCACTAATAGTAGATTTACATAGATTTACATATATATACTGACCACATATACCTTACGGTCCCAGCAAGGTGGTCAGGACTTAATTCTAGTAGAGATAGCTAACCCGAGAGTAAGGCACAGTGGAAGGAAGGATAGCAAAGAAGAAGGCTCTCTCCCCACCCTACGTCCCCTCCGGCAATTACCATACATGAAGACAGTTTGAAGTGAATAACGTTGCAGATCTTGGAAACCGCCTGAAGGAATATATAGAAAGTTAGAAATGGAAAGGAAGTTGTATGCAAACCTTCACCTGTAATATTATATACATACATAAACAGTATATATATACAGTAGATTTTTTTTTTTAGTAGGTTCCAATAGTAAGAAACAGCAACAATTGCTTATGTAACTCTCACTTGAAACCAATATTTGCCAGACAATATTCGCGAGGTCACAGTTTAACAGGATCAATTAAAAAATTCCCGCTTTGATTAGATATATTTTCCCTGACTGACCATCATTAATACCTGTCAAGAAAGACGTATTGTCAACTTGTTGGTGTTTAGCTTGGATAACAGCCAAGTATAAGTAAGCTCATTAGTCCTTGTATGTTGAACTTAAATAATGTGGTTTTGCAAATGCCATTATTCATGCTCCTTCCCTCTACCCCCCCCCCCCCCCCCCCATCCTCTCTTCTCTCTCTCTCTCTCTCTCTCGTTTACAATGTACAGTATACCCTCTCTTCACTCTCCCGCATGGCCATTTAGCTCTTTTCCCAATACACTTATATATCCTTACTACCTCACCACTTCTGTTATCACATTCAACCCAAACATAGAACACAGTAATTGGTCAAACACTAATATTTTCTAGGTGACTAATTGAGGCTGGTCACGAGTTTGAGAGCAACTTTCGGTTACCTTTCAATGACCAGGAATAATCTGTTGGTCCTTGACGATTGTGAAAGTTAGTTTATCATAATAATGATGTTATAGTTATAGTATGTTCATAATAATGATGTTATCATAATAATGATGTTATAGTTATAGTATGTTCATAATAATGATGTTATCATAATAATGATGTTATAGTTATAGTATGTTCATAATAATGATGTTATCATAATAATGATGTTATCATAATAATGATGTTATCATAATAATGATGTTATAGTTATAGTATGTTCATTCTAGGTTGGTCAAAAAACGTAACCTCTAACCTATGTAACTCAAAAAGGGCTAGAGCAAATGAGCTGTCAATGTATACACATATTCCCTAGCCAAGACTTCCTATTTGGTAGAAATATTAGCTCGATTAATCTAGTCCTTTTTGAGTTATGAGAGGTTAGGGGTTACGATTTCTGCCCAACCTAGAATTAACGGACTATAGTCAACAATTATTTTAAGGAAGGAAGAGGAGTCGCTTTGATATTAGCCAAAGGACATCGGTGTTCCATTGTTTATCATATGAAAATACTAACTAAGTTTTAACAGAATGCAATAATTCTTGTTTGTGATACTTTATGAACAAACATACTAGCAGCAGGATAATATACAATACACTAACGCTTTACGTGTGTCTGGTGGTGCACACCAGAGTAACCAGATGGAGGAGTAAAAGTTGAGTATCAATACACAGGAACACCCCTTCAGTTACAGTTGGTGAATGTTACTTTATTCAGTGCGTGTTCTTGTACAAAAGGTCACACCTGGGTAACGAGTGACATATGGACCACCTGTTCGGAACAGACAGGTGACAACAGAGAGAACACGTTGATGGACAAGATATATTTGTTAACGAAAACGAAATATGTTCTCTTGAATTATTTAGTAAATGTCAAATGGTCAGGTTGCCTCTAGTCTATATGACTATCATTTTATAAAACAATATATTATAAGTATTACTGCTGAGGCTTACATGCATTGTGATTGATTCAGTCAACTAAGCCTATTGGTATACAAAAACGGGCATTGGTGTCTAAAATTAAACCTGATACACAATAGTACTTTTAGCAATATATAATCCATCAGTTACACATTCGAATGTCTATAATTATACAGTATATACTGTATAGTGTAAATGAGATTTTCATTATCGTATTGCTGATTGAATTCACAAACGTTATTAATTTGAATGGTAAACAAAAATAAGAAATTTAGTAACAAATCCTTTAGAAACCAAAAAACCCTTGTGTACAGGAACTACATATTCTGAGACGACGTCTGTGGAATATCAATGACTTTGGGTGACACCGTTGGCGCAGCATGTTTAGTTTACAGTATTCTTCAACACATGAGTAACAATTGGGATTATAGTTGATATTATTCTAATCTTAAACTAGCCAAATGTGACTAGTATCCGTTTTTTAATTCGTGGATATTTTTTTTTCCCAAGAAAAACTAAATGCCATAACCAGGCGTCACAATAGCTTAGGATATATTTTCGTTATAAACATATAGTATCTAGGAAAATAAACCCATAAATGATGTCTTTTGTCGACAGCTATATAGTATCTAGGAAAATAAACCCATAAATTATGTCTTTTGTCGACAGCTATATAGTATCTAGGAAAATAAACCCATAAATTATGTCTTTTGTCGACAACTATATAGTATCTAGGAAAATAAACCCATAAATTATGTCTTTTGTCGACAACTATATAGTATCTAGGAAAATAAACCCATAAATTATGTCTTTTGTCGACAACTATATAGTATCTAGGAAAATAAACCCATAAATTATGTCTTTTGTCGACAACTATATAGTATCTAGGAAAATAAACCCATAAATTATGTCTTTTGTCGACAACTATATAGTATCTAGGAAAATAAACCCATAAATTATGTCTTTTGTCGACAACTATATAGTATCTAGGAAAATAAACCCATAAATTATGTCTTTTGTCGACAACTATATAGTATCTAGGAAAATAAACCCATAAATTATGTCTTTTGTCGACAACTATATAGTATCTAGGAAAATAAACCCATAAATTATGTCTTTTGTCGACAACTATAGTAAGATATGGTTGTCAAATAGCTGTGAGTATTAACACCTTACGAGCGGCCTATGCGGTTTATTTATATGTACCGCACAGCGGGGTGTTTTTAGCCAAAATAGGGCTGTTTACGTGATCATTTTCATGCCTAAATAAGACCCAGAACGTAAAACAAGTACCTATCCCTGAAAGGGCATAAACAGAGCTTTCGAATGACACCATAACGATCCTTGTATGATGGATAGTTTTCTTGCAATAACCGTGCAACGCGAGTGCAAAAAGCAGGTAATTCGGTAGTTTCGGTACATAATTGAGTATGTAGCGAGTGAGAGAGGGAGGAGGGAGCTGAGATTTGTGTCAGTAGGTTCGCCGCGGTGGTCTGGAGCAGTCATACGCTCGCTAGTCTCCTGCCACCACTTGTCTCTCTCTCTCAGCCACATTACGTGCTGAAATTGCCACTCGACCTATGTCGAGCGCCGCCACATAGTCCAGCTTTATTTAACTCGACTTATGTTGCTCGCCGCTAATTAAGGGTTAAGAAAGGAGGTGGATGCAACCCCTGTTCCATTTACAGCGCATGCGCGTCCATTCACCTCATATTTATATTTTGTTATTTAGGCATAACTGTTAGGTTAATTTAAGTTAGGTTAAGTTAATCTAGGTTAGGTTAGGTTAGGTTAAGTTAATCTAATATAATAGCATAATCGAGAATTTTTTTTGTCAAAGTCGGCGCGTATGCGCAGTAAATGTAACGAGGGTTAATTCCAGCCCCTGCCACACTATACTCAAGGCAGTCTACAGTATAATATATTATATTGAAAAAAGGATTTTCGGAAATATTCTACATTGGCTGAATTATGGTCGGAATAAAATCATTCAGGTCTTGTGGATTTATTGCAGAACCAATACATTTCTGGATGACTAGCTTAGTAGCCCTGAAGATCTTCATTGCGAGTTAGTGTTTCCTGTAAACTATGCTATTATATTTCGAATGATCCTCAGTAAATGTTTTTCGACTAGAAGCAAAAGCTCGGGATCCCTACTATTCTAAAAATATAATTAGAGTTCTTCCCAAGACAGTCATAATTAATGCAAACATAATACTAATTGTCTCTCTCTCTCTCTCTCTTTTACACAGGCACGCACATATACTGACAGGAGGGCATATATATATCTACACAAACTAATAGTGAAATATAACAAAGAATACCGACAGGAGAGATATTCATTTCCAAACAATAAATAATTATTGTAAAACATGCATAGAAAGATACAACAAATAATTAAATATAATCAAAGAGATATACTTGAGAAAAACGAAAGTAAAAATATGTGGATTGTTATGTTTATGGGCGAGGTGAAATGTCACAAACAATAGATTAAATATGAAATTCAAGACTAATGCCAACTTACACCTCAAAATATCCAGGTTCAAGGAAAACTAGATTACAAATTCTTAGTTTAATCAAATTAAGTATATAATGTAACACATAAAATCAGTGTCTTGAGGACGAGAAATAAGAATATATAATGCACTAAGATTATCAGAAACTATGCAAGTGAAAAAAGAAATAGCTATATACCTTTACTGAAACAATGCAAGGTAAAAATAACTATATCACATAAGAATTAATATTTTCTCAAGATTACTGGAAATGGTTAATAACTGTTTAATAACTTAAGGGAATGCACAACACGTTACTAAAAGCAAGACAAGTAATTAGTACAACTATTTAAATGTGAAATAAACACTAAAGTATCACTTGAGAGAATATTCTTTCTGAAACTTACAATAATAATGATAAAGCAATCAAAAGGAAATACAGAAATTATATTAAGTCACAGTAAACTTAATGACAATTAATTATAAACTGATCACTAGAATTATGAATTATTTAGCAATTAGCCTACATATGAAATAACACTGAAATATGTATAATAGGCAAACAATAATTATAATGCTAAATACACTATTATATTTAATGTACTTAACACTCAGGCACACAGGTAATGATTGCAGGTTGGTATATCTGTTGATGGTAGCCAGAGCACTATATCACAACACTAGGTATAAGTAACTATGTACAGAGAGAGAACAGGCGTGGTAGTCAGCTGGTCTAAGAGTCGAAACTGCAAGGATTCAGGGGGTATATATATATCACCAGTGAATCTGGAATTTTCTAATACACACGTGAATGAAATGACGCAATGCTGGGAGACAGACTGAATCCTGACAGGTCTACAACTCTCGAGAAGCAAGCAAATAAGGGGGAAACTAAAATAATATACTAATCTGGCTTATATAATCAATATTATTTCTGGATTACATAACAGGATATATAAAAATGAATACTAGCGGTAAACCTCGTTCTACAACATCAGACACGCAATATATCTTCATAGTTCGCTTGTTAAGAAGAAATAAGGTAGACGAACAGCCGGGCAGAGAGAAAATAATAACATACACACAAACAACGACGGAATAGATAGAGATGCATGCAAATGGGGTGTAATTAGGCAAATTGGAGAGACAGAGAGATAAATCATTTGTTATTGTGCGTGGGGGGCGGGGGGGGGGGGGGGGGGGGGCGGGGGGGGGGGGGGGGGGGGGGGGGGGGGGCTGATCTATAGGCCAAATTCGTATCAGATCATTGATCCTGTAAAGTGAAAATGGAGTAGGCTGTAGGCATGAAGAACATAAATTGATACATTGTTTCTAGAAAAAAACAATAACTGTTTAACTGCTGAAAGTGTTTCCAAAAGTAGACGCTATTAGCTAGTATTAAAAAAGGTAACATACAAACAGTAGATGGTATTGCACAAACTGGTTAGGGACAATTATTTAATAATAAAAAGCATTACTATCTCAAGAATCACATATTAACATTTTACAACGTGTGAATTATAGAAAGTTTATTATTGACAAAATCCTCTTGGAGATCGTTTCCTACTCATACAAGCTTCAGGGAGAAAAATATCGTCAATGAAAACATTCTCGGCCTTGGAGGAGATCCAATAAGCTGGAGAGACCTTAGAGACCTTAAAAATACAGAATATTATGGAATTGATATTTCCACAAAATATTATAAGGCGAGAATGTTGAAATATTAATATATTTATTTAGAACATCAACTAACATTATCCAGAATGGTTAACAGATCCATTTTAAAATTTACATGTGTTTTAGTGAAATATAAGAATATATCATGCTTATTCAATCTGTAGTTTAGCAAACCTGTATTGTAAATTAGAGTATGTTATTTGTGTAGTATTGGTGACACTAATTATATATTTGGTATTAAATTTTATCCCAGATATTATTGTTAAGAGACCTTGTCCAGAAGTATAACATCGGAGGTGAAGCCATTGGTTTCGGGGGTTGATGAGTGATTGATGCTTCTGAATGCTTGTGTGCTTGCTTTTTGTGGACAAACTGTTGTATGTGTTATTCTCCTGTCACCTCTGTTTCTTTTCTCGTGTGTCTTTCTGATACTCCTTACCCCTTGAGGGAATAAGGGCTGGCTACTGACTGACAAAGTATACGTTACCAACACTCACTCCCCCTGATGTTATATATAGTATATTCATATCTATACCCATAATTTTGTTTTGTTTTATTTCAAAAAATTATTTTGGTAAACCGTCATTTGCAAACAGTGATTTTGATTAGTTCTTTTGTCTTTATATTGTGTCGTTCCTGTTTAACCCTTAATTAGCGGCTCACCACATAAGTCGAGTTAAATAAAGCTGGACTATGTGGCGGCGCTCGACATAGGTCGAGTGGCAATTTCAGCACGTAATGTTGCTGAGAGAGAGAGACAAGTGGTGGCAGGAGACTAGCGAGCGTATGACTGCTCCAGACCACCGCGGCGAACCTACTGACACGAATCTCAGCTCCCTCCTCCCTCTCTCACTCGCTACATACTGAATTATATGGGGAAAGTACCGAATTACATGCTTTTTGCACTCGCGTTGCACGGTTATTGCAAGAAAACTAGCCATCATAAAAGGATCGTTATGGTGTCATTCGAAAGCTCTGTTTATGCCCTTTCAGGGATAGGTACTTGTTTTACGTTCTGGGTCTGATTTAGGCATGAAAATGATCATGTAAACAGCCCTATTTTGGCTAAAAACACCCCGCTGGGCGGTACATATAAATAAACCGCATAGGCCGCTCGTAAGGTGTTAAATGTGTTTATTTCGCAAGTTTTAAATTATAATTAATCATAAGCAATAACTTTAACACCTTATTGGCGGGCTAGGTGGTCTATTTTTATGTACCGCCCAGCGGGGTGTTTTTAGCCAAAATAGGGCTGTTTACGTGATCATTTTCATGCCTAAATAAGACCCAGAGTGTAAAACAAGCATCTATCCATGAAAGGGCATAAACAGAGCTTTCCAATGACACCACAACGATCCTTGTATGACCGCTAGTTTTCTTGCAACAACCGCGCAACACGAGTGCAAAAACCATGTAATTAGGTACTTTCCCCATACATTTCAATATGTAGCGAGTGTGAGAGGGTGGAGGAGGGTGGGATTCATGTCAGTAGGCCCGCCGCGGTGGGAGCAGTCATACGCTCGCTACTCTCCTGCCACCACTTGTCTCTCTCTCTCAGCAACATTACGTGCTGAAATTGCCACACGACCTATGTCGCGCGCCGCCACATAGTCCAAATTTATTTAACTCGACTTATGTTGCGTGCAGCCAATAGAGGGTTAAAGCTCAAAAAGAGTTTTAACGACTATTTACATACGGTATAGCAAATATATGCATCTTTATCTTAACTGCTTCATCCTTTAATGCTGAAATGTTCTTTCCCCAATTCCCAGTCAATCAATTAACTATTTCAACAATTGTGTATCTGGACAACACCACCCCACAATAAAATTCCTACTAACGACCAATCTACGCCTGGTTTACTGTACAATTGTTCGAGCATTTGGTGAACAGTGCACACATTATCAGTCCACCAGCGTGTTATGTTTATGGTCTGCTTGGCCACTGTCACTTTAGATATATCTATTTCTTACACAATAACTGCGGCAATTGTCACATGACAATTGCTTGGTGTGCACTGTACCATACATGTTTTTTGGACTAAAAGTTACCTTAATTCCCTCCACATTTTCATGCATAAACAAGAGCTAGAACATAATTCAATGAGACATCCCTGAACTTAGAGGAAAATACCTTTCCAACGACACCTGAATCATGTCAGTACGACCACTGGTTGGTGTGCAACGATACTGCAAACGTGGACCAAAATCGGTAACAAAATGAGCGGTTTTCACCATTCCTAAGTCTGCAGGGAAGCGGGAGATGGTGTGAGATTACCTCAGTGTTCGCCCTGTTATGCTGGGCGTTAGATGTATGGGTCTCACGCTGCTTAGACTACCTTAATCATATTGAGCAAAGTAATTACCAAATGAACTGTACCGTACCTCTTCCTTAAGGAGTATGCAATGAAAAATAGGTAATAAATAATTAGTACGTAAGTACCACATGCATGGAGAACATGCTCAAATAATAAGCAAATGCGTTCTTAAGGATTGTGAGCTAATCTGTGGTCACAGAAAGAGAAACAAAAGCCAAATAATAGACATTCACATACGCCGCAAGGTTGCATCTCTCTCGCTATTCTATCGCTACTATAATAATCAGTGTTCCTCAGAGCTAGCCCAGTGCATACCACCTCCTTTACGTAGGGCACGTGGTACCCGTCTTGCAACTCAATCCCACCCCTACTCTGTGCAACTCTCCAACCCAAGAGTGAAATTTTACTCTCAAAATTTCTTCTACTCAACAGCTGAGCTCTGGAACTCTCTCCCAGAATCAGTCTTTCCCTCTTCCTATGACTTAAATTGCTTCAAACTCCGTGTGTCCAGGCATTTTGGGTCGAACGTCCCTTGATTTTGGCCCTGTCACTCTTTCAACTATGGGGGAGGCACTCGCTATAGGCAGTTATGCCTTTTGCCTCCCTCAATCACATAGAACAAAAAACAAAAAAACATACGTTTATGAAAACATTACCTCCTTAACTCTCCAGGTGGAGATAATAAGATGACCTTGTCACAGTGCTCTCCCAAGAGGCCAATGTTTAAATATAATGTCTGTGAGGAACTGTTATCGTAGAAGAAAGGGCACACAGGGAGAAGGAGAGGAAAGGATGAGTATAAAAGTAAGAAGAAAGTGAGGAAGGAAAGACATGACAGGTATGGAGATGAAAGACACAACAGGGTAATTAACAGACAATGAAATACAAGAAATACAACCATGGAAATAAAAACAAAAATCATGGATGAAACAGAGCGTTATGCAGACATCATTATTGATTATCGGATCATAAAGGTGGAATGATAAACTGCTGCCAAAGACAAATATATCCAGGTGCACCAGTACACAAAACCTACCAAAGTCACACATAGAACGACAATAAAACGTGTTGGCGGTGTTTATCAAATACTTCACATTTCCTTTCCGGCCACAAAAATAGATTTTAGTTTCAGTATGGTTAGGAATACATTAACAGTTGTCTCCAAAACTAGTATTTTATACAATTCACTAAAACTAACATATTAGAAATACAGTGTGATTAGTTCCGTAAGTCTAATATATAGTGAATATTCCTAGAACAGGTATTAAAATAATGATTCTTGACTGTTGTTATATGAATGTTATGAATGTTTGTTGTATGACCCCCCCCCCCTTTTACACATACTCACTTTCGCAAACTTACCATCTCTCTCTCTCTTTCTGTTTATACCAAATCGGCTCTCCTCTCCACCAATATAGGCCATTTAACCAGTAATGGACCATAACATTTATCTTGCCACCTCACTCGCTAAATGACTACATAACACTTGCCGCTGTAGCATTAAGTCCGAATTAACAGAACACAAGTACTTAGATATAAAATATATTAGCACTGAACAGTATCATCAAACTATGCATTCAATTTGTTTTGGCTTAAAACAAAGAGTAAAGGTTCTCTGTGTTTGATTAACCCCTTCAGCACTAGGACGCCTTCGTACCTTTAATTCTGGCTAAAAGTAGACGATTGTATGCAGTTTAAGAAGGATGTATGTTATTCAGCGTGTTTATTGAGATCGTATTTACCTCTTCGAGTCCTAGAGGTAGATTATAAGTTAAAGAAAAGCGCGTAATGGTAACCAGAATAGGATGATAATTACGTCATCGTGCTGAAAGGGTTAAATATTATAAGCACCGTAAACTTATATTTTTCACAATTAACCCTTTTACGCAATTACAACTTTGGGAAAATCAGCAATAGTCAATGGGCAGTAAACACATATTTCAATGACACCTATTTATTCAAGAAGTCCTTCCTAAGCTGAACGAACACACCAAGACGGGTACAGAAGAAAAGGTGAAAATAAAAATACTCAAGAATAATATATTACTAAGAGACAGCAAAACAAGCAACGAAAGAGGGATTCTCGAAATTAGAAATCAGTAGAAATATAAAGACGGTGAAAGCAGAACACAAATGAATAAAGGAAAAGATAGAAGACTCAGAAAGGCAGTTGAAGAATATAAGCTGGACAACGACAATAAAAGTTGGGCTGTGAGAAACTAAAGGATGAAATACATGGGGGACCTGTCTGAAAATAATATATACTGTATATAACAAAATCATAATTATTAAAGGGAGAAATAGAAAGGCAAAGCAGAGGCATGGAATGACAAAAACAAATATTAGGAGGATAATGAATAAGTGAGGAATAATATGGGAAATATATGCAGAAATAACTGAAGACAATGCATTGCAAAATATGTTACTCTGGCCTTCCCCCACACCACGTCTTAAATAGATCAATAGTATTGGAATATGCAATTATGCCGATTCTGGTAGACAAAAATATTACCATCGTACAACAACACAATAGCTAACAATCAAGGTACTCCAGTGATCATAGACAGAATACCATCGTCTTCCGTTACCAATAATGTATCATATATTATTATACCGTACTCTTAATGAATTAGGGATATGTGTTTCAACCTATTCGATAAAGCCTGACTCAATTGGACATCTCAGAACAATTTGGACGAATGTAGATAACGCTTGATTTGGATTACACTTTTAGTGGATATGTCTGTTTTATGACAGCCGTGGCAGGGATGGTTCTCGCCTGAATGGGACCGTCTAGAGATGTGAATTTACATAGGAATATCCAGAGTGGCTTCTCTTGGGGCTTAGAAATACTTTTGATTTCAATTTTTTTCTCTGGCTCACATTTTGTATATGTGTTTATATTATTGTATTTGTTTTGTATTAATTTAAAAGTTTAAGGTATTTAATTTAGCTTGGGGAGTGGGGGGACGACGACGATGTGTGTATAGAGATTTATTGGGGAGAAGAAAGAAGAATTATATGTGAGAGAGAGTTACACAGATACTCAGACCACACAGACTAGCTTGCTGTCCCAACTAGGTGGTCCGGCCTTAATACTACTAGACAGGGCTAGTTTATAATGGAAGAATAGGACAGTAAAGTAGAAGGCTCTCTCCCCACCCTCCGGCTAAAGAGCCGTACCGGAAAATAGAATGAAGTGTAACCTTATGGGTCAGGAAATGCCCACAAAGATGGTTTTTATATAGTATAAGAAAACATTAGTTTGCAAGGGAAATTACACAAGCCTACTGATTAATTCATACTAATCCAATGTTCATTAGATAATCGTCCAGTCTTTTCTTAAACGTATCAATATAATTACTGTCGACCACCACCCATGGTAAACCATTCAACTCTTTAACCACATTGTAAGAGATGAAATGTTGTGTCACATCTAATGATGCCTTTTTTCTAATTAATGTTATTCAATTACCTCCGGTTGCAGCATTATTATTAATCGTGAACAGTGCACTGATATCTACTCTGCCAAATCCCTTAAGTATCTTAAAACACTCGATAAGTTGGCCTTGCAACCTCCTTTTCTTTAGCGAAAACAAATTTAATTTATTTAATCTTTCATAATTTGGCTTGTTTATCAGAAATGGAATTATGAATTAGTTTAGTTGCTCTACACTGCATAGATTCGAGTTTTTTAATGTCTTTCTTGAGATACGGGGACCAGAACTGAATGACATATTCAGGATGGGGTGTAACAATGTGTTTTTATCACGGCAAAATAATGTTTTCGTTTTATAGGTCAAACTTTGTTTGAGAAATCCCAAGGCTTTATTAGCTTTATTTGCTGCAGCCGCACATTGCTCTGAAGATTTTAGGTTTTCTGATATCATAACCCCGATATCTTTAACCTTAGTGTTTGCTATTATTGGTTGGCCTTTCAATTGCTAACATACTTTTTTATTTTTGAACCAACGTGCAAAAATTGACATTTGTCAACATTAAAGGGCATTTGCCACTTTTCTGACCAATCCTCTATTTTGCCTAAGTCGGACTGTAGGCTATTTCTGTCTTCCTCACTCAAGACTATGTTCCCTATCTTTGTATCGTCACCAAATTAGGAGATAAAGTTATTCAGACCTACATCAATAACATTTATATATATGATAACTAAAACCGGACCAAGGACTGATCCTTGAGGTACACCGCTGGTAACAGGCACCCAATCTGATTCTATACCAATAATAACAACTCTTTGCTTTCTGTTTGCAAGCTAGCTTTTAATCCATTGATACATATTACCCTTTATTTCGAGCATTTCTAATTAATCTAATAATTTATTGTGAGGTACCTTGTCAAACGCCTTTTGAAAATCTAGGTAGGTTACGTCAATTGCATTAATTGAATCATAAAGAGTAAACAATTTATTATAAGATTCGAGGAAGTTTGTTAGGCACGATTTTCTGCTCCTAAATCCATGCTGGCTGTTTCTAATTAACACCTTACGAGCGGCCTATGCGGTTTATTTATATGTACCGCCCAGCGGGGTGTTTTTAGCCAAAATAGGGCTGTTTACGTGATCATTTTCATGCCTAAATAAGACCCAGAACGTAAAACAAGTACCTATCCCTGAAAGGGCATAAACAGAGCTTTCGAATGACACCATAACGATCCTTTTATGATGGCTAGTTTTCTTGCAATAACCGTGCAACGCGAGTGCAAAAAGCATGTAATTCGGTACTTTCCCCATATAATTCAGTATGTAGCGAGTGAGAGAGGGAGGAGGGAGCTGAGATTCATGTCAGTAGGTTCGCCGCGGTGGTCTGGAGCAGTCATACGCTCGCTAGTCTCCTGCCACCACTTGTCTCTCTCTCTCAGCAACATTACGTGCTGAAATTGCCACTCGACCTATGTCGAGCGCCGCCACATAGTCCAGCTTTATTAAATACGACTTATGTGGTGAGCCGCTAATTAAGGGTTAATTCATTAGATTTAAAATAATCAACTATTTTATCTCTTAACACCTTAAGAGCGGCCTATGCGGTTTATTTATATGTACCGCCCAGCGGGGTGTTTTTAGCCAAAATAGGGCTGTTTACGTGATCATTTTCATGCCTAAATAAGACCCAGAACGTAAAACAAGTATCTATCCCTGAAAGGGCATAAACAGAGCTTTCGAATGACACCATAACGATCCTTTTATGATGGCTAGTTTTCTTGCAATAACCGTGCAACGCGAGTGCAAAAAGCATGTAATTAGGCACTTTCCCCATACAATTCCTTATATAGCGAGTGAGAGAGGTAGGAGGGAGGTGAGATTCGTGTCAGTAGGTTCGCCGCGGTGGTCTGGAGCAGTCATACGCTCGCTACTCTCCTGCCACCACTTGTCTCTCTCTCTCAGCAACATTACGTGCTGAAATTGCCACTCGAGTTATGTCGAGCGCCGCCACATAGTCCAGCTTTATTTAACTCGACTTATGTGGTGAGCCGCTAATTAAGGGTTAAAATGGTTTCAAGACTTTTTCCTATCACTGACGTTAAGCTTATAGGTCTGTAATTACTAGCTTTGGCTCGATCACCCTTTTTGTGAATGGGTGTAATGTTGGCTGTTTTCCAATAATTATGGACGCAACCCTGCTGTAGTGACGAGTTAGAGATAATGGTCAGGGATTCGCAAATTTCTTCTTTTACTTGTTTTACTATCCTATTATTGAATTTATCAGGCCCCGGAGTCTTGTTGATATTTAATTTATTTAATTTACATAATACCAGGGCTGTGGCGTTTACCAGAAACAACATTTACATAATACTTAATTTGCGCTGATAGTAAAGTTTCCTATTTCTTGCGTTGTTACTGCCCTATGTTTTGTATTATTATTTGCTTCGTTTGTAAAAACAGAACAAATATTTGTTAAGTGTATTTGCAATATCTATGTCGGCTGTCACTATTTGATCATCTCTAGTTAATGGACCTATTCCGTTTTTTATTTCTCTGTTGTTATTTACGTAGCTATATAAATGCTTTGGGTTGTCAGTGCTATTTCTGGCTATAGATACTTCATACTCATGTTTAGCGGATCTAATCAGTGTATTAGCATTTCTTCTAATAAGGTTGTATAATTCCTTTATTTGGTAATTTATAAGTTAATATTTTCTGTCTATTTAGTATTGCATTACGGGTTTCAGTGTTGACCAATGGTAGTTATTTTATTTCACTTGCTTGTTAACTTTTGTTGGCACATATTTGTTCTGTGCCATCATAAACGTGTTCTTAAACTGTTCCCACATCTCCTTTATTTCGTTATATATATATAGCCGTGAGTGTGTGTTATGCAGTGCTTGCCTAAGTTTGTCAAAATCAGAATTTTTTAAATCTGGTACCAGGATTTCTTTTTTCTCAATAGTATAGCTGCAGTTAACATCGAGCCTAATGATTCTATGGTCGGAACTTGACAGATGTTCACTTACATCTAAATTAGTAACTAAATGTTCATTGGTAGTTATGACAAGGTTAAGAATATTATTTCCACACGTTGCTTCCTTTACACACTGATATAGGAAATGATCTTCTATGAAATCGATAATTTTGATTGAATTAGCATTATTTCCTATGACAAGATTTATTCTATACTAGGGACATTATAATCACCCCGAGATGGTCCGTCCAGACCTTGCCTTCACGGCCAGGGAAAGTTTTTGAGAGAATTTCTTGTGCCGGCGCGTGGGATCGAACCCCCGACACCAGAGCTAGCGCTCCTAATACAGTGTACTAAGCGCGCTCGGCCACCGTAACCGTGACCGTGACTGTGTGTTTGTGTGTGTGTGATCAAGCGGTGGTGTGCTTAACGCCTTACGAGCAGGCCCGTCAGTAACTTCTACTACCCGCCAAGCGGGTGGATTTACCCTAAACAACCTTGTTTCCGTGCTCTTTTTCATGCATAAACAAGAGCCAGAGTGTAATACAATTATGTATTACTGAAAGGGCGATAATTGAGCTTTCCAATGACACCAGAACCATCCTTCTACGACCACGCGTTCTCTTGCAACGATCGTGCAAGACGAAGGAAAAATCCCTAAAATACGGTAATTTCCTTACATAATTCCCTGTGTAGCGAGGCAGTGAGTGTGGGTGTGTGTGGAGGTGGGCCCAGTGCTGGCAAGGGAGCCGTGCCGAACGGTCAGAGCCTACCTACGCTCCTCCCACCGCTCGTCTCTCTCTCAGAGCCAACTATTGCTCAAAATTGCACACCGCCTGAAGTCGGTCCCCGCCACATAGTCCTTTCTTCTCTAGACCGACTTAAGACCGGCACCGCCAGACAAGGGTTAAAGGTATAAAATAGACTAAATATGTAGGTTTGCAGGTACAGTAGGCCAACTTAGTCCTGCGACAAAATGTTGTGAAGTTTGGAGGTGTCTGGCATTTCATCCGTAGTAAACATCCTAGTTTTATGAATGAATCACTCAAACCATATGGCATATGAAAGAAGAGACGTGATTGGGCGAGACAAGATATATCGGGGAAACTATTTTATCCTTTATTTACATTACTGGAGGGTTAATAGAAGTTCCAGAATGATGCTAACTAATAAAGATATATTTAATTAAGAATAGTACAGTTAATACTAATACATAATTATCCAATCCATAGTCAAATTATTAGCCATGGCAGAAAATGTGTGTGTGTTGGTGGTAGGAGGGTGGGGCTTCGTTTCAATTTAATCGAGACAAAACGCCGGGTTTAAGTGACTCACAAATAAATGGCTGGAATTATGATGCCTGGATATTGATTGATTGGCTTATAAATAATATGGGCACTATGGCTTTAATACTGTTAGAATAAATATAAAGTTTGTAGTGTAAATGTCTGAACTTGATTTCATATATATATTTTGATTTAAGAGTTTCCGGGGATATGAATCCGTAATCCGGTTCTCTTTTATAAAGTTAGAAAACAACATTCAAAAGGCGTTCTGGTAATGAATAGCTATTTCCTCAAAATATGAGAGATTGTTTTTAACACTCAAGCCGCGGCGCCCGACATATGTCGGGCAAGAGAACAATGGACTATTGTCCGGTGCCCGACAATAGTCGGGCGGGATTTTGAGCACAGTATCGGCTCTGAGAGAGTGTCCACGCGTTGGGAGGACGATAGGCGGGCTCTGACCGTCCGACCTGACCACAGAGCCGAGACTGACAGCCCCACTGCAACATTCCACAACCACTGTCTCGCGAGATCAGGAAAAAAACAAGGAAATTACCTTATTTAGGGATATTTCACCTCCGGTTACGCAATTGCTACAGGATAACCCGTGGTCATACAAGGATGATTCAGGTGTCATTGGAAAGCTCTATTATCGCCCTCTCACGGATACATAATTGTATTACGCTCTGGCTCTTATTTATGCATGAAAAAGAGCATGGAATGAAGCTCTTTAAGGGTAAATATGCCTGCAAGGCAGGTAGTAGAAGTTACAAACATCCCCGTCGTTAAGGGGTTCATCTTCAGGCGATGTTATTCATCTTAAGAAGGACCAGTCAGTTTAAATGATTAACTGAAATTTGTATTAACCCCTTGATCCATAGAGATTTTTCCTAAGCCTATCATGAACATTTAGCAGTAGCATACATAATAATACAGTAGTCATCCTCTGATTGAAAGAGTTAAGGTGAATAACATAAATTGGCTGTAGCTGGAATTACAAAGCCATTGTCTGTTTCAAAAGGGTTGACATATTATACTTAACCTAACTATGAGAGGTGTTTCCAAATCGGAGTAAGGTTGCCTCATGTTTGCGATACTAAAAGGATATATATACAGTATAGTGCGTCAATTTATGAATAGTTAAGAATAAATAATAGCAGGCAAAACAATGAATAGTATAATAATTAACAGTTGAAGGGCCTAAATATTTGTGTTATATTTAGTTTGTATTTTGCAGATTATTATCACCTCTAGTTGCTATTGCAACATTTTTGCATAGTAGTTGAATATATACGATGTCCTATTGTAAATATGTCATGGAATTGATATATTAAATTGTCATGCTTCCTAATTCGAAATATTTTCTCTCATTCTTGCTTAGAGCACTTCAGACATTTGAGTCTTTTACAAGGGCAATTAATTAAATCGACTTCTCCAAGCCGTAATATAACTCTGCTGCTTGTCATTTCCCACTGCCATGCTAGTGGTTGTGGAGTTGGTGGTGATGTGTAGGGAAGGTAGACCAGCAAATAGTCTAGTAAAGGGTTGCCACTTTTAAATATCTGGAAGCATTTCATTGCAAATTATATTTCATTAATTTTTAAAATATCTGGAACATTTCATCGCAAATTATATTTAAACTATTTTGCTGTATCAAATAACAGGGCTTGATTATCAATAACATAACATAACATTAATAAATTCCTAGCACCAGGCAACAAAGGCCATATGGCACTAAAGCAGAATAGATAGAGTTGGAAGGAAAGGAACTCAAATATCGTTAAGGAGACTGAAAGAAGAAAGGAAAGCCATGACACGGTGAAGGGAAAAGAAAGGGGACTCGAAGAGAATATCGGAAAGACACGGTTGACGACCAAGGGCAAAGAGAAAGGGAAAACAACGTATTCGGGCCGGAGAAAAGAGAGGTTAGTCAAGGAAAATGATAGAAATAGAAATTTGAACATCACACCGGGAGCAAAGCGGCGGAGGTAAGCGGGACATTAGGAAGAAGTGGGTAAGCCTGGTATGGCCTATCCGAAGCCGGGCCATCGCAGTCTCCCAACGGCGAACACGGTGAGAGGGGTCAGCCCAGCGAGAAACGGAGGCCTTAACAGTACGGAGCTTATTAGAGGAAAGAGAAGACCACATGGTTTGCCAAAGAGACAGAAGGAAGGCAGAGATAGCAGGATAATAATCAGAGGCGGGAATAGAAAGAGAAGGTGACCTGACCATCGCAGCAGCACGAGCGAGTACATCGACCTGCTCATTCCCATGGATACCAACAAGACTAGGCACCCAGCAAAAGTGGACAACCTTCTTCCGGATAGTAAGACTGACAAGCCAATCTTGGATGGCAAAAACCAACGGATGAACAGCGGGGAAAGACTGCAAGAGAAGAAGGGCGTTGTACAAATCAGAAAAAAGAGTAAAGGAGGAAGAGGGAAAGGAGCACATGAGACAGACGGCAAAGAAGATAGCATAAAGTTTGGCAGTCAGAACACCGGCTATAGAAGGGAGAGAATACTGATAAGAACGAGAAGGAAAAAGGATGGCAAACCCGACACCAGAAGACGAACGGGAGCCAACAGTGTTAACTGGAGTAGAAGAAAAATGCTGTGAAATGTGTTCAAGGAAACGAGATAAAAGAACCGGGGGCGGGGTTGAGGACTTATAACAAGGAAGAATAGAGGGACACACGGCAATACAAGGAAGGAGCCAACGGAGACACCTACTGAGTTGTAGCGGAAGAACGTGGAAGGGGGAAAACGAAGAATGAGAAAGTAAGGAATGCATACGAGAAAGGAAAGGGGGCCTTAGGCGAGAATGAGACGGAACATGAGCAGTTGGAGTAAGAGCGGTCCGCAAAGAAGGAAGCTGAAGCGACCGGGCATAGTACCGGAGAGAGAGAAGGGCCCGACGCCGGTACAAAGAAGGGACGCCGGATTCAGCATAGAGGTTTTCAACTGGGGAAGAGCGAAAAGCACCCAAGGCAAGACGCAAACCGAAATGGTGAACAGAGTCAAGTTATGTAGGACTGTGTCTGAGGCTGAGAAGTAAACCTGACAACCATAATAGAGTTTAGAAAGAACAAGGGCAACGTGAAGGCGAAGAAGGAGAGTATGGTCCGCACCCCAGGTAAGGTGGGACAGAGTCTGGAGGAGACGAAGACGGTGCAAAGCAGCAACCTTAACTGAGGAAACATGAGCTTCCCAGTTAAGATGGGAATCAAAGACATGACCCAAGAAGGTATTAGAAGAGCGATAAGGTAAAACGGAACCGTAAAGCTCAAGAGAAGGACGTGGGATAACGTGGTGACGAGTGAAAGTCATAGCAAAAGATTTAGACGTGGAAAAACGAAACCCGTGAGCAGTGGCCCATGACGAGGCAGCCACAATCGCAGATTGGATAAGGAGCGTAACGCAGTAATATCCGAATCAGCAGCATAAATTGCAAAGTCGTCTACATATAAGGAGGACCTGACCTTCGCCGGAAGGGAAGAGATAATGCTATTAATGGCTATGAGAAAGAGGATAGTACTTAACCCTTAATTAGCGGCTCACCACATAAGTCGAGTTAAATAAAGCTGGACTATGTGGCGGCGCTCGACATAACTCGAGTGGCAATTTCAGCACGTAATGTTGCTGAGAGAGAGAGACAAGTGGTGGCAGGAGACTAGCGAGCGTATGACTGCTCCAGACCACCGCGGCGAACATACTGACACGAATCCCAGCTCCCTCCTCCCTCTCTCACTCGCTATATAAGGAATTGTATCGGGAAAGTGGCTAATTACATGCTTTTGGCACTCGCGTTGCACGGTTATTGCAAGAAAACTAGCCATCATAAAAGGATCGTTATGGTGTCATTCGAAAGCTCTGTTTATGCCCTTTCAGGGATAGGTACTTGTTTTACGTTCTGGGTCTTATTTAGGCATGAAAATGATCACGTATACAGCCCTATTTTGGCTAAAAACACCCCGCTGGGCGGTACATATAAATAAACCGCATAGGCCGCTCGTAAGGTGTTAAGACAGAACCCTGTGGCACACCCTCCAACTGAGGGTACATCAGAGAAAACGAGGAATTCACTCGCACACGAAAAGAACGAGAAGAAAGGAAATTATGAATAAAGACGCCCATATTACCACCGATACGAAAAGACCGGAGTTGGCACAAAGTGTGATGTTTCCACATGGAGATCGAAGAAAACAGCAAGAACAGACTCATGGCGAGCAAAAGCAGACCGGATGTTGGTCTCCAAACCAAGCAAAGGGTCTATAGTGGACCGAGCACGCCAAAAACCAAATTGGGTCGAAGACAAAAGCTGACGTGACTCAAGAAGCCACATCAGGCGGACATTAACCATCCGTTCAAACAGCTTGCATAAGCAACTTGTAAGTATAATAGGGCGAAAGACCTGACTTACCATGCTTAAGGAATGGAATAGTAAGAGCAGAACTCAATGCAGGAGGGAAAACACCAGACGACCAAACTTTATTAATAATAGCCAACAAAAACACCAAAGCCTCTGAGGAAAGATGCTTAAGCATTAAATAATGGACTCCATCAAGACCCTCAGAAGTAGATTTACAGTCATGAAGAGCGGAGAGCAACTCACGCGAAGAAAACGGGGCGTTGTAAGACTCTTCTGAAGACAGAGTGAAAATTACTGGAGAAGTCTCAGCAATGGCTATAAGTGAGTGAAATTCTGGAGGGAGATATGAGCCACTACTGACAGAGATAAAGTAGAGACCTAAATGACTGGCAACTGCCTCCGAGTCAGCAACAGACTCATCATCAACATGAAGCACAGGAGAATGGGGAGGTAAACGCTTGCCCGAAATCTTGCGAATGCGTTTCCAGACGGACTGAACAGGAGTAAAGGATGTAATGGAGGAAACATAGGACACCCAACTTTGACGTTTAGCAGACCTGACTGTACGACGGAGGAAGGCAGACGCCTTACGAAAAAGTATAAAAGAACGATCATGAGCGGGAGTAAAACGCTTACGACGAAAGCTCTTCCAAGAAGCCTGTTTAATGCGGAGAGCCTTGGAACAGGCCGGGGCCCACCATGGAACACATTTTGACGTAAAAGGACGGGAGGTCCGGGGAATAGAGACTAAGGCAACACTCAAAACAGTGACCAGAAAAAAGGCCAGCAAATCATGTACAGAAGAAAAAACAGATGGAGGTAAGGAAGGGATAGACAGTGAAGCAAAATTAGACCAGTCCGCACACTGCAAGCACCAACGAGGAGGACCAGGACAGGAGAATAGGAGGTAGGAGAGAGCAGAACAGGGAAATGGTCGCTATAGAGAGAATCCTCCAAAACAGACCAATGAAAAAGAAGAGACAGAGAAGGAGAACAAAAAGAAAGATCGAGACAAGAAATGAACGCGTTCTAGCATCAAAATGAGTCAGGGAACCAGTATTGAGAAGAAAGAGGTCATTATTGGTAATAAAAGACACTAATGCACTACCACATGAGGTAACGAAAGAATCACCCCACAGGGTGTGCCTACAATTATAATCACCAAGTAATAGAAACAGAGGAGGTAGCCACGCTAAAAACATGGTAAAAGAACCAATATCGATGGGAACAGAAGGAGAGAAATAAAGGGAAACATCTGTAATCCAACGACCAAGAAAAACCTTAACAAAGGTGCAAGGGAGAGAAGTAGGCCAGGAAAAACTCTTCATAAGGAACAGAGTGGTGAAGGAGGATACAAGTGTCCGAAAGAGAATGAAGGGAACTGATAAAATAGTAGCCAGGAACAGGAACCGGAGGAGAAAGAAGACAAGTTTCCTAAAGACAAACAACCTTAGGGGAATGAACAGAAAGTACAAAACGCAAAACGTCTCTCTGAAGAGAAAAACTGCGAAGGTTCTTTTGCAAAATGGACATACTAAAAAATACTAAAAAGACAGGACAACGAGAGAAGAAGCAGGACAAGAGATAATTAAAAAGATATATACACATATATATCAGAGAGGCTGAACAAATACACACAGGACGAAAGAGTAACTAGGAAGGGAAATTAAAAACAAAACAAAAACAAAAAAAGAGAAGAAAGTAACGAAAAAATAGAAGAAAACTATGAAAGGGGACAAATTTAATGCATCAAGAAAAATACACACACAAGTGGGAAGAAAATATATACATTATATACAACACAGATTTACAAAATACAGTAAACACTATGGATGGAAAATATATACAAGAGTGGTTAACGATGGAAAATAATGGCAGGAATGGGAAGGGAAGGAGGATGAGAAGGCACTGAAGGGGAAGACTGGAAGCCGGGGGCTATAGGGAGGTCTAACAGGGAAAGCGAAGGAGGAGGAGGAGGAGGGTCGGAAGAGGTAGGAAGGACAGAGGACGGGCGGGAAGAGGAGGAGGTGGAAGGGTCAGGAGGAGGAATAGGGGGAGGGTCAGGAGGAGGGTCAGAAGGGGGAGTGGAGGAAGAGGACGGGGTAAGGGAAGGTGGGAGAGGGGTAGGGGGGAGAGAAGAGGAGATAGGATGAACCTCGGCTTGAATGGGTGAAGGCGGTGTGTGAGAAGAACGGATATATTCATGAATCATAGGTAAGGTTTCGTAGGAGAAATCTAGGGACACAGTGACAGGAGGAGAAGGAGACTGGACGAAGGGAGGAGAAAGGGAAAAAGAGGGAGAAGGAGGAGGCTTCCTCTTCTTCCCGCTGGGACTCGAGCTCCGCACGCCACGGAGACCACCCCTACGTTTAGAAGAGGAAGGAGGAGAGGAAGAATGGAGCGCAGGAACCCATTTGGTAGAGGAGATGGGAAGACTACAGCGAGGAGGTAATTTGGAGTGACTAGAAGAGGAAGGCGACTGAGAGCGGGGGGGGGATGCTGAGAACATTGAGGGAGACCAGAAGAGGAGGAACGAGGAAGAGAGCTAGAAGAAGGGGCAGAAGTAGGAATAGAAGAATCAAGAACTGAGAAAGAGTTAGACAAAGGCACAGAAGTGGAAGAGACTGTAGTACAAACGGAGGAGACAGAAAAGGAAGAAAAAGTAGAAGAAGGAGAAAGTTTGGAAGAAGAACTGGTAGAACGAATAGAGGGAGACGACAAAACCGGTGTGACAGGGGGAGCGGAATGGGGGAATGAAGGAGTGGAGGAGGAGGAAGGAACTGAGGAAATTGGAAAAGAGGGGGGCGTGGTAGAGGAAAGGGAAGAAGAGGAGGGAGGAGACAGAGTCTTGGAAAATGATTGAGGGGTAAAGCCCAAGCGACGAGCCGCAGTAAGCGTAAGGCCTTGTCTCGCTTTGATGACAGCAACTTCAGACTCAAACAGATAAATGGGGCAAATTCTAGAGTAGGCTAAATGAGATCCACGACAATTAAGGCAGAACTGGGATGTAGACTGGCATTCACCAACGGCATGTCCCGACTGCGCACAGCGTGGGCAACGAGGGCACTCAGCGGACGTACGACAGTACTTCGCCGGGTGGCCGAAGCGCCAGCAGCTGCGACACTAGAGGGGACGAGGAAGAGACTCAGTCACGGGGAGGCGAGTACCACCGACAATAATGTGGGGAGGAAGGGAAAGTCCATCAAAAGAGATCTTGGCAATGTTTGCGGGATTGTGGCGAAGGTTGCGAGGAGGGATAGTGTAACAGACCACACTAACCACCTTGTGGTCTTGAGCAACAATGATGTTCTTGACTAGGTCGGCGCAATCCGCGAATTGACGACCCCCTAGACGTATGGAAGCGGGGATCAGGACAGTCCCTGTACAGGAGTTGAGTCGGTGGTCTTTATGAGCCGGTATGGAGTTGCCAGAACAATCAACGAATGAAGTCATAGCTGTAGCCTGATGTTCGGTTTGACGGTAACAAGTCGGGAGTCATAATGGCGGGAGTGGAAGGTGACATCCTTTCCCACCTGCTGAAGGAGACGCAGGAGGAAGAGGAGGTCATCACCGGCCAGAGGAGCAGAGGCAGAGATGGAGAAAAACTTAGTAAAGGAAGATAGTGCAAAGAGAGAGGACAGAGGAGTGAGGACGAGAAGAAGATAAAACTGGAATAGAAGGGGAAAGAGAACAAGGGAGGGAAGGCAGAAAAGGATCGAGGGTGACAGCGATAGAGGATGAAAAGGAAGAAGATGAAGACTCAGAAACGATAACAGGAGAAGAGATTAAAGCTTGGGTAGTGGAGGTTGGAGAAGGACGCGATGAAGACGTAAAGGTTGTAGAGAGACTCGGAACAGTGGTGAACGAGAGGGATGAGTGATGATCAAGGGACATTTCAGCGGGCAGGTCGAGAGCACCCAAAACCATCTCCGACTCTCCGTGCTCCCGCGGTGAATCGGACCGACAGCCAAACAACGTATCCCCGAGTGGCAGGCTGCATGCCACAAGGGGCTCTCTCAGCGGAACCTCCAAAGCAGTAGACATGAATAGGGAAGAACAGCGAAAAAAGCATAAGTTGTCACCATATAAAGAGAAAAGGGGGAACGCATGGAAGAAGATACTGTGGTTACCAGGTACCCCAGGCAATGAAAGGAAGAAAGACATCCGCAGGGCCACGAAACCCAGAATGTGGCCAATTGAAATGGGACAGGCCTCGGCTTTGAGCTAGGGACCTTGTACAACCCGGGTATTTGTCCTGTAGCTTTGTCCCATGAAGAATGGGGCCGGCATAGTCACCTGTCACACTCACTGGGAAGAGAGAAGGGTGTCAGAAACCCTAAAGTAACCCTATAGTGCCCATCCTCCAGCACCGAGCCTTGCGAGCCCTCGCCGGCAGCACCTGTCACCAGGTGGACTCTGCCAACTTTGCAGTCATCAGAAACACCAAGGTGAAACCCCAAGGAACTAGAATTTCTGAAGCAGTTAAAGAAAAAGGTAGGACACAAACAGGGAAGACAACTAGAAGGAAAGGGAAGGATGGGACCACAAAATTACAAGGGTGGGATACCGACCTCTGTTAGCTGCCCCAGGAGAAAGCGCAAGAAGGAAAAACGAAAACTAGAAAGAAGGAGAATGAAAAGTGTTACGACTGGGGTTCAAATATATCAGGGCTCTTATTCATTGGACTAGTAATGGCATAAATGTTACAACGGAAAGCGCTAGCTCCAACCTCTGATGTATATTCCCAGTGAACAAAGAACACAAATACTCTACAGAGTTCTATATGCAATAATAGGCTATCAAACTCTCAATAAATGTGCGTCTACTCTAGGCTTAATGTTATGTGAAAACAGCCTATTACTACCTATAACCGAAGGTGCTTGGTTATGGTATGCAAAGTAAGGTGGTAAGAGAAGTTACAGCTTATGTTACTTTAATCAATAAATGTCAGGCACTCCTGCATGAAAGAAGCTAAAGTCCTTCAACACTAACAAGGAATCTTCTTTAAATGTTAGATGCTATAAAGATGCTCGTATCGGAAATGGAACCCAAAAAGGCAGGCAGCGGAACAATGCTCGTGCAGGCTATGCACACAAAAAGGCAGAATATATAATGCAGTCGGGGCCAAGAATATCCTAAACGCTACAACAATAATAATCGCCACGACAATGCAGTATTCCTATCAACAAAAAGAGCCTAATGCCCCTTTCACACATACAGGACTAGGGTGCCGCATGCAGCAGAGTAGCTACTCTGCTGCATGCGGCACCCGAGTCGGCACCTAGTCCTGACCATGCGGCTGTAGTCGTCTGTAGTCTGGTGAAGTCCTGGCAATGCGTGTCAAGTCGTGGCCCCAGAACAAAATGTTTGTGAGTTTCAAAATTTCGTCCAGACTTGACATTTGTCTGGTGGATGCGGGGAGTAGTCTGCACTAGTCGGCGCTAGTCGTCACTAGTCTTCTGTATGCGGCTGTAGTCCTTGAGTATAGCGTAGCGAATTGTGTGTCATGTGTAGCATAAAGACTACAGCCGCATACACCAGAATACAGCCGACAGACACGAGTACAGCCGCATAGGTCTACTTCCTTTCCTCCGCCTTCTCTTTCCTTCTTCTCCTCTCTGCTTCTCATTCTCCTCCCTCCCTCCCTTCTCCTCCTCTCTGCTTCTCATTCTCCTCCCTCCCTTCTCCTCCTCTCTGCTTCTCATTCTCCTCCTCCTCTTCTCCTCCTCCTCTCTGCTTCTCATGCTCATCCCTCCCTCCCTTCTCCTCCTCCACTCTCATTCTCCTCCTCCTCTCTGCTTCTCATTCTCCTCCCTCCCTTCTCCTCCTCCTCTCTGCTTCTCATTCTCCTCCCTCCCTCCCTTCTTTTCCTCCTCTCTCCCTTCTTTTCCTCCTTCTCCTCCTGTCTTCGTTCTTTTCCTACTTCTTCCTCCCTTCTCCTCCACCTCTTCCCTCCCTCACTACCTCCCTACTACCCCCTGTTCTTCTCTTCCTACTCTCTTCCCTCTCTTTAACCCGCTGAGTGCCAGCCAATTTTGACGGTGTGCTTCTGCCAGTGCCAGATTTTTTTTTTTTTTTTTTTTTTTGGCTAAATCTATCAAGTTGGGAGAGAAAGGAAGGATAATGGTAAAAAAAACACTCCCCTCGCCAGAAATCAGGTCCCCGATGGTCCCGAAAGTAGCTGAAAAGACACTATAGACTACAGAGACTTTTATGGTATCGGAATGTATGGATGAGAGGGTGGTGGGAGGGTGGTTTTGGGGTTGGTGGGGGGAAGGTAGAAGGGTAATTGACTTGTGTACACATATGAAGCCGATTGATGAGGTAGTTTCGCCACCACGGATTTTCCTTTTTTTCCTTTTCTTCGTACGGATACGCTGGAAGTGGGTGGTGGGAGGCAGTTGTGGGTGTGGAGGGGGAAAGGCAGAAGGGTAAGGGACTTGTCACACTAATATGGAAACGATTGGTGCAGTCGTTTCGCCGCCACAGATTTTCCTGTGTTTTTCCTTTTGACGGGACCGACAGTCAGCGAGTGGGTGGGAGGCGGGATTTGGGATTTTTGTGGTGGGTAGCCAAAAGGGTAAGGTACATGTGGTAAAAATATGAAAGCCATGGGTGCAGTCGTTTCGCTGCTACGATTTTTTTTCGGCGAGGACTTAGTCGACTGTAATGATGTCCACCCCTGGTCGAGCGCCCTTTATATACCTCCGTTGGCCACAGAACCTGTATGTGTCGGCTTTATGCGAGTGTATGCGGATCGACTCTGAAGTCGATCGTCTGAAGTCTTATAGATGCGGGTGTAGTCGGCATGTACAAATGACCGTTATTTCCATTGTCGGTTCGAGTCTCAAGACTTCTCCTGAGTCAAGACGACAACGTCGGCTGTATGCGGCTGTAGTCTTCTGTAGTCTGGTGAAGTCCTTTGGATGCGGCATTACCGAGCCAGCTCCACCAAGTCGGGGAAAAATACGCCACGACTAGCTACTCTGCTGCATGCGGCACCCGAGTCCTGTATGTGTGAAAGGGGCATAAGTCGTTTGTGTCTCCATACATCAAACTAGGCTGCGAAATGTTTGTGTAATGATAAATGGGTATGCATAAAAAGAGTAATTAGGTTAATATACTTAATGTCTACTGTGACTGATAAAGTCTAGCTAGAGTCAATGATACGAGATACTGGTGCACATGGCATGCCGCATAGCCTAGTGCAAATCTCAAGTCTGTGCATCAAATATTACGTTATAGGGAAGTGTAGCTCTCTTGAGAAACCTTAATACCGAAGTATTAAGCGTTCTCCTGGCGTACCTCAAAGACAAACAACGAGCTTAGAACAGTGCAGAATGGTATAGGCAAAAGGCCCTCATTCGTGCATGCTCTATTCTCAATGGCACACCGACTAGAATTTACCCAATCAACTCCAGTTCTCAGGTATGTCGTGCAGCTTTTAACTAAAGCCAGCACTCATCGGAAACAATACCTTATAATATCAGACCCCTAGTCTAGCATTATCTAATCCAGCAGAACACTAATATTTATAGGAAGCCGTACTAAACAATATGAATGCCAACCAATGCTTCGTGATCAACTTATCTTAACAACTAACATACATGGGTTATATCAGACCTTAATGGACAATACAACTGGCCAGCATGAAGCTGATTTTTGCAGAGTTAACCAGAGGGGGTATAATATTAATAAAAGGTGGTGAAAGATATGAAAAAAGAGAGAGGTAGGCAGAGGAAAAGATTCTCAGGTGCAGAGCGGGGACAGGTAGCAAGGGATAAGATAAATGTGTTCTAGAAACCAGATCTGAGGGAGAGAGTGGCGAGGAACCAGTATATATACCGGGACTAGGTCGAGCCGCGTGGGAAAAAAGCGGCAACAAGTCCTCTAGCCACTAGCAAGGGAGCTAGCAGCATGGTAAGGACCTCTCTCAACCAACCCCCATGAGGCAGCCAGCCGTGACGTCATCGAGCGGGGCAAAAACACTGCGCGCCCCCCTCTCACGCTGTTCTACTCTCTCTCTCTCTCCCAGATCCCATCATTACTAGTTAATGATAAAACATATACTTTACAATTAAATATAGAAAGCCTTGACATGGGTGAAAACAAAGAGCCCTTCTGGACTGCCCATGACACGAGCCTTCATATGAAACAAAGCACACTCTAATACATAAAGTGTAGCCCCATCCACTGCTCTGGCGATCCTAGCGAATCACTGTAGGACAGGCCATGCGGTTCTAACGGAGTGGTTAACGTCACACCCCCCCCAAGATTTTTCTCAGAGGCCCCAAGGCTCACAAAAATCTGATGGTTAGAACCCATGCTATATCTCCACTTCCCATCACCCAGCGGCAGTAAAATATCTGGCACAGTTCTTCAACAAAACATTTTTCAAAATTATAACCCTCCCCAACACAATAGGTTAAATTATATGTAGTTATGCTCCTCAAGAGCGAGCTTCTCTAGCCCAGCATTCTGAGAGGAGTGCAACTCAGAATTACTGCTATAACATACTGAAAAAATTCAACTATCAAAGAAAGAGTTTTTATTTAATTTTTGTTTTTAATTTGTTTATTTCGGCTGCACTATAGGGGCAAGCCTAGTTTTTTCTTCTATACCAAACGCTCAACTCCTGCTTTAAGACCCAATACGCTGGGCTACAACCGCGAGCCAACAAGCACCAAGCGCAAAATACTATTCAAACTAAAGCAGGAGGCTACCCGTGTGTCAATCTACCCAGGATCATATACCCTTGAACGACCATCTGCAACCACGTTGTCACAACCGGCAATATGGCGTATGTCCAGGTTATATACCAATAACCTTAGTGACCACCTGGTCAGCCTCATATTCCGATTGTGAAACTGGTCCAAGAACTTGAGAGGGTGATGATCTGGGTAAACTACAACGACCGGACCATAGGCTGGAACATAGACCTCGAAATGCCCCAGCGCAAGCACAACCGCCAGCAGCTCCTCCTCGACAACAGAGCAGCTCCCCTGGGCCGAATTGTACTTCTCCAAGCAGAAACTAACAGGATGCTCCAGCCCATCATCGTCCTTTTCCACAAGGACGGCACCAGCCCCCACACCACTAGCCTCCGTTGCTAGTTGGAAAGGTAGGCTAAAGTCAGGGGCCCTGAGGATCGGGTGAGTGCACAACAGGTGTTTTACTTCTCTAAACACCTTCTCACACTCAGGCGCCCATTTGAACTTCTTATCCTTCCAGTTATCCTCCACCTGAGCTTGACTGTCCCGTTCTCCTTCTCCACCTTGACTGCTAAACGTCATCACAGGCACAATGAGAGGCTCAGGGGGGTGCCTCCCATACTCCTTCATGGGATTAACATGACATAACTGATTGCGCTTCCGTCTGTCTGGAGTGGCTACCAAGTAATCCAGGTCTGATAGCTCCTCAACCACCCTATAAGGACCAGCGTACTTCGCGGATAAGGGGTGACCTACAAGGGGCAGTAGAATCAACACCTCCTGACCCACGTGAAACTCCCTGAGTTCAACATTGAGGTCGTAACTGTCCTTCCTGAGGGCCTGAGAGCTAGTCAAGTTACGGCCAGCCAACTCCAGACTGCGCAACATCCGTTCTCGACTGTTGAGGACACACTTGAGCATAGAACAAGGTTTTTCTGCGCCCTCCCATACTTCTTGAACCATATGGAGAGGTCCTCTGACACAGTGTCCAAAGACGAGCTCATTAGGGCTGAATCCCAAACTCTCCCCAGGTACCTCCCGCATAGTAAACAAAACACATGGCAGGCCAAGATCCCAATCCTTCCCACTCTCAAAGCAACAACAACGAAGCACAGATTTCAAGGCTGAGTGCCATCGCTCTAACACACCCTGGCTCTCCGGATGATACGCAGATGACACAAGCCCAACAATCTCATGATGCGGCATTGCTTGAACAAAGAGGCTAGAAGTGAAGTTGGGTCCCTGGACTGACTGAATCCCCTGCAGGTAACCATACCGGGAAAAATAAACTAGCAAGCTTCGGACCACCGTCTTCGCCGACCCATTTCTCATAGGGCACGCATCAGGGTACCTTGTCGCTACACCCCCCGACTGTGCCTCACTGTCCTCCTTCAACTCTTTCGTCTTTTTAAGCCCATCCTCTGCCCCTTCAGGAACAGTTACTGGGTCTTCTCCAGACTCGAAATGTGGTCCTAATAACGAGTCCCCGAGAAGGTCCGTTGACACTATACTCTCAACCGCATCAACTTTCAACCCCTTCTCGGTACCCTTCCTCCGCTGATCTAAAGATTGTTGACCAGAATGTGACTCCCTGGATGCAGGATCTCCGGTGACAACACACGCCATAGGCTGCACCGGACACTTCTCAACCCACTCCTGCTCCTCCCTACTCACGTCGGCCGGCTTCTCGGCAACGACCAAGGGTGGAGCCTCAGAAGTAGGTCCCGCAAAGTCGTTGCCGAGAAGGAGGTCGACGCCCCCAACAGGTAACTTCTCCACAATTCCTACATCCAGGTCCCGAGTCACACCATCAACTTCCACCTTCATTCTTACAAGCGGGTATGACCTTGTCGCATTAACTCCCTGAACCACAACCACCCGCGCCGTATTGACAGGTTTACCAGTGAAATTTCTCAACAGTGTTTGCGATGCCCCAGTGTCACGCAAAATTCTCACCTCATGTCTTCTACCCCCCACTCCACACAACCGAGTCCCCTGTGGTCACTAAAGGCATCACGGACAGGGAATAAGCCTTCCGGATCCTTCTGCACTGGCAGTGTATTTACCTCGGAAGAAATGCCTCTAACAAACTCCGATGTCCTCTTCAACACTCCAATGCCGTGAGCAAAAGACACGGCTGCCGGAGGAGGTCGACTACGGCACTCATTTGCCTTATGACCCTCCTGGTGGCAACTAAAACACATAAATTTCGGTTTCGGCTTATACTGTGATGTAAAAGGCCCCTGACTTTTCACATATGGTGTGGTGTAAGGTTTGGATTCAGTTTTAGTTTCATGGCTCTTCTGTTTAAATGTGTCATTGTTACGGGGAGGGGGAGGATAACGGTCCTTAGCACTTACATCGTACTTCTGTGAGGACCCGCAACCCCGAATCAACGACAGCCGTCGATCAGCCATTTCTGCTGCTTCGACTAGAGTTCTTGGGTTTTTCTCCTTTAACCCTTAATTAGCGGCGAGCAACATAAGTCGAGTTAAATAAAGCTGGACTATGTGGCGGCGCTCGACATAACTCGAGTGGCAATTTCAGCACGTAATGTGGATGAGAGAGAGAGACAAGTGGTGGCAGGAGACTAGCGAGCGTATGACTGCTCCAGACCACCGCGGCGAACCTACTGACACAAATCTCAGCTCCCTCCTCCCTCTCTCACTCGCTACATACTCAATTATGTACCGAAAGTACCGAATTACCTGCTTTTTGCACTCGCGTTGCATGGTTATTGCAAGAAAACTATCCATCATACAAGGATCGTTATGGTGTCATTCGAAAGCTCTGTTTATGCCCTTTCAGGGATAGGTACTTGTTTTACGTTCTGGGTCTTATTTAGGCATGAAAATGATCACGTAAACAGCCCTATTTTGGCTAAAAACACCCCGCTGGGCGGTACACATAAATAAACCGCATAGGCCGCTCGTAAGGTGTTAAGTCCAAAGTTAGATCACCGCCCGTGCTCTTAAAGAACTGCTCCAACATCATTAACTGCTTAACTCCATCAAACGTTGTTACCTTCTCAGATCGGAGCCAGTTCCCCGTAGCATCGGACAAGTCCCGGGCGTGTTCCAAAAAGGTGCTATCTCTTCCCTTAGTTACACCCCGGAACTTCAAACGGTACGTTTTTGGTTGCAGTTCGTAAGCCCTCAGGACAGCCTCCTTGAGATCCTCATACACAATACATAACTCCAAAGGTAACGCATCGTAGGCTTTAAGACCCTTGCCTATTAATCTAGAGGATACCAGTGCTGCCCATTTATTCTCTGGCCACTGGTGTTCCTGGCACTTCTTCTCAAAGCGTGTGTAAAATTCTGTTACACCACTCTCATCAAACACCGGAACCAGTTTCAATAAGTGCGAGAGAGACTGCTCATGAACACGGTTACCAGCCCCAAGTCGCTGTCCCGTTGTCTCTACTCGCGACTTCTCTACGTCCATGTCGGCACAGTACCTAGTCGACTCTAAATCCGCTTGGATTTTTGCTAGCTCTATGGGCTGCTGACTGATAGTTTTTCTCTCTTCTATCTTGGCTCTCTCATCTATCTTGGCTAATTCTAATTGCTGCTGATGCAGAAGCTGAAGCTCACATACCCTGATAGCTTTTCTCTCTTCGATCTTAGCTAATTCGAGCTGAAGCAATAATTCTGGAGATAACCCTTGAGGAGGTGAAGGTGCTACAATGTTTGAAATTACCGGTGGTCCCCCCAGGGGCAACCCACCCTGCCAGTCACCACCCCACTGCGGAAGCGTACCCGGGGTCGGCAAACTACTGGGATGGCTGGGAGTCGAGTGTAGGGGAAGCATGGCCGAAGGGCTCTGAGCACTCAACCCATCTCGCTCACCAGTCACCCTGCCCAGTACACACGTTATCAAGTTATCCCTGGTCATGCTGCTAGTAACCGCATGACCGATAGCTGTGGCCAGGCACTGAAGACCGTACCGATTCACACCCTCCAACCGCTCGACAGTAACAGGCCATTGCAAAAATATCCTAGCATCCTCCTCACAGTTCACTCGATTAACCCTTTCATCATGCTGCTGTTCCTCAGTTTCGACATTACGTACTGTGTCTCCAGTCTCCTCTGATCCGGTATAAGACATGATGCTCACAAAAATTTCCCACCTCAATATTCAGAAAAGAAGTACCCCAAACTCTTATACCTCAATATACACACAAAAATTCTCGGAAATACTCAAGGGCTATACTATGTTGCAAAAAAAAATTATTCTTGCTGATCCCCGCAAAATATTCTCCAAAACAACAAATGTTCCCTGCTAATAAATGTAGGTTCACCAAATCCTAGGTAAGGTCGCCATTTGTTACGACTGGGGTTCAAATATATCAGGGCTCTTATTCATTGGAATAGTAATGGCATAAATGTTACAACGGAAAGCGCTAGCTCCAACCTCTGATGTATATTCCCAGTGAACAAAGAACACAAATACTCTACAGAGTTCTATATGCAATAATAGGCTATCAAACTCTCAATAAATGTGCGTCTACTCTAGGCTTAATGTTATGTGAAAACAGCCTATTACTACCTATAACCGAAGGTGCTTGGTTATGGTATGCAAAGTAAGGTGGTAAGAGAAGTTACAACTTACGTTACTTTAATCAATAAATGTCAGGCACTCCTGCATGAAAGAAAGTGCACTAAAGTCCTTCAACACTAACAAGGAATCTTCTTTAAATGTTAGATGCTATAAAGATGCTCGTATCGGAAATGGAACCCAAAAAGGCAGGCACCGGAACAATGCTCGTGCAGGCTATGCACACAAAAAGGCAGAATATATAATGCAGTCGGGGCCAAGAATATCCTAAACGCTACAACAATAATAATCGCCACGACAATGCAGTATTCCTATCAACAAAAAGAGCCTAAGTCGTTTGTGTCTCCATACATCAAACTAAGCTGCGAAATGTTTGTGTAATGATAAATGGGTATGCATAAAAAGAGTAATTAGGTTAATATACTTAATGTCTACTGTGACTGATAAAGTCTAGCTAGAGTCAATGATACGAGATACTGGTGCGCATGGCATGCCGCATAGCCTAGTGCAAATCTCAAGTCTGTGCATCAAATATTACGTTATAGGGAAGGGTAGCTCTCTTGAGAAACCTTAATACCGAAGTATTAAGCGTTCTCCTGGCGTACCTCAAAGACAAACAACGAGCTTAGAACAGTGCAGAATGGTATAGGCAAAAAGCCCTCATTCGTGCATGCTCTATTCTCAATGGCACACCAACTAGAATTTACCCAATCAACTCCAGTTCTCAGGTATGTCGTGCAGCTTTTAACTAAAGCCAGCACTCATCGGAAACAATACCTTATAATATCAGACCCCTAGTCTAGCATTATCTAATCCAGCAGAACACTAATACTTATAGGAAGCAGTACTAAACAATATGAATGCCAACCAATGCTTTGTGATCAACTTATCTTAACAACTAACATACATGGGTTATATCAGACCTTAATGGACAATACAACTGGCCAGCATGAAGCTGATTTTTGCAGAGTTAACCAGAGGGGGTATAATATTAATAAAAGGTGGTGAAAGATATGAAAAAAGAGAGAGGTAGGCAGAGGAAAAGATTCTCAGGTGCAGAGCGGGTACAGGTAGCAAGGGATAAGATAGATGCGTTCTAGAAACCAGATCTGAGGGAGAGAGTGGCGAGGAACCAGTATATATAGCGGGACTAGGTCGAGCCGCGTGGGAAAAAAGCGGCAACAAGTCCTCTAGCCACTAGCAAGGGAGCTAGCAGCATGGTAAGGACCTCTCTCAACCAACCCCCACGAGGCAGCCAGCCGTGACGTCATCGAGCGGGGCAAAAACACTGCGCGCCCCCCTCTCACGCTGTTCTACTCTCTCTCTCTCTCCCAGATCCCATCATTACTAGTTAATGATAAAACATATACTTTACAATTAAATATAGAAAGCCTTGACATGGGTGAAAACAAAGAGTCCTTCTGGACTGCCCATGACATGAGCCTTCATATGAAATAAAGCACACTCTAATACATAAACTGTAGCCCCATCCACTGCCCTGGCGATCCTAGCGAGTCACTGTAGGACAAGCCATGCGGTTCTAACGGAGTGGTTAACGTCACAAAAGGACATGACAAAATTAGTTGGAGGTGATAGGGGGAGCGGTCAAGAACCTTGGCCGCTCCACCTACCAGCCTGTAAGCCCCCAAAAGCCGGCAACGAGTCATGTGACATGGGGGTGATTATCAATAAACCGATACACATTTGCTGATAGGGAACAACAGGGGCTTCTATAAGTCACATAAACAACAGCATTAGTTTTCAATTCAGACAACGGCGGATATTTCTCGGACAACGTGATGTGCATGGCTTTTGCAGAAAAGATGAGGATAGGATTGTAACATAATATAGCACAACAAAATTAAGATGACACACACACACACACACAAACATACAAACACACACAGGGGAAGTTTGCTGTCATTAGCTCCATTATAATACTTCGCCTACGCTACAGTCACTAAATAAATTGTATATACAGTATGTCCTAGAATGCTGCTACCACCTTGTTTTTCCTTGCAATGGGTCGGAATTTACGTTTAGCCCATATATTGAATTAGTTATATTGTTAACAGATAAACTGTGAACGTGATTATATTTATATAATTACTCCTTGAATAGACCCCTTTTCCTAGACCGTATACAAGTCTATAGAAGTAACTGAATCTATAAATAGTCAACGTATTGAAGAGGTTTATTGAATTTGTATTGCATTCCTCCTTTTACTAGAGGTCCTTCTAAAACTTTATGTAATATGTTGGCGGTGACTGAAACATATACAGTATGTATTATAACCATAGGTTGCAAGAGAGACGTAAGGTACCACATATAATAATTGATAATAAGGCAGTGTGTTTTAGTTGAGGGGTTATTATGTTAATGTTTTCTTTATATTCTTATAAGGTGAGTTTGAACACAAGATATCTCTACCCATTTTCTTATATTCACCATGTTCCGTCTCTCTCTCTCTCTCTCTATCTATCTATATATTTGTCTATCTATCTCATATAGATATATGACAAAGGAATGGGAACAGCAACAGACCGAGTGATATTGATCGGGCTACTCATTTAGGCCTATTTAACCCTTAACTGGTGGCACGCATCATATGTCGAGTGAAAGAAATTTGGACTATGTGGCGGCTCACAACATAAGTCGTGTGGCATTTTCAGCACGTAATGTTGCTGAGAGAGAGAGGCAAGTGGTGGCAGGAGAGTAGCGAGCGTATGACTGCTCCAGACCACCACGGTGGACCAACTGACATGAATCCCACCCTCCTCCACCCTCTCACACTTGCTACACAGTGAATTGTTTAGGGAAAGTACCGAATTACATGGTTTTTGCACTCGTGTTGCGCGATTGTTGCAAGAAACTAGCGGTCATACAAGGATCGTTGGGGTGTCATTGGAAAGCTCTGTTTATGCCCTTTCAGGGATAGATACTTGTTTTACGCTCTGGGTCTTATTTAGGCATGAATATGATCACGTAAACAGCCCTATTTTGGGTAAAAACACCCCGCTGGTGGCTACATATTATTTACCGCCTAGGCCGCTCGTTAGGTGTTAATACTGGAGAGGTAGAAATATCTCAGTTGACTTCACTTCCCTTATTGAGCAATGCATTGAAGTGAATGGGGGTATCATTGGTTGTATTTTTCAAAGATAATATTGAAAGACGATACAGCCTCTCAAATAATATTAAGACTGGTCAGCCAGTTACAACGTTAACTAATAGTTATGAATCCTTTGATTCCTAGAAATCCTTCATAAGCTGAGTATGGACATTTTGCACTTACACTAACAAAATAAATATTTGTTGCCTGATTAGGCCTATAAATGTTAAGCTTTATAAAATAATTCGATTGTAGCTAGAATTACAAAATCCTCATATGTGACAAACTCGCTCTTTGGTAGGGATGCAACTGATGCAATTATTTAAATATAAAGCGTTGTTTTTTGCGTTTCGTGTTTGCCTTATTACAGAACATGCATATAGACTTAGAGGATGCCTTTTAAATGACACACAAATATTACATGAAGCATATATATATTCTGACATATTATCATCAAAATAATAAAATGGTGCTAGTTGCATCCCTACAGTGGATGATTTTTATCACGGATATGGTTTTCTCTTCCTTCCTCTGGAACCCTGGGGGTGTGGAAGGGGGAACACCGCTGATCTAGGGTTGGAAGAAGGTATTATAAATTTGCGAATGGTATTTTATGTTTTGGATGCCAGTATTGTTTATAATTATGAGTAGGTGTTGTGAATTATATATAAATGTGAAATGAATTGTTCCCTATCATTTTACCATAGTATTTTTTCACTGTTTATCTGAAGTTATGTTGCACCATACTATGTTATGATCCAATCTTTATTTATTCTCCCAAAAGTCAATCACATTGTATTATGAGAATAAATGTTGTCCTCTGGGAGTCCGGTTCAATAAATGTTGTTGTTTATGTGTTAGAACGAAGCCTGCTTTACTATCTATTACTAAACGAGTAACGGTATACACAAAACTCCTTGGTTATTAAACATAATATATTGGTAGGAAATCCCTGTTATTCTATACGGCAGAAAAATGTTACTATATTATGTAATGAAATGGTTCCAATTACAAAATGTAGCAACCAGTGACTTTACAATATGCTCGTTTACCCCCTGCACTCCCACCCCACTCCCCGAACTCCTACCATCACCCACCACCACCACTACCGCAACCATGGTTGTGTAGAAGGACACGTGGAGCTCACTTTGAGATTGACAAATATATTGCGATTCAAGGGCCGTTACAAAAGACTAACTTCTGAAGTGGGCAACATAAGAGATATTAATGTCAGATGAACCCGCTACATCCCATTTTAACCCAAGCTTGCGGTGCAAGAATCCCCACAGTTGGTAGCAAAACTCCGAAAGGTTTACTATTTTCATTTATGTTCTGCGAACAACTCTGGTCTTGGTGTTCAATGTCGTGGAGGCAGACGTTTTGGATGGGTAGTGCATCAAAGGTTCCAAAGACGACAACATTATATTCGACAAAACAGCCCTCTTCATAGCGGAATCGAAAAACAAAAATTATCTAATTATATAACGTGACAATTCATTATATATTTAATATAATATGATAATTGCTACGATAAAATAACACATTACGTGTGGATGGGACTCGTTAGCCTTGGTCGGCAACTCATCTAGGGAAGACAACCTTATACAAATCCGAGTGGATGGGACTCGTCAGGCTTGGTTGGCAACCTGTCTAGGGGAGTAAACCTGATACAAATCCATACTGCCTACCTAAGGGTAAGGCAGGTTAGTGGATGGATTAGCCGAACACCACTGTAGAAAAATAGTGCTAACAAGATACACAGAGGGCCTCGGAGTCGGACTGATCCTAAATTGAGTGGTCAATCCTGTAAGTCCTTCACTAAACTGGCTCGGGTTTTCCCTCTCACAGGGAATAGGTCCGCTTGGGGGCATTCTGTGTATGGCCACCCTCATAAGGGGAGTAAGGCGTCCTGCAATAGATAGATAGATAGAAAATAACACTTGGAGTTATCCAATTGTATAAAATATTCCTTTCAAGATCCAACTACGCATTTCTTTTCTGTTCTCTGTCTAGTATCAGACGATTTTATTCAGATTAGGAATAGGAAGGGTATATGGTAGTCAAGAGGGTTAATTGATACAGTTGTTACCCTTGCCATTCATACAGCTACATACTGAATTGTAAACAAACAATCGTCAATTAATAGCCAGAATAAACTGTCAAAATGCGTCTCTCATACGCTGAGTAACAATGCATTCTTTGCCAGGGAGATTTTTGTTTTGTTTAATATAGGTTGATTGCCAACTTTATAAGAGGAAGGCGTGAAGCTGTAATTAAGATTTATATTTTCAGACACTATGAATTCCTGATATTCGTACAGACACAAGTTCAGACCTAAATACTAATGGTAATAAATTCATACAAGGTAATAACTCTCTACATATTACTTTCCATAGACGTTTTAAGCCAAATTATTATGATCAATATACAGGCATCTTGAAAACAACCATTCACTTGCTAGTTATGTAGTCCTGCCGCCTCGTCTCGATTAAACTGATTCGAATTCCCACTCACCTACCACCACCACACTCACATTCCTACCATGTGTATTAATATAATTATGTATACCGTAACCTATGTATTATTATTTATTGTAAACATATTAATTACGTATTCCTTAAATATTAAACGTCTTTGTAGAAGTTATATTAACCCTGTAGTAAAGCAAATATGAAATAAAATTGAACTTCACGATGTTCCTGGCTTCGACCAACAATGTCTCTCCTTTCACACGCCTCTCGGTTTGAGTGGTTCATTCATAGAACTACGTTGTTTACTACATATGAAATACCACACACCACCACACACCACAACATTTTGTTACAGGAATAAGTTGGCCAACTGTACAGTTGGTCAAAGTTCCAGCTGACCCACCCTCGCTCTGGGGCTCGCAGAATTATCTGGCAATACTGGTGTAAGCAGGAGGTGTATCTTACAAAGACTGGGATTGGTAGATCTGATTTACAGTAGGTTATATCATTGTTAGAACATATTATACTAAACAAGGGAAAGTAAGCTTATCTCAAATCAAAATGCATTCACCGCTATGTATGATCCCGAACATTCACCCAAAGTTCGTAGATTTGCTTAAATATTCAAGTTATTATATCCACTGATTGGCAATTACACGAGTATTGCCAGCTAATTCTGCGAGCCCCAGAGCGAAGGTGGGTCAGCTGGAACTTTGACCAACTGTACATCAGGTTTGGGGCGACAGTTGTACACACCTCTTTAAAATGCGTTGAAATGGAGTGTTTTCGGTTAGGTTAGCTAAGTTAGGTTAGGTTAAGTTTTTATCTAGATAGTTATATTTAGGTTTAAATATCGAAAAATTTACTCGTAAGCATGCAAAATTAACATTTGTACAGATAAACGCACCACCGCTGGGGTATGTGTTTGTGTGTGTGTGTGTGTATGTATGTGTGTGTGAGAGAGAGAGAGAGAGAGAGAGAGAGAGAGAGAGAGAGAGAGAGAGTGTAACTATGTTGTGTGTGTGTGTGTGTGGCTGAGTGCGAGTGAGTGTGTGTGCGTGTCTGAGTGTGTGTGTGTGTGTGTGTAAAATACTATAAAATAATGGTAGTAAAAAACATAATTCAATAATAACTAGGGTCGAATCAGTGCAAAGGAACACAGCGTTCAGGAAGTAAAGATTAACTTTGACTACTTACCTCTGTATATAGGAGGTGTTTTGTAATACCGGGTATGTATAGTTTCATTTTGTGTATTATCAAAATAGACTCTTTTAAATCTACTGTATTGTCTCTCTCTGTTATATCCTAAACAACTCGTAGGCCTGCCCAACTTCTTATTACTCTGTATCACTTTTGTTTATACTCCCTCTCTCTTTTTCGTATCCATCAATATATCTAGCTACTTATTATATATGCATGATACATCATACATATGGTAAACACCAAAGCAGTGAAATATGTCAACAGATCTCTATGTACACATTTGCTTGGACATACAAACAGAGAACTATCTTGTTCCAAAGGGACACAAGAACCTGTACGGTAATCAGTACAGTAAATAACCCACTAGGTCAACTCTAATATTGGTTTTCAAATTGTTGTATTATAATGGACATACACTATAAGGCAACCTTGAAAGCTGCATTTAGCAAGGGATCATGTGAATATTCAGGGAGTTTGATATATTTATAACACACAGAGGTGAATGATCTCAAAATGCATTAACATAAAAACTAACCCATGTCAACATTATTTTAACAATATAATGTTCATAGTAACCGTGAGTGTATCGTATAAATAGGCATATTACCATACTACACCCCTAATGCTGAACACCCTGCACATAACTGTTAAACAGACATATACACACTGCTGATCTTGCAACCTCGGTGTGGTTGTGCAACCACGAATCATCTGAAAATAAAAAGAATTGTGCATACAAAACAGACAAAAAAAAAGGACACGCAACCTCTTGTTTTAGTACTATGATGTCTGACAATACTACTTTTGGAGCCGATCATTGATCTGCCTTCAAAAATACCCACGGGTCCCTAACACGACAAGGTTGCAGCTAATGCAAAGCAAGACGAGAGGGGTACTTAGCGATGCATGAGATATTCCGTTGAGAGTCTCGCAGGGAAATGTCAACTTGTGAAAGTCTGGCGAAAAGAATGAGAGAGAGAGGATACAATCACAGTTTCACTTCCCTTAAGTTTAGGTTCCACTTATTCACAACAAACAATTAACGTTCATTACCCGTGCCAATATACTTTCTTTACCTTCTCTAACAAAAAACTTCATTTCATTTGGTCTGTATACTTGCGTACTCGAGTCTCACACACACACACATAAAATAGCACACGCCCACACCCAGGATAAAACTACCTAACATCGCATAGAGAAAGCTATTATTATGACAAATAACTAAATTGTGTTTATTTGTTGTTGTCCATGAGGCGGGGAAAGACAAAGAGATAAGTGAGATTGTCTGCATAACTTAGAGGGCTAATGGTCGTCTGTGGGGAGACTCACACAATATGGGAGACCTGGACTCAACATATATATGCTTACATATATACAAGGAAATAAGAGTAGAGGGGGAACTAACATAACAGTAGAAGGAAGGATAGCAAGACAAACATGACTATTTGTAATGCGAGAATTGGTGAAAAAGAAGGAAGGATATCGAGAAGTACTTCACGGCCTAGAATATATCAACACACACTGGTAACTGTACATTATCTATTTACCCAACTGTACAGCAGGCGGGAGGGACTAACAACAACAACAACGAGAGAAAAGCAATGAGGCAAAATGGTGAAAGACTGACGAGATAAAAACTGTGCCAGACAAACAGGGAAGAGTGGAAGGAGAATATAGTACACCAAGGAGGAGCCGATAGAGATCACTGGAGAGGTAATAACACCATGTCATACAAGGGCAGACACATACATCTATAGAGTAAAAGCTCCATCTTAATTTATCACTTGCATTTTTTGGAGTCTTCATTTTGTTTACAAAGCAATTTAAGTTCCGTGTCCGTATTTCAATGTACTCCCTTATCCTGTTCAAGGACATCAACTTACTTCACTCCATATTGTGGTTCCTTCAATGAACTGAAATCAATTAACTTGAAGATTATGTTCAATACACACATATCGAGAGAGAGAGAGAGTGTGCGTGTGTGTGTATGTCCGTATGTGTGTGTGTGTGTGAGAAAGAGAGAAAATAGAGTCCAGCTGATATGAGTTTCAGATGTATATCTTAATATTGCCCCCCAACCTCTCCATATATCCCATCATCTCCACTATCAGTCTTCTTTTATACACTGGTAGCAGGAATCATCAAAAACAGCTTACCGAGAATCTATACAATTGATTATAGATTACACTCAAAACATAGAACTATTACAAGCATCACATGGATTACATGTTCAAAAAATGCAACATATAATAAATCAATCTGTCAATACTACAAACAATTCAAAGAACTTAATACATTCAATTTTGAGATGACGGGATTGCAAGCAGCCAAGTTAGCAACCCCCTCAGATGCACTCATAAACCAAGGAGAGACTCAAGCAACCAGAGCCAGGATAGCTAATATAAAGGAGAGGAAAAGAACGAAGGAAAGGGCACATATCCGGACCGAGAAAGAAACAACGCAGTCCATCATAATTAATCCACGTTTTGCATGGGATCAGCAAACAAAACAGTCTACCCACATATAACAACGCCCTCTACCGGGACCTATAGGAAATGCAGGGCCACTTATCGTGCATGACCTATTTCCGGGCCAATCACAAAGGCCCCTTCTGGACCAATGACAGGGTCCGGGATACGGGACAAAGGCGTACCCAACCCAGGAACCATATTTGGATTATAATGAGGAAGAGTTTATGCTAATACCTCATCAACATCCAATGTCACATTTCAACAGCTGTGACCAAAATAACCACCTCTACAGTGCAGAAAATCACCTATATAAAAAATAGCTGATAAATCGAGAGTAACGAAAGCCTTGCATGCAAGGTTGAAAATCAAGGAAAAGAAAAATACATACAAAACATTTATCATGCACCCATGCAAGCTTTCTAAAATATGAGTGTGATCTTAAGAAAAAAAGAATAACTATATCCATGTATTCCCATGTTAATTATATTTTTAAGGCAATTATTAACTTCACAATAATTAAAAGATTGAAATCCCCATTTCCCAACTATTCCGAAATGAATAAAATTAGACTCAAATTATCTTCCGAATAGAGTAAGATCAGCCACCCCATATCTCCTCCCAACCCCACTGGTAGTAACCAAGGTTATAGGCATAGAGTAAAGAAGGATAGAGGGGAAAGTTGGTTATTTCCTCGCTTGAACTAGGAGTGTCAGCACTATCGTGGGGCATATTATGAGCAAAAAGCCCAGTGGATATTCCTTATTAAATACTCCTTGATATCTTAGGGAACCATAGTTAGGGAAAGTCCGCATAATGAAGGGGTGTCAGATTAACACCTTACGAGCGGCCTATGCGGTTTATTTATATGTACCGCCCAGCGGGGTGTTTTTAGCCAAAATAGGGCTGTTTACGTGATCATTTTCATGCCTAAATAAGACCCAGAACGTAAAACAAGTACCTATCCCTGAAAGGGCATAAACAGAGCTTTCGAATGACACCATAACGATCCTTTTATGATGGCTAGTTTTCTTGCAATAACCGTGCAACGCGAGTGCAAAAAGCATGTAATTAGCCACTTTCCTGATACAATTCCTTATATAGCGAGTGAGAGAGGGAGGAGGGAGCTGGGATTCGTGTCAGTATGTTCGCCGCGGTGGTCTGGAGCAGTCATACGCTCGCTACTCTCCTGCCACCACTTGTCTCTCTCTCTCAGCAACATTACGTGCTGAAATTGCCACTCGACCTATATCGAGCGCCGCCACATAGTCCAGCTTTATTAAATACGACTTATGTGGTGAGCCGCTAATTAAGGGTTAAAGATGGAACGTCATGAAGAGTGAATTAAGGTTGGTAAATACACTTGTAAATTATTTAAAATAAAATATATATATAAAAGCAAGAGGAAAATATTAGGCATAGACCTACATATACAATATAAACAATACTTATATAATGATGTAAGCTGTACAACTCCAAGCAACACAACAATAATTAAAATGTAATTTTGAATATATAGTATTAGTTACATGTTATGTATTATGTTTAGTTGCACTAAAACAGGACATTTCACTAAATACGTTCTCAGGTTATACTTATGATATCTAAGGATATTTTGTCCCAGCATGTTTGACGTTGGCAACTCCCGTCCGTCTCCTGAGTCTCACAACAACAATGGCGGGGGTAGAAGAGACTTGACTGTGAACCTCCTCATAATAACAACAATTTCACAATGATTTGGCCTTTACAGTAGCCTCTACTTATGTCTATTTAACTGTCATGTTTATAGAGTCTCTGGATAACGTTCAATTGATTATTAATAGCGTTATTAGTTCAAGGTAGGGATTATTACGAATTAATGGAGGCCCTCCGATTTGCCTTTGCAAACGTGTTGCCATCTCTCGAACGCGCGGATCATTATTTTCAGATTTGTGATGTCTCATGTTCTCCTCTATCTTTCTTTACTCTATGGTTATAGGGTTCACGTCACTATCTGTCTCCAGGGACCTCCACCTCACTTCTGATGTCTTTCTCTATTCTCCCACCACAACTTTCTCCTCTCCTTCCTACAATATTTCTTTGTCCTTTAAACTTACACCCCTATCTTATATTCTCTCTCTCACACTCCCCTCTATCTCCTGTAATATAACTTAATTATTTCCTAGTCCCTCTTCACCACTCTCCATCTCCCCCATAATCCTTAACTTCCCATTTCAGCTTTCTTAATTTTAGCCATAACACACACACACACACACACACACTACATCTCTCTTATCAGCACTAAACAGACAAACGCATTCATGCAAACAAGCACTTTAAAGTTTCATTTGCTATCAACGTCAGCTGGCTTAGCACCCACTCATCTTTCAATTTCCATCATTCCGCTGTGGAATCTGTCTATGTACTCCTCTCTTTCCAGCAACCATACTTTCCTTTTTGGCAAATTTACATTCTATCTCACAGGAACTCTGCTTAGACACATATCACACACTAGGAGTTTGTGTTGGGGGATGTATTCTTCACCTTGTATGATATTAGTGTCTCTAACCCATTTCCTGTCAGATTTGTTGATCAGGATGTAACCTTAATTAATATGTATAACACATTATAAAGCTAATATCACTCTTGTAACACCTGTTTCAACTTCAAACATTCACAACTTAAAACATTGTGAAAACATATCAAAGAATGCAAATGCAGATTGGTTGCTAGTAAGACTGGCTACACATTGAACAGAAAGTGATATATACAGAAACACATTGTTCATTGGTAATTGTAAAGGCAACAATCCATTGAATGGCTTCATTAAAAAAGGGAAACAGTTGGATCCCATTAGAGCGGATCTAAATATCTGATGTTATAAATAACGGTGTAGGGTAACGTAGGGTAATGAACGCTCGATTGGGGTTACCATTTGATGAGAGAGAGAGAGAGTGAGAGTGAGCACAAGCCGTTAGAGTGATAATATATACAACTGTGACACTTAAGGAAGGGAAGGAGCTATAGGATGGTCTTGGATAGATTCATGGTCTAACATACAAAGATTGGTATCAGTGGAAGATGTATGTCGTACTACGGTATTGTTACACGTTGATTGGGAATGTCTCATTTATCACCCGGTGTGAGTAAACAACATCCCAGTTGATGGTTTCCAGACCCATAACATTACCTGGCCGAAATTGGAGTAGAAACATACTTCCTGAAGCTATAACAAAATGTGTGTGTGTGTGTGTGTGTGTGTATTCTCATTCGTACACATTTACCAATACATCTATCATTCTACCAACCTGCCGGGAACCAGCCAATTATCAAAGTGTATTTATCTTTCCCTCCCTCCTCTTACTCCGGCAATATGTCTGTAAAAAACAACATTGATAAAACCTTCTATTAAGCTTTGATCTCCGCCAGCTGTTTCATCCGTATTACCGTATTACCGGGAAGCTGTTTACAAGACTTAGTGGTATGAGGTTCTTGTGTGGACGCCAAATATAATTTATTGTAGTGTGCTACGAGGAATGTGTTCTCTGTTTAAACTGTATTAAATTCCAGTATTTGCTATGGAGGTCATAATATAATGTATTGTGGTGTTACCCGTCTGATCTGGATCAAAGTCCAGTATTATGCTATAAGTTTAAATAATTCAGGGAAAATTGTGTTTCCTTTAAGATCCTAGCCACTACATACACAATGAACACTTCATGTGACCAGACCACTATGTTAGTATACAGAGAACCAAGTAACCATGAAGGAATCACAGTGTCTCTCACACCGGACCACAGCAGAGAACTACACCATAGACCAGTTAACCATCAGTTATACACCAGATTACACTAATATGGTACCATATTGTCCCATGTAGTCTGTATAACATCCTTGTCTATTTTATTGTGGTACAAACTCCTATATACGTCCAACATGCATGTACACTAGTTATATACCAGCTGTACGGCAGGTGGGAAGGACTAACAACAACAACAAGGAGAGGAAAGCACGGAGGCAAAATGGTGAAAGAATGAAGATACAAATATGGAAGAGGGAAGTAGAATATAGTACACCAAGGAGGATCCGATAGAGATCACTAGAGAGGAAATAACACCAGACAATACAAGGGCAGATAAATACATTGAAAGAGTGAGAGGTCCATCTGAATATCTCATTTGCTTTTTTCGGGTCTTCTTATATTTACAAAGCAATTATTGTAGTTACTTGTCCGTGTCTCAACGTACTCCGATTGACTGTTCAAGGACATCGACGTTATTCACTCCATGTTTGTGGATTCCCTCAATTAACTGAAGACAATTAACTTGAAATATTATGTGCAGTACAGAGAGAGAGATAATACAAAGCAGTACAAAGGAAATCAAGCAACAACATATCTAGTGACCCTTCTAGGCTGCTTGTCCTGCAAAACACTGAGGATCAAGTGTCCAAAAAGTGGTTTAGAGTGGGTAAGGGAACATTGGAAAGGGAACTACTGCCCTGGAACTAATGTCCGTGACGCTACAGGCAGAGAGAGAGAAATGAAGTAACACTGATTATTTAAATCTTGTAAACAAGGATATTCTTAAGCCGAGTGAAAGAAGAGCAAGGACCATCTACTTACTATTTGTATCGTAATTGTTCAATGTATATACATTATCAATTACTATTTGTATCGTAATTGTTCAATGTATATACATAATCAATTCATATTTTTATCGCACGTGTTCAATTGATATTAGTGTTCATAAATCAAGTTAGGACTACTTCTAGGCTATTAGAAAAACGACTGGTATAACAATAAAATTGTTTCGAGCAATTAAGTATGCCCATCTCAATAATTATACAGTAGTCACAAGGTGGGTAGAGACACAATGCTGAAGATGGGCCGACGTTTAGTGTTTATGCTTCTTTGGGAATTCCTGAAGAAGGTTACAGAGCCAAACATTCAATTAACTATAGTGAAGCAGTTAGGTGGAAGAATTGTGCGTTTCTTTATGTAAGTGTCAACATTGGCGCACACAATAATATACGCAGTATAAATCAAATTAGATATTGGGCCATCATAGGAAGCAGGAAGCAGGCTGGAGTAATTTTGTAAAAATATAATATTATGTACTTGTAGTATGTTCAGGAATGTATAATGTAAGGCTTACTATGAACCATAAGTGGACAGTAGTAACCTTCACCTGGGCCCTCTCACCACACTTCCCACTCATCCCTCTCACCACACTTCCCACTCATCCCTCTCACCACACTTCCTACTCATCCTTCTCACCACACTTCCCAGTCATCCCTCACACCACTCATCCCTCTCACCACACTTCCCACTCATCCCTCTCACCACACTTCCCACTCATCCCTCTCACCACACTTCCCACTCATCCCTCTTACCACACTTCCCACTCATCCCTCACACCACACTTCCCACTCATCCCTCTCACCACACTTCCCACTTATCCTTCTCACCGCACTTCCCACTCATCCCTCACACCACTCATCCTTCTCACCACACTTCCATCTCATCCCTCACACCACACTTCCCACTCATCCCTCTCACCACACTTCCCACTCATACTTATCACCACACTTCCCACTCATCACTCTCACCACATTTCCCACTCATCCCTCTCACCACAATGCCCACTCATACCTCTCACCACACTTCCCACTCATCCCTCTCACCACACTTCCCACTCATCCCTCTCACCACTCATTCCTTCCACCACTCATCACTCTCACCACACTTCCCACTCGCCCCTCTCACCACACTTCCCACTCATCCCTCACACCACTCATCCTTCTCATCACACTTCCCACTCATCCCCCTTCCCACTCATCCCTCTCACCATACTTCCCACCACACTTCCCACACCCCACACATCCCACTCATCCCTCTCACCACACTTCCCACTAATCCCTCTCACCACACTTCCCACTCATCCCTCTCACCACACTTCCCACTCATCCTTCTCACCACTCTTCCCACTCATCCTTCACACCACACTTCCCACTCATCCCTCACACCACACTTTCCACTCATCCCTCTCACCACACTTCCCACTCATCCCTCTCACCACACTTCCCACTCGCCCCTCTCACCACACTTCCCACTTATCCCTCTCACCACACTTCCCACTCATCCCTATCACCACACTTCACACTCATCCCTCTCATCACACTTCCCATTCACCACACTTCCCACCCATCCCTCTCACCACACTTCCCACTCATCCCTCTCAACACACTTCCCACTCATCCCTCTCATCACACTTCCCACTCATCCCTCTCACCACACTTCCCACTCATCCCTCTCAACACACTTCCCACTCATCCCTCTCACTACACTTCCCAATCATCCCTCTCACCACACTTCCCACTTATCCCCACCTCACCAGTGGTGCTTCAACGTACATCAAAGGACTTATGTCGAATCCTACAGTAGTGTATGTATATATTTATTTATCTATCCATCCATCTATCTACAGTATGTAAGGAGAGATGTAAAATACATGACAGGAAAATTAATGGGAAAATGAATAAAGGAAAGAGGATATATTATAGGCTGCTCTTGGTATGATTTATGGCCTTATATTCGACGATTGATATCAGAAGAAGATCTATGTCGTACTAATGGATTGCTACTCATTAAATGGGAGTATCTCATCTATCAGTGTAAAAAATATACAATAGCCAACCTCAATGGTTCACCAACCTATCATATTCTCTGACTATGAGGCTGAGAATATTACATACTGTTTGCTACAGTTATACACCTACAACAATAACTGACAGGAAAGCGTTAAAACCCTGCTCAGGTAATGTTCCAGAAGTGTGGCGAAATTAGCAATGTGGCCCCATATGGTTACCGGCACTTTAAACGGCTCTCACCCAAAAACTAATTGATGGATTTAAACATTCTTGTTATCAATAGAAACTACAATTAATGCTTAATATTATGTTAAGAGCAAATTACACTACTGTAAATATTAAGTCTTTAAAAAAAAAGGGTTAGGAACACTGATTATTGTAATATCGGTAGAATAGCGAGAGAGATGAAACTTTGCGACGAAGAGAGAGAGATCGCAGAGAGTCAGAGAGTGGACATGAGTTAACCCTGCTCAGGTAATGTTCCAGAAGTGTAACGAAATTAGCAATGTGGCCCCATATGGGGACAGGCACTATAAGTGGCTCTCACCCGAAAACTGATTGATGGATTTTAAATTTCTTGTCACCAATAGAAACTACAATTAATGCTTAATATTATTTTGAGAGCAAATTACACTACTGTAAATATGAAGTCATATATTATATAAAAAAATAAAATAAATTAAATAAAAAAAGGGTCAACAAAAGTGAGGCATATCTCATACATTACATAAGCTGGATTAATTTGGTTGCAGGGCCGTGGAGGGGATGCCTGAAGGTCTTGGGTGACAACAAGGCAGAACTCTGGAGCTAAAAAAAAGTTCGATACGAAGGGGAAATTTGTAGTACACATTTGGTATTATGGACCCCATATGGTGACCGGACAACTTGGTACAGGAAAGGGGAGGAGAGAGAGCGGCAGCTCACACTCTCTCCCAGTCATAGGATGATGCGGACTGACTGCTCGTCGTCCTAGCTTCTTGCCACCGGCCTCCGGCCGTGAAATATTCGGGAAAAACCTGTTTTACGCATAATTTTTGCCCCATATGGGGCCAATAAGCCTGAGCAGGGTTAACATAAGAGGCCTCTCGAAGTCAAGGGGCCTACGAACCAAATCACAGAATTTGAGTTTTCGCTGGTTCCCAATAGGTGGCAGCATGCTCTATCATGCTGTGAAGACCGAATTGGGAATTTCGCCCTTATGTGCACGTTGCATAGGGTTGAGCGTCTCGTGTTTTGACTCGATAAATGTACGGATGAAGTAGGGCAAAGCGGAGGTATATGGGCCTAGCCGCCGCGCGCGGCTGACCAATGGGAGGGCGGCTATGTTCCCGAGTGTTTGTGTCTCGGCTCCCGGCCAATCAGAGCCGCCGTCTCGCACCTCCCCACATCAGTCATGTGGCGGGAGTTTTTAACTGGTCACGCTCGCTCGCTCTCCCTGTTTTTACCCATATTTCACGGTGTTTGAGGCTGAATAATGAGTGATACTAGTGATTCAGATGTGGGGGAAGGTTTACCGTTGATGCCTAGTAGAAAACGGCAGCCTGAAACCTGGAAAAGTGTAGTTAAGAAGAGTAAAAGAGATCGTGGTGGCGAGTATGTTTCTCGTAAGGGCACTGTTGTAGGGGCTCGTGTTTTGGGGGTGTGTTGTTGTGCTATGAAGTGCTATGATAAGGTGGGGAGGGATCATGTGCAAACAGTTTTCGATGCTTACTGGGGACTGGGCAGCCACGATGCCCAATCTAATTATATTCTGAGCTGAGTTAGTGAGTGTGAGAGTAAGAGAGTGTGGGTGAAAGGGAGGGAGAGCCGTCGCAGTGTTACTCGTTCATACAGTGTCATGAGCAATAATATTAAACAAGATGTGTGTATGGTCGCCTTTAAGAACATGCATGGCATTACACATAAAAGAGTGCGTAATGTGATGACCAAGGCTGCTTCCTCACCTAGTGGGACACTGATACCAGACCAGCGGGGCCGCAAAGAACCACCAAACAAAACCAGTGACATTCTCCTTACTGTGGTGCGAGATTTTTGTAACGAGCTGCCCACACTTCAGTCGCACTACTCTAGAATGAATAACCCTGAACAACTCTACCTGGATCAACCTGGCACGGACTTTACAAGGCTTTTCAAGATTATTTAGTGACGAAAGACCACCCCAAGGATGCAATGATTGAGTCCAGGTTTAAGGCGAAGGTCCAGGAATACAAAATAAGTATCCCACCTCTCACATTGACAAGCGGATTGGGCAGCAGTATAGAGGTAAATAATATTCAACTTTATATTGATTTTATTACCATTGTTCACACATCAAACACGAAGGAACTAAGTCTTTTCTTATAATTTATGAAATTAAATTATTATAAAATTTAATTATGGGAATTGTGCTTTCTAATTGGGACTAATTCTTAGTTACATCATGGTTATTCAAAAATATGAGTATGAAATAAATCGGCCCATAATTACAGATACACAAAAACAAAAACATTACGTGTTTGTTTGTGTTTTTTAGGAATTACAGATTTTCACACAAACACTGATACGATTTCATCCATTTATTTACACTCTATCTTTTGATTATGCTATAATATATTTTGTGTGCATTTTTTATGTTTTAATAAAACACCACCAAACAGGTAGATGGAAAAACACGCATAAAATACGCAATTTTAGGAATGTTGCTTAAATGTTTCGGCTGTCTCCTAGTTATTGCAAAATGTTGTAATGTTCCAAGTATGAATGTAATCGAATAACATATACAGGTACATAAAAAAACACCACTATGTGTTTGTTGGTGTTTTACCTAATAATTACGGATTTCCACAAAAACATTGCTATGATTTTTCTTTACAATGTGTACACTTATTCTTTTGATCATACTACCATAATAATTTGTATGCATTTTGTATGTTTTGATAAAGCACAATAAAACATGTCGAACGAAAAACACGCATAAAACACGCAATTTTTGGAATATTGCTTTCAAATTTGAACTGCTTCTTAGTGTTATCAAGTAATCTGAAATTATCATGTTTGAATTTAAATTGAACAATAAACACACATACACAAAAACACACCCCTTGGTGTTTTATGGTGTTATATTATTATTTTCAGATTTTCAGAAAAAAACACCAACATAATTTATATTTGTCAGGTCGAGAGCTTTCCATTGATGTAAAATATTGTCATAGGAGTATAGTTTTGGAGTGCAGTACCTTTCTTAGACTTTAACCCCTTATTACTCGAAACTGTGATTTGGTTCGTAGGCCCCTTGACTTCGAGAGGCCTCTGATAATTATTATTATTATTATTACTGTCATTATTTTTAATTATTTATTATTATTATTATTTATTTTATTATTAATTTGATTAGTCTGATTATTATTCATAATTATTTATTTTATTATTTTAATTAATTGAGTCTTAGTCTGATTATTATTATTTTTACTGTCACTGTTATTTATTAATTTAAGTAAACACACAAAATGTAGGCACACAAATAAACAGGCTTTGTGATTATTAACTTACACGTTTCCATAACCAACCCATCAACATGGCAACCACTAGAAACATTCAGGGTTATTCCAACCAATTAACCACCACAACCACCACCACCAACAACAAGAACAACAACTGTCAGCTGATATTGGTATGTATGACCATGACAAGCCGTGACCCCAAGAGATTCCACACACACGTTCCTGCCACCCGACTCTGTCTGTGAGTCTCTCTCTCTTTCTCTCTCACTATCACTATCTATCTATCTATCTATCTTTTGCATTCTCTAGCTGCAACATGTATCCTATTTGTATGATACTGTATCTGTTCTAGATGGCAATACACTTTATTAACAACATAAGATTAGGCATGGTTGCAGAACAAAAGCAAGGATGAATGAAGAAGTGAAAAGTTAAAAAGAATAGGGAATTAAAAGAGAATGGTTACAATTATTGGTGGAAATGTAAAAAGAAACAATAGAAAAGACTGCAGAAAGAAAGAATATTATATAGTACACAAAATGTCAACCTCAGAGCTGCTGCAGTAGGCGTTTGAGCGGGGATTAAGTCACGAAAGAAAACAGAAGAAAAAAGGAGAGAGAGAGATTATGCTCTTGAAATATGGGTACAATTTTTCTACTGCGTGACATCCATGAGTTTTAGCACTTATTTGTGTTTATTTATTTTAGTTTTAATATTTTCTTCGATATACAGTGTTACTTTATAGCAAGGCCTGCAGGAAATAAGTATTTACCCATTATCCAACAATCTATTAACACGTCCCTCACTAGTAAGGCTATGAAGACCGGGGAAAATGAGGGGTTAATGAGGATAACAAGCAAAAAATACGTTCAATTTGGCCATAACTGTTTGCCGTGGGATACAGAATATGTTGGTGGTGGAGGGGGGGGGGGGATCCCCCCCTCCCAAGACTCATTGAAATCCTCATCTATATAGCAAGCAGCGGGCAAAAACAGTGCTAATCATACGACTGTTGTTGCGCAGATAGTGGTGGGGTCATTTATAAAAAAAAAAAAAAAAAAATGAAAAGAAATCCATAAGTTTAAAAAGTACTAAACCTTTTGTCCTTCTCCCATATAAACATTCTCCATACACTGCGATCATTTGTCAATTATCTTACTTATCCTAATAACTCTTTCCGCTGTGACACACAAGGATTTGGAGTGTTCTGAGTGTTTGGGTAATGTTCATTGTGTGTAATACTTGGTCCACCCTTCCTATACATTAATACATTCATTCACATATTCATTATATGTACATCCTCTTCTTTTGACTGTATATTAATTTTTGTTCTTATTATCCGTATACTCTTCGTTTTTACACGCCATTCTTCCATTCCAACCTTCCTATCTTGTCCATTCATCCTCTGCGTCACATTACATTATTGTCACTCATTTACACCTCAGCCCCACTATTCAATTCCATCAACCCCCCCCCCCCCATCCACCCAATTTCTCCCACCACTCACTCCACATTCCTCTCATTCCAATTTCAGAGCGTCAACATAGCTAACAGGATCAAACTTGCTCTTGCCCCCTCTCGTATTATATCCGCCAGGGCCAGAATCATCAGCCGTAAAAGTTGTTAATAAACGACATAAGTAAAAAATTATACATGCTTCTGTGACAAGGAAACTATTATTCTAAGTGTGAGCATGTACAAACAAACGGGTTAACTCCATAACTACAACTCCTCGATTACGGGATTCCTGTCTTAGGTAATTATTTTTTGTTGATCTTACCTTACTCAAGGGACCCTACAGGTGTGCGGATAAGTGCTACTTTTCTAATGTTTTCAATTTGATTGTCACTCCCCTATAAAATGTTCAGAGTTAGTTTTGTCCAGCCAGTCCACTGAGTCCATGACACTTTGTTTACATTCTAGGCTCCTCCCAAATGTTCCCGGATGTTCATTAGCCAATCAGAGTGGAGCTTCACCTGGTGAGACAGTACACTTTTATTTTCCCAACAAATTATTATTTTCTTTTACAATTTCCACTTCCTTATGATTTCCAGTGTTTTACATACTGTTTGAATGTATTAGTTTCTCATTTCTCTACAAAAATCGTACTTTTTTTTATATCGAATTGTAAAAATGTACATTTTCAGTTGTAGCCTACCCACAATGCACTTCATCTGACAGTCTGAGACGGTGACTCAGTTTTAAAAAAACACCATTTAGGTCACTTTACCTCACATTTATTGATATTTTGGGCGGTTTTTCACGAGTATGGCGATCTTTCTTCAATACCTAACAGTAAATAGGGGTAAATAGACCCTTAGGGCTTGGACTACAGGAACATTTCCCTGTCAAAAAGGGCAATTTCGGCCATTATCTAGGGACATATCCTCATTAACTTCCATCACCCTCCCACAGTCAATACCTGTCCTTGTGCACCTGACACTCACAAATAGCATCATCATGGCTGCAGCATGTGTTGAATGTAAGTTACTTGTTACTTATAGTGATGATTCTCGGCCGCGCTCCATCGTTTTCACGACGCTCGTTGCAGCCGCCCTCACATATTCTAGCACTTGAATTCAGGCTTAATGGACTTTTTCCTTAAAAATCTCTAAATGTTCACTTTCTTGACATTCTCAGGCAGTTTATTCTAGAGCCGTGGAGCACTCTTTTCAAAGGCTCAAAATCAAAATTCAAAATTGCATCGTGGCTCATCCAGCCAGTGCAGCTCCCCACTGTGTCTCAATGTCATGGCAGTATCTACATGGAAATATATTAACCCACTGAACCCCAGCGATGACACGTTGTCGTCGGCAATGTTTGTAATGCTAAACCCAAGCGACGACAACGTTGCGTCACTGTTAATTACTCCGGTTCTATGGCACCTAGGGGCTCAGATTTGTATGGGAACTGTGTAAGTATCCCACGCAACCATGCCGATAGTTGAAAACTCTCAAAGTCCAACCGCGTGCGCGTGAGCGTGCAAAAATATGTTTTTTGGGGTTTTTGCCTTCAATATTCCCCTCTTGTAAATCCGACTTTCGGACGCATGCACCGTAGGATCCCTTAATGACCTAGGGGATCGTTTTTTTGCTAGTTTTCCTTCATTCCTAACCCATACCTGGTGTTTTCTGATTTTGTTTTCTCAAAACCTGCTGGTCCTGGGTGGTACATTTATTATAAACTAGCTGGGGCTCAGTGGGTTAATAGATCCCTTATATGTCCTGGTTTTCCAAACTGCAATGCTTGATATGTCATAACACACAATTTGTAGACAATTCTTGCCTTAATTGGTAACCAGTGTAAATCAATCTGAGACGGTGTTATTCTCTCCCGACGAGGTAGACCCTTTATTAATCTTGCAGCCCTATTCATAATAAGTTGCAACTTCCTCAGTAGATAATTTGGAAGACCATGGTAGTTTGAGTTACAATAATCCAACTTACTTATAACATGGTTATGAACGAGCATCTTGGTGATTTTTTCATCGAGATACTTTCTCACAATGGCAATGTTCCTCAGATGATATCCAGATATTCTCAAAACCTGATGAATTTGACCTTTGAATAATAAATTGCAGTCTATCATCACTCCCAAGTCCTTCACTGCGTTACTTACTTCCATAACATTACCGTTGATTCGAAGTCTAGAAATATCCAGCCTCCTGAGATAGTTTTGTCTTCCAACAATTAAGCATTGAGTTTTATTCTCATTCAGTTTCAACTGCTTGGACTCCATCCATCTACTGACGTCCGCCATTATTCTGCTCAACGTTTCTTCAGTGTTAACTACATTCCACAGTGTCATGTACAAAGGAGTAGAACTGGATATCGTCTGCAAACAGTTTAAAACTAACTCCATATATCTCAAGCAAAAGTGATAGTTCAATAATATACTGTATATATGCAAAAAAGAATTGGGCCCAGTACACTTCCCTGGGGGACGCCCCTTTTTAAAAGTTTTGTCTCGGAAAACGATCTTCCCATTTGTACACAGTATGTTCTATCTTCAAGATAACTTCTCAGGTAATTCAATGCATTACCTTCTATACCAATAGTTCTGCAGTCCGTCATCAATAAATCATGCACAGCTGTGTCAAATCCAGCACTTAAATCAAGCAGGATTAAAACACCACACTTTCCTTCATCCATCAATACAAGTAAATCACTGACCACAGAATGCATAGTTGTTTCAGTGGAGTAAAGTCTCCTATAGGCAGACTGACTGTCAGGAAAAACTTGCACTTTCTGCAAGTGATCCAGCAACTGGTCTAATATTACATTCTCGATTATCTTAGACAAAAATGTCAAGTTGGATACTGGTCGAAAAGAACTAAGGCACTGAGCATCCAATTTACCTTTTACTATAGGCTTCACAATCGCCCTTTTCTCAGACTCAGGAAAACATTAGTTTCAATACTTCGATTAACAATATCTAGTAATATATCCAGAATTCCATCGACATTTTTACTATGAACTATATCACTCACAGGTAAAGGATCATTTTCACAGTATGTATGTTTCACTCTATGTACAATAGATTTTACCACACTCTGGTCGACTGTCCAAAAACATGATAACTTATTCTCTGGAACTTGACTGGCTGAAGACGATCCTTGCAAGCCGCTTGCTCCAAAGTTTTCAACAATATTCCTAATTTTATTGTCGAAGAAGTCTAAAAATGTATTTGCTAGCACTGTATCTGAAAACCTCTCTGGTAACTTTTTGTTCTTTTTGTTTCCCGTCAAATTATCTAGCACCGTATATAACTTATTAATATTTGTTCCCGCCTCCATGGTCTTTTGTCTAGAATATTCAAGTTTCCTTTTTACTATAAGTCTATTTTCTTCATTGCTTGCGTCTTGATAGTCTCTTCTTGCCATATCTGTCAAGTGTGTATTATATTGTTAGAAAGTGAGGAAAACACTATTTATTAGCATTTGCATTGTTAATTGTAATTCCGATACCCCAACAATGTAGGGAAGAGTGGAAATGCGGGGCTTTGGGTGGGGACACATTTTGGGTAGCCTAGTAGGGGAATAACTCGACAATTTCAATACAGATGACTTGCAAAGCACCCAACATGTGAACCGCACAGCCACTTTTGCCAAAAAATGGCTCCAGTTTTTCAATATTTAAGAGTCAAAACACAAAAACATGTCAACAGGTTGCCTCGGATTTGCCCAGGGCCCAGGGCACCACTTCAACCCATCGTAGATTCCACGGCCAAGCTGTTTGCCCATGAAGGTTATTCACTCACAATTTTTATAAATAGACGACGATTTCAATAGATCACGTTAGCACTTTTACCCAACCAGCGGGGGTGTGGGTGAGGCAGCCCCCTTCCACAATACTAGGATAGGTTAGGTAAGGTTGTTAGGCTAGGCTAATGTCTCCTAAAATTTGACTATTTTTATACGGCTATTACCCACTCCACCCCGTGAAATCCGTGAAACCAGAGCCAACTTTTGACAAAAGTTGGCTCGGATATCTACCGTTAGCACTTTTACCCAACCAGCGGAGGTGTGGGGGTGGCAGCCCCCACCCATTATACTAGGATAGGTTAGGTAAGGTTGTTAGGTTAGGCTAATGACATCTCCTCAAAGTTGACTATTTTTATAAAGCTATTACCGACTCCACCCCGTTAAATCCGAGCCAACTTTTGACAAAAGTTGGCTCGGATTTCTACCATTAGCACTTTTACCCAACCAGCGGGGGTGTGGGGGCGGCAGCCCCCACCCATAATGCTAGGATAGGTTAGGTAAGGTTGTTTGGTTTGGCTAATGTCTTCTCAAATATGACTTGATTATTATAACATAGGCTATTACTCACTCCACCCTAACTGGATTTCTACCATTAGCACTTTTACCCAACCAGCGGGGGTGTTGGGGCGGCAGCCACCATCTATAATACTAGAATAGGTTAGGTAAGGTTGTTTGGTTAGGCTAATGTCTCCTCAAAGTTGACTATTTTTATAAGGGTATTACCCACTCCACCCCATGAAATTCGAGCCAACCTTTGACAAAAGTTGGCTCGGATTTTCACATTTGTGGGCTTTCTCTGAATAAGGGTAAAATCCGAGCTAACTTGTTTTTCCAATTTTGCCCTATTTCGACTCTAAAAAATGCCCAAATCCGAGCCAACTTTTGCCAAAACTTGGCTCGGATTTCTACATTTTGGCCTTTTTTTAATTTTCTTTATTATATTTTTAGAGTTATTCCCATATCCCTATTTTTACCCCACCCAAAACCCCGCATTCCCAAACTCTCCCCTACATTGTTGGGGAATTACAATTAACAATGCAAATGCTAATAAATAGGGCTTTCCTCACTTTCTAACAATATAATACACACTTACAAACCATTAAAATACAAAAAATGAAATAAATCAAACCTAAAATAACAGGAGTTGTAGTTATGCAGAATTACCAAGGTAATCACAGTTGTAATAACACAAAAGTGAAATGCATCAATTATTGTGAACATCAATAGTGAACTCGTCAAAAACAACGGCAAGAATGTTAAGTGCGTGCGTACCGCCAGCCTTGTTTACACTACGTGTAGTGGCGTCGGACCTTTGCCATTATGTTCCCATCTATTTTGACTGCCTTTAGATACAATATGTTGAGGGGGAGGCTTTGCCCCACCTCCCCCCTCCCCATGATATATTGTCATCATCATATATATTTCCAGCAGGGGGCAAATTACAGAAAAAATCGCCGTCAAAATTGACACGATCTTAACCACGGCGATCGACAAATGTAAACATGACAACCGTACTCCCGAGCTCTACATCCATCCCAAAACAACAATTACAGGCAAATTTAAGGTAATTTCACGTGTTGCGAACAATAAGAAAAGGGAATTATATGAATTGAAACACTGAGCATGAAAAAGGAGTAGGCTAGACCAGCTATTGAAGTCCCACTCAACTACCTTTGATGTAGCCAGAACGTGAACGATCAGCCTAATTAACACTGGCTCAGGCTGTCTTAAGTTTCAAGATTGGCTGCTTCGTAATGACCTAAAGTATATATGATTATCATTTAAGATTTATAATACTTAACGTAAACTAATGGTGTTAAAACATAGGGAATTTATCCAGTTTAACACCGGGTCGAAGCCATCGATATATTATTTAGGCAAATAGGTAAATATTTACGAGGCGCAAATTTATAGGTAACACATTTCTAATGGTAGTTTTGGGTTCCTATCATCATATGCTTCATTGCTATATAATTTTTATCCCCGGGAAAAAAACAAATTAGGGATTTTTCGTTTTTTTTCTTGGGATTTTTGTTTTCATTAAGCTAACCAAAAAACCTAACCTAGCCTAACCTAAATGTATTTGGGGGCTATTAGGTTAGGTTAGGTTAGGTTTTTTGGTTAGGTTAATTAAAAAAATAAAATAAATCCAACAAACAAATGAAAAATCCCAAGATTTGTTTTTTCACAAGGATAACAATTATATAGCAATGAAGCATATGATGATAGGAACCCAAAACTGATATTAGATTTTTTTTAGCTATATTGTTGCGTCTCGTAAAGATTGACCTGCAAATATATTAGTTATGTAATGTACTTCATTGCCATTTATGTCCAAACCGTCGGTAATTCATTATATTATGCGCCCTAAATAACTAACACAAAATTTAAGGATGTAGTATCCGGGCTACGGTCGTTATGTTTACATTGGTCGTACGCACGCGGTTTCGCTTTTGTTTTTGATAGACCATGCTGGTTTAATGCTAAAATATTATGAGCGAAAAAAGAAAAAAAGAAAAGAGAAAGACTGTGGCGTAGGTTCTGGACAGATATGGCAAGAAGAGACTATCAAGACGCAAGAAATAATAATAATAATAATAATCTTCTGGTTACTTATATAGCGCCCATATCTCCTCCTTCGAGGATTCACAAGCGCTTGGCTTTCTTTAGTCTACCAGAGACCATTACCCATCCCCCTTGCTCATGGGGAGATGGTAACCGCCGGCTGTATCCCAGAAAAACTTTTCAATCTGAGCGGGGATTGAACGCGAGACCTTCAAGATGGGAATCAGGCACGCTATCAACTGAGCCAGCCGGACGGCTGAAATGAAACAAATAGACTTATAGTATAAAGGAAACGTGAATATTATAGACAAAAGACCATGGAGGCGGGAACAAATATTAATAAGTTATATACGGTGCTAGATAATTTGACGGGAAACAAACAGGAAAAAAGTTACCAGAGGGGTTTTCAGACACAGTGCTAGCAAATAAATGTTTAGACTTCTTCGACAATCAAATTAGGAATATTGTTGAAAACATTAGAGCAAGGGGCTTGCAAGGATCAGCCAGTCAAGTTCCAGAGAATAAGTTATCATGTTTTCGGACAGTCGACCAGAGTGTGGTAAAATCTATTGTACATAGAGTAAAACATACGCACTGTGAAAATGATCCTTTACCTGTGAGTGATATAGTTCATAGTTAAAATTTCGGGATGGATGTAGTTACCGGGCGTACCACTACCGTCATACAACATAAATCATCTATAAATACTTATAATAAAATAAATACTTATAATAAAATAAATACTTATAAATCTATAATACTAGGTTAGGTTTGGTTAGGTAGTTTGGTTAGGGTAATGTATTTTTGTATCGAAAGGCAGTCAAATAGACGGGAACATGATGGTGAGCGTCCGCATAGTGTAAACAAGACGGGCAGTACACCCGGTAACTACATTCTTGCAAAAATGTCGATGGAATTCTAGATATATTACTAGATATTGTAAATCGAAGTATTGAAACTAATATTTTTCCTGAGTCTGAGAAGAGGGTGATTGTGAAGCCTATAGTAAAAGGTAAATTGGATGCTCAGTGCCTTAGTTCTTTTCGACCAGTATCCAACTTGACATTTTTGTCTAAGATAATCGAGAATGTAATATTTGACCAGTTGCTGGATCACCTGCAGAAAGTGCGAGTTTGTCCTGACAGTCAGTCTGCCTATAGGAGACTTTACTCCACTGAAACAACTGTGTTCTCTGGTCAGTGATTTGCTTGTATTGATGGATGAAGGGAAGTGTGGTGTTTTAATCCTGCTTGATTTAACTGCTGCATTTGACACAGTTGTGCATGATTTATTGCTAAGGGACTGCAGAAATATTGGTATATATGGTAAGCTTATGCATTGAATTACCTGAGAAGTTATCTTGAAGATAGAACATACTACAAAGAGGAAGATCGTTCTCCGATATGAAACGTTTAGAAAGGAGCGTCCCCCAGGGAAGTGTACTGGGCCCAATTCAGTTTTCCATATATATAATTGAACTATCACTTTTGCTTGAGAAATATGGAGTTAGTCTTAAACTGTTTGCAGACGATACCCAGCTCTACATGACACTGAGGAATGTAGTTAACACTGAAGCAACGTTGAGCACAATAATGGCGGACGTCAGTAGGTGGATGGAGTCCAAGCAGTTGAAACTGAATGAGAATAAAATTCGATGCTTAATTGTTGGAAGACAAAACGATCTCAGGAGGCTTCATATTTCTAGACTTCGAATCAACGGTAATATTATGGAAGTGAGTAACGCAGTGAACGACTTGGGAGTGATGATAGACTACAATTTATTATTCAAAGGTCAAATTCATCAGATTTTGAGAATATCTGGATATCATCTGAGGAACATTGCCTTTGTGAGAAAGTATCTTGATGAAAAAATCACCAAGATGCTCGTTCATAACCATGTTATAAGTAAGTTGGATTATTGTAACTCACTCTACTAGGGTCTTCCTAATTATCTACTGAAGAAGTTGCAACTTAATATGAATAGGGCTGCAAGATTAATAAAGGGTATACCTCGTTGGGAGAGAATAACACAACAGACTCTGATTGATTTACACTGGTTACCATAAAGGTAAGAATTGTCTACAAATTTTGTGTTAAAACATAATTATGAAGCATTGAAATTTGGAAAACCAGGATATATAAGGGATCTATTAAAAGTTTACCACGTAGATACTGCCATGAAATAGAGACACAGTGTGTGAGCTGCACAGGCTGGAAGAGGCACGAAGCAATTTTGAATTTGGATTTCGAGCCTTTGAAAACAGGGCTCCACGGCTCTACAATAAACTGCCTGAGAATGTCAAGAACAGTGAAAATTTTGAGATTTTTAAGAAGAGATTGAAGACGTACCTATTCACTGAGTGCTATGACTTCGAAGACAAGACCATTAAGCCTGAATTCAAGTGCTAGAATATGTGAGGGCGGCTGCGACGAGCGTCGTGAAAGTGATGGAGCGCGGCCGAGAATCATCACTACAAGTAACAAGTAACAAGTTTTGGCTTTATTCTGTTTTTGCCCCCTGCTGGCAACATATATTATTATGACAATAGGTCATGGGGGGGGGGGGGGGAACCCCTCCTCAACTTATTTTTGTATCCCACGGCAGTCAAAATTTCAGGAAATGTGATCGCGAGTGGAGTGAGCGAATATGTTTTGTTGCTTTGGTGTCTTAAGACTGATGGATTTTGTTTGTATTGCAATGTCCGAAGGGGTTCATAAAATAACACACCTAAAAAAAAAAAAAAGGAAAACAAATGACAAATAATTGTTACAAACGTTCCCGGTGTTAAACAGGATATTTACCAAACATAAATTATTGGAGAAGCATATTCAATGTATTTGACTAATAGTACACTGGTCCGTTATAATGAAGTTATGTTGACAGTCAAGCCTCGGTGATATTAACCAACAGCTTAATACACTCCTACGATACTAACCTTACGGATTATCACCACCTTCACCAACAATCATCACTCACAATGACCCAAGCACCGCACACGATAAATACAAATGTATAATCACCGCACACGATAAATACAAATGTATAATGGGTACAATTGTATTAATCCCGAGATAAGGAAAGCAGCCACACAAAGCGAATGTGATCACTTGTTCACGGCACAGAAGTGGATAACTAAATGACCAGAAACAGTGTGGTTTCTTTCCAAACCCCCCCCCCCCCCCCCTATTCCCCAAACTCCCTCGAGCCAACTCCTTTTACCCCCCACCTCTCACCACCCACTACTACTTACCTCCCTACATTCTCCCCCACTCCCCCTCCCTCCCTATCTCTCTTACATCCGCTCTTTCCAATCATCCCCTCCCTCACCTCCCACCAGTTGCTGACTCCCTACATTCTCCCCCATCACCTCTCCCTCACCCTACTTCTCTCTCTCTCTCTCTGCCACGGTTTCTCAAACAATGCAGCAGTTTACCCACCCCCCCCCCCCTCCCACTTGTAGCCACTGGTTTCTTCCAATTAATTACTGGAAATTTAGATTTAAGTCAGGGCTGTTTTATAGGGACTGCACAGTCTGTGTATCATTGTGTAACTCTCCAATGTTACCTTCTTCTAACAAGTTTCCCCTTTGCCTTCCCATTACCCCCCTCCCCGGCCCCCGCCCCCCTCCCTCTTACCCTCCATGCTTGCCTTCTAACAAATTAACAACGTTTCTACACCAGATAAACAAACTGTCCAGGGTAAGCGGTATCATATCCTGCCGCGGACGATCTGACACACACACACACAGGCAAATGTATTTCCCTACACAATAATTCCAACCAACTTTAGACATCCTGGATCACCACCCCCCAAAAACAAATAAAAATAACTAAATAAAACACGGCCTCTCGCCTCACAAGCCACTCCCCTTCACACACAATCCTCCTCCAATCTCTGGCTGCCTCAAAGATTCCAAAGAATACAAGAAACGTAGCATGCATTTTACTAGGGAAATAGGCACTCAGAAATGTATATTCTATATTTTATTAATTTCACCACAACACCAAACACCCCCAATGCAATTAAGTAAAGTATATCTGATCCACCGGGATTCGAACCCGGGTTATCACACACAGATTTTTGCCACCTTAACCATTACACCACCAGGACGAATGTTTATGAATTGTATAACCCACGGAAATTAGGAAAATTAAATGTAATTATTGTGCAAAATTGACAATGCGCACAATTAAACCAAAACTATAGATATATGGAAACCTTACGCCAAACGTCATTTGGGCCCTTAACTTAGGACATACAAACATTTGAACGTTGATTAAAGTGGCTTTTGCATCCTGTTTACTGATATAGGTATATCGAAAATTTCCACAATAAGCCCTCAATTTATAATTACTAATAGCTGCATTCCGAACAGTGTAACAAAGTAAATTAAATGACTCCTAATAATATTGAAAATCTGTGAAATATACAGTCCATGGAATGGATAAAATAAAGGGATTGAATAATATGGGAAACACGAACCAATTAAAAAACAAATGAAATCGCCGAAGACAAGTAATCAATTTAAGGTTACCTTCTCTGGCGACGCGGATACCGGTACTAGTAATGATGTCCCCCTCGAGGTAGTGTTTCAAGGAGCAGGTGGAGGTGGAGGGTATTGGTGGTGGTGGTGGTGGTTCTCTCCTTCCCAGCTCTTTTATCTCTTCATCTTTTTCGTCCAACCTTCTGTGTGTTCCTCCTTCCATTGTGTCTCCTGTAATGATAATTATTTGTTAATATTACAGTTCTGGGGACACTGTGTGCGTGTATGTGTGAGTAAGTTTTCTCGGCCATTCATGGTTGCATCTTCATTACACTTTTGTAGTCCTATGTTCACAGTGTTTGTCAGGTGCACTTCAGTTTTAGTGTACTTTACTTTTGTTTGTGGATGGAACTACATATGAGTTGCTGTTGGGCGGCATAATGTGTACATTAGTTATTATACTTGTTGTATAGCTAGTCTTTTCTTAAATACAAATACTTACCTTCGATCTTGCCTTCATCCTATGACTTAAACGGCTTTAAACTTTGTGTGTCCAGGCATTTTGACCACAATGTCCATTGAATGTGGCTCTCTGTCACTCTTTTTACTCTGGGGGAGTCACTCGTCACAGGCAACCTGAATATGTTTCTCCTTCATAGCCTACATAGGAAAAATTACCGAACGAATGAGTGAACATTTCATATCGATTAAACCTAACATACTTGTGGAAGGCTCCAGATGGTCAACTGGTTCACACAAGGGCCTCGTGACTTTGATTCCAGTAAAACTATATTGAACTAATTATTATCGGTAATACAAGTTAACAAGTTCATGAGTAACACATCTTTCACTACCGACATTGAGGCAGTCGTTGTTGTACTGACTGCAACAGGTAACGCCAAGCTAATGGTGATAAACACACCTATTCAATTATATGGAGGCATATTGGAATCATGTATACTGCAGACATAGGATTAGACATGAAAATATAGACACATTGTAGTCAGTCATATATAGGGAGATATTAGGATGAAGGGAGACAATAGTGGAGGATAACATAATATGATAAGGTGAGCAAGAAAGGATAGAAGAGAATGAGCCTCGAAGGAACACAACACATGAGACAAATTCAATAAGTTCGCCAGAAGGTAATACAAGTCCATAAAGGTCAAAGGGACGTCATATGCATCACTACTTCGAAGTTTTGATCTTCCGCTTCATGAACCATTATGTTACCAAGTCAATACACCCGTTCACAATGCCTGTAAAGGTATAATGCACTATTTGCCTTGGTTGGATAACGTTGTGATCCGTCACTAGGATTATTGTAGCTGTACTTACATTTTTCTGACGTATCGATTTGTTTTCGTTACCATTAATGTTACCCTCAGGAGCTTTGATACCTTAATTAAGAAAACTACATTAATGTGTATTGAAGGGTAAATATAGGACTTGTAATGACAATTAGGAATATGTATAGCAATCAAAAGGTATAAACTTAACCATCCGACTGTTACAGGTCATATCTAATCTGATTACAATCGTCTAATAACAACCAGAAAAAAGGAAAAATACTGAAAGGGTTAATATTTAGGATATAACCATGGTGGTTGGTGAGACAGTATATTAGGCTTGGATATGTTATGGTATGTTTGGTAAGGGTTACTTTGATATTAGTTAATATAGGGTTATTAAGGTTTGCCTCAGATATACATCAGGACGAAGGGCCTATGATCGAGCGTATAATTATAATCCTAACTTCGAGGCTAAGCTATAGACATAACAGTAACTTCTTCTCTGATAGACAGATACAAATAGTCAGGTAGAGAAATGTTTGGACGTAAAAACCCAAGATGTGGGAGACAGAAGGGGTGGGGAGTTAAGAAAATGCAATACGAATAAACGAGAGAAATACAGTAAACTAGAGGATAATGTGATACTATCAGAAAATAGTGAAATGTATAAAAAAGGGACAAAACATAAATGACAGAAAAGGAAACAAGATGCGAGGAAATACATTAGGTGGAGAAAGGACAGGTAATAACAAATACAAATTATTAAAAGAGAGGATGCCACGGGGAAGGAATAAAGGGGAAAAGGGGAAAGATGCATCACCAAAGGCCACAAAGAAGAGGAAGGCAAGCAGAGTGAGAAGGAGAGACAGGGGGAGAAACGACAGGAAATTGGTGGTGGAGGGTGATAAAGGACGTGGTAATGATGGTGGAGTAAGTGGGCAGTGGTAACGGTGGTGGGAATGTTGGCTGAGGTGGTTGTAGAGGAAATAATGGTGGGGGTAGCTGTAGTGGTGAAAGAAGAATAGATAACTATGCCTCTTTCACGATGAGCAAGAAGGGTTTAACGTGATGAGACAGAATAATAACATGGATTTACACAATAATTGAAGAGATAAAATACGCAATGATGGACAAATACACATATACACAAACAAGAATAATTGACAACATTACATATATGCGAGTCACGTGTCTAACGCAAAGTATAATGACAAAGACAAGGTAAGGCAATGGGGCCTATCACTCAGTTGCGCGTGAGTCTGCGCGGTGGTCAAAAGAAATTAGGGTCGCGCTCAGGTGAGACCTCAAAGGTACCGCCCTGGGGAATATAGGTCAGATGGACTGGGTCACGGGAAATACTAATTTAGTTTAATGCGATATTAAATCAGGGAATAAAGATAAGAACTTTATTTGATTCTAAGGGGAAAGATAGCTTAAAGGTGAATTACGGAGGCAGAATAAAAACAAATAGTTACTCACATAAACCAAACTATATAATTATGAATATAGTTATGCACAATTATACCAGACACTGATAGTTAGACTTGTTTTCATATGAATTTTTGTATAATAATAACAATACTCGAAAGCAAATAGGCAACTATTTTCCACTACGATGATAGGCCAATCGTCTGCTGACGTCACCGGTTACCACAACATACATGGCACGCGCTAGAGGTCTCACAGATTCTCCCTATCCCTATTCCCTCTATTCACGATGATGAGCAAAATAGGAACAAATTATGATTATGAAGTGCTGGTTCCTGATGTATCATTTACACAGTATATTGTATTAATCCCCTTCTGAGTCTGTGTTTACTAGGCTAGGGAATTCTCAGCTGACGAAAATAGATTCCACAGCAGACCATACAAAATGTCTACGTCCTTCCTTCAACCATCAATAGGCTATAATTTAAAAATACTTTGGGAGTTGAGAATTAGCCGTGGGGTTCTTGGTTGGATTTTCTCTGATAGGGATGTGGTTGACGCCCTGTATAAAAGGGTTTGGTTGATTACATCAGGCAAGGTTTACCTTAATGATAAAGGCTAGACTAGGGCTAGCCTACACACTTCGATCATTCTTACCTTGGTATGAGATGCTTACATAGCCAAGGCCAGACACTTCATCATTCTTACCCTGGTATGAGATGCTTACATTTAGAAATTTCGAAGCACAGTTAGGACTATACATTCTAAAACAGGGCCGGATCCATTGAAAGGGGGGGGGGGGGGGGGCGAGGTGTTGAGAAGGGACTATGAGGGGTGTCGCCCCCCGGCCGTCGACGAAACACCATAGACGTGACTCAAACATCAGATGTTCATGTAATTTTTCTAGTTAGGCCTTGTAACTTTTCGTCGATATGCCAATACAAAACATTATAAAGTTTGTAGCAGCACTACTTGAGAAACACTAGGCTATATCAATGATCCATACAACAGTTATTCATGAAGCTAGGCCCTACTCATTATTCATGAAGCTAGGCCCTACTCATTATTCATGAAGCTAGGCCCTACTCATTATTCATGAAGCTAGGCCCTACTCATTATTCATGAAGCTAGGCCCTACTCATTATTCATGAAGCTAGGCCCTACTCATTATTCATGAAGCTAGGCCCTACTCATTATTTGGCGTTGGTAAATAGGCCTAGGCCCTATATATGTTAGGCTATTGGGCCTATTATTTATATATTTGTAAGAACAGTTCTAATACCCAAAGCAAAGCCTGCAAAGGAATACTTAAAGATGTAGTTGGTATAAACTACCACCAGGTTATGATGCTTAGACCAAATTTATGTAGGCTATAATTATCACTCCAATTAGACAATTCCTGGAAGCCACCTAACTTTATGATGATATCTGACTAGGCTACTGACAGTTACATGACTTGACTTTGCACCTCCTCACCGAACACTAGCCTTGTGAGGGCCCTGGCCCAGTGGGCTAGTATAAAATAAACACATCAACAACAACAATCCAGGACGCTTCTCAAAAATACATCTGATCTGGCTTCAAGTAAAACGAAATTAATCAAAATATTCTCACTGTTTTACTTTGAGTGAGCTTTGGCATAATTCACTGGTGCCCTAGACAAATGAATATACCATACAGTCACACAGTTCGCCATTATTAATGTATAAATGTCACAGAGGGTATCATCCCACCTTTACTTATATGGGTTTGATTACTGTCTTCAAATTCTCCCGGTCACCGTTTACGTCACGAGCCTGCATAGCCAATCAACACACACCTTCTCTCCTAGTTGTTTTCTGTCCGCAAGCTTCAACTACGCGCCAGAAAAAACAATTATTGCATATTTTTATTATTAGAGGGTTTATTTATAGCACCGTAACGTTCAGTAATGCAACATATCTTGACCATTACTACAGTGTAAAATACTAATTGCAGCACTGATTTGCTTCCGTAATTCACCTTTAAATCTGAATTTAACTATCTAAGCGTTATGGGGAATAATCTCTCACGCGAGACACAACAAATAATATTCGATCATAGATGAGGTCAAATTACATGGAGTAAGGAAATCAGATTCACAGTAAATATAGTGACTGAGTTGAAATATATAAAATGTATTTTAGTATAGATTGGAATAAATTAATCAACTACCTAAGAAATGAAAAACGAAAGAGAGCGGTATTATAGCTTTGAAAGGAGCTATAATGAATAAACGTACAAGACAAAGTTTCACTTATAAAATACCATTTATGATGGCATAAAAGGAGTTCTGAATAAACTAACAAATTCCTTTAAGAACGCAGAACGATGTAGCGTTGTATTATAACAGAAATCATTGTTACAATGAATAAATTACTAGACGAAGTAATAATATGCTAAATAGCCAAATGTTAGGCGTAATAGATAAAGGAATGTACAGTACAGTCGGTCACCTTTCCGACTGGGCCACCTATGGTAATTTCGCTGGGAGTCTTTCGCTCTGATATTAGTAAGATCGCTCACTCCCCCCACCCTGAATCTGTTGCATATTATGTCCCATAGATGGCGTAGTTATATTTGCGGGGTCGGGGGGGGGGAGGGGGGGGGGGGGGGGGGGGTATTATTGTGTAGGAAAGGTTGGTTATACAAAACCAAACAAACAAACACAAATAGTGTATTAGCATTTTGTACAATTTGATCATGGGCGATTTACATATTAATCTTATTTGATTACAGTATTTTACTATCATTTAACTTTTTAAAAAGCAGTTTACAAACATTTACTGGCCATGAACCTTTGTTTATTTGGCCTATGCCAAACTCAAGATAATCGTATTCCGAAAGTAAATTAGTTGATGAACTACCGTAGGTATATATGAACTACCGTAGGTATATATGAACTACCGTAGGTATATATGAACTACCGTAGGTATATATGAACTACCGTAGGTATATATAATAAAGACAATTACTACGGTATTTATTCTATGCCATCCACGAAAATTGGTATGTCAAATATTTAAATGAAGCTGGCAACCGTATTTTATGATTGATTGTATTAACGATCTATTGCACAGCTAGATAAGGACTGACATACTCTACATCATCAAACTTCCGTTACATCACTGTAGACGTGTATGCTATTTTGACCTCTTTTGTCTCATGACAGAAAGTTGAAAATGGTATGGCTCAATTGCTCGCCACCCTAACACCTCTGAAAATGCCACACTTACAGCTGTTCAGGCATGCCAACATGTGTAACGATATCAATATAATTATACCCTCAATCTTTACTGTCCTTAAAAATATAATGGTTTTGACCCACTTGCGTTATCTTTCAATACTAACAAATAACAGGTGCTTGATGTGCTTCATGTGAAGTTGTTTTGATTACAAAAATATGCAGAATATAACTGTTGGTTTGCCTGGAGACAATATATCCTCGTGACTTGCATTGGAAACCATTATTATAGTTATACTAATTAAAATACAAAGGATTACTGTGGTATTTTGATTTGGAACTTGAATAAATACTATATTCAAATAAATATATATTTCTGTTCTTACAACATAACTTATATGTATATATTTCTGAACAATAATTACTACACTATAACACGCCACAAGCATAATATGCAAACAAACAGGCATACATACACGCACGCATACGCAAACGCACATAATGGCTATTGTTATGTCCACCCACTATTACATGAGGTGTCACGCAATATATGATAATGATATATATATATCTCAATTGCGTAGCATACATTTAGTACTGTTGCTAAATAAGGACTTTGCTAAGTGTTCCATATTACAACGAAAAATAATTATCTATAAAAAGCATATTCACTCCGATAATGCTTATTGAGGCACACAATATTCTGAGTGTGTGTGTGTGTGTGATTACCAATTATGCCAAGAGTAATGCTTAGTTGACGTAGTTTGTGTTTCCGAGGTTAGAGAGTGATGGTCGACCAATGACTATCACTGTTGTCAATTACATGAGAATATGTTATTAGTTGTCTGAGATTGCACAGCATGTAAGAGAAAAGACAATGCTGTATTAGTTTAAATAAATAGTACATTTTAAAAATAACAAATGTAAGGTAGCTTTCTGAAGTCATAAGAGTAGGCGAAAATCTATACTATATCATTAATTATAGCATACTTATCCCCACGACTTATGTGACACCAAATGATGATATGGATTTTAAACAGGTTACGGTGAGAAAGGCAGTTGAGGAGAAGAGACAGTGTTTTGAGAGGGTTTTACAGGATGGTAGTGTTGAGGTATGGGAGAGGTACAAGGAGAAAAGGAGAGAGGCAAAACGGAAAATTAGAGAAGCGAAAAAAGATGCAAACGAAAGGTGAGGTCAAAGGTTGAGTGAGAATTTTGAAGAACGAAAGAAGATGTTCTGGAAGGAGGTAAATCAAGTAAGGAAAGGAGGACAAAAGAGGGAAGAGTCAGTGAAAGATGAAAATGGAGAATTACTAGTGGAACCAGTTGAAGTGAGGAAAAGATATGCCGAGTATTTTGAATCTTTGTTAAATACAAGAGATGGAAGGGAAGCAGTGATTGAAGCAGAGGTGGATGGAGATAGGTTACCCAGGCCACCCAGGTGGCAGGAAATGAATGAAAGGATTGAGGAAAATGAGGTGAAAGAAGCAGTGAAACAAATGAGAGCGGGAAAAGCAGAAGGTTTGGATGGTATTGCTGTGGAGTGTATAACGAAGGGTGGAGATGTGATAATAGATTGGTTGGTGAGACTTTTCTATGTGTGCTTTGCTGTGTCAATGGTACCAATAGACTGGAAGAGTGCATGTATTGTGCCGTTGTACAAGGGGAAGGGAGATCGGCAGGAGTGTTCAAGTTATAGAGGTATTAGTTTATTGTCAGTGGGTGGAAAGCTGTATGGCAGGGTGTTGATAGAGAGGATAATAAAGTGTACAGAAGTTGCAATAGGAGAAGAACAGTGCGGTTTTAGGAGGGGAAGAGGGTGCGTGGATCAGATGTTTGCAGTAAGACAGTTATGCGAGAAGTATTTAGAGAAGCATAAGGAGACATTTTGGGCATTTATGGACTTGGAAAAAGCATATGATCGTGTGGACCATGAAGCAATGTGGAAGGTGTTAACACCTTACGAGCGGCCTATGCGGTTTATTTATGTGTACCGCACAGCGGGGTGTTTTTAGCCAAAATAGGGCTGTTTACGTGATCATTTTCATGCCTAAATAAGACCCAGAACGTAAAACAAGTACCTATCCCTGAAAGGGCATAAACAGAGCTTTCGAATGACACCATAACGATCCTTGTATGATGGATAGTTTTCTTGCAATAACCGTGCAACGCGAGTGCAAAAAGCAGGTAATTCGGTACTTTCAGTACATAATTGAGTATGTAGCGAGTGAGAGAGGGAGGAGGGAGCTGAGATTTGTGTCAGTAGGTTCGCCGCGGTGGTCTGGAGCAGTCATACGCTCGCTAGTCTCCTGCCACCACTTGTCTCTCTCTCTCAGCCACATTACGTGCTGAAATTGCCACTCGAGTTATGTCGAGCGCCGCCACATAGTCCAGCTTTTTTTAACTCGACTTATGTTGCTCGCCGCTAAATAAGGGTTAAGGATTTATGAAATAGGAGGAAATTTGTTAGAAGCAGTTAAGAGTTTTTATGAAGGGAGCAGAGCATGTGTGAGAGTAGGAAATGGTGAGTTGAGTGAATGGTTTGAGGTAAAGGTAGGTTTGCGACAGGGTTGTGTAATGTCACCATGGCTGTTTAATATTTTTATGGATGGTGTGGTGAGGGAGGTGAAAAGGAGAACTATGGGAGGAGGATTGGGTTTAGTAGGAAAGAATGGTAGAGATTGGGAGTTGAATCAGTTGCTGTTCGCTGATGACACAGCATTGGTGGCGGATTCTGATGAGAAACTGCAGCGGGTAGTCAAAGAGTTTGGTGTGGTTTGTGGAAGGAGGAAACTGAAGGTGAACGTCAATAAAAGTAAAGTAATGGTGTGTAATAGGGGAGAGCATAGGGTGAATCTAGATGTGAGGCTGGATGGGGAAATATTGGAACAAGTAGAGTGTTTTAAATATCTAGGAGGAACGATAAGCAGGAGTGGAGGTATGGAAGTGGAGGTAAAACAGAGAGTGTGTGAAGGAAGGAAGGTTTTCGGAGCAATGGGAAGTATGTGGAAGACGAGAAATCTCGGAGCGAAAGTAAAAAGTGCACTGTATCAAGGAATTGTTATGCCAACAGTGATGTATGGGGCTGAGACATGGGCTCTGAAGAAAAAGGAGAAAAGAGGGCTGGATGTGATGGAGATGAGCTGCTTGAGGAGTATGTGTGGAGTTACTAGTAGAGACAGATTGAGGAATGAAGAGATGCGTAGGAGAGTGGGGCAGCAGGAACATTTGTCAGCCAGAGTGGACAGAAGGGTGCTGAGCTGGTATGGTCATGTTGAACGAATGGGAGATGAAAGGCTTACAAAGAGAATATGTGAGTCAGGTACAAGGGGAGATAGAAGGGCAGGAAGACCCCCATTGAGATGGAGAGACTGTGTAAGAAAGGCTTTGGATGATAGAGGAATGACTATAGATCAGGCAGGGGAAGTGGTGGTGGACAGGAGTGAATGGAGAATGCTTGTGAATAGTTGAGTGAACACGTGGTCATTTGGAGTAAGGGGTCTGGCGCAAGTTGGACTAGAGAATAGTCCATCAGGTGCCTGGCCCGGGGAGACGATTAATATGAAGGGTGCGCCTTGAAGTGTGGTGGGAGGGCTTGTGGCTTTGGCTCCGCTGCATGTCTGCCTGCCGAGATCGGAACCTCTCCGGGTGGTCGGGGGCCGGGGGAGTGCTGGAGCGACCTTTGTAACCCTGGTCTCTGGGTCTTCTCCTGGGTGACCTGGATGTGTGTGAGTTTGTGCTTTTTATCTGTGTTTATTTGTTGTTTTATGTTGTTTTTGTGTTTCCCTGTTCTTGCTATGTCTTGAGTCAGCTACCCCCAAAATGGGGAATGGGGCTGAGCATATAGATAGATAGATAGATAGATTGAAACAGGTTATAAATTATATAGGCCAATAGTAGATGCAAGTTATCAAATATGACAACATTCGATGGCGGGTCACGCAAGTATAATGTGTTTAACACAGAAGAAAAAAAACAATGCCTTACTGTATATGGTGATAATAACGTTATATGTGGACTTATTTTACTCCATATCATTATGTGTGTATCTGCTCTTTTGCAATCATATTTACAAGCAGCCTCGTAAGGATCAGTATATCTGTATTTGCTTGTTTTCCTTTTTACTTATTATTAAACGTGCCATGTTGGGTACATTTATACAAATTGTGTCACAATCGTATGATAATAATCAGATTATTTCCTTGTTCTACCATGGGTCACACCTATCGATTACATTACATAATCCGTGCCCGATCTATATTTATGAAAATGGACTGAAACTTGTATTTTGGCTAATTATTTTGCATTATGCTTATAATCCCGTTAACAATATATTTGTGTCGTTCATAACTTCACATTTTAGCATGATTCGTTGACATTCCTAATCTCTCGCACAAATATATATGAAGCAAATCGAAATCGCCAGGCTCCACATTGGTGAAATAAGGTTGGCTAATGTATGATGGCTACTGTCTGCATAACATGTAATTCTAAATATTTAAATATTCTTCTGAAGTTATATACTTTTAACTATTTTGTATTGGCATATACAATAGATTTAATGATTATGATAACGATTCATAAAATTATTTAATTGTATTAAAGGCTGTACTACAAACTATTATTACATCTAGCAAACTCATAATGACCACTCACATCCCTCTTTACAGAACGAAGACCCATTCATTCATACAGACTTACACTAATATATCGCAATCGCTCGCCAGGAAAAAATCGACACCTAAATGACACGAACAGAAAACTAATGGGGATAAACTTGAGAAAGAAAGGGGAACAGAAAAAAGCCCCATCTCCCCTTAACCTCGTATAATTTAGCCGAGTATCCTACTCCTATTGTAAACAGATTAGGTTCTCTGAGATAAGGTAATCGTAGGATAGGTTTAACCCCTTCTGTACCGCGACGTCTTTTTCATTTTATTCTAGTTATATTTAGATGATTTTGTGCAGCTTAAGAAGGATCTGTGGTAGAATAAAGGGTTAATTGCGATAGTTCAAAGCCGCTTAATTGCTAGGGCCCTTTTTAAGCTGAAAAATATCGTCTAATAGTAGCTAGAAGAAGATAAAAACACGTCACCAGTACGAAAGGAGTTAAGAAAGACTGAGTAGAACTATTAACACAATTATGTAATTTAGGTGGTCGCCACGTTTTAAGGATACACGGTTTACGGTTTACGGATAAAGGAAAAGGACATATTGATATTAGGGAATATTACATAGAAACACACAAAAACTATACAAGAGAATGGAGCGAATTACATAATAATGACGAAATACGGTAGAAACTCTTATAACTCTATACCTCTTACATTGAAGGCCTTCGATATGTCTAGCGCAATAGAAAAGGTCTCACCGAAATCCCGAAAGGAGGATGACCAGGAGTTAGTAAGATATGAAAGAAGATCTCCAATAGAGCGACCCTTAACCCTTAAAGATCGGGGCCGGACTTAAGTCCGGCTCCAATTTGCAGCAAGTTAGGAGCATTATTAAGGCTTTTAAAGGGTTAAAATCGAGTGCAAATGGCCGGGAGCGCAGCGGGCCAGACAGCCGACTCCCAGGGCTTACCGCCGCCCATTAACTCATGTTCCCTGTGTTCTCGAGAGGCCGGCAGTGTAGCCAGTAGTGAGCATAGCTGGGAAAAATATGCCGCTATACGCTAAACTCCCATGTTACTGGTATCACTGTATGAGAACCACGAGTGCTACGTAGCTCGTTCTGGTCTCATTTTGAAGTTTCTACCGCCTAGTTTTTTGCTAAATATTGTTTTTTTGTTCATGCAGATACTTGATTTATCATTCAGGAGGGCCTGGATATGCCCAAATAAGCCCCAAACCCCCCGCTAGACAAGGGTTAAGGAAGCCAAAACTGGCGATCTGAGAGTAGATTATGAGAAGATAAATGCATAAGAAATTTGGAAGTAAGAATAGTTTCAAACACTTTAGAGACACAACAGATGAGAGCAATTGGCCGATAGTTGGAGGGTTGAGAATGGTCACCCTTCTTTGGGACAGGTTGAATGAGAGCGAACTTCCAGTAAGAAGGGAAGACGTTAGAGAAGAGACAGAGACAAAAGAGTTTGCCTAGGCAGGGAGTCAGCATGGAAAAACAGTTTTTTAGTACAACAGGAGGAACACCATTTGGACCATACACCTTCTATGTACTAAGCCCAGAGAGGATAGAAAGTACATCTTTAGAAGAGATTAGGACATTAGGCATAAGTAGGAGAGAGGGGGGTGGAGAGGGATGAATAGCACCAGAATCATCCAAGGTGGAGATCTTAGCGAAAGTTTGAGCGAATAGTTCAGCTTTGTCAGAGGAAGAAGTGATGGTTGTGCCATCAGAGTGGAAAAGGGAAGGGAAAAACGAGGAAGAAAAATTGTCGGACAGCTTTTAGGCTAGATGCTAGAAAGCTTGGGAAGAGCTAGAGTTGGATAGTTCAGTGCATTTATTATTGATGAAAGAGTGTTTGGCAAGTCGAAGAACAGATTTGGCTTGATTCCAGGCAGAAATATAGGAAGAATGAGATTCTTGAGGTTTAAGGCATCGGTACCGTTTAAATGCTTCCTCCTTATTGCGGAGAGCAGTAGAAAAAGTATGAGTAAACCAAGAATTTTTGTACTAGTCAGAGAGAAAGAAAATGGAATGTATGCCTCCATGCCCGATAGGATTACCTCGGTAATGCGTTCAGCCCTCTCCTCGGGTCCTCGGCCACAGAAGCAATATTCATTCCATGGGAAATCAAAGAAGTACTGCCAGAGAGCCTTCCAGTCGTCAGCGACAAAGTGCCACAAGCGCCGCCTGCTAAGAGGATCAGGTGGCCGTACTGGAGAGATAGGACAGATGACAGAGATAAGTTTATGGTCGGAGGAGCCCAAAGCAGAGAAAAGATCGACAGTATAAGAAGAAGGGTTAGAAGTTAGAAACAAGTCAAGAATGTTGGGCCAATCTCCGAGGCGATCCGGGATACGGGTAGGTTGCTGAACCAACTGCTCTAGGTCATTTAGGATAGAAAAGACGTAGGTTTGTTCACCAAGTTGGTTAGTAGAATTAGAGGAGAGCCATTGGTGGTGATGAACATTGCAATCTCCTATAATGGAGATTCAGAGAAAGGAGAAATGGCTAGAATGTGTTCCACTTTAGAGTTTAGATAATCAAACAACTTGGGAAAGTCGGTAGAGTTAGGGGAAAGACAGATATCACATAAATATTTAATATGAGAATGACAGGAAAGTTTGAGCCAAAAAGTGGAGAATTCAGAGGAGCCACAATCGGAAATACGAGAGCAAGTGAGTGTGTTGTGCAAGTATGCACAACATCTGCCTTTGGCTTTGAAACTAGGATAAAGAGAGTAGGAGGATACAGAGAAGGGGCTGATGGCAGTTGCTTCAGACACCTGAGTTTCACACCCACTAAATATGTCACCCTTGGCTGGGATCGAACCCAGGTCAAGCAGATTCACACGTGAGTGTGCTTGCCACTCGATCGCCGTGGCTCCAGTGCTGAATGAAATTATCAAGCACTAGTCTCAATAAAAAGTATGATTGCAGCCAAAACAATAAGGGTGAACCATGGTCGGGTGGTTCATGGTCGATGTATGAACTATTAACACGGATATGATATGCGATTGTTGTTACAGGAATGAATGGAGGAGGTTTGTTAGGAAGAACATGTGAAGGTATTTGTAACCGTTTAATTGACAAACCTGGAAGGTCATCATCCCCGATGTTGTGAAGAGACTTTGTTGTGGAAGTGTATATCATCTGAGGTGAAGTCAATGATATTGAGGCCTGGTGAATGCTGTTCCGAATGTTAAGATACTTGCTTGGAAGGTGTTTATTGTATTAATTTTCTCCCGGTCATCATTGTTCCCTTTCTAATGTCCCTTGCTAATCCTCCCCATCTATTTAACGGGAATGAAGGGTTGGCTATTGACTGTCTGACTGCCTGATACACTTTCTGTGGTAGCATTAGCATGACCAGGTGCTGTCTGTTATATACTAATAACTATACTGTTTCAGCGACCAGGTAGATGTCAATAGTTCCAGCTGATTGACTTGTGCGACCGTGTATATTTAAATCTTTAAGAATTAATAATTACTAACGGACGAGACATTGAACACTATCGCATGAGCCAATCAGCTAGACTTATTGACATCTCACCTCAGCGTCGCTGAAACAGAGTATAGTGATCCAGCAGCCCACATAATGGACACATTAACAATACCCAACAGGGTTTTACAAACTAACGGTCCTCGGAGTCACCGTCCTACAGATATTATCTGCCATCACTCACAGTGGTTACAGGAGAATTCGCCCCGAAACCAAGTCGCCCCGCTCTTGAACAACGAGTTCGCCCCGTTCATACCCTCCACCACCACCACCACTCCTGGAGCTTACCACTTATTTCCATCCCTCCCCCAACCCCTGAGGTCTTCTGTAGTAAAAACAGATGCAAAGAAGGATCTAGGTGTGTTTGTTAGCAATTATTTGAAGCCTAGAAAACAATGTATAAGCATTCGTAACAAGGCAAACAGGATTCTCGGGTTCATATCTAGGAGTGTGAGTAACAGAACTGCTGATGTTATCTTAAAACTTTACTTGTCATTAGTAAGACCCCATATGGATTATGCTGTTCAATTTTGGTGTCCTTATTACAGAATAAGTGTAAAAAGGAGAAAAGAGGGCTGGATGTGATGGAGATGAGCTGCTTGAGGAGTATGTGTGGAGTTACTCGTAGAGACAGATTGAGGAATGAAGAGATACGTAGGAGAGTGGGGCAGCAGGAACATTTGTCAGCCAGAGTGGACAGAAGGGTGCTGAGCTGGTATGGGCATGTTGAACGAATGGGAGATGAAAGGCTTACAAAGAGAATATGTGAGTCAGGTACAAGGGGAGATAGAAGGGCAGTAAGACCCCCATTGAGATGGAGAGACTGTGTAAGAAAGGCTTTGGATGATAGAGGAATGACTATAGATCAGGCAGGGGAAGTGGTGGTGGACAGGAGTGAATGGAGAATGCTTGTGAATAGTTGAGTGAACACGTGGTCATTTGGAGTAAGGGGTCGGGCGCAAGTTGGACTAGATAATTGTCCATCAGGCGCCTGGCCCGGGGAGACGATTAATATGAAGGGTGTGCCTGGAAGTGTGGTGGGAGGGCTTGTGGCTTTGGCTCCGCTGCATGTCTGCCTGCCGAGATCGGAACCTCTCCGGGTGGTCAGGGGCCGGGGGAGTGCTGGAGCGACCTTGGTAACCCTGGTCTCTGGGTCTTCTCCTGGGTGACCTGGATGTGTGAGAGTTTGTGTTTTTGATCTGTGTTTATTTGTTGTTTTATGTTGTTTTTGTGTTTTCCCTGTTCTTGCTCTGTCTTGAGTCGGCTACCCCCAAAATGGGGATTGGGCCTGAGCATATAGATAGATAGATATAGATTACAGAATGGACATAGATTCATTGGAGAGAGTACAACGTAGAATGACAAAAAATGATCCATAATATTAGAAAGTTTCCGTATGAAGAAAGGTTGAAGAAATTAGGCTTACATTCGTTAAAGAGACGCAGAGTTAGAGGTGACATGATAGAGGTATTCAAGTGGGTTAGTGGAATTAATAAAGGAGACATGAAAATGTACTAAAGCTCAGTGATAGCGAAATAACTCAGTGATAGCGAAACAAATGGTTTCAAATTAGATATATTTCGTTTCAGAAAAGATATAGGCAAATATTGGTTTGGTAACAGATTTGTAGATGGGTGGAATAGGCTACCAAGTGATATAGTGGGATCAAGAACGATAGGGAGCTTTAAGATAAAATTAGATAGGCATACGGACGAGATGGGTTGGGTGTGAGGGGGATCTACCAGGTGTGGGCCAATCGGCGCTCAGCAGACCCTCGTAATCTTGTGGTAATCTCTGACCGTTTTGGTGGGGTCAGTACTCAAGGTATTAGTGAGATGGGTCTATAATTGGGCCTTGTAATTGGGGTTGGGTGTGACAGGGATCTGCCTTGTATGGGCCGATCGGATTTTTGCAGACTCACATTTTCTTATGTTCTTATGTTCTTAAGGAATTGAGGACATTACTCATTTGTACTCATTGGTAAGGTTAGGTTAGGTTAGGGTTAGGTTAGGTTAGGGTTAGGTTATTTTAAGTTAGGTTAGGATAGGTTAGGGTAACGTTAGTTTAGGTTAGGTTAGGTTAGGTTTGGTTTGGTTTGGTTAGATTAGATAGATGCATAGAGGGGGAATTCTTCAGTACCCCTTTAGGGTTGACTCACGGCGGGGCTACTTCTCAAAGCGGGGCGAACTCGTTTCGGGGCGAATTCTCCAGTATTCCTCACAGTGCACTCGGTTTATGGTTACGCATATAGTTATTAATGATTATATAGGGTGACAGTCTCTTATCTAACTTATACATTTTACTGCACATAATATATAGTTACCCTTGCATAGACTTAATCATGAGATATTTAACGTTAACATAGTTATATCGGCATTCAACCCCCCCCCCCCCCCCCACACACACACTCACATACATATAGCTGCCACGTGGAATTGTGATATAATTATGGTCTCTTCAGGCCTAGCGTGGTTGCTAAGTTTCAGTATATCTTAAATAGTTCCTACGCATGTTTTTCTCTTCCAGAAGCCAATAGGTATAAGTCATAACATGATTGGTTGTTAAAATATCAGTGGATATATCTTTTTCTGAGCTACCCTGGCAACCTGTAACACGCTGAGTTAGTTGGGAAAGATATTAATTGGTAGAAAGTGCGGTCCCTGTGCCTCTCCTGCCAAACCACTATTCCTACAGAGAGAGAGAGAGAGAGAGAGATGGCTAGAGCCATAACATATAGTGATATGTGCGTGCAGTGACACATTAGTGTTGATCGAAACACAAGTGTGTGAGTGTGTGTGTCTTTGAAAGATCATATTAGCATTGTTGATTACAAAGTTTCCCAGAGGTTAGGTTTACTCAATCGTCGGTTACCCCCTTATCCCCCGTACAGCCTCTTTTTCCGTACAGGGACACTGTTGTAAGCGTATCAGGTATTGTTCGCATATGAAAAATGCCTCTGAAAGGGTGCAGTCAAAGGCATGTAATCTCCACTCTTCTCCACCATATTGTCTACAATCTCTCCACATTGTGAAAACTGCATGTATATTACTGTTATGCCGTTATTATAATCAGTGTTCTTCACAGCTGTCCCAGCGTATACCTCTCACTCTGCAGAGACAGACGGCCACCCGCTTCGTAACTAATTCCCACCACTGTTCTGCCCACCATTCAAAGCCAACAGTTAACTTAAATCTCCCCGTAATTTTTCAGCTCAGCAAGTAAAGTATGGAATTAACTCCGTAAATGTGTCTATCCCTCACTCTATGACTTTGTTTCAAGCTTTGCGTGTCCTGCAGTTACATTCCAATGCACCTTGAATATGGTTCTGTACTAAGCATTTTGTTCTGACCGGGGGAAGGGGGACAATAGGACGTCAAATTTGTTATAAGTAGTTTTGCCTCTTGTCTCTTTCATACGCAGAGACACAATTTAATAGGTAAAGGGAAGTGGAGAACATCAAACCTTTGATTGTCATATCGAGGAACTATGTTGCTTGTAATGGGAATTTGCATTACATAGGTGAAGTGGCTCTGCGGGTCATTCTTTTCATATGTTTAGATGAATATATAGAGTAAACATTACCGAATACTAATTATTTTGATTAATAAATACTCTATCCACAGATATTAGAGTCAAGATTTCGTTTATAAGTCTCTTCGATGTATTCGTCCATTTAGTTCGTCTCTCCCTTTCCTTCTCGCTCTCTCTCTGAACGGTTTAATTATATTTGCATTGCTATCCAAATGTATATGCTAATAACAAACACCTTTATCATACATATCAACATTGGGAAATGCAAACCACTAAAACTTCTCTGGGGCTACTTTGAAAGTATATAGCGTTTTCCAATGACATTTTAGTAGGACCTATTTTTCTCATAAGTTATAACGACTTTGAAGTTTGTAGCACTTATGTTCGAGCAAAAAATGTATTTGTTTCTATTTAAGTAGGTTACCAGTTCTAAAGTCTGATATTTGGTACTGTATTTTAGTCATATATATATAAATTTTCTTCTCAAACACAAAATACACATCTGGAGAATATCATAATTATATCAATTTATAATGCACTGCTTTTTTGCTGAATGGCCTATTTTCTCTAACAGTGTAGGATTCTTTGGTGTAAGCGACTAGTTATGAAAGCTGTTATTTTGGTATGGGAATTTCACTAATGACGACTAGATGGATATGGATATGCAATACATTATGTTATTTTAAGTAACAACACAATGCTACACATAATGCTGTATTTGAAGAAAAAGGCATGAGACAGAGAGGTATGAGGAACCCCAAAACAAATGGCGCAAATCGACAATACGGGCCAGCCCGGGACCTCAACCAAAATTAACCCTCTCCCACTTTTTTTGTCCAGTAAATTTTGTAACAAATTGCTAGTCCATTTGCAATTTTCAGGCTTTAACTGTGTCATACTGCTACCATCAATTTTAGTTTTATTTTCAGGCATAAATTGTGTTCTATTGCTAACATATTTGTTGTGATTTACAGGCATAATATTTGTTTTGTGATTAACATATTCTTTTTGTGATTTACAGGCATTAATTGTACCATATTGCTAACAAATACTTGTTGTTACTGTACTGTATACTGTTTTCCAGTTTTCTCACTAGGCTACATTTACCCTCTCCCACTTTTTGTTTTTTCCCGTAAATGTTGTAACACATTTCTAGTCCATTTGTGATTTTCAGACTTTAACTGTGTCATACTGCTAACATAAATTTATTTTTTTATTTTCAGGCATAAATTGTGTTCTATTGCTAACATATTTTTTTGTGATTTACAGGCATATTAATTTTATCATATTGCTAACAAAATGTTGTGTGATTTTCAGGAATTAATTGTATCACAGTGCTAACATAAATTTTTTGTGATTTTCAGGCTTTAACACCTTACGAGCGGCCTATGCGGTTTATTTATGTGTACCGCACAGCGGGGTGTTTTTAGCCAAAATAGGGCTGTTTACGTGATCATTTTCATGCCTAAATAAGACCCAGAACGTAAAACAAGTACCTATCCCTGAAAGGGCATAAACAGAGCTTTCGAATGACACCATAACGATCCTTGTATGATGGATAGTTTTCTTGCAATAACCGTGCAACGCGAGTGCAAAAAGCAGGTAATTCGGTACTTTCAGTACATAATTGAGTATGTAGCGAGTGAGAGAGGGAGGAGAGAGCTGAGATTTGTGTCAGTAGGTTCGCCGCGGTGGTCTGGAGCAGTCATACGCTCGCTAGTCTCCTGCCACCACTTGTCTCTCTCTCTCAGCCACATTACGTGCTGAAATTGCCACTCGAGTTATGTCGAGCGCCGCCACATAGTCCAGCTTTATTTAACTCGACTTATGTTGCTCGCCGCTAAATAAGGGTTAATTGTACCATTTTGCTAACATAAATGTGTGTGATTTTCAGGCATATTGTGATTATATCGTCATGGTGCCGCAACGAACCTGCACGAGTTGTTCCGGTAAATTTGACCCTACCATGTTTGTTGATACTGATGTCCAAACTTGTAGATTTTGCCAGCTCCGAGAGAAGATTGCGGATGAATTGAATGCAGCTCACCGCAAGATCGATGCCCTGACTATGAAGCTTGAATCCCTTCAAGAATTTGCCACACTAAACGTAGAAGTGCCCTGGCCCAAGAAACCACTACGATGTCAACCGCCATTCCAGTGCATACAGTACCGGTACCGATACCCACACCAGCAGCTACCTTAGATGTTGCAGAACATAATAATTACTCTACTCTCACTCCCCCCCAGGACAACTTTCAGTTAGTGAGAAACAATGTGCATCCCAGTACCAGTACCAGGAAGGTCATCCCGACAACATGCCAAAACCGCTTCAAAATTCTTGCTATTGACGAGGAAGAGGAAACGGAAGAAGTTCGGCTTGTGGGCGACTCTATGGTCAGTGGCCAATTAACGGAGCTCTGCGCCAGGGCACCTAGGACCAGAAAGCGATTCTGTATCCCAGTTGGCGGCGTGGACGACATTGTTGCGGCTGTGGAAGAGTTTTCCAGGCAGGCCCCCGCAAGCACTACGTACGTCATCCACGTTGGATCTAACGATGTCCAACGGACGCGGTCAGAGTAACTACTTTGCAAGTACCGGCGGCTGATCAGGTCATTCAAGGAAAAATCTAATACAATCTTAATTTCAGGAATTGTTCCCCGGATTGATGTAGAAAACCGATTCTACAACATAGCTACCAGTACAAATCGCCGACTAGCCAAACTCTGAAGGGGGGAGGACATCGGCTTTGTCGACACGTGGGATAATTTTTACTATGATAAATCTTTGTTTTCAGGAGATGGTGTACATCTCAATGAAGTAGGAGCTGCACGTCTTGGTCGTCTACTGAACGATGCAGTCAAGGATTTCCGTTCAAAAAACGGGGTCAACCGGGGGTATCCGGGGGTAGTGTAAGTCAAATACGAACTGAAAATTCAGACAATGCATAATCAGTAACATCCAACTCGAATACTCTTAAGGTGTTTTATGTAAATGCTCGTAGCATACGCAATAAATGTTGAGATCTAGAGGAAATCGTGTTTACAGAACATTATGATATAATCGGCATTACAGAATCTTGGTTAAATACGGAAGACAGAGACTTTTTAGCCGAATATACGCTTCCTGATTATACAATGTTTGAGAAAAGTCGGATCAATAGAAATGGAGGAGGATTTCTGTTTTTTTTATAAAGGGAAGTCTTAATCCTGTCTTAATCCTGTCTCAAATTAGCGAATATAGACATATCTTACGTACTATTAAATAATAAACGAGGAACTAAAATAACACTAGCTTTATTATACAGACCCCCAGCTCAATCAGTACAAACTGACAGTGAAATTTATGAACAATTTGAAGAAATAACTAACATACAAGATACCGTAATTCTTGGCAATTTCAACTTACCCGTGACTAAATGGGGCGATATTCTTACTTCACACTCTGGACATGACCTCTATACTAACTTGCAAGAGAGTTCACTTTTTTAATTTGTACAATCTCTGACCCGTGGTAATAATGTGCTTGACCTTGTACTCCCAACAAAAGAAGAATTAATAGAGAATTTGAATGTTGGTGATGAATTCAGTGACAGCGACCATCGTACGATAACTTTCACTTTAAAGTTTACTAGTAACAAATCAAATAGCAGCATTGAGAAAGTCCCTAATTTCAAGAAAGCAAATTTTCATAAACTTAAATCAAAGCTTAAAGAAACTGACTGGAGCTTTCTGACTAACAATAACGACATAAATACATCTTGGGAGTGTTTCACAACCACTTACCTTAAGGCAGTGCAAGACTGCATACCATCGAAAATACGGCGTCCAGGCCATAATGATAAGCCCAAATGGTGGAATAAAGATATTTCAGACTGTCTGCTTGCTAAAAAAAAATGCTAATGATAGATTAAAATCCTCACAAAATGACGAAGAACGAGTGATATTTGTAGAGCTACGTCACAAAGCCAAAAAGTTAATTAAGCAAAGTAAAAAGACCCTGGAGTTACATGTTGTGAATAAAAGTAAAACAAACCCGAAAGAATTCTATAGTTATATCAGAAAGAAAAAAAGTAGTTACTTCAACTGTTGGACCGTTAGTCGATGAAATTGGAGAATACACCAATGACGAAGTACAAATGAGTAATGCCCTCCATACCTTCTTTGCATCAGTTTTTACAACCGAAGACCTCAGTGATATCCCTACACCATCGCCGATTCAGATTGATAATTCCGATGTTCTAAGCAATATCACCGTTACAGAGAGAGAAGTATTGAATTGTTTAGATAAACTCAAGGTAAATAAAACGCCTGGACCTGATACAATCTCGCCTAGAGTTCTAAAGGAAGCTAAGGATGAGCTCTCCAAACCACTGACATTGCTATTCAATGAATCCTTGCAGTCTGGGACTATGCCTGATCAGTGGAAGCTAGCCAACGTAACACCGATATTCAAAAAAGGCAGCAAATCCCTACCAAGTAACTATCGTCCAATTAGCTTAACCTCAATTGTATGTAAAATGCTAGAAACGGTCATAAGAGACAGACTCGTAAATCACTTAGAGGCAAATAACTTACTTAACCCTTATTTAGCGGCGAGCAACATAAGTCGAGTTAAATAAAGCTGGACTATGTGGCGGCGCTCGACATAACTCGAGTGGCAATTTCAGCACGTAATGTGGCTGAGAGAGAGAGACAAGTGGTGGCAGGAGACTAGCGAGCGTATGACTGCTCCAGACCACCGCGGCGAACCTACTGACACAAATCTCAGCTCCCTCCTCCCTCTCTCACTCGCTACATACTCAATTATGTACTGAAAGTACCGAATTACCTGCTTTTTGCACTCGCGTTGCACGGTTATTGCAAGAAAACTATCCATCATACAAGGATCGTTATGGTGTCATTCGAAAGCTCTGTTTATGCCCTTTCAGGGATAGGTACTTGTTTTACGTTCTGGGTCTTATTTAGGCATGAAAATGATCACGTAAACAGCCCTATTTTGGCTAAAAACACCCCGCTGTGCGGTACACATAAATAAACCGCATAGGCCGCTCGTAAGGTGTTAAAGATACTCAACACGGCTTTCGTAAAAAACGTTCCTGTTTAACAAACCTCTTAGACTTCTTCCACGATATCCTAAACCTCTACGATGAGAGTAAAGCTGTAGATATTATATACCTTGATTTTCAAAAGGCCTTTGACAAAGTTCCCCACAAACGTTTACTGCTAAAACTAAAAGCGCATGGAATACAAGACGGTGTGTTGAAATGGATAGAAAATTGGCTCAGCGACAGAAAGCAAAGAGTAGTCATAAACGGTAAGGCATCTAAATGGACCAATGTAAGTAGCGGGGTACCCCAGGGATCGTTACTAGGACCAATTCTCTTCCTAATTTACATCAACGACATAGATGAGGGTCTCACCTGTACAATCTCAAAATTTGCTGACGATACAAAAATTGCAAATAGCGTACTCTCAAAAGAACAAGTTGACGATATGCAACACATTCTAGATAAATTGTCATGTTGGGCCCAAATTTGGCAAATGAGTTTCAATGCGGATAAACGTAAAGTACTACATATCGGATACCTAAATGAGAAAGCAAACTATTCGATGAATGGCACTCAGCTTAAGAATGTAAACAGAGAAACCGATCTGGGAGTAACAATATCGAGTAACCTAAAACCGAGTCAACAACGTTCAGAAGTTGTTAAGAAGGCAAACAAAATAATTGGCTTTATAGGCAGGTCATTTGAGCATAAATCCAAAGAAGTTATCCTAACCCTTTACAATTCCTTAGTCCGCCCTCTTCTGGAATACTGCGTGCAATCCTGGTGCCCTTATTACCAAAAAGATATAAACAAGCTAGAACGAGTTCAACGTAGAGTTACCAAAATGATACCTCGCCTAAAGAACAAACCATATGAAGAGCGTCTTTGAGAATAAAATATATTTCCTTTAACCCAGCGCAGATTATGAGGTGACTTAATTCAAGTGTTCAAAATCATCAAAGGCATGGACAATATGAACTGTAGTAAGTACTTCACTATCGACCAATCTAATTACACGCGGGGAAACGGTTGCAAAATTATTGGTAAATCTTTTAACTCACACGAATCTAAGAATTTCTTCTTCAATCGAGTTGTCAACTTGTGGAATGGGCTTCCCCGAGACGTTATAGACTGCAGTACCGTTGATTCATTTAAACTCCGCTTAGACAAATATCTCGCATCAAACCCGCGACTGACTGCGTTTGTAAATGAATAACTTTATTTTATCCCCCCCCCCTCAGTTACTAACCCATCTGTCCCCTACTAACTTCCTAATCCTGCCACGGACATTAGTTCCAGGGCAGTAGTTCCTTTTCCAATGTTCCCTTACCCACTCTAAACCACTGTTTGGACACTTGATCCTCAGTGTTTTGGAGGACAAGCAGCCTAGAAGGGTCACTAGACCTGTTGTTGCTTGATTTCCATTGTACACCTTCTGTCGTCCCTCTTGAAGTGCTTGACTGTATATGTGCAGACTAGCAACGTGACGACAGGCGGAAGGATACTGATGGTGCATCCTCCGCGTAGGCGAAAGTGAGGAGAATTCAGGGGTGGTCTGGGTTGTGACTTTAGGTGAGAGCAAGGTAACTGGACAGGTGGGTTCCTGATTTTCCTGTTTGCCCGGGCGAGAGGGAGCAGGTAGGTTGCAGGGTGTTCACCCGGTAGGCTCTGAGGGGTGAGTGACCGCTGGAGTCTGCACGCGGCAGCCTTTATACTCAGGCCTCCCACTCTCCCGCGCTGTGACTGGCTGCCTGGCACTAGCCGAGACACGATCGCTCTGGACTCTTTCTGGCTTCCCCTCCTCTCTTCTCTCTTCAAAATAAGTCCCAGGAAGTTGATTATAACCTTCTTTTGGCGGATTACGGGAGTACATGGCTGGCACCGAGGTATTACTTAAGGGATTATCAGAAGGACCTCGTCGGGAAGAGAAATAGAGTGATTTCTGAGGTGGAGTAAGAAGTCCAGCTTCGCACTCCGATAATGGAGGCCGCTGATTGGCTGGTTGGCGGGGCGTGGCATGTTGCAGCCGTGAGCTGTCAAAGTCATCTGGCTGGGCAAGCAAGTAGAAGGGAGCGTGGTGATTGGCGGAGAGCGTTTTTACTTTATCACCCCCTACTGAATTTCTGAATTTAGGCGAGCTCCTGATCGCCGCAACACTGTTCCCCTAAAATGTATGCCCTCAGGCTGCCACTCCATCAGTCCACTATGTTCACAGAGACATGGAGTGCAGGATTCTGATTCTCCACGACAGATTTGGCTATTAAGACCTCCCCGGGCTGGCTGAGGAGCTGTTTAAGAACTCGAGTGGCATTAATCCTTTGTCCTTGCCCGTCGACTATTGCTACCAGTCGACGGAGTCGGTACTGTGGGTCAGAGGGGAGAGGCATGGTGCCTTGCATCTGACAGGCACGTCGGGGGTCCTATTTATAGCCTCGTCCGGGTACCTGATTGGTGGGCGGCTAATTCTACCACTACGAGTGAGAGTTTCTGTGGGGCCCGTTAACTTTGTCGCTCCAGCGAGAGTCTTATCTGGAACGTTAAACAAGGGAATTCCTTTGGATTCTTTTACTTTAGCTGTGGGAGAACCATTCATACGGCTACCGTCAAAAGCTACGCCTTGCGGTTCCACCTCATCTGGAGGACACTCTTTCTCACTACTTAAAGTCTTATTTAAATCTCTCGGGGAAACTGAAACTTCGCTGTCTGGGACCGTAGACTTTTCTTCCTCAGTAAGCTCAGAGAAATCATCATCTTCCGCACTAGATACGATCTCTTCGCTTCCTAGGTCTCCTTCTGGCTCAACCTCAGGAAGACCCTCTCGTTTTTTTCGACTAAGTGACCACCAGAGTGGAGAATCTTCTAGGTAGTCCCGAGTCGGAGTTGGACCTCTAACGTTGGGTCGAACCAAGGCGGTATCAGGGTCGTCAACCCTCTTCCTCCCTTCGCTCCCTTCCTCGCTACTCCACTCGCTTATCTCCAGGGGAAGATTACCCTCATATCATTTGGTATGACGAATAAGAGTAACCGACACGATATCTCCATAATTTAAGTATAACACTTGATAGGGCCCGTTTATCTCGACAACCCTGATAGGACCCTCATATTTCTCCTCCAGTTTGCCAGCTCGGGTGGGCTCATGTCTCTTGACCAAAATATACTCCCCACGGTAATAAGGATTGTTTAGAAAAACTTCCTTAGGCTGTTGCTGAATAATATGATCATGCACTTGCTGTCGTCGCTCCCCTTGATCCTTCCAATACTTTCCGGGTTGGGAATACTGCGTGTAGGAACGGGGGTATGGCAATAGTCGTTCTTGAGGCAATTTTGGTATGTTGCCAAAGATAACCTCATAGGGAGAATACCCCGTAGTCCTACAACCCGTGGTATTTATTCCCCAGACAATTTCAGGCAAAAGTTCCGGCCAACCCCAGGCAATTTTCTCCCCTTGGGAGATCAGACTAGCCCGGATGCAGTTGGCTAACACCCTATGATTCCTTTCACACAGCATTTCCCTGCGGGTAATACGGGGAGGTGTGCTGTATCTGGTACCCCAAGGTTCCTCCCAAGTGTTGCCAGATCTAATTATTAAATTCTTTTCCCCTGTCACTCAGAATACCTCCAGGGGTGCCATACACAAAAATTATCTTTTCCAGGATAGCCTTGGCCACCGTTTCAGCTTTCTTGTCCGGGATAGCGTAAGCAACCGTGTATTTAGAGAAAATGTCGGCACAGGTCAAGATGTACCTTTTGTTTTGTTTGTCTGTGCAGAGATCCCATAATATCCACTGATAATTTGGCCCAGGGTGTACCAGCGGTAATATGTCCGGGCAACTGTCTAGGTCCCCTTCCATCTTTGCCCCTCTGGCATCCCGTCAAGTACCTTTCATTGAATTGTTGGAGAACCCTAGACTGTCCCAAATGAGCCCCTCGTCCCTTTTGTCCTTGGAGGGTTTGGATCATGTGTTTTGCCTCTGAATAATCAAGTACGACCCGATCTTGAGAATGCCTCCAGGCTCCCTCCGAAAACATTACTTTATTACTAGGTCTAGGTCAGTTTTTTTTTGGTGAGGTTCAGTGGGTTGAACGGGGGCTACTGGTAGTCGAGACAAGCCATCGGCATTAGTGTGTAATTTACCGGGTCTATGTCTAACTTAAAAATAGTACTCTTCCAAAATTCCCTTCCCCCTGACAAATAGTCCGTCTTCTGTTTTCATTTTTCGGAGCCATTGTAAGCTATGGTGGTCCGTAATAACTTCAAAGTGGACCCCGGCTAGATACGGACGGAAATATTGTACAGCCCACACTAGAGCTAGACATTCCTTTTTCGTAACGCTATAATTATTTTCGCCCTTATTCAGTGTCCGGCTAGCACAGGCCAATATGCTTTCCTTTCCGTCCACTTTCTGGGCCAGAACGGCTCCGAGCCCTTCATCAGAACCATCAGTGTACAGTTGAAACGGCTTGGTGAAATCCGGATGACAAACTATTGGGTTAGAAATTAGTTTTTGCTTCAGGTGATCAAAAGCTACCTGACAACTCTGATCCCAGTCGAACCTCCTCCCTTTTTCTAGTCTCTGAAAAGATTATGATATCATCTAAATATGCCAAACAAGTTTTCCAGGTTAATCCCCTCAATACTTCGTCCATGACTCTAGTAAAACTGGCGGGGCCATTGCAAACTCCAAACGGCAAGACAGTTAACTGGTAGAGTTTGCCTTCGCTCGTGGCAAATGTGGTTTTCTCTTGATCCTCGGACCTAACTGGTACCTGCCAGTATCCACTCTGGAGATCATTGAGGGATTCTAACGAGTCGTCAATACAAGGTAGAGGCTGCGCGTCTTTGATGGTGACATCGTTTAATTTTCGTTAATCTACACAGAAACGAGTAGACCCATTTTTTTTTTTTACTAGGACTACCGGAGATGACCACGGACTGTATGATTCCACTACTGTCCCCTGTTTAATCATGTCCTCAACTTGTTCCTTTTCTTTTTGTCTCATAATAGGGTTTTGTCGTCGGTAGGGTTGCCTAATAGGAGGCACTTGTGTGTGTATCTCATGGGTGTGTCGGGTTCGAGCCGATCCGTGGTCCCCTTCGTTTTGAGCAAACACATCTCGGTACGTCCAGAGCAATTCATGTAAAGTACTGGCTTGACTTGAGGTTAACTTTTTCGGGATCTCAGGTAAGTTCACGGGTCCCTCAGTTCCAACAGTAGTGGGTTGAGCGGGTGTGACTTGTCCTAACAGTTTCCCTTTTTTATATTTAATCGTGTCCTCACCGAAATTAGCTAATACTAGTTTCCTCTGGTCGTCAGTAATGAAGGTGGGAGATATTCTCACCCCACTCTATGCGTTAGGTTAAAAAATCCCGTCAGTCATGCCTGGGTTTGGGGGAATCTCTATAATTTTCCAAGATCTAGGAGGGATAGATAGTTTACCTGTGGTAGCTACTATTTGAGGTTGAAAAGTAGTCGTTGTGTTTTTCGGCCCACACTGAATAGTTACTCTTTACTGGCTCATGAGATCTATCCCCAGATACCTATCGACTCCACTACTGGCTTTTTCCGATAAAACACAAAAATCGGTGGTAAAGGTAACTCCCTTCCACTGCACTACCGCCGTGTTAGTTTTCCCTAGGATTGCCAGTGGTTGACCCCCGGTTCCTAACAACTGAATACTGGTTTGATTTAATGGGCCCATTTCTCGCTGATTTTGTTTTACAAAATTCTCAAGGAGACAACTTCGGTGTGCCCCCGTATCAATCAACATGTTCGCGGCTTTCCCATTTATGACTACAGTTTCACAAGGCGTTTGTCTCTCTAAGATATTTACCTCACTATACCGCCCTTCTATGTGAGGTTTCGCAGAACATTTTCTCTCTCTTCCGGCATCGTAACTCTTGGCTGGTTTTCTGTCTCCCGGTATTCTACCGGAAGCATTCCTCTCCGGTCCGGATCGGTTCCCCTGGGTAGAGGTCGATCGTTTGGGAGTGCGAGTCAGGAGTCAAATCTAGGGGTTGGGGCTTGTGGACGGTTGGTACAGTTCCTAGCTAGGTGTCCGGTTTGTCTACAAGTGAAGCATCGAATCAGGGCTTTCGGATACCCTTTTTTTGGCTTCTCCTCTTCCCCTTTTTGTTTTTCCTGTTTTACTTCTCTAGCCTCCAGAATATTTTTAACCCTCCCGCATTCTTACGACGCGATCGAGTCATAACGCCACCCCTCCAAGAGTGGTCGTATGATGCAATCGCATCATAATGCCCCCTGTAAGTTAGAAATATTCGCCAAAAATAAGTTTATGACTCGATTATGACTCAATTTTGACTGGTAAGTTAGGCATTAGTAAGTTACAAAAGGAAGTATCTAGCAACCCCATAGCGTCCCTTTCTGAGGAGCCCTGGCCTTTGTTAAGTCAGTAGTTTCCCGGCCCCCAGACTGTGAGGCAGGGTCCCGGCCCTTTAAATTCTTGGCTCCCTCCCTCTGGCCCACAATGCCTAGCTATAGGCAGGCAATTATGGATTATTTCATCTACCCAGTGAAAGTGTTTAGTGAATAATTCGAATTATATATGTTTATAAGATGTTACTTGTGACTTTTGATGACTGAGGGGAGTGAATCTTGGTTAACCCCTTGAGTATTGATGCAGTTTTGTCTACGTATCATTATATGACTTTACACTATTTTTTGCTTGAAAGACAAATATATTTATCAATAAATACTGTACAGTATATAACAGCCCCAAGGTCCAGAGCAAGCCCAAGGCCCACAATCGAGTATTTCTATTATTATTATATTTTGTATTTTATTTACATATTTATTTATTTGATTTATTATTGTTTATATTTATTTTATTTTATTTATTTCATTTTATTTATGTTTATTTTATTTATTTTATATATATATATATATACCGTATATATTTTTTTGGTTATTCCTGTTCCCCAGGGTGTCTATCGGATCAGCCCCAAGGTCCCGAGAAAGTCCAAGGCCCATAATCGAGTATTTATATTATTATTATATTTTTTATTTTATTTATTTTATTTATATATATATATACAGTATATAATATATATATACCGGTATATATATATATATAATTATATATATTTTTTTCTTGTTTTTTTCCTGTTCCCCAGGGTATCTAGCGGATCAGCCCCAAGGTCCCGAGAAAGCCCAAGGCCCATAATCGAGTATTTATATTATTATTACATTTTTATTTTATTTATATATTTATTTATTTGCTTTGATTTATTTAATTTTATTTATATTTTTATTTCATTTATTATATATATATATACTGTAGTATATATACCATATATATATATATATATATATATATATATATATATATATATATATATATATATATATATATAAATTTATATATATATATATATATATATATATATATATATATATATATATATATATTATATATATATATATATATATATATATATATATATATATATATATATATATATATATATATATATACAGTATATACTGTATATAATTTTATATATATATATATTTTTTTTTTTTTATTCCTGTTCCCCAGGATATCTAGCGGATCAGCCCCAAGGTCCCGAGCAAGCCCAAGGCCCATAATCGAGTATTTATATTATTATTATATTTTTATTTTATTTATATATTTATATATTTATTTATTTGATTTATTACTGTTTTTATGTATATTATTTTATTTATTTCATTTTATGTATATTTGTATTTTATTTATTTTATATATACATTATATACCACATAAATATATATATATATATATATATATATATATATATATATATATATATATTTATGACACCTTGTATGTATACATATATTTATATTGAGAATATATCACAAATACACGTGAGCCACTAAATGATTCTAGTCTCTCAGTGGGGATCGAACCATCGACCATCAGGATGATAGCCGACGCTTCAATCAATTACACCACGGAAGACTGCCGCGGTGTAATTGATTAAAGCGTCGGCTATCATCCTGATGGTCGATGGTTCGATCCCCACTGAGAGACTAGAAACATATATATATATATATATATATATTATGATATATATATATATATATATATATATATATATATATATATATATATATATATATATATATATATATATATATATATATATATATATATATATATATATATTTATATATTACTTTATTTGTGTGTACAATAGAATTATTTCTGAATTTATTACTTGAAGATAACCTGGCTGTCTTGTTTTGTTTTTTCATTTTCAACCCAGGAGCCATTTCCCTTCTCGTTGGAGAGGGTTCTATAAGGTAAGTAAAATTGACAACCTTCATGACTGACATGTGTTCTATGAACATTATACAATTATTGGCAAGGAAAATTATATAAAAGTTTTGTACATTGTGGCAAAGATATACAACTGTATAAACATTCTCATATATTTACAAAACAATAACAATGAATGGAAACAATTGCGCATAGCTCGCGAACCAATTACGCTATATTATTTTGGTTTTCACCATTAGAAAGAGCACAATTTTCCAATTCCGGTGATATATACAGTTATATACATATCTGAGCAAATAACGCAACGACGAGGTGGGGAACAGCTCGGAACCCGGCTAGCGTCGGCGGAACAGAGACGGGTGAAGAGTAAATATTCGCATTTTGGCTCTTCATTTCAAATATTTATAGCGCAAAAAGTATTTGTCGTAGGAACTTTTAGTTTGTTTTATACTCATCAGCATTATTTGCCGTATTCATACACCCTAAATTTAAAACCATACAATCGAAAATGTTATAAACCATAATTATCAATCAAAATAGTTTTTGTTTTTCGGTCACTGCTTGAGAACTATTGAAGATAAACCATTTCTGTTTTCAGATTTGGAAAGAGGAGAAAAAATACTATTACTTGAGCAAACATAAATATATGGTCATCACCCACAATTTAGAGATAGGACGGTGAGAAAACAATTGCATGGGAAATAATTGTATTCCGGACTCATTTACACTTTCATATTTCGATTTATTTACATTTTTTTTTTTTTTTATCATGTACTATAAATATTCCTCTTTCCATTGACATATGATACAATATGATTGACAGATCACAATTAACAGCATTCTGGTGGATGAAAATACAGAAAAACACAAGGCTTCGAAAACTCGCCCAGCCTGGTATTTCATGGCAAATTAGAGAATGTCTTACCATAAGTTATATAATTAAGTTGCCGGAGGTGGGAGGGTTAACCCTTAAAAAGCGGCCCACTACTTAAGTCGAGTTAAATAAAGCTGGACTATGTGGCGGCGCTCGACATAACTCGAGTGGCAATTTCAGCACGTAATGTGGCTGAGAGAGAGAGACAAGTGGTGGCAGGAGACTAGCGAGCGTATGACTGCTCCAGACCACCGCGGCGAACCTACTGACACAAATCTCAGCTCCCTCCTCCCTCTCTCACTCGCTACATACTCAATTATGTACCGAAAGTACCGAATTACCTGCTTTTTGCACTCGCGTTGCACGGTTATTGCAAGAAAACTATCCATCATACAAGGATCGTTATGGTGTCATTCGAAAGCTCTGTTTATGCCCTTTCAGGGATAGGTACTTTTTTTTAGCATTTAGGCATGAAATCAATAAACCCTATTTTGGCTAAAAACACCCCGCTGGGCGGTACACATAAATAAACCGCATAGGCCGCTCGTAAGGTGTTAAAGACCTCCATCAATTCCTTGGTAGTGTTAACCTCATGAATGATGCAGTGTTTCCTAACTTCTACCGGGCAGGCTTGGATCATGATCTCCCTGATCTCAGTTTCCTGGCTCTCTTGGTTCATATGGGGATACGCTAGTTTCACATTCTTAGTGATATCCCTCCTCAGGGCTCTCACATTTCGGCCATCAAGTTTCAAACACTTCAGTTTGTCTCTGGCTTTTCTGGTGGAAGTCTCTCGGCCAAATTCTTCGATTAAGGCGCTCCTGACTTCGGTCCACGATGCTAGTCCTTCCAGACGTACCCTCACATCACTCAGGGCCTTACCTAAGTGTGCCTTTCCATAGGCGATTTTCTTCCCATTTTCCCCTACGTCAAGTAGTGTGAATTGACATTCTAACTGCTCAATCCAAAGCTCGATTTCTTCCTTCCCCTCTTCCCATAATCTGAATGGTAACATGCCCGTCATCCTATCTGTTCTGTTAGATAATTATATTCAATCCAAATGATTTGTCGAATCCCACCGCTTGCCACCAAAATATAGTATTTAATTCTAAATCTTTTATGCTACCACTACGGGGGATAATTTGACAGTCATTTAGAAGTTCGTATATTTTATTTAACAGACTTTCTAACTACCCTAATAATAGATTCTTGGCTCGGGCCGAGGTGAGTTCAAGACGCAGATTGAATACTACGTCGATTCATGCTAGGTTGTACTTTGGACCCCTAGAGTTCCCGTTACTCCCTAACTGAATCCCCGCTATTCAGGTATTGACTCAAGTCGTCTTCGATCCTACGACCCGTTATTAGTGAGTAATCCTAAATAATTAAATCAAAACCCTGCTGTGTCTTTTATTGAGACCAGGGTCTAATAAACCATTTGCTCTTTGCCTAACTAAAACAAAGGTGATATTCGTTCCTCTACTCTTTAGGTTTTCCCACGTTTACTGAGCCTTCTGTATCCTTTCCCAATACCCAGGGCTAGTACATATATAATTTATCTCCTCAATACATAGAATCTACTTATTCCTTTGACACAACGGTCGTTACTACACAAGTACCTCCACAATGACATAAAATCCTTCAAATTACCGAATGAGATTACAAGGTCTCTCTCACGTATAACATGGGTTCCGCCACCCAGTTACTTCACAATCTAGGTTTACAATCTTTACCTCAATCACACTATTGGATTCCCCCACCCAGTTACTTCACAATATAGGTTGACAATATTTATCTCAATGACACTATTGGGTTCCGCCACCCAGTTACTTGACAATATTTATCTCAATGACATTATTGGTATCCGTCACCCAGTTACTTCTCAATATAGGTTTACAATCTTTAGTTCAATAACACCTTCCGTTTTTACTCTTAAGTAACCCTATTACAAACACACTATGTTACCTTTCCATCTGAGCAATAATCGTTCTAACAAAAGATGAACCGTGTCTCAAACGCCTACACAGAATAGCTCTTTTAGACTTTAGAATAACGTAATTAACATGGGACTAGTGTCCTTCTTCACAGTTTCCTTTTACACAACTTAATAAATGATTCATATGGACGAGTATCCTTCCCTAGCTATAGCTCACCTATTTGGCAACTAAACAACTGTTTCCCTCTTTAACTTACTGGTTGCCTCATTTATTAACACAAGTATTCTTTCCCTCCCCTCTTTACTTTTACTCTTTTAATCTTTAATCTTTCCTATCAGATCCTAGATAATAACTCTTTCGGCCTGGCGCCGTTGCGCAACTAACAAAGATAGCTAATTAACCCTCTCACGTTCTTGACGCAATTTTGAGCCTATTAGGGATACTTTAAAGCCTTTGTTACCATCAGTTTTTTTTAGAAGCCTTTAGTTTAGTTACTTCAACCTCTGCAATTGTGTTTGAGTTAGCTGTGGGCAGAAAACTAATTTTGGAGAGGTAATTATAAGAGTGAGAGAACTCTATTTAGTATTGCTAATCTGGCAACCTCTGCGTCATTAGGTCGTGAGAGGGTTAATAACACATCATCATCTTTATATATTCAGGTGAGTCTAAATTCTTTTTCCTTTAGTCTTGTCCTAGAAGGACACATCAATTTTTAATAGAAACCACCAGGTTAGTCAACCACTCTCTCTCTTCAACAGAATTACTGTTCAAAAGAGGAGCTTTATCAATAGAGCTTACGTTACTCTCCAAAGCACTCAAAGCAGGTGAAACAGAGTCATTCATAAGACATTGGGAACTCTCAAGAGTGGACACCAGACCACTGACTGAACATGTGCAGGTTTATTATTAGCATCACGCTGTTTCTTAAAACATTTCTCAGCAATATGACCTAGCCTAACACAATAATTAAATTTCTTCTTAGAAAAGTTAGAAGTGGAACTAGCAATTCCTTCCTGAGAAACATTATCTTTACTCTCCTTCTTTACACCTCTACTCTGAGAAGAGGCTACATATTTACTCTCATATCTCTGTGTTTGATTACCTGTATAATGTTTGTGAGTGAGAACATACTCATCAGCTAAAATTGCAGCATCAGAAACAGTATCTACCTTTTTCTCATCAATATATAAACTGACATCCTTCCTGATACATCTTTTGAAATCCTCCAATAAGATAATCTGATTCAATTTATCAGTCAGCATTTACATTCTTAGAGTTTAACCATTGATGTATCAAATCTTCTTTAATTTTGGCATACTCAACATGATATTTCTTACCCTGCTTGTAAGTGGTCCTAAATTTAGCTTGTAGGCTTCAGGAACAAGCTCATAGGCTTTAAGAATCAGGCTGATCCTGAGACAAAGATGCATAAGTGACTTGAGCTTTTCCAGTAAGTACACTCTGAAGGAGTATTGGCCAATACTGTTTGGGCCATTTGAAACCGTTAGCTGCCTTCTCAAACAATTGAAAGTATTTTGTTACATCAGATTCATTATCCCTTAAAGATCGGGGCCGGACTTAAATCCGGCTCCAATTTGCAGCAAGTTAGGAGCATTATTAAGGCTTTTAAAGGGTTAAAATCGAGTGCAAATGGCCGGGAGCGCAGCGGGCCAGACATCCGACTCCCAGGGCTTACCGCCGCCCATTAACTCATGTTCCCTGTGTTCTCGAGAAACCGGCAGTGTAGCCAGTAGTGAGCATAGCTGGGAAAAATATGCCGCTATACGCTAAACTCCCATGTTACTGGTATCACTGTATGAGAACCACGAGTGCTACGTACCTTGTTTTGGTCTCATTTTGAAGCTTTTAGCGCCTAGTTTTTTGCTAAATATTATTTTTCTCATGCAGATACTTGATTTATCATTCAGGAGGGCCTGAATATGCCCAAATAAGCCCAAAATCCCCCGCTAGACAAGGGTTAAAGACAGGGACAAGTCTAACATTTTTGGCCACATCAAAATTATCAGGATTAGATGACCTAATTACCCCGTGTTTCATACGGTACACATGGTCTAACTTAGCAATTTCAATTTGTGCCTGTGCTTGTGCTTGTTGAGCATGAGCCTGTGCTTCAGCTTCCTGAACACGAGCCTGTGCTTGTGTCTTTGCAAGTTCAATTTGTGCATTCATATTTATGTCATCTGAAGGAGTTAAATTAAACAGTTTCTGATTAATCATGTCAACAATTTGATCTTTATGAGTGCTTGAAGGATGAGCAATCTGCAGGTATTGTGCAACAATTTTGAGTTAATTTGTATTCCTACCTTCTACCTCAACAACTGTCTTAACACTCTCTACAACATCTTTAGCTTCATCAAAGGTAGAAATAGTTGAAGAAGACATCATGAACATTTCAATAGTAGCCTACAATCACAAGCATATAATTTAATATATTCTTAAACAAGTCCCGAAGATCCTGGCAAGGTCTCCAATGTTATGTTTATGGGCGAGGTGAAATGACACAAACAATAGGCCAAACATGAAATTCAAAACTAATGACAAAACCCTCTCCCAAATATCCAGGTTCAAGGAAAACTACTAGAATAAACATTCTTAGTTTAATTGAAATTAAGTATTATAATGAAACAAACAAATAGTCTCTTCAGGACGAGAAAATAAGAACATATAATTCATTAAGATTTGGCTTAACAACAAAAGGAATAATTATCAGAAAATATGCAGGTAATAAATAAATAACTATAGACCTTTCCTGAAACAATGCAAGGTAAAAATATCTATACCATAAGAATAAATATTTTCTCAAGATCACAGGAAATGGTTAATATCTGTTTAATAACTTAAGTAAATGCACACCCTATTAATGAAAGCAATACAAGTGATTAATACAACTATTTAAACTTGAGAAAATATTCTTTCTGAAAATACAATAATAATACAGGCAATACTAGAAGGAGGTAACTAAATTAATCTGATCAAATTCACAAACTTGAAAACTGATCACAAATTTATTCAATGCTTTCCAAATAATAATTAAAGCATTCAAAAGGAAATAACAAAATAATATGAATTTACAGAAATTCAATGATACACAATATCAATAATAGGCTATATGGGAGACAGTTATACAGTATACTCAACTCCTCCAAATCACAGGTAACAGCTTGCAGGTTGCTAAATATGTTGAAGGTAGCCAGAGTACTATATCACAACACTAGGTAAAGTCACTATATACAAGAGAGAGAGGTGTGATGCGTGTAGCTGGTCAAGTCAAGTCTGGTTCCCCGAGGCAGGGAGCGGCGAGCTTATATACTCGCAAAGAAAACGAGAACATTTGAAAAGCCTCGCGAGGCACCGAGAGAGCTCACAGCCTAGCGCCCGCCCAAGATATGAACACGTGGAATGAATGATGCGATCTCACTCACCCTACGTATCAAATGACACTCTCCAAAATGCGTACATTAACCCTATCACAATTGTACTTAATTATTATATATATTATTTTAAATCACATTACATAACAAAATTCATAGGTGGTCTAAATAAACTCAATAGAACTCTGGAAAACAATAATAGTGAGTAAAGTAAATGAAATATGGAATCTGTGCTCTCGGGGAGGATTTTGGGTGTCATGTGCACCGAAAGGGGTGTCGTGCGCACCTGACAGGTGAGGGCTACAATGCGCAGGAGATAGCATTTATCCTTTTTATTCTTTCCCGATGTGGTGGCTTGGGAATCTTGCTACGGATCTTGGTTAGTAGTAATTATGTGGATAATAATTTATAAACCTCCTTTAGTTATTCGTTGGTTAAAGGTTGTGTACATATTCACTCTTCCTAAATCGTGTTGGTAGGCCTGGGTGTACACACGGGTGTACACACGGGCATTTAAGCGTATGAGGCGCCCTCTCTCGGGGCGCGCGGAGACCTCCAGCGTCGTCTAGATGTGGTGACAAATTGGTACAGGTTTTTTAAAAGGAAGCATGTGTGGTTTGTGTAACTAGCAAAACTAGTTGAAAAGTGTCAAAACAGGCATGTGTATATAATTATGTGTGGGAAAACAGTGTCCCAAGATCTATTGAGGTATGTGTTCACACCTTTTTGCATATAATAGGGTTTCATACAATTATATAATTGTTTCATCTGGCAGTGTTTTCTTCGGTAGCGAAGATATGATTTCGCTTAACTTCTACTTCTCTATTCTCCCCTAGTTATATGGGCATGAGGGGAGAAAAGGGAAACACAGGTATATAGGAATAGACAGAATGCAGGGGCTGTCTGGCAAGTACATCATAATAATTGGCATACATACTGTATATATATGAACATAGGTGCTGTCCGACAGGTACATTATAATAATTACGGAAGAGGGAACATAGTGTGACGTCTACCAGCGTTGGCAGAATCGCCTCTCGGTTGCCACTAGCGCTCGCCAGGGACATTGAAGTGAGCTACAGTAGTCAGAGAATGTTGTTCTTTCTTTCCTAGCAATCGTATTGTCACAGACAGTCCAGTGGTGGTCTTTATTTTCGTCTGTGACAACGGGAAGTGCTTTATATCATTAAACCCGTTGAGCCCCGGCTAGTTATAATATTTTGTTCACCCCAGTCCCAAGCCATTTTCACTTATTTTTTTTTGTTTGCTAACATGGAAGACAAGGATGAGAAATGAAAAAAAAAAAAAATCACCTCTGACATTTTTTTTGGGGGGGTTGGGGGAGCCTCAAACAAATTTGTTGAGCCAAAATGGAAGAGAATGGTGAGAAATGAAGACAAAAATAAAAAAAAACTCATTTCGGTCATTTGGGGGGCGGGGGGGGGGGGTTTCAATAGTTCGTCTCCCCCGCATGACCACCCGCCCGGGAGCACTAGGGTAAAAACTGAGTATGGCATTGTACGGCATACATCCTAAGGAGTATCTCACATAAATCTGAAGCCTCTAGCTCCCATACGGCCGGAGTAATGAAGGTTCAAAGTGGCGGTAAACTAGGGGTGTAAACTATCCCCACTAAGCCCACCACCACCAGCCGCGCGGCTGTCTCGGCCCGCTCACACCTACTGGCCCGGCTCCCACACACACTACGGTACCTCCCCCTCCTATTCTCCCGCCATTTCCTACCTTACGAGCCACGTAAGTGTTTTTTATATGTCGGACGCACGAGATGCGTCGCTGGGAGTTGGTGATCAAAGACTGCCGACGCAACACGTGCGATGCTGGGTCTCTGCGGGTTAATAGAATATAACATGCATTGAGGAGAGAGAACAATATAGGCAGTGTGGTGGTACTGTGTGCGTGTATATACATGTGCTGCCTCCCTAACTCGGAGGCTCGCGCACGTGCTTTCTCACGCCCCTTGATTGGCTGGCGTGTCTGGCTGTGTCACGTGACACCTGCTGCCTTGTGACGTCTCGGCCTGTGATTGGCCAACCACCGCGTCTTTGTGGGCTCCTGTGTTCGTGGGGGTCCCCAGGAGCTGCCTTCCTTAGAGCAGGCCAGGGGCGCACACGACTAACATCCTTTTTACAACTATCCCCCATATCCCCACCATTCTGATACTGTCTCTCTCACTCAACTTCCTTTCTTTCATTCCTCTAATCTTCTAACATCACAGCACTCCCTTTGGGTTCTGTACACGATTTCATATCGGCCCATCGTATTGTGTGCGTCGCTCTCATATATATTTACATGTATTAGAATAGGCTATAAGGGTTCTTAGTCTATGGAGGTTGGATGACTCTGTGTGTGTGTCTCCCTCAGTGTCCTTAGGTTATGGAGGTTTTGACGACTCTTTGTGTGTGTCTCCCTCATTATTAGTAGTGCTCTGCTCGGTTATTTAATGCTAGACTGGGAATAGGTTTCTGTTGTCGTTGTCACCGATGTATGTACAGTTTGTTTATACCTACACAAATTCGACGGTTTCTGTAGTGGCCTGGGTCGTCCTTTTGGTTGTGTCTTTTGCGAGTGCAGCATCGTGTTGTAAGAGGGCATTAGCCTACTACCTTATTACACAGTGCTGCCTCTTTGCTTGACTTTAGAGGGATTGCCAGAGTAGAGCCAGATACTTGAGATCTGGATCCACCAAGAGAGCATCCCCGTCATTAACGTGGCTTTGATCATGCCGCCTTAGGGACAACGCTAGGCTGTGAGCCTGTCTTGCTCGGCCACAGTTTCCTAACCTTGATATCCCAGCTAGACTTTATTCGCCTAGCAGACACTAGTTAGGACCTAAGGTCTTTTGATATGTATGCATTATTATTCACAAGCATTTATTAGTCTAGGTTGTTGTTGAGTTGCACAACCATAGTAGACTGTTTCGTTGATAAGGAAGTACTTCTTTTAGTGTCGAGCATTACTACCGTTGCGCATTTATAGTATTCTCGTGTCAGTTAACATTATATGTCCTATCTTTTAGTGTATTCCATTTACATGTGTGGTGTCCTGCCTCCTGCCTTTATATAGTTTAAGATACGAGCATCTTATGAGCATCAGACATTCTTCAGAAGTTTCCAGGTCTATGCTGTAGGACTATACTTCACTTTCTTTCAGATAGGAGTGAAGAGTTTATTGTTGTTTACAGTAACTGTATTGAAGCATATTTTTATTATATTAAATCTTGCAGTGATTTAATTGATCATTCCCTTGATTCTTGGTTATTCATTTTAACGTAACTTGCATCCTGTGTGTTATCAGGCTATACCAGTGTGGGTTAGCCTGAAGTAGAGTACATTTATGCCCAGTTAAGGATACCCCGTTATCGCAGATTAACTCTGGAGGGCATAGGTGTTTTGTTCGCCTGCATATAAGTTCAAGGGTTTGGATCTAGCGTACCGTTGTTGCATAGTGGCCTATTACTAGTCCAAGCATTAAGTGCCCTTGTTTAATTCGTAGCCCCGGTCGCAACAATAGGTGAACAGGAGAAGAGTGACAGGAGAAAGGGAAAACACAGGTATATAGGAATAGACAGAATGCAGGTCCTGTCTGGCAAGTACATCATAATAATTGGCATACATATATATACGAACACAGGTGCTGTCCGACAGGTACATTATAGTAATTACAGAAGAGGGAACATAGGTGAACAGGGGAAGAGTGACAGGGAGGTTACACAGGTATATAGGAATAGACAGAATGCAGGGGCTCTCTGGCAAGTGCATCATAATAATTAGGATACATATATATATATACGAACACAGGTGCTGTCCGACAGGTACATTATAATAATTTTGGAAGAGGGAACGTAGGTGAACAGGGGAAGAATGACAGGGAGGTTATAAATGTATGTTGAACCGCGCTTTTTTCTTCGTGGTCAGAGTGGGAGGAAACGTCTTGTTGCTTCCCGGTGTGACCTTGGTTTGTCCAGCGACTGTCTGGTTCTCGCTTTCTCTTTCTGGTGCTTGCGTGCCTTTTCGTTTTCGGGGAATTTCATTTATGTTCGGTACAGTTTTAACCAAGGGTCTAAGAACTGATGAAGGCAACTGTGCAAGAAATATAACGCGTACAAAGGAGAAGTGAACGTAATAAGAAAAGTGAAAGAACTGCAAGAGGGAATGAGTAACGGAGCAAGACTGATTGATGGACAGATGAAAAAGACTAAGTGACAGACATGACTTGTGTGTGTGTGTGTGTGAGAGAGAGAGAGAGAGAGAGAGAGAGAGAGAGAGAGAGAGAGAGAGAGAGAGAGAGAGAGAGAGAGAGGGAGAGAGAGAGAGAGGGAGAGAGAGAGAGAGAGAGAAACAGACAGAGAGAGATTCAGTCTATGGACACAACTATTATGTAGCCAGCAATATGTACAAGTAATATAAATCCCCCACCCCCCAAACAAAAATCTCCTCTGGTATGTGTAACTATATTGTGGTTCATGAACTAGGCCTATGCTAAAAGCACTATTACTAGGAACAATATATTCAACACAGCAATCCATACTTAATGATTGTAAAACATCGTTAATGACTACTAAAACGACATCATTCTCATATTTCTCTCTCTCTCTCTCTCTCTCTCTCTCTCTCTCTCTCTCCCTCTCTCTCTCTCTCTCTCTCTCTCTCTCTCTCTCTCTCTCATCTCTCTCTCTCTCTCTCTCTCTCTCTCTCTCTCTCCCTCTCTCCCTCTCTCTCTCTCTCTCTCTCTCTCTCTCTCTCTCTCTCTCTCTCTCTCTCATCTCTGTGTGTGTGTCGAAGAGAGCAATAAATATTCACTTTACATTATGGACATAAACATCGAATATAATAGAGTGCTCATGGCTTTCCATTTCCTCACGTGTAAAGACAATAGTAGAATAGAATGTAAATACCCTATGCATTATACAGATATATAAAGCCATGTTTAAATATTCGACCAATTGAAGCTGTTGTATGCAAAATATGATTGGTGGCCTGCTGATCATCTGTACATGATATTAGCTTAGTAGCTCATCATATACGTAGGAAACTCAAAAGTATAATTATACATTTAAACAAGAATAACAAAACCATCCCCTATACATTGGTATAGTGTGGCATGAGGAAAGTAGCTTAGGATAAATATGCATTGTAAGTACATCCCATAGACAATTGCCTCATAAATTATGCCATTCATCGACAATTGAACTGTGAAAGGATGACTAAAAGCTTGCAGGTGTAAGGCTGTAAATGTAAGGTTAATAAAAACAAGGTTTGTTGAAATATTCCATCCTCATCGTTGGCTGAATTATGTTCGGAAATATATTATTCAAGTCCTGTGAATATATTGCAGAGCCAATAATTCATGGGTGAATTTGCTTAGTTTTTTCTCAGAGGTATATGAAGCAGTAGATAATGACAAGGCATACGATATTATATATTTAGATTTCAGTAAAGCTTTCGACAGAGTCCCTCATGAGAGATTGATGAGAAAGGTTGAGGCACATGGAATAGGTGGGGCGTTGTTGGGATGGATTAGGTCATGGCTAATTGGTAGGAAACAGAGAGTCAGCATAAATGGTACCAAGTCAGAGTGGGGAGCAGTCAAAAGTGGTGTCCCCCAGGGATCGGTATTAGGTCCCCTGTTGTTTCTTATATACATAAATGGCCTAGATTTAGGTATAACTAGTAGGATAAGTAAATTCGCAGACGATACTAAAATGGGGAGATCAATTGATTCAGATAGCGATATAGAGTGCCTCCAAAGGGATCTAGATACCTTACATGAATGGTCAGTAAATTGGCAGATGAAGTTTAACATTGACAAATGCAAGGTATTAAAGATAGGGAAGATGCAAACAAATGTTAAATATAAACTAGCTAATTTAGAATTAGAAAATTCAGACTGCGAGAAAGATCTAGGTGTGTTTGTTAGCAATGATTTGAAGCCTAGAAAACAGTGTATAGGCGTTCGTAATAAGGCAAACAGGATTCTCGGGTTCATCTCTAGGAGTGTGAGTAACAGAACTGCTGATGTTATCTTAAAACTTTACTTGTCATTAGTGAGACCCCATATGGATTATGCTGTCCAATTTTGGTGTCCTTATTACAGAATGGACATAGATTCATTGGAGAGAGTACAGCGTAGAATGACAAAAATGATCCATAATATTAGAAATCTTCCGTATGAAGAAAGGTTGAAGAAATTAGGTTTACATTCGTTAGAGAGACGCAGAGTTAGAGGGGATATGATAGAGGTGTTCAAGTGGGTTAGTGGGATTAACAAAGGGGACATGACAAATGTACTAAAGCTCAGTGATAGCGAAATAACTCGTACCAATGGTTTCAAATTAGATAAATTTCGTTTCAGAAAAGATATAGGCAAATATTGGTTTGGTAACAGAGTTGTAGATGGGTGGAATGGACTACCAAGTGCTATAGTGGGATCTAAAACTGTAGGGAGCTTTAAGATAAAATTGGATAAGCATATGGACGAGAAGGGTTGGGTGTGAAGGGGGATCGGCCGGGTTGGGCCAATCAGCGCTCTGCAGACCCCCATAATCCTGCGTTAATCTCTAACCGTTTTGGTAAGATGATCCTCAGGGTATTAGAGTGTTGAGCCCATAATTGGGCTTTGTAATTGATTTGAGGTTGTGTGGGACAGGGATCTGCCTTGCTTAGGCCAATCGGCTTTCTGCAGACTCCCATTTTCTTATGTTCTTATGTTCTTATGTTCTTATGTTCTTAATAAATTAGCAGCCGTGCAGATCTGAAATGTGACATATTCTCGCAAATTATCCAATTATATTTGGAATACTCATCAATAGATTTGTTTGCGACTGGAAACAAAAACTCGGATCATTGAGGTTTTCTACGAATAACAAAATTTAACGATATTAAATGCAATACATCATTCTGATTGTCTGTCAAATATTTTATGCTGAATCAACTCACAGACACCCACACACTCACTCTCTCACACACACACACACACACACACACTCACTCTCTGACACACACACACACACTCACTCTCTCTCTCACACACACACACATACACACACACTGACAGCCAAGACCAAAACAGATACTGTACACATGTAATCTGACAGAGCTTGGACAGGAGTTATATCCACCTAAACGCAAATATAATGACCATAAAATGGTCAGAGTAAGTACCAACAAATAGATATAAGTATTAAAATGTAAAACTTGCAAAATAAACAAACCAAAACTTAGACGCACATAGTAAAAAGATAAAAGAACATGATCAAAATCGCTATGTGGAAACAAAGCTTTATGCAAAATAATATTAGAAATAAAAGAACACAATCCACTAAATAGGGTGTACAATACTACATGAGCAAGTTAGTATGTTTCCCAAGCAATCTAATTGCACATATAACAACGCACTATCGTCACGTTCAAGGAATTAGTCAATTTAGGAAGTCCGGGATGTTCTGGTAAATTTTACTAAATTATTTATGAATAAAGAAACTACAATTGATGATAGAGGAATGACTATAGATCAGGCAAAGGAAGTGGTAATATACACGAATGAATGGAGAGTGCTTGTGAATAGTTAGTGAACACGTGGTCATTTGGGGGAAGGGTTCGGGCGCAAATTGGACTAGATAATAGTCCATCAGGCGCCTGGCCCGGGGAGACGATTAATATGAAGGGTGCGCCTGGTAGTGTGGTGGGCGGGCTTGTGGCTTTGGCTCTGCTACATGTCTGCCTGCCGAGATCGGAGCCTCTCCGGGTGGTCAGGGGGCCAGGGGAGTGCTGGAGCGACCTTGGTAAAAGCGAGACAGCGAGGGCGGCAACCTGCGAAGGAATTAAATGCAAATCTGTCAAGAACCGCGAATTTGGATAAAGCTCCACCAACACGACCCAAATTCAAAACCGCCAGGGATAACGACCGAGGACCGATGACAGCCATGAATGTAAATGTAGATCCGACCAGAACCAAAAATTTGATTAAAGAACTTTCTGTGAGTTCTAAAACCGCAACTTTAAAGGTTTTCTATGCAAACGCTCGTAGCATACGCAATTAATTTTCAGATTTAGAGGAACTAGTGTTTACTGAAAATTATGATGTGATTGGTATAACTGAATCTTGGCTCAATACAGAAGATAGAGACTTTTTAGCAGAGTATTCACTTCCCGGTTATGTAATTTTTGAGAAAAGCCGAATAAATAAAAATGGAGGTGGCGTTTTATTTTATATCAAAGAAAGTCTTAACCCGACCCTCTTGTCAAAACCTCAAATTGTGAACGTCGACACATCTTTTGTGCTAATAAAGAATAATAAAGGTACAAATATAATACTTCCATTAATATACAGACCTCCAGCTCAATCAGTGCAAACTGACCGAGAAATTTATGAACAAATTGCAGATGTAAGTAACTCACAAGATACCGTATTTTTGGGCGACTTTAATTTACCTGTGACCAAGTGGGGCGATACTCTTACTTCACACTCAGGACATGACTTGTATACGAACTTGCAAGAGAGTTCGCTTTATCAATTTGTTCGAACACCGACCCATCGTAATAAAGTTTTTGACATTGTACTTGCAACAAAAGAAGAATTAATAGAGAATTTGAATGTTGGTGATGAATTCAGTAACAGCGACCATCGTACGATAACTTTCACTTTAAACTTTACTAGTAACGAACCAAATAGTAGCATCGAAAAAGTACCTAATTTCAAGAAAGCAAACTTTCATAAACTTAGAGCTATGTTTAAAGAAACTGACTGGAGCTTTTTAATTAACAATAACGACATAAATACATCTTGGAAGTTATTCGAAACCACTTACCTAAAAGCAGTGCAAGACTGCATACCATCGAAAATACGGCGTCCAGGCCATAATAATAAGCCCAAATGGTTGAATAAAGATATTTCAAACTGCCTGCTTGCTAAAAAATTTGCTAATGATAGATTTAAATCCTCACAAAATGACGAAGAACGGGTGAAATTTGTAGAGCTACGACGCAAAGCCAAAAAGTTAATTAAGCAAAGTAAAAAGACCCTAGAGTTACATATTGCGAATCAAAGTAAAACAAACCCGAAAGAATTCTATAGTTATATCAGAAAGAAAAAAGTAGTTACTTCAAGTTACTGTTGGACCGTTAGTCGATGAAAATGGAGAATACACCAAAGACGAAGTACAAATGAGTAATGCCCTCAATACCTTCTTTGCATCAGTTTTTACAACAGAAGACCTCAGTGATATCCCTACACCATCGCCGATTCAGATTGATAATTTAGATGTTCTAAGCAATATCACCGTTACAGAGAGAGAAGTATTGAATTGTTTAGATAAACTCAAGGTAAATAAAACGCCTGGACCTGATACAATCTCGCCTAGAGTTCTAAAGGAAGCTAAGGATGATCTCTCCAAACCACTAACATTACTATTCAATAAATCCTTGCAGTCTGGAACTATGCCTGAGCAGTGGAAGATAGCCAACGTAACACCGATATTAAAAAAAGACAGCAAATCCCTACCCAGTAACTATCGTCCAATTAGCTTAACCTCAGTTGTATGTAAAATGATAGAAACGGTCATAAGAGACAGACTCGTAAATCACTTAGAGGAAAATAACATACTTAAAGATACTCAACACGGCTTTCGTAAAAAAACGTTCCTGTTTAACAAACCTCTTAGACTTCTTCCACGATATCCTCAACCTCTACGATGAGATACGATGAGATATAGATGTTTTTTTTTTTTTTTTTTTTTTTTTTTTTTTTTTTTTTTTCTATATTCCAACTACTCCCTCTCGGGCATAGGCTGAGAGCCTGTACATTCCACCGCTCAACACGGTGAAGCCCGTGAGGTCTTGTTCCAGTCTGGGGAGTGAGACATGTGAAGCAACCATCATGGCTCGAAGCAGCTCCATCTCTGAAGCGGCCGGTTGCTTCGCTCAAGTGCTTCACCGTCTCACCCTCCAGACTCAGACCCTCACTCTCAGAACGCCACCTATTGAGCAGTGAACTCACTAGGCATTGTCCCCCTGTAACATATTTTGAATATGGGAATATTCATACAGTGTTATTTAATCAGGGAACAATGAGGGTACTTTTTTGACGTTATATACCTTTATTTTCCAAAGGCCTTTGACAAAGTTCCCCACATACGTTTACTGCTAAAACTAAAAGCGCATGGAATACAAGACGGTGTGTTGAAATGGATAGAAAATTGGCTCAACGACAGAAAGCAAAGAGTAGTCATAAACGGTAAGGCATCTAAATGGACCAATGTAAGTAGCGGGGTCCCCCAGGGATCGGTACTAGGACCAATTATCTTTCTAATTTACATCAACGACATAGATGAGGGTCTCACCTGTACAATCTCAAAATTTGCTGACGATACAAAAATTGCAAATAGCGTACTCTCAAAAGATCAAGTTGACGATATGCAACACAATCTAGATAAATTGTCATCTTGGGCCCAAATTTGGCAAATGAGTTTCAATGCGGATAAATGTAAAGTACTACATATCGGATACCTAAACGAGAAAGCAAACTATTCGATGAATGGCACTCAGCTTAAGAATGAAAACAGAGAAACTGATCTGGGAGTAACAATATCGAGTAACCTAAAACCGAGTCAACAATGTTCAGAAGTTGTTAAGAAGGCAAACAAAATAATTGGCTTTATAGGCAGGTCATTTGAGCATAAATCCAAAGACGTTATCCTAACCCTTTACAATTCCTTAGTCCGTCCTCTTCTGGAATACTGCGTTCAATGCTGGTGCCCTTATTACCAAAAAGACATAAACAAGCTAGAACGAGTTCAACGTAGAGTTACCAAAATGATACCTACCCTAAAGAACAAACCATACGAAGAGCGTCTTAGAGAATTTAATATATTTCCTTTAACCCAGCGCAGATTAAGAGGTGACTTAATTCAAGTGTTCAAAATCATCAAAGGCATCGACAATATGAACTGTAGTAAGTACTTCACTAACGACCAATCTAATTACACGCGGGGAAAAGGTTGCAAAATTATTGGTAAATCTTTTAACTCACACGAATCTAAGAATTTCTTCTTCAATCGAGTTGTCAACTTGTGGAATGGGCTTCCCCCAAGACGTTATAGACTGCAGCACCGTTGATTCATTTAAACTCCGCCTAGACAAATATCTCGCATCAAACCCGCGACTGACTGCGTTTGTCAATGAATAACTTTATTTTATCCTCCCCTCGGTTACTAACCCATCTGTCCCCTACTAACTTCCTAGTCCTGCCACGGACATTAGTTCCAGGGCAGTAGTTCCCTTTCCATTGTTCCCTTACCCACTCTAAACCACTGTTTGGACACTTGATCCTCAGTGTTTTGGAGGACAAGCACCCTAGAAGGGTCACTAGACCTGTTGTTGCTTGATTTCCTTTGTACTCCTTTGTAACCCTGGTCTCTGGGTATTCTCCTGGGTGACCTAGATATGTGTGAATTTTGTGTTTTGTCTGTGTTTGTTCGCTGTTTTGTCTTGTGTTTTGTGTTTTCCTGTTCTTGCTCTGTCTTGAGTTGGCCATTGCCAAGAAAAAAATAAAAATAAATAATAAAATATAGGAAAAATAAAATAAAAAAATAGGAAAAGTGGGGATTGGGCCTGAGCATATACAGTAGATAGATAGATATAGCATATAGATAGACAATAAATATATACATTTTGTATTAAACTGAATTTTCAATTTGACAAGATATTAACCCGGGAACTGCTGGGAGACTCTTAAGAGTTCCCCCGGCGAACTGCGGGAAGACTCTTAAGAGTCAGAAAAAAAAAATCAACTTTTGACATCGAACCATTTTTTTTTTTTTTTTTTTTCTTTTTTTGGCCCCTGAGCCATGCAAAATCTCAGTCCTCTACCTCCCCTCCTTCCCCACTGTCCTCCTCTCCTTCAGTTATCACCTATTTTCCCTGTTATTCCCTTGTTCTGAGGTATATTTTTGTGCTAACATTAGCGAGTTGCAAGCAGGGCGTTGTCATCACTGATAGCAAACGAGTGCAAGAGAGAGCGAGAGAGTATTGATCGACTGTGTCTCAGTGGCCTTGGGAGAAATTGGCGGGAAAGCAGCTTGCCTCACCCATGCATTATACAACTCGCGGGCTATATCTCCGATTTTGACCATCCAAACTCTGTTTTCACTCGTTTTATTGTTGTTTCAGGTTAATACCTTTATAATCAACCCATAATAGGCGCGTATGGATAAGTATTAATGCTATTTATGGTAAGATTAATATTTTAGTGACGGAAACACCTCAAATACATGCGCACAGGGAGAGGTGTCTAATTACCCCCATGCGCACTTGTTAGGTTAACAATAGTATAAAATACAAACAGGACTCACTAACGATAGTGCTATCGGGTATATTTACAGATAATTAGCTTCATTCCATGTTTTTTTCATGCATAAGCAAGAGCCAGAGTGTAATACAATTATATATCCGTGGAAGGACGATAATAGGGCTTTCCCCATGACACCTGACTCATCCTTGTACAACCACTGGTTCTCTTGCAACGATCGTGCAACCGGAGGCGAAAATACCCTAAAATGAGGTATTTTTGCCACTTTCATGCTTGTTGAGACCAGTAGGGAGGCACGGATGAGATACAGTATGCCTCAGTACTGGTTATGTAGAGGTGGCGAGCGGTCGGAGGTCGCCTATTGTCCCTCTAACGCTTTGTTTCTCTCTCATAACTTATAATGGCCTCAAATTGACACCCGTCATATGATGGGCGCCGCAGGGGTGGCCAATATTCTCTCTACCGTCATATGACGGGCATCGCGAGTTGAGGGTTAAACAAAGAGTATTCTTTTAATAAGAACAATTATTTTTTTAAATAAATAATGACAATAGAAAATAGTAAACAATTAATACATACAGACATAAACTTAGCAGTGGTTATACGAGAAACATAAAGTTAACTCGACAAAGGTGATATATCCTAATAAGAGGTTTGGTGGGCAAAGGCGAAGGTCCTCATAAGATCCAAGGCCTAAAAAAAAACTTTTGTGACACCTCAGTGGTACTCAAAACAAAGCAATATGTGATTAGGTGAGATCATTCCCTTTATTACTTTCTATCATTCCTACATATGTGTCTCCCCCCCCCCCCCCCTTCCCCTCCTTAACCTCTGAAGTGCGCATGGGGGTAATTGGAAACGTCCCCCTGTGCTGACGTATTTGAGGTGTTTCCGTCACTAAAATATTCATTGTGCCATTAATAGCATTAATACTTATCCATATGCGCCTATTATGGGTTGATTATAAAGGTATTAACATGAAACAACAATAAAACGAGTGAAAACAGCGTTTGGATGGTCAAAATCGGAGATATAGCCCGCGAGTTGTATAATGTATGGGTGAGGCAACCTGCTTTCCCGCCAATTTCCCCCAAGGCCACTGAGACACAGTCGATCGATACTCTCTCTCTCTCTCTGGCACTTGCTTGCCATCAGTGATGACAACGCCCTGCTTGCAACTCGCTAATGTTAGCACGGAAATATACCTCAGAATAAGGGAATAACAGGGAAAATAGGTGATAACTGAAGGAGAGGAGGAAAGTGGGGAAGGAGGGGAGGTAGAGGACTGAGATTTTGCATGGCCCAGGGGCCAAAACAAATTTTTTTTTTATTTTTTTTTTTTTTCGATGTCAAAAGTTGATTTTTTTTTTCACTCACTCATAAGAGTCTCCCCGCAGTCTGCCGGGGGAACTCTTAAGAGTCTCCCCGCAGTTCCCGGGTTAATTATCACCTATTTTTCCTCTTATGCCCCCTTTTATCGGGTAATTTTCGTCGTGAATTTCCTTCACGCAGTCTCTATAGCATGGGCGAGGCATCTAGAGATCCTGGTAACAGAGAGACTTCTACTTAGAGCTGTCAGTGTCGCTTGAAATCTCGGGGGGAGAGGATATATGTCACCGCAGCTCTCCCTCCCACGAATGGATCGGTCGTCAATAATACGTCTTTTTCATCCACTAAATACTATTCCTACTTGTTTTATTGCTCTTAAATGTTAATATCTTCATATTTAACGTAAAAGAGGCGCATATGAATAAGTAATAATTTTCGTCGGGAATGAACCAAAATACTTTCACATGATGGGACGTTTCAAATACTATAGTCTAGCCTTTGCTGGGTTAATATTGCTTGGTTACAAATATTGGAATCAAATTTTAGAATACAGTCACAATAATTGACCTTAAAAAGATTAAATGTATGCAACAATTTACTAGCAACAAAACCTCTGTCTACTAAGAGTCTGTATAGTAACTAATGAAAATAAGAAAAGATGATGTAGGAATATATGTTACGGTCTTTTTGAAAAAGTGGCCTTTTTGCGAAATGACCGGGAGCTTTGCAAAATTACCAAAAACCTAGCCTTTTTGTAAAATGACACTTAATGTCTGGCCCATTTGCAAAATGTCCAGCATATTGGCCTTTTTGTAAAATTACCTGTGCCTTTTTGCAAAGTGACACCAAACGTCTGGCCAATTTACAAAAAAACAGCATATTACCCTGTTGTAAATAACTGTAAACATATATATTTGTAAAAATTGGGTAGGCCTAATCAAAACAATATTTTTATTTGGCTTCAGGCCTCGCGAGGGGTGGGCGTGCCTCGCTTCTGCTCCACACTTCATGAATGACCGGTCAGCAATAATTCGCGATTTTGACAAGCCAAACACTATTCCCACTTGTTTTATTGTTGTTACATGTTATTATCTTCATATTAAACGTAAAATAGGCGCATATGAATAAGTAAAAACAATATTAATGGTAAAATTACGATTTTAGTCAGGAAAGAACCAAATTACCTTCGCCTGGCGAGACGTTTCAAATACCATACATACGCACTTCTTAGGTTAAATTGAATAAAACTGTTTAATAGTAGCCAGAATAAATTTAAAAGGACGTCACCGGTGCCAGAGGATTATGCTTAATTCAGGCAGAACTTCTAGGAATGAAAGGGTTTATTCTCTAGCTATGACAGTTAACACCTCACGAGCGGCCTAGGCGGTATATAATATGTAGCCACCAGCGGGGTGTTTTTAGCCAAAATAGGGCTGTTTACGTGATCATTTTCATGCCTAAATAAGACCCAGAGCGTAAAACAAGTATCTATCCCTGAAAGGGCATAAACAGAGCTTTCCAATGACACCATAATGATCCTTTTATGATGGCTAGTTTTCTTGCAACAACCGCGCAACGCGAGTGCAAAAAGCATGTAATTCGGCACATTCCCCATACAATTCCGTATATAGCGAGTGAGAGAGGGAGGGAGGAGGTGGGATTCGTGTCAGTAGGTTCGCCGCGGTGGTCTGGATCAGTCATACGCTCGCTACTCTCCTGCCACCACTTGTCTCTCTCTCTCAGCAACATTACGTGCTGAAATTGCCACACGACCTATGTCGAGCGCCGCCACATAGTCCAGATTTATTATACTCGACTTATGTTGCGCCCCGACAGTTATGGGTTAAATAAAGTACACAGTACAAAGGTAGTTGCTTTATTATCCTTTGTTTCTTTGTTATCTCCTTATTAATGTACAGAAATGTTAGTTGTTTGGTATGTATTCTATCTGTGATTAATTTCTAATGTGATGGAATAAATAACATGCTTAGGTTTATTGAAAGTAATGAATATGATAAAACTACAGAAACACGATACTGTAAAATGAATTTTACAATCCTCTTATTAAATAATGTCATCCCTAAATATGGCATTCTCCCTTGCTTTACGTTCACACATTGGTTTGATTGTTTCATTATCCTCTGTTTATTTGTCATCTCCCTATTAATGTACAGAAATAAGAGTTGTTTGGTATGTATTTAATCTGTGATTATTTTATAATGTGATGGAAATGAAAACATGAACATCCCACCAACTCATTAGCAATACAAATTATTCAAGATATAAATAACACATCCCCCCCCCCATATTTTATCTCTGACACTGAGCTCATTGACTGGTAACATGTTGCCATAGAGAGGGTATTGTTATTCCCATTTATTAATGTCCTCATTTGGGACAGATGAGAACATTTAGGGGATGAGCTTTAATCATTTGTGTAATAACTTTTGTGACTCTTTTTGTTTATAACAATGGTTAGGATATTTTATATTTAATTTAATCACATACAAAATGAAACACACATTAAGTAGAGAACATACATCAATTACTTCTGTCCATTGATAAGAGAGATAGGAATAAATATAAATAACTAAAGGGAAATCAATTTATATACAGGAAGTGAGAGAAGTGATGAGGGGAGAGTTGAAATGGGAAAGTGAGGAGGGAGGAGGGGAAGAAGTGAGAGGCAGTGAGGGAAGGAAGGAAGGGGAAAAGTATTACAGGGAAGGGAGGAGGGGAAGAAGTGAGGGGCAGCGAGGGAAGGAAGGAAGGGGAAAAGTGTGACAGGGAAGGGAGGAGGGGAAGAAGTGAGGGGCAGTGAGGGAAGGAAGGAAGGGGAAAAGTGTTACAGGGAAGGGAGGAGGGGAAGAAGTGAGGGGCAGTGAGGGAAGAAAGGAAGGGGAAAAGTATGACAGGGAAGGGAGGAGGGGAAGAAGTGAGGGGCAGTGAGGGAAGGAAGGAAGGGGAAAAGTATTACAGGGAAGGGAGGAGGGGAAGAAGTTAGGGGCATCGAGGGAAGGAAGGAAGGGGAAAAGTGTGACAGGGAAGGGAGGAGGGGAAGAAGTGAGGGGCAGTGAGGGAAGGAAGGAAGGGGAAAAGTGTTACAGGGAAGGGAGGAGGGGAAGAAGTGAGGGGCAGTGAGGGAAGGAAGGAAGGGGAAAAGTATGACAGGGAAGGGAGGAGGGGAAGAAGTGAGGGGCAGTGAGGGAAGGAAGGAAGGGGAAAAGTATTACAGGGAAGGGAGGAGGGGAAGAAGTTAGGGGCAGCGAGGGAAGGAAGGAAGGGGAAAAGTGTGACAGGGAAGGGAGGAGGGGAAGAAGTGAGGGGCAGTGAGGGAAGGAAGGAAGGGGAAAAGTGTGACAGGGAAGGAAGGAAGGTGAAAAGTGTGACAGGGAAGGGAGGAGGGGAAGAAGTGAGGGGCAGTGAGAGAAGGAAGGAAGGGGAAAAGTGTGACAGGGAAGGGATAAGGGGAAGAAGTGAGGGAAGGAAGGAAGGGGAAAAGTGTGACAGGGAAGGGAGGAGGGGAAGAAGTGAGGGGCAGTGAGGGAAGGAAGGAAAGGGAAAAGTGTGACAGGGAAGGGAGGAGGGGGAGAAGTGAGGGGCAGTGAGGGAAGGAAGGAAGGGGAAAAGTGTGACAGGGAAGGGATAAGGGGAAGAAGTGAGGGAAGGAAGGAAGGGGAAAAGTGTGACAGGGAAGGGAGGAGGGGAAGAAGTGAGGGAAGGAAGGAAGGGGAAAAGTGTGACAGGGAAGGGAGGAGGGGAAGAAGTGAGGGGCAGTGAGGGAAGGAAGGGGAAAAGTGTGACAGGGAAGGGAGGAGGGGAAGAAGTGAGGGCAGTGAGGGAAGGAAGGAAGGGGAAACGTATGGCAGGGAAGGGAGGAGGGGAAGAAGTGAGGGGAAGTGAGGGAAGGAAGGAAGGGGAACAGTGTGACAGGGAAGGGAGGAGGGGGAGAAGTGAGGGGCAGTGAGGGAAGGAAGGAAGGGAAAAAGTGTGACGGAAGGGATGTGGGGAAGAAGTGAGGGAAGGAAGGAAGGGGAAAAGTGTGACAGGGAAGGGAGGAGGGGAAGAAGTGAGGGAAGGAAGGGGAAAAGTGTGACAGGGAAGGGAGGAGGGGAAGAAGTGAGGGAAGGAAGGAAGGGGAAAAGTGTGACAGGGAAGGGAGGAGGGGGAGAAGTGAGGGGCAGTGCGGGAAGGAAGGAAGGGGAAAAGTGTGACAGGGAAGGGAGGAGGGGAAGAAGTGAGGGAAGGAAGGAAGGGGAAAAGTGAGACAGGGAAGGGAGGAGGGGGATAAGTGATGGAAGGAAGGAAGGGGAAAAGTGTGACAGGGAAGGGAGGAGGGGAAGAAGTGAGGGAAGGAAGGGGAAAAGTGTGACAGGGAAGGGAGGAGGGGAAGAAGTGAGGGAAGGAAGGAAAGGGAAAAGTGTGACAGGGAAGGGATAAGGGGAGGAAGGAAGGGGAAAAGTGTGACAGGGAAGGGAGGAGGGGGAAAAGTGAGGGGCAGTGAGGGAAGGAAGGAAGGGGAAAAGTGAGACAGGGAAGGGAGGAGGGGAAGAAGTGAGGGAAGGAAGGAAGGGGAAAAGTGAGACAGGGAAGGGAGGAGGGGGAGAAGTGATGGAAGGAAGGAAGGGGAAAAGTGTGACAGGGAAGGGAGGAGGGGAAGAAGTGAGGGAAGGAAGGAAAGGGAAAAGTGTGACAGGGAAGGGATAAGGGGAGGAAGGAAGGGGAAAAGTGTGACAGGGAAGGGAGGAGGGGGAAAAGTGAGGGGCAGTGAGGGAAGGAAGTAAGGAGAAATGTGTGACAGGGAAGGGAGGAGGGGAAGAAGTGAGGGAAGGAAGGATGGGGAAAAGTGAGACAGGGAAGGGAGGAGGGGGAGAAGTGAGGGGCAGAGAGGGAAGGAAGTGGCCAAACTTGTATATGCCAATCGTGGGACAATAGCACGGCCTTCGGCAACGGTCGGAAGTGTATGTGGGGCCGTAGCCACATATGGTCAGTGGCATTATTTTGTGTTAGGTTGTCGGTCTGAATTGGTCGTGATTGGTCATTGTCGGTCGGCTACCAGAAATGACCGCTAAATTCAATTTATTCGGCGGTTGGTTGATTCATGGTCGGTGATATGCCTACAATGGTTGATTATCGGACTGTTGTTGGTCGGTTGTATGCGGTTATTGTTTGCTGCATGCGTAACAAAATTACAGTCGGGGCCACAATTCTCAAGACCGAGGCCGAACACGGATGCGCCGGTATGCGGTATCATATTCCTGAATATGTGAAAGCCCCTTTAGCAAATTGAATTACACCATTTACTCGAGACACAGTATTATCCCGAGTTAGCCTATATATAAGTCAAGCTATTACCTACCCTTATCCAGTTTTCTAGAACCACCCATTACATATTTTTCATCATATTGAGCAACACCATCATCTTGTTTTACCCAGGATCAAGAGTTACTATATTGTATGTACTCAACCTATGATATTGATACGTTGTAACTTCTAGTTATTCTCCATTAATATATTATATAATACTAAGTCACCCAATTATCATCAGAGTTCGTACCATTATCTTGAACACAACCATTACTGCTAGTCAAATAGTAGTTTTTCTCTTGACCCTATTCCCAAACTGACGGTATATTTCAAAAGATAAAATGTAACAACTTTTACACGCTGAATAAATGATACCAAGTGTGTTGCATACTGCGGCCTTCCGGCCTCATTGTTGCACTCATGATTAGTATTGTACACAACCAGAACTATTATGAATTACATGTATAAACAAACAAACATCCTCAATGTGTACACAATGGCGACTGGTATAACAGAGGTTGATGTTGTCCTCCAGGGTAACGGGTGTGGGAAGTGTCTGAGCCTTTCTATTTACCCGAAGCTGCTGACATTACCCGCCTTGGTAGGATATTTCAAGGCAAATTTTGGTACCATGTAGCCACCAGGATATGGTTCAATATGCATAAAATCTAGATTAACCTCGATTAAACTGACATTCTCTCTCTCTCTCGCTCTCGCTCACTCTCTATCTCTCTCTCTCTCTCGGTGGGAAGAGAGCCTTCTTCTTTGCTATGCTTGCCTTCCACTTTGTAGCAAATTATATTTTAGCATTTAAGTCCGGACTACCTAGTAGGGACCGCAAGGTTTGTGTGGTCTGTGTATTTATGTAATTCTATGTAACTATCTCTCTCTCTCAATAAATTAATAAATCAATCTATCTATCTATCTAGTTCTTGCTCTCTCTCTCTCTCTCTCAATGAGAAAGTTAATGATCGGTATAGTTTATTAGGAATTGAAAACGAAGAAACACTAGTAGTGTAAAAATATATCTAAACATATTAAAAGTAGTAAGGGATTAAAGGGGAAACAAACGAAAGACCGAAAGACCGCATAACACGACCAAAGCTAACACAAAGAAGCGACAGAGAGGGCGAGATCATTAATTTAAGAAAGTGCGAAATGAAAGGTAGGTGATAAAACAAGGAGAGGACAAATACGTGGTGGAGTGAAAGAAAGGAGGGTGAATCTGTGGAATCTGATAGTACACAGGAGTACAAAGGAAATCAAGCAACAACCGTTCCAACGACCCCTCAAGGCTGCTTGTCCTCCAAAACACTGATGGTCAAGTGTCCAAACAGTAGTTTAGACTGGGTAAGGGAAAAATGGAAAGGGAGGACTGCCCTGGGACAAATGTCCATGGCAGGATTAGGAGATGTTAGTAGGGGACAGTTGTTAGTAATATAATAGAGGGAAAAAACAAACTGTATTAATTTACAAATGCACTCAGTCGTGGATTTAAGGCAAGGTGTTTGTCTATGCGAAATTTAAAAGAATCAACGGTGCTGCAGTCTATGACATCTCGGGGAAGCCCATTCAACAAGTTGACAACTCGATTGAAGAAATTTTGTGTAGACTCGTGTGAGTTCAAAGATTTACCAACCATTTTGCTACTGTTCCCTGTGTGTAATTTAATTGGTCGATAGTGAAATAGTTATTATAGTTCATATTGTCGATGCCTTTGAGGATTTTGAACACTTTAATTAAGACGCCTCTAAGTCTGCGCTTGGTTAAAGGAAATAGTTTTAATTTTCTAAGACACTCCTCGTAGGGTTTGTTCTTTAGGCTAGGTATAATCTTGGTAACTCTACCTTGAACTCGTTTTAGCTTCTCTATATATTTTTGGTAGTAAGGGCACCAGGATTGAATGCAATATTCCAGGAGAGGGCGGACTAAGGAATTGCAAAGAGTTAGGATTACATCTTTGGATTTATGCTCACATGACCTGCCTATAAAGCCTATTATTTTGTTTGCCTTCTTAACAACTGAACATTATTGACTCGGTTTTAGGTTACTCGATATTGTTACTCCCAAATCAGTTTTTCTGTCTACACTCTTAAGCTGGGTACCATTCATTGAATAGTTTCCGATATGGAGTACTTTACATTTATCTGCATTGACAAACATTTACCAAATTTGATCCCAATGTGACAATTTATCTAGATTATGTTGCATATCTTCAACATGTTCATTTAAGAGTACGCTATTTGTAATTTTTGTATTGTCAGCAAAATTTGAGATTGTACAGGTGAGACCCTCATCTATGTCGTTAATGTAAACTAGGAAGAGAACTGGCCCCAGTACCGATCCCTGAGGTACCCTGTTACTTACATTGATCCATTTGGATGCTTTACCGTTTATGACTACTCTTTGCTTTCTGTGACTGAGCCAATTTTCTATCCATTTCAACACACAGCCTTCTATTCCATGCACTTTTAGTTTTGTCAATAAACGTTTGTGGGGAACTTTGTCAAAGGCCTATTGAAAATCAGCTTTACTCTCATCATATAGGTTAAGGATATCATGGAAAAAGTCTAAGAGATTTGTTAAGCAGGAGCGTTTATAATGAATACCGTGTTGAGTATCTTTAAGTATGTTGTTTTCCTCTAAGTGATTTACGAGTTTGTGTCTTATGAGTGTGTCTAGCATTTTACATACAACTGAGGTTAAGCTAATTGGACGATAGTTACTAGGTAAGGATTTGCTGCCTTTTTTAATATCGGTGTTACGTTGGCGAGCTCCCACTGATCAGGCATAGTCCCAGACTGTAATAATTTATTGAACAGAAATGTCAGTGGTTTGGAGAGCTCATACTTAGTTTCAATTAGAACTCTAGGCGAGATAGTATCAGGTCCAGGTGATTGAGTTAATCTAAACATTTCAAAACTTCTCTCTCTGTAATGATGATACTGCTTAGATCGTCAGAATTATCTATCTGTACCGGCGATGCTGTAGGGACATTACTAAGGTCTTCTGTTGTAAAAACTGATCCAAAGGTGTTGAAAGCGTTACTCATTTTTGCTTCATCTTTAGTGAAATTTTTCTCATCGACTAACTGTCCAATCTTTGAAGTCACTACTTTCTTTTTCCTGATGTAACTATTTAATTTTTTCGGGTTTGTTTTACTTTGATTTGCAACATATAATTTTAGCGTGTTTTTACTTTTTTTGATTAACTTTTGGGTTTTGCGTCGTAGATATACAAATATAACTTTATTTTCATGGGTGTCAGAGATCTTTAATCAAACATGAGCATTCTTTTTAGCAAGCAGACAATCCTCAATGTCTTTATTCCACCACATAGGCCTATTATTTTTTACAGATCTTCGGTTTTTAAATGGTATACACTCATGAACTGCATTCGAATAAGTGGAAGTTAAAAATATCCATGATTGGTTTAGATCATTATTGTTAATCATAGAACTCTAGTCGATTTCCTTGAGTATTGCTCTAAGTTTACGGAGGTTTGCTCTCTTGAAATGTGGGACCTTCTCTTTGCTGGTATTGAGTTCGTGGCTATTGAATTTTAAATGGAATATTATCGTACGATGGTCACTATTACTGAATTTATCTCCAACATTCATATTCGTTGCAAGTACAAGGTCAATAACGATGTGTGGGGTTAATCTCAAGGACAGGGTATCGAGCGAGGAATTGTGAGGGCGTTTGGGCATTAGGAGTGTCAGTGAAGTGATGCGCATCAGCCGACTTGGTTGGTTTGGACATGTGGAGAGACTGGATGATCAGAACCGGGTGAAGAAATGCTGGACTGTGAACTTGGGGGGAGCTGCGAGTAGGGGTGGACCTTGACGGCCCCGCCTGGAGAGCCACCATTCAGGACGTGAGACTGTAAACACATTCTCTGTGGACAAAACGGTCATTAAACTTATATGTTGTACGATATTACCACGGGTCGGTGATCCAACAAATTGATAGAGCAAACTCTCTTGCAAGTTCGCATACAATTCATGTCCGGAGTGTGAAGTAAGAGTATCGCCCCACTTGGTCACATGTAAATTAAAGTTGCCAAAAATTACGGTATCTTGTGAGTTACTTACATCTGCAATTCGTTCGTAAATTTCTCGGTCAGTTTGAACTGATTGGACTGGAGGTCTGTACATTAATGCAAGTATTATTTTTGTATCTTTATTATTAGTTATTAGCACAAAGGATGCGTCGACGTTCACAATTTGGAGTTTTGACATGAAGATCGTGTTAAAACTGTCTTTGATAATAAATAAAACTCCACCTCCATTTCTATTAATTTGTCTTTTCTCAAACATCACGTAACCGGGAAGTGAATAATCTGCTAAAAAGTCTCTGTCTTCTGTATTGAGCCACGATTCTGTTATAGACAACAAGAGCTACGTAAGGGCAGATTATACTGCATATACTATATATGGGCGCATCATAAACAGAGAGGCGATGAATGTAACTATTTGGAATATGGGGCTATATGTGGGAATATATCAATAGTTGTTAACTATGTAAGTGGGGGAAAACAATAATATAAGGAGGATATGAAGTGATACATAACAACAACGGGAATATAATATGATTGTGTCTAAAATAGAGCAGCGATACTTTGAAAATCAAACTCTAATACATCGTAGTGAGGAATATGGAGGTAAAATAGGATACAGTGAAATACATGAACATGAACATGATATCAAATTAAAGGAGTTGAGAAAATAGAAAGTTAGAGAATACCAATTATAATCTCTTCGATAAATAACGATAGTACAATAATTCACCCAACGCGTACAACCAACACTAAGATCCCACCCACTGTGACAACGACCTACTGTATCTACACAAAGGGAATACGAGGGAAGATCAAAGAGACACAACATTGTTCCAAGGCTTGCTGCACACACTGACACACACCAACACAGACTAATGCAGACACACAGACACAGACATATACTGACTAGTGACTACAGACTAACACAGACAAACAGTGAGGGGGGCAAGTAGAGACAGGGCAAGGTTACAACGAAGACTTTTATATTAACTCCATCTCCTCTCAATATCTTACTTGTCTGTCATATTTGACCCCTTCCTCTCCTATCTTATCCTTTAGTATATTATTACCTCATCTCTTCTTTCCCTTCTCACTTCCCCTCTGCCACCGCCTTCCCTCTCCCTCATATCCTTTATTGCGTCCTCCTCATGTTCCTGTTCCTCCTATTCTTCTTCTTCCTTCCTTCCTCTCATCTTCTTTTACACCTCTTGTATACATATCTTCCTCTTGCTCTTCTCCTCTTACCCTTTCTCTTCTCGCTTTGTCCTTCTCTCTATTCGTATACTACCTTCTTATCTGCCCCCTTCCTCCTTTTCGTGCCCCCCCCTCCCCCACCGCTCCTACGTCCTTTCTCCCCCACATTCACCCCGTAATCTTTTTAATTAATTCCGGATTAAACAACTTAGACAATATTGCATGTTGTAAATTTGGTGGTTGTGTACCAGCAATATATGTATTCTCTCTTTCTCCCTCTCTCTCTCTATCAAATAAGGTGGGGAGAGAGCCTTCTACTTTGCTGTCCTATTGTTCAACTAAAAACTGTCCCTGTTTAGTATTATAAGGCCGGACCACCTATTAGGGACCGTAAGGTCTATGTGGGCTGAGTATCAGCGTAACTATGTAACTCTTTCTCAGCACCTCGACCAACTTTTTTAATTGGCCTACCCTACACCGTCAAAGGCTAACCATGTCCCATCTGTGAATGAGTGTGATGGAGAACAAAACACTGAAAATTACTTCGAAGTTGATAATGAGTTTTATGAGGCCATCCGTAATTCATTTACGGTTTATCAGATTGATGCGTTATTTTTGGACGTTCCTCTTCAAGTCAGTACATACATACATACATAACATTTTAAGACTGAGTGTTCCACACATAAGTGCAGTTTCAGTCTCTTGTCCTAATGGCGGCGTTCCAGGCAACCCTGTTAAGGGCTGCTTCACTTGTCAAGTTCTTGGATTTGAGATCGGCGTGTATAGTCCAACCCCAGGTCTTCCTCGGTCCACCCATTGGTGCAACTGCCTCCACAATCACAGACCTGCATTTTTTCACCCAATTTTGTTCATCCATTCTCTCCACATGTCCATACCATCCCAGTCTACTTGTACGCATCACCTCGCTAATACTCTTTATACCTAAACGTCTCCTCAGCTCAACATTTGTTATTCTATCCTGTAGCCTGGCCCCACACATCCATCTCACCATTCTCATCTCATTACGCTCCATTCTGTTGACATCCTCTACTTTAAGGGCCCATGTTTCTGAGGCATACGTCATTGCACTTCTAACACATGAGGCATACACCTTTCCCTTCAGGGGGAGAGGCATTCTTTTCATGGTCAGGATTGGCATCACTTCTCTGAACTTCCCCCAGCCACACCTAATTCTAGCAACAGTGGCAGCCTCGGCCCTACCACCGGCAGAGATGGTATCTCCTAGGTAACAAAATTTGTTCACCAGCTCCAAAGACTCATTTTCAAAATTCACAGCCACAGGATCATCACTTATCACAAGCTCGCCTTTGCACACTATGCACTCAAATTTCTCTATTTCTGACTTATCCTTTGGCAGGGGTCCCTTTATTCTACTACAGCGCTTGCTCCCATGGTGTACCCAACATCGACATATGCTACATTGGATTGAGTTAACGCCCACTCCCTTTCCACACACTGCACATGGGTATGCACCGCTTTTTTCTACATTGCCTCGTCTCAATCTACAATGCATAACCTTGGTTTTGTTAATATTGACTCTTAAACCCTTGCTCGCCATGCCCTCTCTCCACTCTCTGAATTAGGCCTCAGCATCTTGCATACTGTCAGCTATTAGGACTAAATCGTCTGCATAAAACAGTTCCAACGGGAGTCCGCCTCTAAAAACTCTAGACAGTGCCTCGAAGACCATAATAAAGAGTAGGGGGCTTAACACTGAACCCTGATGGACTCCAACACGGACTGTGAACTCATCACTCAGTACACCCTTCACCCTCACCGCACTTCGCGAATCCTCATACATCTTCATTATCACACGCACCAGCCACTCTTCCACACCAAGTTTCCTCATAGCCCACTGCACAACATCTCTAGGCACCCTATCAAAGGCCTTCTCCAGGTCTACAAACACAAAGTAAAGATCCCTGCCTTTTAGTAAGAATATTTCCTGTATCTACCTGACTATGAAGATAGCATTGGTTGTACCCAGTCCTGGCATAAAACCAAACTGCATAATTATCATCAATAGAGATGCTTTGCCTGATCAAACCCTCAAGGACTCTCTCACAGACCTTCATGATTTGGTCAAGCATTTTCAGGCCCCTATAATTTCTTCTATCTAGCGCATCCCCTTTTCCTTTGTAAATAATTATTTACTATTACACTTTTGAGCCAATCCTCTGGGATTTTCTCATCTTTAATAATGGTGTTTATCAACTCAGTGACTAAGTTTACACCAGTCTCCCCTGAGGCTTTTATCATCTCAGCGACAATGTCGGAGCAACCTGGAGCTTTACTGTCCTTCATTTTATTGATTGCGTCGCTCACTAAAGCTGGTGCTATCAAAGGAGAGGGCCCAGATATTGGTTTTTCGATACTAAGCTGTTCCTTATACCATTCAAACTCTATATTTAGCAATCGTTCATAGTGTACCTTCCATGCTTCTCTGATTTCATTTTCCGCATACACAATCTTACTATTATCGTTTCTAACACACTGTTCACCTATAATATCCCTACTGTCATTTTTAACTCGCTTAGCTAGGTTGAAGATCCCATTGGGATTGTCAGTGTTACACACTTGTTCGAGGACCAGGTCCTTAATGCGATTTTTAGCATTGTATATAACTTTTTTGGCAGTTCGTTTAGCTGCCTGGTATTCCTCCTTGCTGTCTCCTTTCTTCCATGCTTTGAAGCATCTCCTTTTCTCTTTCACAGCATGTTCTATCTCATCGTTCCACCACCAGGAGGTCTTATTCCTGGGGTGACCCTTTGTTTTCCCACAGACTTTGTCAGTGACAGCGATAAGGATATGCTTAAGAAAGTTCCATTGACTATTTACATTGTTAGGCCTAGCTTCCTTATTTCTATTCATTTCCTCCAGTTCACTATGAAACCTATCCCTAAGTTCCTTGTCCTGCAGCAGCCACACTTTCCTTTTGGGTATGTATACCTTCTTGCGCTTAGGATCTCTGTATAAGCTCATGTCGCACACAAGTAGCTTATGCTGGGGGATACATTCTTCGCTCGGGATGACCTTTACATCTCGAACTAGTTTCCAGTCTTTCCTGTCAACCAAGAAGTAATCTATCTGGCTACTGGAAACCCCAGAGTTATATGTGGTCAGGTGGCTCTGTCTTTTCTTGAACTTTGTGTTACACACAACCATGTTGAGTGCAACGCAGGACTCCAATATATATTCGCCTTCCAGATTTCTCCTTCCGTAACCATTTCCTCCATGTACCCCCTCGTATCCATCTGCAGATGCTCCCACATGACCATTGAGGTCCCCGCCCCCACGATTGTTATTTCATTCTCCGAGAGGCCTGAAATGAAATTATGAAAGTTTGGAGATAGTTAAGCAGAATCTCGGGGATGAATGATTTGAAGTGATGGGATTAGGATTGAAGGGATTAAGGATTGGGGATGAGGGAACGGATATTGCGAGTGTAGATGTGGGGAAGTAATAGGGTAGGGGGGTTGTTATGGAAAATACCTTCATAATTGGTGGTTGATGAAATTGGGATGGGAATCTAGAGGTAAATAAAGTGCGAGAGGCAAAGTGAATGAGAGAGAGAGGGAGGGAAGGAAGGTGTCTGTTAAGAGAGAGAGAGAGGTGAGACTTGTGATGAAGGAACAATGACAGAGAGGAAGGCTAAATAACAGGGATATGGATAGTCCAGGGAAGGAAGAGAGAGGGAACATTGGCATTATCAAATAATGGAAGGTGTGAGTTAGGGTGTAGAAACAGACAGAAGAACAGTGGACTATATTTGATACTATGTAGGTATATAGGTAGATGGAACGGAACGGTAATTAAACTAGGAAAGCAAGTTGTGAGTGAAAACAGTGATGGTTGAGCTGGGTGAATATTGGTAAATATTCAGCATAGGGACACCAGGACACAACAGCTTCACAGGAAGCCACAAATAACACGGTATTTAATTATGTTGGAGGTCTATCGTAAATGTTAAGTAATTCCTCCTCGGCTGACGAATAGTATTTATATTAAGTTCCCAGCAATTAATTATACACTGAGATTTATGGGTCCACTCAATAATAAGAATGCCGAAACTTATATCTTACATCCTGCTCTCTCTCTCTCTCTCTCTCTCTCTCTCTCTCTCTCTCTCTCTGGAACAAAGCAGTCCCCCCCTTCACCATGTTAGGCAATTTACCCAGTAATGGACTTCAACATTTATCGCGCCACCCCGCTGTCTAAATAACTATGTATCATTTTTCCACAGATGGGATTGATTGTGTTATAAATATAATGTGGAAAATTTTGTATAAGGTGGAATCAGGCAGGAAAATATATATTCTCAATATTTACAAATACATAACAGTCTTGTTCTAATATATAAGTACGGTATGAATTATATACTTATATACCCTAGCGGCTGGTTTTGTAATGCTACTACCTGCCATGCGGGCAGATTTACCCTAAACGAGCATCATTCCATGCTCTTTTTCATGCATAAACAAGAGCCAGAGCGTAATAAAATTATGTATCCGTGAAAGGGCGATAATTGAGCTTTCCAATGACACCTGAACCATCCTTGTACGACCACGGGTTCTCGTGCGACGATGTTGCAATACGAAGGGAAAAACCCTAAAATACAGTAATTTCCTCAGATTTTACCCTGTATCGCGGGACCAGGGAGGTGTAGACATGTGGTGGTGGTGTCAAAGGCGAGACTATATCCACGCTGAACGGTCAGAGCCTGCCCGCGCTCCTCCCACCGCATAGACTCTCTCTCAGAGCCGATTATGTGCTCAAAATCGCATTGGACTTTAGTAGGGACCCGCTCTTTAGGCCTTGGTTCTCTAACGGACTTAAGTCGGGAACCGATAGACAAGGGTTAAAGGATCAACATTAAAAATTATTATCTGAAAAAAGCAAACAAAAAGCGACCTAGCAATACTACCAGCTATCCATAAATAGACAATAGCCATAATATTTAGTGCAGGAAATAAGGCTTATGAATTGCTGTATAATATTACGGTATAAAAACCTTCCATTCTGATATCATATGGTGCTGGAATGTTTATACCTATGTGTATGTAAACAATAATACTAATAATATTAAGCGCAATATCAAGAGATAATTGATATCCACAAATTGATGGTGTAATGGTTTGAGTATTTAAGATCTGTATGTGCTAACCCAGGTTCGAATCCCGTTAGGATCACATGCTTTCATTAATTTTATTGGGAGATTGATGGTGTTGAGAGTGAAATTAATTCATTAGATTACCATACACTGTATTTTTTAAAGATATGGGCTATTTATAAATATTTGTTATACATACATACACAAATCTAATGACCGAGTGCTCCACACGAATCGCAGTTCCAGTTTCACGTCCTAATGGCGGCGTTCCAGGCAGCCCTGTTAAGAGCTGCCTCACTTGTCAGGTTCTTAAAACTAAGATCAGACTGCAAAGTCTGATCCCCCGTCTTTCTTGGTCGGCCCCATGGTGCAGCTTCCTCCACATTATGGACTTGCATCTTTTCACCATCTTTGTTCATCCATCCTCTCTACATATCCAAACCATCCAAGCCTGCTAGTACGCATCTCGTCACTGATACTCTTCATACCTAACCTTCTTCGTAGCTCTTTATTTGATGTCCTGCAGTTTGGCTCCACATATATATCTCACCATTCTCTATCTCATTGTGTTCCATTCTGTTGGTATCGTCCGGTTTGACAGGCTAATTTTCTGAAGCAAATGTCATTGCGTTTCTAACGAATGAAGCATACACCTTTCCCTTCAAGGGGAGAGGGAGTCTTCTCATGATGAGTAGTGGCAAGAGTTTTTAAACTTTCCCCAGCCGCATCTTATTCTGGTGATATTGGCGGCCTCAGCCCCACCATCGGCAGAGATATTATCTCCCAAGTAGCAAAACTTGTCGACCATCTCCAGTGCCTCCTTGCCAAAGTTAACACTCTCGAGCCGGTCATTGAATACAACCTCACCTTTTCATACTATGCATACAAATTTCTCAATTTCGGACTTCCTTATATTCTAGTCCAGCGCTTCTTCCTGTGATGTACCCAGCTGCGGCAAACGCTACACTGTATTGAGTTTGCGCCCACCCCTTTTCTGCATACTGCGTATGGGTATGCCCCAGTTTTTTGTACCTTTCGTAGCCCTAATCCACTGTGTAAAACCTGTGTTAGATTTATACTAACTCTTAACCCATTACTAGCCATGCCCTCTTTCCATCTTCTGGACTTGGCCTCGTCATCCCGCACACTATCTGCAATAAGTACTAGGTCATCTGCATATAGCAGTTTCCAGGAGTGCCCACATTTCTAATAACGTTTAAATTTAACATTTAGCTGCCATCATACATATGTCCTCAACTTCAGCAATAGGTTTTGAGAGTGTTGGAGCGTTTCTTATCTATTTGAGAAAAAGAGGTCCTTCATACCCTGATTAATATTGTCTGGCAGAACTAAAGACAAGCTGTGTAAGTGTATAGTAACTGAATGTTTGTCTGATGAAGGTGTTTAGGAAGGAGGTACACATTATATGTCTTTGGATTATATGTTTGTCTGATGAAGGTGTTTAGGAAGGAGGTACACATTATATGTCTTTGGATTATATGTTTGTCTGATGAAGGTGTTTAGGAAGGAGGTACACATAATATGTCTTTGGATTATATGTTTGTCTGATGATGGTGTTTAGGAAGGAGGTACACATTATATGTCTTTGGATTATATGTTTGTCTGATGAAGGTGTTTAGGAAGGAGGTACACATTATATGTCTTTGGATTATATGTTTAGTTAGAAATTGTGGTCTGATGATTCTGAATTAAAGTGTGTGTGTGTGTGTGTGTGTTTATAGAATTCTGCTAGCTAAAATGTAATAGCTACCTAATGAAATTGCTTAACCCTTGTTTAGCGGGGCCCGACTTAAGTCGGCCTAGAAAAGAAAGGACTATGTGGCGGGGACCGACTTAAATGAGGCGGTGTGCAATTCTGGGCAATATTTGGCTCTGAGAGAGAGACAAGCGGTGGGAGGAGCGTAGGTCGGCTCTGACCGTTCGGCACGGAACTCGCGCCAGCACTGAGCCCTACTCCACACACACCCACACTCACTGCCTCGTTACACAGGGAATTATGTAAGGAAATTACCGTATTTTAGCGATTTTGCCCTTCGGTTGCCCGATCGTTGCAAGAGAACCCGTGATTGTAGAAGCATGGTTCTGGTGTCATTGGAAAGCTCTTAGAAAAGATTTTAGAGGAAAACAACATACTTAAAGATACTCAACACGGCTTTCGTAAAAAACGTTCCTGTTTAACAAACCTCTTAGACTTCTTCCACGATATCCTCAACCTCTACGATGAGAGTAAAGCTGTAGATATTATATACCTTGATTTTCAAAAGGCCTTTGACAAAGTTCCCCACAAACGTTTACTTCTAAAACTAAAAGCGCATGGAATACAAGACGGTGTGTTGAAATGGATAGAAAATTGGCTCAGCGACAGAAAGCAAAGCGTTGTCATAAACGGTAAGGCATCTAAATGGACCAATGTAAGTAGCGGGGTACCCCAGGGATCGGTACTAGGACCAATTCTCTTTCTAATTTACATCAACGACATAGATGAGGGTCTCACCTGTACAATCTCAAAATTTGCTGACGATACAAAAATTGCAAATAGCGTACTCTCAAAAGAACAAGTTGACGATATGCAACATAATCTAGATAAATTGTCATCTTGGGCCCAAATTTGGCAAATGAGTTTCAATGCGGATAAATGTAAAGTACTACATATCGGATACCTAAATGAGAAAGCAAACTATTCGATGAATGGCACTCAGCTTAAGAATGTAAACAGAGAAACCGATCTGGGAGTAACAATATCGAGTAACCTAAAACCGAGTCAACAATGTTCAGAAGTTGTTAAGAAGGCAAACAAAATAATTGGCTTTATAGGCAGGTCACTTGAGCATAAATCCAAAGAAGTTATCCTAACCCTTTACAATTCCTTAGTCCGCCCTCTTCTGGAATACTGCGTTCAATCCTGGTGCCCTTATTACCAAAAAGATATAAACAAGCTAGAACGAGTTCAACGTAGAGTTACCAAAATGATACCTAGCCTAAAGAACAAACCATACGAAGAGCGTCTTAGAGAATTAAATCTATTTCCTTTAACCCAGCGCAGATTAAGAGGTGACTTAATTCAAGTGTTCAAAATCATCAAAGGCATCGACAATATGAACTGTAGTAAGTACTTCACTATCGACCAATCTAATTACACACGGGGAAACGGTTGCAAAATTATTGGTAAATCTTTTAACTCACACGAATCTAAGAATTTCTTCTTCAATCGAGTTGTTAACTTGTGGAATGGGCTTCCCCGAAACGTTATAGACTGCATCACCGTTGATTCATTTAAACTCCGCCTAGACAAATATCTCGCATCAAACCCGCGACTGACTGCGTTTGTAAATGAATAACTTTATTTTATCCCCCCCTCAGTTACTAACCAATCTGTCCCCTACTAACTTCCTAATCCTGCCACGGACATTAGTTCCAGGGCAGTAATTCCCTTTCCAATGTTCCCTTACCCACTCTAAACCACTGTTTGGACACTTGATCCTCAGTGTTTTGGAGGACAAGCAACCTAGAAGGGTCACTAGATCTGTTGTTGCTTGATTTCCTTTGTACTCAATTATCGCCCTTTCACGGATACATACTTGTATTACACTCTGGCTCTTGTTTATGCATGAAAAAGAGCACGGAAATAAGCTCGTTTTGGGTAAAAAAAAAACGCTTGGCAGGAAGTAGAAGTTACCGACGTATCCGCTCGTGGAGTGTTAAACCAAAACAAATTAAAGTTGAATACTAAGCCAGAATATATAAACTAATATATTATACTGCTGGAGAAAATGTTGCTAAATTTGTTTTCATCACTTTGACTACATGAAGTACTTCCCAAGTTATGCATAATTGGCTCATAATAGAATAAACAAAGATAAAATAAAACAAAGTAACATATGAGTAAAGTCTCAACCAAATTAGAATAGGCTCTGTTTTCCGCTCTCTTTTTTCTTTCTGGATTCAAGTTTGTGTCTTGTTATCCAAATAAGGCTTAACTAATTTGTTCAGATTATTGTGAAACTGTTTAAATTCCGGGAATAAATGAGAATGAGGGTGGGAGGGGAAAGGTTAACCTAAAATATGATCCAACTCTATAAACATTAATTTTTGCTCCCACTAAACTGCCCAATATTGTCCGCTCTAGTTACCACAAAAGTTGAAAGCGAGTTGACTTTTGAGTTATTAGTTTCAATACACTGTACAGTATACACAGCGGTCTGGAAGATGCAATGTATCTCAAGTAGTTCTTCTTTATTATTATACTATAGTCATTGTGTCACCTAGAGAAAGGTCACACCAGGGTATATTATTATGGAGATAAATATATGAAGTATGAATGAGCAAAGATACAACAGAACTACAGCTCTGCACTGCTCTGACTATTGAAGAGTAGAGCTGGTGTAAGGATGGACTGACACAGACAGTGATATGAAAGTAATTGTGGGTTTACAGTGCCATGAAGAATTAAAATAATATCCTCAAACTGGATATGTATATATACATATAGTATATATTTCACTTTATCTGTGTTTTTCAGTCCGTTTGTTCTTTGTATACAGTCGGATATTGTGACTGTCAGGCTGCAGGGCTTTATGGTGCCCGGTGACCTGGTATGGAAACACTAAACTATAACTCACTCACTCTCTCTTACTGTTATACCTTCTCTTCGCAGAAGTATTTTATGTATTTCACATTCTCTCTATGCTGTCTCTATTTCATGGTTGCATGTATTATCTCTTTCAGCTGCACGTGTACATTCTCTCTTATTTGTTCTCATAATTCTGTAATCACTACAGCTCACTCTCCACCGCCACCACCACCAACATCACTCAAACTAACTACCACCCACTATGCACCACCAATCTTCGTGAGGCCTATTAATAATTATGTCACTGCCAGTGTTCATGCACACCAATCACTTCCACCAGCACCATAATTACAACCATAACCACCATTACCAACCCAACTAAATGCTAAATGTTATACAAATGCCAAACAAATCAATATATAAGTAACACCCCGTTCCAAACAGTAATCATCAATTACATACCTCAATGTACTTGAATACACTAATGAAAACATATGGTCCTCCCGGAATTCGAACTCGGGACACCACACCCAGAACATAAGCACCTAAACCTTTACACCACCAACTCAGTTAAAGGTTGAGTACATGATCACGATTAATATCCATTTTCGAATTTTGGATACCAATCTAATCATACTGTATACTCAGACCCAACTGCATTATGGAAAGCATAATGTTTTAGTGAGAGGAAAGAACATAGAATGGGGCCAAGATCACTATGGACCAGCCTCGCTATACTAGTTCCTGAACCTATAAAAATAAGTAGCACCCCGTTCTTAACATTAATCATCAATTACAAACCCCAATGTACTTGAATAAACTAATGAAAGCATATGGTCCTCCCGGGATTCGAACTCGGGACACCACACCCAGAACATAAGCACCTAAACCATTACACCACCATAATTGAGAAGTGAACGAAATAGAAGTAGGCTACATGAGAGAAAATACATAATTTGATGGATAATGACTAAACAATTGAAGACAACAGAAGTAATATAAATTATAAATAGAATAACAAGTGAAATATAAGCATAAACACAGAATAGAAAGCTAAAGGAGAAAGAGCTAAGTGAAAAATCAAGGACAAGATAAAAGGGAGAAGTGGTATTTTGTGTTGACCTTACAGAAGTGGGGGGAAGGGGGAGAGAGGAGGCCAGATTGTGGAAGTGGGAGAAGGGGACAAGAAGGGAATGGAAAATAGGGAGGTAGAGGGTGATATGGCTCCAGTGTTGTTTTATATGTATGGAAAGAAAACAGTGTAAAGGGAAAACACATAACGCAACAGATACAGCAAGCTAAACAAGAAGAACAGTGAAATGTCCAATTTTCTCATCTTACTAACTCCTGGTCATCCTACATTGGACTTTGGTGAAAAATTTTCTGTTGCACTAGACATATCGAAGGCCTTTGATAGTGTCTGGAACAAATCCCTTATTTCCAAACAACCCTCCTACGGTTTCTATTCCTCCATCTGTGCCTTTGTCTGTAATTTCCTTTCCGGCCGTTCAATAGCTGCGGTTGTGGACGGCCACCGTTCACTTCCTCAACTTATCAACTCCGGTGTTACTCAGGGTTCTGTCCTATCTCTATTTCTCTTCATATTATTCATTAAAAGACCTTCTCAACTGCACCTCCATCCCCATTCACTCATATGCTGACGACTCTACATTAAACTATTCAACTAGCCTTCCACTACACCATACACAGCAGGAATTCAAAAACTCACCTAAGGAGGCCATAAAACACCTATCTTCTGATCTCTCTACTATCTCTAGTTGGGGCAGAGAAAACCGTGTTACTTTCAATGCTTCCAAAACTCAAATTCTCCATCTGTCTACTCATCGCCCCCTTCCAGAAAACTATGACCTACTCTTCGACAACATACAAATTAAACCTTCATCTTCTCTCAATATTCTCAGTGTCTCTTTTTCTTCTGATCTCTCTTGGAAAGATCATATTACCACTCTTACTAAAACAGCTTCCCAGAAGCTGGGTGTGCTCAACTGCCTCCAGGTGTTCTTTACCCCTGCGCAGCTTCTTGTTCTGTACAGAGGCACAGTGCATCCATGTATTGAGTATTGTTCACATGTGTGGGGATGATCCTCTCACACAGCTCTTCTAGACAAAGTAGAAAAGAAAGCCTTCCATCTCATTAACTCACGTCCAATCACCAATTCTCTGCAGTATATCTCTCTTCGCTGCATTGTTGCATATCTCTCATTATCCTACTGCTATTACAATAATCAGTGTTCCTCAGAGCTCTCTCAGTGTATACAACCCCCTATTCGTAGAGCACGTCGCAAACTCGTCTCGCAACACAATCTCACCCCTACACTGTGCAACTCTTCAACCCTAGAGTGAAACGTTATTTTCAATCTTTCTTCTATTCAACAGCTGAGCTCTGGAACTCTCTCCCAGAATCAGTCTTTCCCTTCATTTTGGCTCGAACGTCCCATGATTTTGGCCCTGTCACTCTTTCAACTCTGGGAGAGGCACTCGCTACAGGCAGTTCTGCCTATTGTCTCCCTCACTCACATATAACACAAAAATAAATGATGCCAGTCATAGTCAGTGCATCCAGAATCAAGGCTCTACTGAGTAAGTTTGATACATAACACCACTACACTACACAACACTACAACGTGCTGCCTGCCACACTACACTACACTGTGCAGCTGGGTGCACCAGTTACCAAACCAATATTTGCCTATATCTTTTCTGAAACGAAATTGATCTAATTTGAAACCATTGGTATGAGTTTTTTTGCTATCACTGAGCTTTAGTACATTTGTCATGTCCCCTTTGTTAGTCCCACTAACCCACTTGAACACCTCTATCATATCCCCTCTAACTCTGCGTCTCTCTAACGAATGTAAACCTAATTTCTTCAACATTTCTTCATACGGAAGATTTCTAATATTATGGATCATTTTTGTCATTCTACGCTGAACTCTCTCCAATGAATCTATGTCCATTCTGTAATGAGGACACCAACATTGGACAGCATAATCCATATGGGGTCTCACTAATGACAAGTAAAGTTTTAAGATAACATCAGCAGTTCTGTTACTCACACTCCTAGAGATGAACCCGAGAATCCTGTTTGCCTTATTACGAACGCGTATACACTGTTTTCTAGGCTTCAAATTATTGCTAACAAACACACCTAGATCTTTCTCGCAGTCTGAATTTTCTAATTCTAAATTAGCTAGTTTATATTTAACATTTGTTTGCATCTTCCCTATCTTTAATACCTTGCATTTGTCAATGTTAAACTTCATCTGCCAATTTACTGACCATTCATGTAAGGTATCTAGATCCCTTTGGAGGCACTCTATATCGCTATCTGAATTAATTGATCTCCCCATTTTAGTATCGTCTGCGAATTTACTTATCCTACTAGTTATACCTAAATCTAGGTCATTTATGTATATAAGAAACAACAGGGGACCTAATACCGATCCCTGGGGGACACCACTTTTGACTGCTCCCCACTCTGACTTTTTTTTTTTTTTTTTTTTTTTTATGTTGAGGTCACTGTTCCCTGCCAGTTAGGCTGAGCCTTAATTCACTGCTCTACAACGAGCCCTGCCATCTTCCTTCACATGACCATGGCCCAACGACCCCATCTCTGAAGCCACCTCGTTCCCGTGCTTCACTGTCTCACCCCTTACACTCGGACTCTCACACTTACACACACACAACGCCACCTGTTGAGCAGATAACTCACCATTGGTACCATTTATGACCTAATATGACCTAATATCCTGTGCCTCACCTTTCTCATCAATCTCTCATGAGGGACTCTGTCGAATGCTTTAATCTAAATAATGGATGAGCACTATCTACTGCTTCATATACCTCTGAGAAAAAGCTAAGCAAATTAGAAAGGCAAGAACGTCCCTGAGTGAATCCATGCTGAGAAGAATTTATTAAGTTAAATTTTACTAAGTGGCTTCTAATTTTCCTAGTAATAATAGACTCTAGCAACTTTCCTATGATTGATGTGAGACTAATGGGACGGTAATTGGTTGCTATCGATTTATCACATTTTTTGAAGATCGGAACTACATTTGCAAGCTTCCAAGCTTCTGGAACTAAACCTGTTTCTAATGACTTGTTAAATAAAAATGCTAATGGGCTACTTAACTCATCTCTGCATTCTTTTAATACTCTAGCATATACCTCGTCAGGACCAGGCGATTTTTGAGGTTTCAGTCTGTCAATATCCTTAAGTACATCATTTCGACTTATACTAACTGTACTTAACATATTTTCTATACTATCACTATATACCATATTGACTTCTGGAATCTGTGCCAAATTTTCATTAGTGAAAACGGAAAGAAACTGACTATTTAATGTACTGCATATTTCTAAATCAGTTTCTGTTATTTCTCCTATTGAAGTTTTTATGGGGCCTATTACATCTCTAACTTTAGATTTATATAGTTGCTAAAAAGCTTTATGGTTATTTTTTGAGTCACTGGCTATCCTTATTTCATAATTTCTTTTTGCTTTCCAGATTTCCTTTTTGATCTGTCTTGATAGAGTCTGATAGTATATCTGTAAATGATTTTCGCCTTTCTTTATTTTTCGATATATCATTTTTTTTTCCTATAAGATCGGGTGTATGTGATCCCTGTACAGTATATTATAATAGTGGTGTTCTCTCCGGATCTGTTAAGATGAGGGGTACGGGTGTATGTGATCCCTGTACAGTATATTATAATAGTGGTGTTCTCTCGGGATCTGTTAAGATGAGGGGTACGGGTGTATGTGATCCCCGTACAGTATATTATAATAGTGGTGTTCTCTCGGGATCTCTGGACTACTTTGTAAGTCTCACTGATGGATGAAGGTGCCATGGATAGTTCACTATAAATGTCTGGATGCACAGTTGCAAGCAGATACAGGTGGTGTGGCTAGTTGTCAGGCTCCTACAGATTAATTTATAGTTTGAAGGTGAATGCAAGAGTTTGACTATTTGTAGTCATGTTGGTAGCAGTGACTGTCATCATTCATTCACCATATTACTATAAAATAATCCCTGTTGGTTGTCAATTATGGCCAGCTCTTCCTACCGTTTGTATCTGCTTCATCTGCTTTGAACTGTACATGCGAGCGTAAATATAAACACACTCACACATTTTTCGCTCTCTCTCTCTCTCTCTGAGGTAAGTTAGTGCAACTGCCCCATTAGGTGAACACCCCCTGGACATACGACACTCGTATCATGCAAATGGTAATGACCTGCTTTTAAAACACACGTTACGACTCCATAAAACTACACATGCCTGGGGAAGGAAAGAGTTAATACATTTCGCTAATCTATGACTACCATTTGTAACATTCAATTACTTCAGCTTATTGGTAATGCAACACAATTCTCTCCTCTCCCTTTACCCCATCTAATGAACTCCATGATCAACCGTAACCGAGAGATAAAGTTTGGTATATTCCCCATTATTCCTACACCATTTGTCATTATACTTCAAACTTTTCACTTACAGCAGACATGTTCTACCGGCATTACTCACTCCAGGACCAGATGATTACCTTCAGCGAGGGGAAGGCTATGGTAGAGTCATCAGAAGTTTGGTTCTCATACATTTAACATTCCTGGGTGTCCTTTTCATTGTTGTAGTGTTACAAAAAGTTGTCTTTATTGTAATAACTCAATGGTTCAGGTGAGGTTGCACAAATATATAAATGGAAGCAGTGATAGTTTAGAAGCCTGGACCAGCTAATTACAGCCCTATAACATACAACCCTAATATCTCTCTGGTCTGGCTGAGTGGTGAGGGTGAGGGAGGCATTACTAGCACATAAGTTCCACATCAACCCCTTCCCTCCCTCCCTCTCTCCTTGGTTGACGTCTCTTATGGTGGGTAGTTAATGGGGGGGGGGGGATACTAGCGCGTGTTAATAATGAATGAAATTTGTTTATAAATGGAGCAGTGTTTGTTGAATGGTTGTTGATAAATGGAAAGCAGTGGTGGCTGCATAGAGAAGTGGTTCGTATTTGTGAAGGTGTCGGTTAAGTGGAGTAAGGGAAACAGCGGGGTGTTAATACTAGGAAGGTTTGTGAATGGCTAGGTCTATAGAGGAAGGTGTGTGGTGTATGAGGATAACAACAGAGATAGTGGCAAGGCCTACATATCATTACAGACAACCTACCTACATTAACCTATTACACACACACACCCACACGAGTATAATATATGAAGCTTTAAATGTAATTGGGATAATATCTCCCGACGATTACGCTTTCTGAACCGAAAAAGTTTGAGGTAAAATACGACTGAATGGTGATCCAATTAGCAGCCCCTGTTGACTACAGAAACACTTTGGCCGGAACATAAACAGTTTTGTACAAGTGTGTCGGTAGTTGATTGGTGGGGTACTATAACCAGTTTAACCCATAAATGTCGGGGCGCAACATAAGTCGAGTATTATAAATCTGGACTATCTGGCGGCGCTCGACATAGGTGGTGTGGCAATTTCAGCACATAATGTTGCTGAGAGAGAGAGACAAGTGGTGGCAGGAGAGTAGCGAGCGTATGACTGCTCCAGACCACCGCGGCGAACCTACTGACACGAATCCCACCTCCTCCCTCCCTCTCTCACTCGCTATATACGGAATTGTATGGGGAAAGTGCCGAATTACATGCTTTTTGCACTCGCGTTGCACGGTTGTTGCAAGAAAACTAGCCATCATAAAAGGATCGTTATGGTGTCATTGGAAAGCTCTGTTTATGCCCTTTCAGGGATAGATACTTGTTTTACGCTCTGCGTCTTATTTAGGCATGAAAATGATCACGTAAACAGCCCTATTTTGGCTAAAAACACCCCGCTGGGCGGTACATATAAATAAACCACCTAGGCCGCTCGTAAGGTGTTAATACCAGTGTCAGGAGTTACTTGCATTCAGTTTAGTATCTATGTATACATAAATAAGTTCATAATCATGCTCTTAATGATGTTCAGTAGCTCGCATTTACTCGGATTATTATCAAAAGATATGCACTGCGGGTGTTGGTCCTTTAACCCTTCTTTGGCGGCGCGCATCATATGTCGAATGAAAGAAATTTGGACTATGTGGCGGCTCACAACATAAGTCGTGTGGAATTTTCAGCACGTAATGTTGCTGAGAGAGAGAGACAAGTGGTGGCAGGAGAGTAGCGAGCGTATGACTGCTCCAGACCACCGCGGTGGACCAACTGACATGAATCCCACCCTCCTCCACCCTCTCACACTCGCTACATAGTGAATTGTGTGGGGAAAGTACCGAATTACATGGTTTTTGCACTCGTGTTGCACGACTGTTGCAAGAAAACTAGCGGTCATAGAAGGATCGTTGGGGTGTCATTGGAAAGCTCTGTGTATGCCCTTTCAGGGATAGATACTTGTTTTACGCTCTGGGTCTTATTTAGGCATGAAAATGATCACGTAAACAGCCTTATTTTGGGTAAAAACACCCCGCTGGTGGCAACATATTATTTACCGCCTAGGCCGCTCGTTAGGTGTTAATGGTGGTGATGCATGAATTAACATATTTATTTTTTATCGTGGTTGAGAGGTTCTACAGGAGCTGATAAATAACTGGTTATATATAATTTACCAAAAATATCACTCCGTAATGGCAAAAAAAACATTATTAACACCTTACGAGCGGCCTATGCGGTTTATTTATGTGTACCGCACAGCTGGGTGTTTTTAGCCAAAATAGGGCTGTTTACGTGATCATTTTCATGCCTAAATAAGACCCAGAACGTAAAACAAGTACCTATCCCTGAAAGGGCATAAACAGAGCTTTCGAATGACACCATAACGATCCTTGTATGATGGATAGTTTTCTTGCAATAACCGTGCAACGCGAGTGCAAAAAGCAGGTAATTCGGTACTTTCAGTACATAATTGAGTATGTAGCGAGTGAGAGAGGGAGGAGGGAGCTGAGATTTGTGTCAGTAGGTTCGCCGCGGTGGTCTGGAGCAGTCATACGCTCGCTAGTCTCCTGCCACCACTTTTCTCTCTCTCTCAGCCACATTACGTGCTGAAATTGCCACTCGAGTTATGTCAAGCGCCGCCACATAGTCCAGCTTTATTTAACTCGACTTATGTTGCTCGCCGCTAATTAAGGGTTAACAACACGCACTGGCAACGATGTGTGACGTCACACCAGGAATAGAGTGCGACAATATTTGGGAATTAATTAATTTCACGTCAGTCGCGGGCAGTGTCTCCTCACCCCTCGTCAGGAGCGGTTATGTTTGCCGAACTGCTGTGTGGTATTTGGGTGTTTTAACACACCTGGACAATGTATGTCTCTTCATAAATTTCCTGAGGAAGAACAGTATGTTAGAAAATGGTATATTTTTGTCAACCAGACAAGAATTTGGAATGAAAAACCAAAGTGTAGCTGTAGGCCTAGGCTATGTGTAGCCTACTTTACATTTCGAGGAGAGTGCATTCATTATTAAGCAACAGGTTACAATGGGCAAAGAGACTACATTTAAAGAGTAATGCTTTTCCTACAATCTCCACCCACAAGATACCTGCAGCTCTAATCGCTCTTCAGCTACCATAGCCTATTGCTAAACCATTCACCATTGCAGAAGCCAGCAGCAATGAAACGTCAAATTCAATATGGGTTGCATTCAAGGAGACTACTGCAGGACTTACCTCTGACCGGGTATAGGCCTAGGCTATACTAGTGTTTACTATACCCCTTTGAAATGACGGTCAAATTGGATTTTAGGTCACGTATGTGTTTTTTGTATTAGTGACAGTGATAGCGACACTGCCTGACTACTCGGTGAGTATGAATATATAAATGTAACAATAGAATAGAGTAATAATGCATTTTAGTAAGGTAAAATTGTTAAACAATAGCAATCTTTACACAAGAACATTATAGTAACTAGCCATCAAATTCCTTCCTTAGATTAAAATTTTGTAAAATCATGTCCTTCCCAAGCTGAATAAAACATCCCAAATTAATTAATTAACAGTAATACTAGCTTACTTTCTATAATAATAAATCAATAACATTAGAGTAGCAAAATTATTACTCTATTCTTGTGTTTTACTTATTCATTATTATTCACCATGTCTTCCTCCATTTTCTAATCTTTATTATCGCTTATTAATTTTATAAAATTATGTTTCTATTATCTTACCCTACTCTTCCATGTCTTCTTATTATTCACTGATAATATTATTTATGTTTTATTGTTATACATTTGCTTTTTCTCAACGTTTCTACAGTATTGAATTGATATGGGGTTATAAAATCATGGGATTATTTCAATCACACTCACGTTACTATTAATTACAAGCAATTTATTTTTATTTTTTTTGTGGTACATGGCTAGATACTATTTTCCGAACATTTTGATAACACTGTCACCTCTCTCCTTAATCGGGTCTGATAGTTACAGCTTTTTATAAGTCGGCAAACTTCAGACGCGATTTATTTTTTATTTTATTTTGGGCAACTATCATGTTCTGCGATAAATTACAAGCAATTTATTATTATTTTTTTGTGGTACGTGGCTAGATACTATTTTCCGAACATTTTGATAACACTGTCACCTCTCTCCTTAATCGGGTCTGATAGTTACAGATTTTTATAAGTCGGCAAACTTCAGACGCGATTTACTCCTTTTTTTATTTTGGGCAACTATCATGTTCTGCGATAAATTACAAGCAATTTATTATTTTTTTTTTGGGGGTACGTGGCTAGATACTATTTTCCGAACATTTTGATAACACTGTCACCTCTCTCCTTAATCGGGTCTGATAGTTACAGCTTTTTATAAGTCGGCAAACTTCAGACGCGATTTACTCGGTTTTTTATTTTGGGCGGTCAACACGTTCCGCGAATGAACGCCTCATATATATATATATATATATATATATATATATATATATATATGTATATATATTTATATATATGTACCGGTATATATATTTATATATATGTACCGGTATATATATATATATATATGTACTGGTATATATATTTATATATATATATACAGTATATATAGATACCCACACACACATACACATAGTTTTATTACCATTCATTATATTTTGTTTGACACCTTGTATATATATATATATATATATATATATATAGTTCTTCACGAAAGAACGATAGTAGCCTGATAAGCCAATGAAACTTCGGATATTCTCTACAGTTTTCGGCCGTGGTAATTAATACAATGACATTACAGTGACAGTGCGAATCGAATCGCTATTCTTAATTCATCTATTCTTTACAGGAAGGAATTACAGATTACAGGAATAATAGCTCAATCTAGTTGTTAGCCAGCTTACTGCTTTTAATTAGGTAGATACTTCCCTGCTGGGCAATACAGTATCTACACAGACCTTATAACTATTTACAAACCGCATAGTTCTATAAATTATTTTGTGTTAAATAAATATATATAGAAAAGCCACCAGTGTCTTTGCTTCAAATCAGTTACCTCTATGATTTACCTTTCAACATGTTTTTACAGTGTTAACCTGGACTACAAGCATTACAAGGAAAATCAAGGTAAGAGGCAAAAAGGTATCTTTAACAATATAATCCCCGATACATAAGTGGTTGGCAGCTTATTGGGATACGTGTTCCTTAATACAACACAGAAAAGACCTCCGAAGAACAATCATATTAAAAGCAGTAAAGAAAAACTGAAAACAGAGCAACTAGATTTACCAAACATTAATGAGCTAAATGGAAAGAAAAACATCGATGAATGATAAAGACATAGAAGTGGATTCAGAGTGAGGTGGTACTATATCACAGTGCCCAGCACATCAGCGCTGACCTCAGCATTCCCTTCACTGAGCCAATGAGTCACGGTGAGCCCGCGCGCCAGCAACTCGCCCCAGCAACTCAGCCAGAGACTCACACACGCACGCACGCACACCACGCCCAGGCAAGGGTATGACGTGTCTGTGAACTGTGACGTCACGGGAATTGGTGACGACATCAGGAGAAGCAACCAACTCTAAGGGATCACCACTTCAAACTTTATTCTACAACAGCTGACTAGAAGACTTCAAACATCACAGCATTAATTCAGCTTTGTATCGGTTAGTCAGAAATAACAATACAAATTAAATATACTAGTAACTAGTACTAGTAAAAATCCTGTCAACATAAACACAGCAAATGCCAGTGCCTTCTTTAAATTTTCTTTAGCAAATATCTCTACTTATTTACTCTACGAATTATAAAGTGTGACTATACGTACATTTTAACTCCATTTCGAATTAGTAAATTCAAGTCTTGCTTTAAGAACTTTTATTCTCGCACTAAGAAACTTATATTTTACTCCTTTTAATTCTAATTTCTCTCATTGAATTAAAATTTTAGGCCTACAGTAAATATTAGTTTACCAGCACAAATTTCTCAAGAAATTTATTTTAGCAGAGGATCATTTCTTTTCTCTTGCCTGTGTTACCTTACTTTCATTTTCTTAGTAAGAGAGTATTCTTATACAGTGCCTTACTAAGTTGAATTTTCCAGATTTTTCCTGTATTAATATTTCAACTGCTCACTCATCAGACTAACCACCTTCATTCATCCATACAAACTAACGTACGGGTGTGTGGTTAAGAGAAGTCCCCTTTTTCAAAAAATAAATAAATTGTGTACCAGTGCTAACATTTTTTTTTGTGGGATTATTTGTCTATGACATTCAGTCCAGCTACCTTTACCAAAAGTGTAGTTTTCCCCTATGTCCTTTAATCCTTTTGGCAAGAAGTCAACTCACCATGAGGAGGACTTAATTTCCTCAGACAGTACTACTGAGAACAACTCAGAAGGGGAATTAGAGGGAGCGGGTATTGAACCTCAGTCAGACACAGAGCTTGAGAAAGAAGTAGGGACAAAACTTTCTTCTGACCTTGACGACTTGACTGATCAACTTACTAACTCTTTCAAGGAGACATCGGGCCACCCCGATACATCCTCTAGCGCCTGCGGAACAGTTAAGGATACATTGGGTCACCCCGATAGAACATCCTCAAGCGCTAGCGCCAGCGCCAGCGAACCGTCATTGGTGTCCCAAGATCACCAACATTTCGCGAAACTCGAGGTAAAACGAGATACCTCCGGCACCCAGAGCCATTTCAGCTTACATCCTTCAATACTAGGTGGAGTCACCCTGCGATCAGGAAACACCTACTTTCCTGTAGTGTCGGCAGTGACACCTCCATCGGCAACGACTACCAGTACTTCATCTACAATAACGCCACCGACTAATTCCACAGCAATCATGACAGGTCAGCCGCCACCACCGAAGATAAATCTCATGCAACGTGGGCAAGACATCACCTACTTTACCGGAAAAGATTGTCCAAACTACCCGGGAGGAGTTCTTATCTTCTTGCGGACCATCGAAGACCTCATGAGGAATAGTGACATAACGACAGATGAAGACAAGATAGTGTTTGTAAGAGGATACCTGAAAAGCGGCTCCAGACCCGCACTCGCAAAGTCCATCCTAGGTTTCCGGACCAAGGACTATAGTGCATGGAGAACATATCTGATTGAATGTTTTGGAGACGGCAACCAAGGAGGAGCATTGGCTTTCGTACACAGAATGGCCCACAAATTTGACGAGTCCCTTGGTAAGCGAGACATGCTCATGGCCCAAGTCATTGCAGGAGATGTCGTCGTAGATGCCGAGCAAAGATTTTACACTTCAGATTGGGTAGATCAGGGAGCACAAACTATGACCCTGAAAAATCTAAGTAAATTCCTAGAATACATGGTTTTCGTATGCGCACTGCCTACCACTCTTAGGAAGGAAATCATGAAGACTAAGTTTAAATCAACCAGTAACCTTCAGGAGTTTGTGGCAAAGAAAGCATTCAAAATCTCCACAGATGTAATACCAAAAGCCTTCGTAAGCCCAGTAGAAGCTTATGGGACCAAACCCAGGCAGGCTACAAGCTCAAGGAACCACACCATCTGTGAACACTGCCAGAAGAAGGGCCATGACAAGAGATCATGCTGGAAACTGCACCCGGAGCAAACCCCGGACAGGTACAAGAAGAAGACGACACACACAGCTTCCGGTGGGGCATCACACAAAGCTAGACGAGCACAAGGATCCCCCACAAGCCAAGGAACACAAAGTCCGAGGAAGAGCTGTATGATCCATGGAGAGAAGGGACATTCCACAGAAGACTGCCGAGCAGCCAAGGATCTAGTCAGTAAGTACCACAAACGTTCGTCGGGGGAAGCTCAGGGCAGGACGCCCGAAAATCAAACGTAGTAAAGACTACTCCGTTACCTACCAATGTACACTCGTCGCCCTTACACGTGCCCTCTATCGTTGCGGCTGTCACACGAGTGAACATTATGTCAATTCCAGCAACGGTAGGTAACAGGAAGATCTCTTTGGCTCTTGACTCCGGTGCCTGCGCCAATGTCTTGTCCTACGAGTTATTGATAAATCTTCAAAACCAGCTTAAGTGCAACTGGACACTTAAACTCCCAGACATGCAAATTAAAGGAGTTACACGGGATACCCTACAACTAGTTGGTATGGTGGACATTCCGTTTAGATTCACACGTCGCGGAGACCCGAACATCAAGACAAGGTTTTACGTGATAAAGGATTTTCCACTCCCAGCTGATGGCCTCATCGGCATTGAAACGATGAAGGACAACCGCATCGTCTTAGATCCTTCCGAGCAGAGTATGACATACAACCGCCACACGTATTCTACAATGCAGAATCCACGACCTCTCCTTCACTCAACCATTGCAGCGACTGTACCAGCAAGCATGGACAATTTACCTGCGCGGTCCTTGGGGTTCCCTACTCCAAGTATCCAGAGTGTTGGATCAACAGGTCAGGGTTCTCGGTTGTATCCCATAGTCGTTTCCGGAAAACAAAGGAATCGTGCTAGAGAGGGTGCACACCTTCCAGTTAGGTTACCCAAACTAAAGAAAGGCACGGATGCAATCTGTCTAAGTGAAAGTGCATGTGTAAAGGGACTAGCTCTCGAGTCAACCTTGTACAAGTTACACGATAACTCAAGGGCGGAGATACTAGTCTACAACAGATCTAATGGTCCAATTACGCTGAAGTCCGGTTGTACCATCGGTAAGGCTCTTGTGTACGACTATCCAGTAGATCCAGAACCCCCGGAGTGGCCCTCCGCTCAAGCGCCCATAGCTGTGATGACAGCATCGAAACCTTCCAAAATGTCAGAATCAGATCCTATCAAGCTGCACCTCAAGAATGTAGACTTTCCAGAACTGGAGGACTCCCTTCTGAGCTTACTACAGCGGTTCAGAGATGTCGTTGCGCTCCCAGGAGAACGACTAGGTAAAACGGATCTGACAACGCATTCCATACCCCTAAAACCAGACACCAACCCCGTCTACACAGCGGCATACAGATTGCCACACTGTCAAAGGGATGTGGTTAAAGGGATGGTAGACGACATGCTTGAGCAAAAGGTTATCCAACATTCATCCTCGCCATGGAATTCACATCTTTTCCTGGTTCCTAAGAAGGATGGAGGATGGCGCCCAGTGATTGATTATCGCAAGGTCAATCAAGCAACCATACCTGATAGATTCCCCATGCCTGTACTGTCCGAGCTACTACAAGGCATTGGAAAAGGGAATACAGTGTTCAGTACGCTAGATCTCCTCAGCGGGTACTGGCAAGTTGGAATGGATGAAAAGTCAACGGAAGTCACTGCTTTCTCGACCCCGAGCGGACACTACGAATGGTTACGCATGCCTTTAGGGTTAAGAAACGCACCCCTCACCTTTCAAAGGTTAGTCAACAACCTTTTTGCGGGCCTCTTGGGTGACTCAGTCTTTGCCTACCTGGACGACATCATAATCTGTAGTAAAGATCATGATTCTCATTTCGAAAAACTCCAACAAGTAATGTAAAGACTACAAATGGCAGGTTTACGTATCAAGATCAGCAAGTGTGACTTCCTTAAAAGAAAAATCAAGTTCCTAGGTCATCAAGTAGACGTAGAAGGAATCCACACTATGGATGATAAGATCCGTGCGGTACAAAATTTCCCACGACCGAAAACTGTAGAGAATATCCGAAGCTTCATTGGCTTATCAGGCTACTATCGTTCTTTCGTGAAGAACTATGCGAGTCTGGCAAGGCCTCTGACCCAACTGCTCCGAAAGGAAGCACCGTTCGAATGGGGCCCAGAGCAAGAGGAAGCCTTCATTAGCCTTAAGCAGGCTCTCACCTCTACACCTGTCTTAGTTTTCCCTGACTATGATCAACCATTCACACTTTGCACCGATGCATCCCTCAAAGGTCTTGGAGCTGTACTGATGCAGCCAGATGAACGAGGCAAAATGCGAGTCATTGGTTACGCAAGTAGAGTGTTGAATGATGCCGAGACTAGGTATCACTCTACGGAATGGGAAACCCTTGCAGTAGCTTGGGCCCTGAAGCATTTCCGAGATATCATCCTCAGCTATCCGATCGATCTCTACACAGAAAATGAGGCGGTCACGAAGATATTCAAGGGTGGTAAGAATCTCACTGGCAGACTAGCACAGTGGTACGAAACGGTATTACAGTTTGATCCGACTCTGTATCATATCAAAGGTCTGGCTAATGTGGCGGCGGACGCACTCTCCCAAAATGTGCAAGTGGCCCCAGTGATCCAGCTACCGACGCTAACACATGCCCAGGTGCAAGAAGAGCAACGCAACGATCCTCTGTGGTCCACAGTCATCTATTATCTGGAATCAGGTGATGCTACAACTCTCCCAGCACTACCGGTCCCCCTCACGCAATTCAAATTGCAGGACGGACTTTTGGTTAGAGTTATTCCCAAAGCCATTGACACACGAACCCGTGTAGTGATTCCAGATACTCTCACTGAAGCAGTACTTCAACAGCAACATGATGCTCCCCAAGCTGGTCACCCAGGATGGGACAGAACACTTGACGCTACCAGAAAGAAGTACTACTGGGAAACGATGAGAAAGGATATTGAACAACACATAGCAAGATGTCTCTCCTGTGCCCAGCACAAGGGAACCTGTGATGGTCCCGCACCAATCTTGGAGTATCCAACGCCTTCACTTCCATTCGACACTGTATCAGTGGATTTGCTGAAGTTGCCGCGGAGTCACCAGGATTCACAGTATCTTCTGGTATGTGTTGATTTCTTCTCAAGATTCGTAGTTCTAGCCCCGCTTAAAACTAAAACAGCGGATGAAGTTGCTCATGCACTAGTAACGCATCTCATCTGTCCGTTCTCCTGCCCTAAGACTCTCCTCTCAGACAACGGGTTGGAATTCAAGAACCAGGTGATTGCAAGTATCTGTGATATCTACAATATCAAGCAATCGTACATTGCAGCATACCACCCAGCCTCAAATGGGTTGGTTGAAAGCATGAACAGGACCCTCCTAGAAGTCCTACGCCATGTAACAAACCCGCTCCAGGAAGCGTGGGAAGACTGGCTTCCACAGGTAGCAGCTTGTGTAAACGGCTCTGTAAACTCCTCTACAGGTAAGACGCCACACTACATAGTCTATGGACAGGAAAAGATTCTGCCATATGAACTACTCTCCAAGCCTAGCACACCAGTCTACAATCTAGAGGACTATGCTAAGAGACAACTCCAGGTCTTTAGCAAGATCCACCACCAAGTCCGAGATCATTTACAGGCATCCCGTGCAGAAATGATAAGGAAACAGCACAAAAGAGCACAGCAAACTGTCCTTGACATAGGTGACAAAGTTATGTGCTAGATCCGACGAGAATGTCTAAGCTCTCGCCGAAGTATAGTGGACCCTATGTCGTTACGGACACAACATCCGGTAACAAGTTTGAGGTTCGAGACCCTACCACTAACAAGGTCGAAGTAATCCATGGTGATAGGTTGAAACGTATGAGTCCTGAACTCCCAGCAGATGGAGCAATCACACCTATTCCCTCACCTTCGACGGTGCAACCCACTGCACCCCTGTCGACTGACTCCGCGAACGTCAATGAGTATAAGCGGAAGCTCCGTTCTGCTAGCAGAGTGGATCATTGTTCTATTGAGATAGCATATCTAAGAAACAAGCCGCACACCCAGGTGTGTAGAAAAGACTAAAACCAAACCAACTCACCGTTCTGTTAACGTCACACTTCTAACAGAGCAGGCCGCTCACCCAAGTACATCCTACTGGGCGAGTGAAGTATTCAATTAGTACACATTTCTAATAGATTATTCTCCTTTCGTCAAAGATGAACTGGTTAATGAAAACACTTCTACTACTTGGAACACTAATAGTGGCTGATGCAGCATCACCTTCGTTGCTGAAGCCCGGCACCCTTGTTGCCCAAGTAGGGAGAGTGCTAATTGCGGAAGATGTAGTAGCAGTTCAGTATAATTTCGGAGATCTCTTTGACATTCCCCGTAGTGTTGAGACGCTTCAACGTCGCCTAGACAAATTACACTCTACATTTACCTTCCTACTGACTAATCAGACACTGCCCCGTGACTTACGACTTACAGTTATACTCCAACGCTCACGTGTAGCTCGTATGAATCGTAACTTACGGAAGATCCAATTGGTCCTGCCTGAAGACCCTATCCAGGTAGCCAAACACGCTCACTCACGGCGTACAAAGAGAGGACTTTTCAATTTTGTTGGCTTGATCTCCCATGAGCTCTTTGGAACAGCCCAAGCTTCTGATGTTGAAAAGCTGGGAAAGAGACTTAGTGTACTGGAGACAGCAGCAAGAGCCATGAATAGAGTCTTGAAGTACGACTCAATAGCAATGACGGATGTCTTCACGACAGTTAACTCGGTAATTACGACTATTAATAACTTGACACAAGTTGTTAATTCTCTAGTTTCTGATGGACATTCCACAGATAAAGTAATTTACTTGTCAGAGATCTTGCAAGCTACTGAGGATGATGTTAGCGATTTATTTCAGGGTACGAAGAGGGTTCTAGCAAATCTCGTTGATGCTGCCCTAAGCCGAGTCACCAGTGACCTAGTGCCTGTAGAACATCTCAGTATGGCAATTGACATAGCGAAAGATCAGTATTCCCTGATGCCGCTATTTGATGCAGGTGAATGCGAGTTCTACAACCCTCTACTGGAAGCAGTTCTTACGCACTCATCCATTTTAGTCCACATTCCGTTCAAGTCCCCACATATGTTCAATGCTTGGAGGATTATTCCGTTCCCGTTTCTCTTAGACGGAAGATTACTAACCGTGACTGACACAGCAGACATGATGCTCGTCTCCAACGACCTTCAACTTGTGACTGTGACTGACAATGACGCACTTCACTTATGTCGGTCCTCGTATCTTCATCTATATGTGTGTCCAGCGTATGTGTTTTCCTTTACATCCCCGGACAAAACTGCATGCGAACTTACTTTTACTCAAGCCACTGTGACTGACACTGGAGCTATGAAAGACTGTACGTACGCCCCAGCTCCTGAGCTCCCCGTGTTTCATAAACACTTGCTAGATATTCAGTTCTTTTACTTCCCTAGACAGACCCAGGTGTCTCTCATTTGTAAAGATTCTAGAAATGTATTTCATGCACAAGGGATGTATCAGGCCCCTGATCACTGTGAAGTAAAGAGTTCACTCATTCATACTCTGCCTTCTCATCAGCACCAAGCCCTGATTACTAACCTCTCTTCTGAGTTCATCCCTCTTAACATTTCTATCACAAGCAACTCCTCAGACCTAATCATCAAGTCACGTAGCATTAAAATGTTAAATGCATTTAATTCTTCTGAGTTTACTAATCTCATTGGTTCATCTCTCCCCATGTCCATCAGCCCAGACGTTCTCTATCCTACAGTACTAACCCCTACCTTGGCTCTCTCAGTAATAATTCTAATCCTTGTAGGCCTCTTCCTTCGCCTATCTTTTAGGGTTGATCGCCTGACTCGTAGACGTAAGGCTAAGCTGGCAACTGCCGAAGCGACTGTGTAAGTTAGTCCTTACCCTTTCATACCTTCTTAGGCATTGCTATACACTGGGAATAGGGTTATGTAAGTCATAGGGATGATAGGGATAATATGTATGTTCGGTGGGCGTCACTTTACGTGGCCGAGTGGTGTAACAGCGCATATTGAGCGACTGTACACTCTAGGGTAACTCATATAATCACGTGTATAACTCACACCCTTATAACAATTATTCACTTACTTAAGTATACTACTGTACATTCTAAGTGGGCATGATCTCCCCTATAGAAGATCACCCCACCTATAAAGGCCTTGGTACAATTCTTGCAAGCTAAGCAGGGGTTCTCACGCTCCCTTTAGAGAATTGCAGCAACACCAAGATCATTGCTAGCAACTAATATCGTATGACTCCACACTGGTATGAAGCCGGCACGCTCGAGCCCCCAGTCTTGGACCAGTAGCAGAACAGCCACCCATTAGGAAGGTTACCCCTTCAAGTGGCCGTGGTAATTAATACAGTGACATTACAGTGACAGTGCGATACTGTGCAATTAGTGTGTGTACCGTTTACCTATTTTCGCTATTCTTAATTCATCTATTCTTTACAGGAAGGAATTACAGATTACAGGAATAATAGCTCAATCTAGTTGTTAGCCAGCTTACTGCTTTTAATTAGGTAGATACTTCCCTGCTGGGCAATACAGTATCTACACAGACCTTATAACTATTTACAAACCGCATAGTTCTATAAATTATTTTGTGTTAAATAAATATATATAGAAAAGCCACCAATGTCTTTGCTTCAAATCAGTTACCTCTATGATTTACCTTTCAACATGTTTTTACAGTGTTAACCTGGACTACAAGCATTACAAGGAAAATCAAGGTAAGAGGCAAAAAGGTATCTTTAACAATATAATCCCCGATACATATATATTTATATATTTTTATAAGTGTTGTACATTGTGGCAAAGATATATAACTGAATAAACATTCTCATATATTTACATAACAAAAACAATGCATGGAAACAATTGCGCATAGCTCGCGAACCAATTATGCTATATTATTATTTTTTTCACCATTAGAAAGAGCATAATTTTCCGATGACGGTGATATAAAGTTATATACGTATCCGAGCAAATAAACCAACGCCAAGGATGGGAACAGCTCGGAACCCGGCTAGCATCGGCGGAACTGAGACAGGTGAAGCGTAAATATTTGCATTTTGGCTCTTCATTTCAAATAATCATAGCGCAAAAAGTATTTGTCGTAGGAACTTCTAGTTTGTTTTATACTCATCAGCATTATTTGCCGTATTCATACAGCCTAAATTTAAAACCATACACTTCGTAGCAACGAAATAAATCGAAAATATTATAAACCATATCAATCAAAATCATATTTTTTTTTTTCGGTCACTGCATGGAAACAATTGGGCATAGCTCGCGAACCAATTACGCTATATTATTTTAGTTTTCACCATTAGAAAGAGCATAATTTTCCGATGACGGTGATTTAAACAGTTATATATGTATCCTAGCAAATAACGCAACCACGAGGTGGGGAACAGCTCGGAACCCGGCTAGCATCGCCGGAACAGAGATGGGTAAAGCGTAAATATTGGCATTTTGGCTCTTCATTTCAAATATTCATAGCGCAAAAAGTATTTGTCCTAGGAAATTCTAGTTTGTTTTATACTCATCAGCATTATTTTCCGTATTCATACAGCCTAAATTTAAAACCATACACTTCGTAGCAACGAAATAAATTGAAAAAGTTATAAACCATATAAATAAAAATCATAGTTTTTATTTTTTCGGTCACTGCTTGAGAACTATTGAAGAAAAATAATTTCTGTTTCCAGATTTGGAAAGAGGAGAAAACATACTATTATTTGAGCAACAACAAATATATGGTCTTCACTCACAATTTAGAGCTAGGACGGTGTGAAGATAATTGCATGGGAAATAATTGTATTCCGGACTCATTTACACTTTCATATTTCGATTTATTTACATTTTGTTTTGTTTTATCATATACTATAAATATTCCTCTTTCCATTGACATATGATACATCATAATAAACAGCATTCTGGTGGATGAAAATACAGAAAAACACAAGGCTTCGAAAACTCGCCCAGCCTGGTATTTCATGGCAAATTTAGAGAAGGTCTTACCATAAGTTACATATTTAACCCTCTCACATCCTTATGACGCAGAGGTTGCCAGATTAGCAATAAGAAATAGATTACTCTCACTTATAATTACCTCTCCAAAATTAGTTTTCTGCCCACAGCTAACTCAAAGACAACTGCAGAGGTTGAAGTAAATAAACTAAAGGTTTATAAATACCCTGGACGGTAACAAAGGTTTTAAAGTATCCCTAATAGGCTCAAAAATTGCGTCATGACGTGAGAGGGTTAAGTTACCGAATGCGGGAGGGCTAACAAGGCTCATGAGGTTTATTGGAGTGCCTGTGTCGAGTGATAGTTCTATATCATGAGTACCACACCTAGCAGGTAACATGAGTGTATTTCCCTTAACACTGCTAATTGTCATAGTTCTACGTTTGGGTGTTTGGCAGGATGCATGCTTTAACTCAGAGGAGTGCTTTTGTTTAATGACACTTCTCTGGGTACCTAGTGTGGTAGGGTGATTCCACCCCGATGAAGAAGTAGGTTTATGTGTAAATAAACACTGTTGAGAGCACCTCTGATTGTTATAAATAGGCTCCATAGTGTTGAGTGTCGTGGGGTAAACATGAGTATATTGTGTGAAGAGGAGGGGTGAGCCTAGTGAAAAGTGAGAGTGACAGAGCGGTGGTCGTGTGTGTGGAGTTTAGGAGGATATATCAAAGGGAAGAGGGGGAGGTCGGCGTCTGACCAGGTAGTACAAAGGGGAGGGGGTGGGGTACAACAGTTTGGTATTGTGATAGTGTTTATGCGTGTGTTTTCACTTATTTTTTTCACTGTGTGGTGTGTGTTTAAATTAAATATTAGCGAATGTATACCTGATGCAGTTGATTTGGCATGATCAGTAGGTGGTGTGTAGACAGGAAAGTAGACTGTAGTTGCTGTGTAGAGATGATCAGCGTCGTACGTAAGGCAGGCAGGGGCGTTGCGTTGGTGGTGGTGGTGGTGTGTGTAGATGGCTGGGAAGGCAAGTGTCGCTATGTCTGCTTCACTCAAGGTGTCTGATGCCACTTTCCCACTGGTGCGACAACTCACGATTTTCGTCGCTGACACCAATAAATTGGCACATTCGTGACATGTCTCAACACCTCTCATGACATTTTTTTTGACTCTGAAGGTCTCTCAAGGCCTCGCAAGGGCCCTCGCAGGTCGTCGCAAATGTTCGGACAGTTCAAAATTTTGGACGAGGACTCACAAGGATTGGTTACCCTCGCAAGCATCGTCGAGCATCGCCGAGGAATCTGCTAGGGTTTCTGCGATCATCTGCGACATCGGCGAGACTGCGGAGTTTGTCGCACAAAAAAAATCTTTGAAATTTTCCAAAACGTCGCACGACGGATCGCCGATGCTCTTGGATGTTCCGAGAACATCGACGATCATCGGCGATTTCCTCGTCAATTAGTCGTCGACGTGCGCACGAATACTTGTCGAGAGTATACCCGCCAGGGGTATGCTCTGCACGAGGCCTTGCGATGGCGCCGAATGCTCAAGACACACCTCGCCGAGGCCAAAGAGGACCTTCGGCGAGGTGTGTAACAACAAGGGATTATCTACCTGTCAGCGTGTTTGTTTTTCAGTTATCTGTTGTTGTCGCACTGACACTTGAGCTAGCAATATTTACAAGCAATGTTGGTGTGAAACGTACACAAATTTAAATATATTTAATTATAAAAAGCAACATATGTTTAACTTTACTATATTTACCTATTTATGCAAAACATTCCCAAGTAAGTTATAAATAACTTGCTCAGGTTAAATTGACGGGAAAAGCGTTCTTGTGACAGCAATTCTCCGTTCTCCTTTTTCATCTTATATGCATCGAGTACCCAAGACATTTGTCCATCTCAATTCTTATAAATAAATCAAAAGAAACACACGGCTTAACTCTTATTTAGCGGGGTCGGACTTAAGTCCGATACGAGAAAATTGGACTAAATGGCGGGGTCGGACTTAAATCCGTGGGCGTATTTCCGCCCTAATTTTGGTGGAAAGCGAAACTTGGTGGTCAGGCGGTGTACTACAAGGGCCCACCCACACATCCCCACTGCGTGACCGTGACTAAGTGACCCTCAAGCAGCCATAATGGAAGGTCAAGATTTGCCCGTGTTCGATTCGGTGGCCGCCAATCCCTAGTGCGTCGCGCCACCCTATTAAGCACGCCCGGCTCACCACCCAGAAACTAGATATCATGCTGAACTCTTCAGAACTTTCTAATAAGCTGTTGGATGAAACCGTCGAAGGTCTGGGTGAGAGTTTTGGTAGTGTGGATGACTCGGAAGACGAAAATAACCCGATCATAGGCTTTCACCCCAAGCATAATTTGTGTGGGGTGGATGTTGTGGTTGATATTGGACAGACCCTTGAGCAAATTGGAGACGTTCCTGATGAAGAACATACTGGTGTGGGTGTTGGTAAGTACAGTTTATATTTTATAATTGCTTGAAAATGTGATTGCAAGCATTTTATCACCTTACGAGCGGCTGGTGGAGTATATTTCACTGTGCCGCCCAGCGGGTTGTTTTTTTTACCCTAAATGGGGTTGTTCCGTGCTCTTTTTGATGCATAAACAAGACCCAGAGCGTAATACAAGTATGTATCCTGAAAGTGCGTAAATTGAGCTTTCCAATGACACCTGAACCATCCTTTTACGATCACTGGTTGTCTTTCAACGATCGTAAAATACGAGTGCAAAAACCCTAAAATACGGTAATTTCCTTATAGAATTCCCTGTGTGGCGAGCGGTCTTGAGGTAATTTATGCTCCTAATCACCGCTCCGCTCTCTCTCAGAGCACATTACGTCCTCAAAATTGCACTCTACAAGAAATTTCCTTTGCATTTATAGCGTATTATTTGCAGGCGTTCGGTAAATTTCTTACGGTAATACAAACAACCAAAGATTGAATATTTGTGCTTGGCATTATATGATTGTAGAGAACAGATGTAGGCCTACCGTATATATTATGTTTTCATATATTATATGATATATGTGTAACATTTTTATATTATCACTACTCTCTCTCTCTCTCTCTCTCTCTCTCTGTCTCACTCTCTTTGTTTGTACTCCTTTGTACTCTCTTTGTCTGATGTAGGCCAGGGCACGCCCCTAACTAATCTCTTCCCTCCCAGGGGAAATCACACCTAGCAGATGTTTTTGACCTCCCCTCTCTCTCTGTCTGTCTTCCTCTCTGGGTCTACCTATACTGCATGTGACATTGAAATTGCTTGAGAGTTTGATTGCAAGCATTTTATAGCGTATTATTTGCAGGCGTTCGGTAAATTTCTCACGATAACCAGGGTGTATGGTACATTTCTCACGATAATACAAGCAACAACGAAGCTTGGCGAAGATTGTGGTCTACAATATACCTTTTTATAATTGCATGTGTCCTTGTAATTGCTTGAAAGTTTGATTGCAAGAATTTTATAGCGTATTATTTTCAGGCGTTCAATAAATTTGATAAATATATCAAAATAAGTCCTGTGGGACTATGAAATAGCTATTATTGGACAAGGACAATATTTTGTTCATCCCTCCACTGGAACATCAACAACAATGTCAACAACGTATCGCCGTCGGCAATCGTAAGATTCAGAGTCGTAAAGATTCCAGGACGAGCTCATTAGAAAATGAATGAATGAAATGAATGAGTGTGCAGTACTGCCAATACGTATAGCGACTTCCGCTAGATCTAGAGACCTTTACTTCGATCTAGCAGCAATGACTTACACTAGCGGTTTTGTTTTGAAATTTCAGAACAATTTCGAAGTGATATTATATGGATTTTGCCAATTCATATTTCTAGTGGTATTTATCATGTCTTACATCTAACAATATATGCTAGCGGATTTAATTTCAATTGGTAACCCTCCCGCTCGAGTCGGCTCCAAGAAAATCGAAAATGGTGGCACTTTAGTAAACAGGTGATAAACAAAACCGCATGCGTATCGGTTTGGTGTATCGGTATTATGGTAAGTTGGCTACCTACTATTGTTTATACGATATAGTAAGTAATGATAAGTAAATTATTATATATTATATATAAAACAAAAACAAAATTCCTGCAAAGCAAGCGAAACAGAGAGAGAGAGAGAGAGAGAATGCAGAAACTGAACTGAAGAAAGAGTGAAAAAGATATAATAATACAGAAATATTACAAGCAAATAAATGAAATAGAGGGATTAGTTAGAGAAAATAATAATGAGAAATACATAATACGGATGAGGAAGAGGGAAAGCGAGCGAGCCAGAGAGAGAGAGAGAGAGAGAGAGAGAGAGAGAGAGAGACAGGAAGAGTGAGAGAGATTAGAGAAAATAGAGAGATTGCAAGCATTTTAAAGCGTATTATTTGCAGGCGTTCAGTAAATTTCTTACGGTAATACAAACAATGAAAGATTGAATATTTGTGCTTGGCATTATATGATTGTGGGGAACAGATGTAGGCCTACCGTATATATTATTTTTTCATATATATATGATACATTATTTATGTAACATTGTTTTATTATCACGACACTCTCTCTCTCTCTTGTCTCTTCCTCTCTGGGTCGGTTACCTATAGCCTACATTTATATTTGCATGTGACCTTGAAATTGCTTGAGAGTTTGATTGCAAGCATTTTATAGCGTATTATTTGCAGGCGTTCAGTAAATTTCTTACGGTAATACAAACAACCAAACAACGAAAGATTGAATATTTGTGCTGCACATCCCTCATACGAAATACCATTCCCACCGTATAGAGAGAATACAGAAACTGAACTGAAGACAGAGTGAAAAAGATATAATAATACAGAAATATTACAAGCAAATAAATGAAATAGAGGGATTAGTTAGAGAAAATAATAATGAGAAATACATAATACGGATGAGGAAGAGAGAAAGGGATCACAAGAGAGGGAAAGCGAGCGAGCCAGAGAGACAGACAGACAGGAGGAGTGAGAGAGATTAGAGAAAATAATAATGAGAATTACATATACGGATGAGGAAGAGAGAGAGAGACAGAGCGCGCGAGAGAGGGAAAGCGAGCAAGCCAGAGAGAAAGAGAAACAGACAGACAGACAGGAGAGAGAGAGAGAGAGAGAGAGAGAGAGAGAGAGAGAGAGAATACAGAAATAAGGAGAAATAAGAGAAAAATAAGACCGATTACCGAAGGAATACTAGACACGCTAGAGGCCGAAGTCAGGCCAAAGCGAACGCAACCGAACGCGCCTGGGAAATAGACCAAAAAGTACCTCCTCATCCTCACCTCTTCCCACCCTCCACACTCATTCATAACATCCATTCATAGACTTATATGGGGAGACGAAGAGTTGCTCTTCCCAAAAATGATCGTTTCGTTCGCATTGGAGCCATAGTAACGGCGCTAGGGCGAGTGAAATTGAGCGAATATTTCGGGATTATGCCCGCTGAGCGGTACAGTGTAAAATACCTTACCACCCGCTAAATAAGGGTTAACGTAACTTAAAGGATACAGCCTTAAGGACATCGCTAGGCTACGAGCCTGTCTTGCTCAACACCAGTTCCTTACCTAGAATATCCCAGCTAGACATTATTAACCCTTCTTTGGCGGCGCGCATCATATGTCGAGTGAAAGAAATTTGGACTATGTGGCGGCTCACAACATAAGTCGTGTGGCATTTTCAGCACGTAATGTTGCTGAGAGAGAGAGATAAGTGGTGGCAGGAGAGTAGTGAGCGTATGACTGCTCCAGACCACCGCAGTGGACCAACTGACATGAATCCCACCCTCCTCCACCCTCTCACACTCGCTCCATAGTGAATTGTGTGGGGAAAGTACCGAATTACATGGTTTTTGCACTCGTGTTACGCGGTTGTTGCAAGAAAACTAGAGGTCATACAAGTATCGTTGTGGTGTCATTGGAAAGCTCTGTTTATGCCCTTTCAGAGATAGATACTTGTTTTACGTTCTGGGTCTTATTTAGGCATGAAAATGATCACGTAAACAGCCCTATTTTGGGTAAAAACACCCCGCTGGTGGCTACATATTATTTACCGCCTAGGCCGCTCGTTAGGTGTTAATTGAGTAGACACATATTAGTATTTAATATATGCCCTTTGATATGTATGCATTATTATTCACAAGCATTTATTAGTCTAGGTTGTTGCTGAGCCGCACAACCATAGTACGCTGTTTCGTTAATGAGGAAGTACTTCTTTTAGTGGCGAACTTTACTATCGTTGCGCATTTATAGTATTCTCGTGTCAGTTAACATTATATGTCCTATCTTTCTGTGTATTCCATTTACACGTGTGGTGTCCTGCCTCCTGCATTTATTTAATCTAAGATACGAGCATCTTATGAGCATCAGACATTCTTCAGAAGTTTCCAGGTGTATGCTGTAGGACTATACTTCACTTGCTTTCAGATAGGAGTGAAGGGTTTATTATTGTTTAGAGTAACTGTATTGAAGCATCTTTTTATTGAATTAAATCTTGCAGTTAATTAATTGATCTTTCCCTAGATTCTTGTTTATGCATTTTAACGTAACTTGCATCCTGTGTGTTATCAGGCTATACCAGTGTGGGTTACCTGAAGTAGAGTATATTTATGCCCAGTTAAGGATACCCCGTTATCACAGATTAACTCGGAAGGGTATAGGTGTTTTGTTCGCCGGCATATAAGTTCAAGGGTTAGGATCTAGCGTACCGTTGTTGCATAGTACCCTATTACTAGTCCACTCTTTAAGTGCCCTTGTTTTATTCGTAGCCCCAGTCGTAACAAGGGTAAATAAATGGGAACTGAAAGAAAAACACAATGCGATGCATAACTATATTAGAGAGCTAATTGGGGAAAAAGTGCAGGGCATTTGTATAGTGAAGATGAAGTTAAAGATCTATCTATCTATCTATCTATTGTCTGACGCCGTGATCCCCGAAAGGGTGGTCACGAATGAACTGCCCCCATGCACCTCTGTACCCAGTCAGTCGACACCCCTCCTCCCAACCAGCACTGCCTTCATCCATATACTTCCTCCCTCCATCATTCCACCTCTCGTTCGGTCTACCTCTCCCTCTCTGTCCTTCCGCCTCGCTCTCGTACACGCTCTTAGTCATTCTCTCGCTTTCCATATGTTCCATATGGCCGAACCATCTCAAGTTGTTCCTTTTCACACTTTCCAGCACATCTACCTCCACACCACACCTCCTTCATACTTCCTCATTCGTGTGTCTATCCCTCCGTGTATCTCCACACGCACTTCTTAAGTAACTCATTTCCACCGCTCTCACTCTTGGTCTGCGTCTCTTCTCGAACGTCCATGCTTCACTTCCGTTAGTCAGTGTCGGGATTACCACACTGTCATGCAAGGACTTCTTCACTTCCATATTGACCACCCTATTTCTTGTTACTGCTTTCAATGTTCCTACAACCCTCTTCCCCTGTTGCACCCTCTCCCGCACTTCTTCATCCATAGTCCCATCTTTAATCAACACACTGCCCAGATACTTAAATGAGCTGACAATCTCCATAGATACCAAGATAAAAAAAAAAAAAATACAGGCACCAGGGAGATAATACAAAAATCATGTATGACAATTCAAAAGAAGACGTGGATGTAAACGGCTTGAACAAATATCTTGTCAGTTATCAATTGTTATGATCTTAACCAGATGATATGCAAAGTGTAGTATAATTTGTCAGTTAACTATTGAATTTTATCTTGACTATAATTATATAGAGACGTACTAACTGTCTGAATAGTATACACATACAAGGGACAGCAACTTTAAATACACATGCTAATATAAGTTGCAGGAGTTATAGAATGGTAATGCAGTGAAGCGGAAAATGAACCCTGACACTTGGAGCAGTTCAACGAGTGTCAGCAAAATAGAGATGCAGCTGTATATGTTCAAATGTTGAATTTGTTCTGAATAATTTCAATTAAGTTGTTTGTTTATTTACTTGTTTACCTCCTAACATCTTACAAGGATATCACTAATTCCTAGCTACTCCATCGTCAGACGATTATATTTAGTTCAAGAACTAGGTATTTGTCTCAAAGATCTGGTGGATGTGGCGGTTAATACTGTGTAATTATGTAGTTTGAATATATTTCAAATATTTTCCTATTCGTATGATAATATACGACTTATATGGGATAAAGAAGAACGTATGTTTGAGTATTCAACCCGTTGATGCAAATATTCACCGTCATAAGACATGATATGTTGCTATGACTGCTTCACACCAATACTCCTCAATACATTTGTCTTCAACTGGAAACAAATACTACCGGTATATCGAATGGTTAAGGCTGTCTATGAATATCCAAATTAATTGAGATATTTCCAAAACATAAAATACTAAAGATCATTATGATTTTCTGTCAATTATTAGATGCTGAATCAACTCCAACTCTCTCTCTCTCTCTCTCTCTCTCTCTCTCTCTCTCTCTCTCTCTCTCTCTCTCTCTCTCTCTCTCTCTCTCTCTCTCTCTCTCTCTCTTTCTCTCTCTCTCTCTCTCTCTCTCTGTCTCTCACACTGATAGACAAGACCAAAACACAGATACACACACAATCTGGCAAAGACATTTATACAAAGAGCTTGAACAGGACTTCCATCCTTCCAAACACAAATTGATGACCATAAAATGAGCAGAGCAAGTACAAACAAAATTATATAGATATACATGAAAAAGACCTAATGAAACAAATAGCATAAAATGCTGGAATATAGAATGTTTGTCCTATGTGTATGAAGGAGACAAATGACAAAACTACCTGCAACAAGCGACCTCCAAGAGTTGAGTGATAGAGAGCCAAATACAAGGTAGGCTAGTCAAAATGTCTGGACACACGGAGTTTGAAACAGTTTAAGTCACAGTATGAGGGAAAGACATTGAGGGAGAGAGTTCCAAAGTTTATTTGTCGAGTAGAGGATAGTATGCAGGAATTCCAATAAACCCCTTCCTACAGTGCCATACACAGGATATATATATATATACGGTATATTATATACTGTATATATATTTTTTTCTTCTTCTGTGAGTGATGGAGACAAAAGGCAGAACTGCCTGTAGCGAGTGCCTCCCCCATTGTTGAAAGAGTGACAGGGCCAAAATCAAGGGACGTTCGAGCTAAAATGCCTGGACACACAGAGTTTGCAGCAATTTAAGTCATAGGAGGAGGGAAAAACTGATTCTGGGAAAGAATTCCAGAGCTCAGCTGTTGAATAGAAGAAAGACTGAGTAACGTTTCACTCCTGGGTTGAAGAGTTGCACATATTGGGGATGGGATTGTTTTGCAAGACGGGTACCACGTACCCTACGTAGAGGAGGTGGTTTACACTGGGAGAGCTCTGAGAAGCAATGATTATTGTAGTAGATTTAGAAGGGCGAGAGAGATGCAACATTGCGGTGAAGAGAGAGTTTGCAGAGAGTTGATGAGTGGGCGGGAATTAATTATACGAAAAGCCTTCCTTTCTACTTTGTCTAGGAGTGTGGTGTGAGATAATCCTGCCCACACATGTGAACAATACTCAATACAAGGACTCACTGTGTCCCTGTACAGAGCAAGAAGCTGTGCAGGGGTAAAGAACCCCTTGAGCCGGTTGAGCACACCCAGCTTCTGGGAGGCTGCCTTAGCATGACTGGTAATATGGTCCTTCCAAGTGAGAGCAGAAGAAAAAGAGACACCAAGAATATTGAAAGAAGATGAAGGATTAAGTTTTGTATTGTTGAAGAATAAGGGATAGTCCTTTGGGAGTTCTGGACGGGATAGGATTGGAGAGGCTGGGAATGCGAAATCCCCCGGATGAATAACAGGGGTGCTATGGGCTCTCTGCGAGAGGGCTGGTTATCACACAGAGGCCCACGTCTCTTCAACAAACTCCCACGGCGAGTAAGAGACATGAGGGACATCTCGTTAGACAACTTCAAGAGAGCACTAGATGTGGAACTGCAAAAAGTGCCAGACGAGCCCATCCTCGCAAGGGAGCGAGCTGTCGCTTCAAATAGTCTACTGCACCAAATCACCACCCATAACGAGGGGCGTCGCGCTCCTTGGTGCCGCTAGAAGAGCGACGAACACATCCAAAGGTATCCAAAGGTAAGGTAAGGGTAGATAGATAGATATATTGTTTGTTTGGAAGCATTAAATGCAACAAGATTTTCTCTGCCTCAATAGGAAATAGTAGTTAGATCAGAAAATAAGTGGTCTATGGCTTCACTACGTTTGTTTTTGAGGGATTGCTGGGAGGAGCGTTCTTGAAAACTAATTGAGTAGTGTAAGGTAGAGTCGTCTGCGTATGAATGGATGGGACTGGAGGTATACATATATATACTGTATATTGTACGGTAATTTATATATATAAACGAACACAAATATTTCAAGGAAAGGTAATGACAATGGATATGCATTTAGTAAACAGTGACAAAATTGAACATTATGCAATTTGCAAATAATGGGAAGTGAATAATATAAGAAGACATACCAAGCAAAACAAAAATACACGGGATGTAGAGGTATGTGACTTATAGACAAGAGGGTGTGGATATTTGTTAAGGACACGTTTATATGGTGGTAAAATGTGATAAAAAGTCCAGGAAACGAGAGAGAGAGAGACAGAAATCCCTACGACTTTTCCATTCCGAAAGCCTCTTTACGGGCGCTTATTTTGAACGTTCAATACAGCGCTGTTTACATAACATCCAGCCCTCCCTATAACCTCTTCCTTTCATATTTACCCATTCCTTTTCTGTAAATATCCTCTTGGCCTTCCCACACCACTTCAAAAATAGACCATATCTTCAAAATTGTCACTATTTTACTATCCATCCAAGCTGTGTTCTAGTGTGTATATTATTGTAGTTGTAGCCTATTGTAAATACATAGAGATAGGGGTGGTAAAAGAGAGGAGCGTGTGGAGGATCGCTAGACATAGGACGAAGGACAAATTTTAATATGATAGGGAGATCGAATTAAGGTATTTTTAAATATGTAAACATGGTGATAATGAGTAACAGGGATGTGAGGGATTGTCTGCAGTAATGTGTGATAATGGTGATAATGAGTAACAGGGATGTGAGGGATTGTCTGCAGTGATGTGTGATACTGGTGATAATGAGTAACAGGGATGTGAGGGATTGTCTGCAGTAATGTGTGATAATGGTGATAATGAGTAACAGGGATGTGAGGGATTGTCTGTAGTGATGTGTGATAATGGTGATAATGAGTAACAGGGATGTGAGGGATTGTCTGCAGTGATGTGTGATAATGGTGATAATAAGTATCAGGGATGTGAGGGATTGTCTGCAGTGATGTGTGATGTCTGCAGTGATGTGTGATAATGGTGATAATGAGTAACAGGGATGTGAGGGATTGTCTGCAGTGATGTGTGATAATGGTGATAATGAGTAACAGGAATGGGAGGGATTGTCTGCAGTGATGTGTGATAATGGTGATAATGAGTAACAGGGATGTGAGGGATTGTCTGCAGTGATGTGTGATAATGGTGATAATGAGTAACAGGGATGTGAGGGATTGTCTGCAGTGATGTGTGATAATGGTGATAATGAGTAACAGGGATGTGAGGGATTGTCTGCAGTAATGTGTGATAATGGTGATAATGAGTAACAGGAATGGGAGGGATTGTCTGCAGTGATGTGTGATAATGGTGATAATGAGTAACAGGGATGTGAGGGATTGTCTGCAGTGATGTGTGATAATGGTGATAATGAGTAACAGGGATGTGAGGGATTGTCTGCAGTGATGTGTGATAATGGTGATAATGAGTAACAGGGATGTGAGGGATTGTCTGCAGTGATGTGTGATAATGGTGATAATGAGTAACAGGGATGTGAGGGATTGTCTGCAGTAATGTGTGATAATGGTGATAATGAGTAACAGGAATGGGAGGGATTGTCTGCAGTAATGTGTGATAATGGTGATAATGAGTAACAGGAATGGGAGGGATTGTCTGCAGTGATGGATGACAGAAAGAAGGAAAGCAATTGACATGGAGTGAGGAAGAGAAGGTCCAACAACATAAGAGGGAGAAGGAAACAAAGAAGTGGAATAGAAGGAATATTGCTTACATACAAATAAGTAAAAACATCTGATTATTTATTATATATGTAATTAGATGGGCGGGCAGATACTGATTATATTATTATTATTAACCCTTATTTAGCGGGTGGTAAGGTATTTTACACTGTACCGCTCAGCGGGCATAATCCCGAAATATTCGCTCAATTTCACTCGCCCTAGCGCCGTTACTATGGCTCCAATGCGAACGAAATGATCATTTTTGGAAAGAGCAACTCTTCGTCTCCCCATATAAGTCTATGAATGGATGTTATGAATGAGTGTGGAGGGTGGGAAGAGGTGAGGAAGAGGAGGTTCTTTTTGGTCTATTTCCCGGGCGCGTTCGGTTGCGTTCGCTTTGGCCTGACTTCGGCCTCTCGCGTGTCTACTATTCCTTCGGTAATCGGTCTTATTTTTCTCTTATTTCTCCTTATTTCTGTATTCTCTCTCTCTCTCTCTTTCTTTCTCTCTCTCTCTCTCACTCCTGTCTGTCTGTCTCTTTCTCTCTCTCTCTCTCTCTCTTTCTCTCTCTCTCTCTCACTCCTGTCTGTCTGTCTGTCTTTCTCTCTCTCTCTCTCTCTCTCTGGCTCGATCGCGTTCCCTCTCTTGTTCTCCCTTTCTCTCTTCCTCATCCGTATTATGTATTTCTCATTATTATTTTCTCTAACTAATCCCTCTATTTCATTTATTTGCTTGTAATATTTCTGTATTATTATATCTTTTTCACTCTTTCTTCAGTTCAGTTTCTGCATTCTCTCTCTCTCTCTCTCTCTGTTTCGCTTGCTTTGCAGGAATTTTGTTTTTGTTTTATATATAATATATAATAATTTACTTATCATTACTTACTATATCGTATAAACAATAGTAGGTAGCCAACTTACCATAATACCGATACACCAAACCGATACGCATGCGGTTATGTTTATCACCTGTTTACTAAAGTGCCACCATTATCGATTTTCTTGGAGCCGACTCGAGCGGGAGGGTTACCAATTGAAGTTAAATCCGCTAGCATATATTGTTAGATGTAAGACATGATAAATACCACTAGAAATATGAATTGGCAAAATCCATATAATATCACTTCGAAATTGTTCTGAAATTTCAAAACAAAACCGCTAGTGTAAGTCATTGCTGCTAGATCGAAGTAAAGGTCTCTAGATCTAGCGGAAGTCGCTATACGTATTGGCAGTACTGCACACTCATTCATTTCATTCATTCATTTTCTATTGAGCTCGTCCTGGAATCTTTACGACTCTGAATCTTACGATTACCGACGGCGATACGTTGTTGACATTGTTGTTGATGTTCCAGTGGAGGGTGAACAAAATATTTTCCTTGTCCAATAATAGCTATTTCATAGTCCCACAGGACTTATTTTGATATATTTATCAAATTTATTGAACGCCTGAAAATAATACGCTATAAAATGCTTGCAATCAAACTTTCAAGCAATTACAAGGTCACATGCAATTATAAAAAGGTATATTGTAGACCACAATCTTCGCCAAGCTTCGTTGTTGCTTGTATTATCGTGAGAAATGTACCATACACCCTGGTTATCGTGAGAAATTTACTGAACGCCTGCAAATAATACGCTATAAAATACTTGCAATCAAACTCTCAAGCAATTTCAATGTCACATGCAGTATAGGTAGACCCAGAGAGGAAGAGACAGAGAGAGAGAGGGGAGGTCAAAAACATCTGCTAGGTGTGATTTCCCCTGGGAGGGAAGAGATTAGTTAGGGGCGTGCCCTGGCCTACATCAGACAAAGAGAGTACAAAGGAGTACAAACAAAGAGAGTGAGAGAGAGAGAGAGAGAGTCGTGATAATATACAAATGTTACACATGTATCCTATATATGAAAACATAATATATACGGTAGGCCTACATCTGTTCTCCACAATCATATAATGCCAAGCACAAATATTCAATCTTTCGTTGTTTGTATTACCTTAAGAAATTTACCGAACGCCTGCAAATAATACGCTATAAAATACAAAGGAAATTTCGTGTAGAGTGCAATTTTGAGGACGTAATGTGCTCTGAGAGAGAGCGGAGCGGTGATTAGGAGCATAAATTACCTCAAGACCGCTCGCCACACAGGGAATTATATAAGGAAATTACCGTATTTTAGGGTTTTTGCACTCGTGTTTTACGATCGTTGAAAGACAACCAGTGATCGTAAAAGGATGGTTCGGATGTCATTGGAAAGCTCAATTTACGCACTTTCAGGATACATACTTGTATTACGCTCTGGGTCTTGTTTATGCATGAAAAAGAGCACGGAACAACCCCATTTAGGGTAAAAAAAAAAACCCGCTGGGCGGCACAGTGAAATATACTCCACCAGCCGCTCGTAAGGTGATAAAATGCTTGCAATCACATTTTCAAGCAATTATAAAATATAAATTGTACTTACCAACACCCACACCAGTATGTTCTTCGTCAGGAACGTCTCCAATTTGCTCAAGGGTCTGTCCAATATCAACCACAACATCCACCCCACGCAAATTATGCTTGGGGTGAAAGCCTATGATCGGGTTATTTTCGTCTTCCGAGTCATCCACACTACCAAAACTCTCACCCAGACCTTCGATGGTTTCATCCAACAGCTTATTAGAAAGTTCTGAAGAGTTCAGCATGATATTTAGTTCCTGGGTGGTAAGCCGGGCGTGGTTAGTAGGGTGGCGCGACGCACTAGGGATGGCGGCCACCGAATCGAACACGGGCAAATCTTGACCTTCCATTATGGCTGCTTGAGGGTCACTTAGTCACGGTCACACAGTGGGGATGTGTGGGTGGGCCCTTGTAGTACACCGCCTGACCACCAAGTTTCGCTTTCCACCTAAATTAGGGCGGGAATACGCCCACGGACTTAAGTCCGACCCCGCCATTTAGTCCAATTTTCTCGTATCGGACTTAAGTCCGACCACGCTAAAGAAGGGTTAATATATATTTTTTTTTTGGTCTATGTGAGTGAGAGAGACAAAAGGCAGAACTGCCTGTAGCGAGTGCCTCCACCATAGTTGAAAGAGTGACAGGGCCATAATCAGGGGACGTTCGAGCCAAAATTCCTGGACACACAGAGTTGGAAGTAATTTACGTCATAGGAAGAGGGAAAGACTGATTCTGGGAGAGAGATCCAGAGTTCAGCAAATAAATAGAAGAAACTCTGACAATAGTGTTTTACTCTTGGGTTGGAGAGTTGCACAGAGTAGGGGTGGGATTGTGTTGGAAGACGATTACTACGTACCCTACGTAGAGGAGGTGGTATTCACTGGGAAAGCTCTGAGGAACACTGATTATTGTAGTAGCTATAGAATAGCGAGAGAGATGCAACATTGCGGCGAAGAGAGATAGATTGCAGAGAGTTGGTGAGTGGATGGGAGTTAATGATACGAAAGGCTTTCCTCTCTACTTTGTCTAGGAGTGCAGTGTGATAGGAGCCTCTCCACACATGTGAACAATACTCAATACAAGGACGCACTGTGCCCCTGTACAGAGCCAGGTGCTGCACAAGGGTAAAGAACCCCTTTAGGCGGTTGAGCACATCCAGATTCTGGGAGGCTGCCTTAGCAAGTCTGGTAATATAGTTCTTCCAAGTGAGAGCAGAAGAATAGGAGACACCGAGAATATTGAGAGAAGATGAAAGGTTGATTTTTATATTGTTGAAGAATAAGGGATAGTCCACAGGAAGTTCCGAACGTGTAGTAAGATGAAGAAATTGGGTTTTGGAAGCATTAACCCGTACAGCCCCAGCGACGCGTCTGACGCGTCGGCGATGTATGTAACGCACAGCCCCGCGTCACCCTAATTGCGCCGACCGTAACCTCAGGTGTAGCCACTCAATAGGGCTCAGATTTGTATGGGAACTGTGTACGTATCCCACGCAACCGTGCCGATGGTTGAAAACTCTCAAAGTCCACGTGCGTGCGCGTGAGCGCGCAATAACCTGTTTTTTTGGGGTAATTGCCTTCAATTTTTTACTCTTGTAAAATACGTTTTTGGGGGCTCTGTAGGACCATTCTTTAAGCTTTTTGAGCGGTTTTTCGTGGTTTTTCCTTCATTCCTAACCCATTCGCTATTGTTTCTGGAATAAAACCATTTTTTTGAAAACCGGCCGGGTTCTGGTGAACAAACATTACAAAACTAGCCGGGGCTGGACGGGTTAAAGGCAACAAGGTTTTCTCTGCTCCAATTGGAAATAGTAGTTAGATCAGCAGATAAGTGTTGCATGGCTTCATTACGTTTGTATTTGAGGAATTGCTGGCTGGGGCGTTCAGGAAAACTAATTGAGTAGTGAAAGGTAGAGTATTCTGCATATGAATAGATAGGGCTGGAGATACAGTTGAGAAGATCATTTATGCAAACTAGAAAGAGAATGGGAGATAGGACAGAGCCCTGAGGAACACCGAAGTTGATAGGATGAGGAAGCGAGCAATGGCCGTCCACAACCGCAGCTATGAAACGGCCGGAAAGGAAATTATAGACAAAGGCACAGATGGAGGGATAGAAACCGGAGGAGGGTAGTTTAGAAATTAAAGATTTGTGCCAAAGTCTAACAAATGCCTTCAATATGTCTAGTGCAATAGAAAAGGTCTCACCGAAGTTCCGAAAGGAGGATGACCAAGAGTTAGTAAGATATGAAAGAAGATCATCAGTAGAGTGACCCCTAATGCCCCTTTCCCACCGATGCGATTTCATACGATTTTCGTCGCCGAGGACGTAGTCTTGTCAATTCGCAACAAATTTGTGCGACGTCAACGATTTTGACTGTTAGAAACCGTTGACAAGTTTACACTCGGCGACGATGTCTCCGATGAATACGACGTAATCGGCGACATTATGCGACTTCATCGGCAAATTGAGCGATGGTTCGCCGATGTCCTCGGCGAGAACTGTCACATTTGAATAAAATATTGCGAAATAATGCGAAGGATGAACGAATCCTCGGCGTATGTTCTCCGACGTCTTCGGCGAATTAAGCGATGCTTCGGCGAATATCTCAGCGAGATTATCCGAAAACATTTTGCATATATTTCATGGCACAAACATAAGAACATCAGAAAACGGGAGTCTGCAGAAAGCCGATCGGCCCACACAAAGTAGATCCCTATCACACCCAACCCCAATTACAAGGCCTAATTATAGGCCCAACTCACTAATGCCTTGAGGACTGACCTCACCAAAACGGTCAGAGATCGACACAAGATTACGGGGACTGCAGAGCGCCGATTGGCCCACACCAAGCAGATCCCCCCTCTTACCCAACCCAACTCGTCGAAAATTACAAAAATTATCTTGAAGGGGGATCTAGAGTGTTTTGTTTTAAATTTGATGGAGGTCCAGTGAGGAAATTAAGAAATAAAGGAGTGAATGACCAAACAAACGGTCCATTTCCCCTTAAGGGGGGATGGGCGTAATATTTGCTCATTTATATATTTGTTTATGATTTACTTAGTTTCATCCCTAGACCTCTATCAAGCATATAAAGCACCCCCCAACACCCTCCTTCAAGATCAATTTGTACATTTTTCGACAGAAAAATATCCTGGCCGAAGGCCGGTTCCTCAAAAAATACAGGCTCGCTAACGCTAGCCAGGAAAAACTCGACGCCTAAATGACACAAAAGTCTAAATATTGACAACGAAATGGGGTGAAATGTCTTAAAATCGCCAAACTAATGGGCCGCACGTCATCAAATATGAAAAACTAATGGGGTTAACCATGAGGAAGAACTGGGACCAGAAAAACAACCCATGTCTCCTTAATTCGGAGATTGGCAATGTCCGGCTTCGCCGGAGAAATTTTTCTATCAAATAATGTACAAATTTAGCTTGCTCTCAAAACAAAAAATATATGTTGGCTCACTACCGCTCACCAGGAAAATATTGAAACCTGAATGGGGATAAACGTCTTAAAACAGTAGGCTGAATGGGGCCGAACGGATACAAGGCAAAGAGAGAGGGAGAGAAAGAGAAAACAAAAAAAGCGAGGAAAGAGGGAGAGAAAGAGAAAACAAAAAAATCGAGGTGGGCTCAATGTTTACGTCACGGCTTAATTGAGCCCACCTCGCTTTTTTGTTTTCTCTTTCTCTCCCTCTCTCTTTGCCTTGTATCCGTTCGGCCCCATTCAGCCTACTATTTTAAGACGTTTACCCCCATCCAGGTTTCAATATTTTCTTGCTGAGCGGTAGCGAGCCAATATATATATTTTTTGTTTTGAGAGCAAGGTAAATTTGTAAATTTTTCGATAGAATAATGTCTCCGGCGAAGCCGGATTTCTCCATATAATGCAGGTTCGCTATCGCTTGCCAGGAAGATATCGATACTTGGATGGGGATAAACGTCTTAAAACAGTTGGCTGAATGGGGCTGAATGGATATAAGCCAGAGAAAGAGAGAAAAGGAGAGAAAGAGAGAAAACAAACAGGTGAACCCCCCACGAGAGGTGCATAGAAAAAAGGGTTGACAGGTTCACTATAGGCCTAATCATTTTTGTTTTACCCACCTCGCCAAAGGTGCTCTTTGGCCTCGGCTAGGTGTGTCTGTCTTCAGCATTCCGCGACGTCGCAAGGCCCTTCGCATGCCTTGTGCGGAGCACGAGTTCTTTACCCCTGCGCAGCTACTTGCTCTGTACAGGGGCACAGTGCGTCCTTGTATTGAGTATTGTTTACATGTGTGGGAAGAATCCTCTCACACTGCACTCCTAGACAAAGTAGAAAAGAAAGCCTTTCGTATCATTAACTCCCGTCCACTAACCAAGTCTCTGCAATCTCTCCCTCTCTTCGCCGCAATGTTGCATCTCTCACACTATTCTATCGCTACTACAATAATCAGTGTTCCTCGGAGCTTTCCCAGTGTATACCACCTCCTCTACGTAGGGTACGTAGTACCCGACTTGCAACACAATCCCACCCCCAACCCCAGACACCGGCACCTACTACCGCCCGACGCCCCTCCTCCTCTACGCTCTGTTCGCCATTTCAACCGTATTGTCCCCATAAGAGCACCACGGACTGACCGCTACAAGAACAGCACCATTCCTTCAATAATTAAGGTCTTAAACAATCAATAAATTATATACATATTTTAATTGTAAATTAGCCTGTTAGCTCCTGTGTCAATTTTAATTTTAATTTTAATTTTAACTATGTATCAACTTCCTTGTATATTTTCAGCCTTCGGGCTGCTTTTGTGACTAAACCGGTAATTATTATTATTATTATTATTATTACACACAGTTAAATACTATTTTCTGGGCCAGGACCACAAATTACTCAAGGAAGAGACAGACGAAGAAGAAGAATTTAAGCAGCTCACACTCGGGAACAATCTTAAGTTTTGATAGTTCGTTAGTAACTGGCGAATCTACCGTCCGTTCATCTGTCTGTCTGTCCAATTATCTGCTAGTCTATCTGTATTCAGCCGTTCATAGATTCCCTTGCTGTGTGTTGTAGTTGGTGTTGTGAGTATTAGTTAAAATGCCATTTCAGTTTTTACATCCGTAGACTTTATTGAAACATACCCCCCCCCCCCTGCCATTTTCGTTTTTACATCCGTAGACTTTATTGAAAAAGCCCCTGCCAGAAGAAAAAACCCTGCCATTTTCGGTTTTACATCCGTAGATTTTATTGAAAAAGCCCCTGCCAGAAAAAAAACCCTGCCATTTTCGGTTTTACATCCGTAGATTTTATTGAAAAAGCCCCTGCCAGAAAAACAACACTGCCATTTCCGTTTTTACATTCGTAGACTTTATTGAAAAAGCCCCTGCCAGAAAAAAAAAATGCCATTTTGGTTTTTACGTTCGTAGACTTTATTGGTGAAATGCCTCTGCCATTTTGTTTTTTACATCCGTAGAGTTTATGGATTAATGTCAATGACATAATGTTTTTTACACTATTAGAATTTATGAACAAAAAGGGGGGTACCAGTTAGGGAGGGTACCAGGTAGGGGTAACCGAACCGGAGGGAGCCTGCTCCAGAGTGGAGAACTGTCCAAAATGGCGACGGTTGTCCGGTAGTGGTGGAAAAGGTGACCTACCTGAGTGGGCAGGGCATCTGATAAATCAGTCCTCGTGGTAATTATAAAAGGCAAATACTGTCACTGGCTAACTTTCATACATCCTTACTATTTTAAATATGACCGTCTCTCTCTCTCTTTCTTGCTCGCTCGCTCGCTCTCTCTCTCTCTCTCTCTCTCTCTCTCTCTCTCTCTCTCTCTCTCTCTCTCATTGTACACACACACACACGGTGCACCGCCCACTCCTCTGGACCTCTTTCGTGATCAAGTGTCAAGAAAAACAAAAATAAAAAAACCTAACCTAACCTAAACTAGCCTAGTCTAACCTAGCCTAACCCTTTCTCTCTCTCTCTCCCTAACCTAACCTAACCTAACCTAACCTAGCCTAGCCTAGCCTAGCCTAACCTAACCTAACCTAACCTAGCCTAGCCTAGCCTAGCCTAACCCTTTCTCTCTCTCTCTTTCATCATATTTTTTCCACGCTATTCTTAGAGTTCAGATTTAAAGATACCAAGCCACCTGATTTCACCCATCTCCGTACAAAAAATACTTTTGGGTCACCTGCTCCCATAAATCAATCGACTATCTATATCTATATCGCTATCTATATCGGTCTGACAGCGACCCCTCAGTAGTTTCTCTCTCTCTCTTTCTCTCTCTTTCATCATACTTTCGGATCACCTGCTTCCATAAATCAATCGGCTATCTATATCTATATCTCTATCTATATCGGTCAGACAGCGACCCCTCAGTAGTCTCTCTCTCTCTCTTTCATCATTTTTTTTCCAACCACCTAACCTAACCTAGCGTAGGCGAGAACATGTGACTACCTGTTATATACTGTATAGTCATGCAGCCCATCGCGTGTGAACCCTAAAACATATATAAACACCCCCTATATATGCATTCAAACCTCGTAAAGGTATTAGTTAAATAGAAACCCACATGACGGAAGCATTTACCTCCGATGCTCTCGACATATTCAAACATCCCGTTCGCATAATAGTAGAGGGATACAGCAATTCCGGCAAATCTGAACTCATCAAGAAACTTATATCCAAGCATCATAATAAATTTAAAAAGATTGTTATATGCGGTCTTCCCTCGCACCCCCTACAGCATGATAAAGATATAGGACCCAAGATAACCGTATCTCCAGAAATATTGAACCCTATAAGCGATGAGGATATTTACGATCAAAGAGGAACCTTCTTCATCCTTGACGATCTATTTATCGAAGCTGTAAAGAATAAAGTAGTCGTTGACGCTTTTACCCGCGGTCGGCATAATAACATTTCATGCATCATCATAACCCAAAACCTGTACATGGGCGGTAAACATGCGAGGAATATTAGTCTCAACTGTTCTCACTTCCTATTACTGAGACAGCATGACTTATTGCAACTACAACTACTTGGAAGGCAAATATTCGGCAAAGACCGAGCCAGCGATTTTGTTGAAATATACAAATCTGCCGTTTTCTCTAAACCCATTGGCTATCTCCTCGTTGACTTAGGTATAAATACTCCCGAAGCCCTGCAATTCCGCACAAATATAGTAGGTGAATCACCCTGTGAAAGTGTATTCCAATGGTGAGTTCTAAGCATCGAGAGCTATTAACCTCTGAAGTGCGCATGGGGGGTATGAGACACCACACTCCTGTGCTGACGTATTTGAGCTGTTCCCATCACTAACATATTTATTTTACCATTATAGCATTAATACTTATCCATATGTGCCTATTATAGGTTGATTATAAAGGTATTAACCTGTTACTATAATAAAACAAGTGGAAACAGCGTTTGGATGGTCAAAATCGGCGATACAGGCCGGGAGTTACACAATGTATGGCTGAGGCAACCACCCAGCCCACCACTTTTCTCCACCTCTGGAGAGAGACTGTCGATCGATACTCTCTCTCTCTCTCTCTTGCACTCGCTTGCTAACAGTGATGACTACGCCCTGCTACCAACTCGCTAATGTTAGCACAAAAATAGACCACAGGAAAAGGGAATAACAGGGAAAATAGGTGATAACTGAAGGAGGGGAGGAAACTGGGGAAGGAGGGGAGGTGGAGGAGTGATATTTGGCATGGCCCAGGGGCAAAAAAAAAATAAAAAAAAAAAATAAATAAAAATAAATAAAAAAAAAAAAATCGGTTTTAAATTGATTTTTTTTTTCCCTGACTCTTAAGAGTCTTCCCTCAGTTCCCGGGTTAAATGTTCTCTACGGTCGTCACGACCAGCCATACGGACTGTCTTCTCAAAAGAAACTATGGGATAAGGGTCGAGACATTGATCCTTCCATAAAACTGCAAGATGTGACAGAGTTTCTCAGGACCAGCAAAACCTACACTCTACATAAGCTACAGCCAAAGAAATTCCCCCGCCAGAAAGTTCTCTCCCCCAAGCCCAAGATCGGCAGCCATGAGGCTGCCGACTTAGCCGACGTACGTCATTTAAAGAAAGACAACGACAATATATCGTACCTGTTAGTATGCGTGGACGTCTTTTCCCGTTTCATGCAGGTCGTACCCTGTCCCAGGAAAGATGCTACTTCCATGCTAATGGCTGTTAAGAGGGTTATGGAAACTGATGAATCCAGGGGTTTGAGAAGATTGAACACTGATTTAGGCACCGAGTTTTATAATAAAAAAGTGAAGGAATATCTAACATCCCGCAAGATTAAGCTATATAGCGTTCATTCTAGTGAGATTAAAGCTTTCATCGCCGAACGAGCCATTCGCACATTGAAATCCCGCATGTACCGCTTTATTACACTGCGGAATTCCCCCCGATATTTTAACTACCTCCAGGACATGGTCAACGCCTACAATAATTCCTCCCACTCTGGACTAAAAAAGGGACAAACCCCCACAATCGTACATAATTTAACTCGACCATCCGACACTGCAGGGCAATTCCATCTAATGTATAAAAAAAACCCATAAACCCCTCAGACGCATTAGTACCGAGCTAGCCGTTGGAGAGATTGTGCATCTCGTGGGCAGCACTCGTTCATCCGCTTTCCATAAGGGATACACCCAGCAGAACACCCACGAGCTATTCCCAATTCGAGAAATAAAACACCAACATCAACCAAAAACCTATCGCCTGGAAGACCTATCCGGCGAACCCATAGAGGGCATCTTCTACGGGTCAGAACTGGTGGCAAGTTTCTTGCCCGAGTCATTCGATATTAATATCCTGAGAACCCGCAAAGCAAAGGGGAAAAACCATATTTTGTACATTGGGTTGGATATCCTACCTCCTTTGACAGCTGGATTAATGCCTCTGACCTCGTGCCAAGATGAATAGTAAGCTTCCCCTACTCGGTGTACATAAAAAGTTTGTACGGCTACTTAAAAAATTAACCCCAAGGAAAGGACGAACCTCATTAAACAACTAGGACGCGAGCATTTAAATTGTACTTCTGAGATATTCTCCAACTTTCTAAAGAAACATCTCACCCTGAATAGTCAAATTATAAAAAAGCTACAACACCATCGTGAGGATATACGAGCCGTTGCCTGGAAGAAAACATCTCTGGCCAAAAGGAGATTAATTCTAACTAGTAAAGCTGGGGGTAATATATTAGCCGCCCTTCTCCCTGCAGTTGCCGGTCTACTTTCAAAACTGTTCTCATAATGCGTAGCTATTATCTCCTCCCCGAATCCACAGCCAAGCGTGTTTTAACAAGCATTGAGGGTTCCCCTACACCCCCTCCCCTTCCCCCTCCTCTGGACAACACGTTCCAGCAAGCTCATCCTCCCACCTCCCCCCACAGCCTGCTCCTAAGACCCTCCCGAGGAAAAAGAGAAAGAAATCAACGCCGTGTTCACGTAATAACAAGAAATCAACGAGGGCTATGCGCAAAACCAAACTCCCACCACCCGTGCTAATGAAAGACACTTCTGTAATGGGGAATGCTTCCAAAAATCCCAGTCTATCACATCTTCTGCCCGCCCACGTAAAATATAATGAAACACCATTCGCTTTAGGGCTTCTGGAGCGAGTTAAAAACAACCCCTTAACTCCTCCAGACATATATGACGCGATCGCGTCATATGAATAAGTCCAACAAAAACTCATATTACGCGATCGCGTCATATGGACTTATCTCTATACATTTATAATAAGTTATATGACGCACGAGCGTCATATGGAGCTCAGTAAGTCCGATAAGTTACCTCACGATAAAACCGTTGGTGGCAACCCCATTCACCTCCGATAATTCTAACGGCCGCAGTGTTGTTTTGAGTGTAGTGCACGGCCGTGGCAATGATCCTGGGGCTCCCGCCTCCTCGGACTTATTGGAACATAATATGTCGCAGGGAGTTAATTAGATGGGACAAGGATGGATGGCTACTGGACTCAGCTAGCAACAACAACATTCTAGACATCGTGGGGGTACTCTCGGTTAAGGGGGGTACGCCGTCCAAAGCCCAGCGTGATGACGTAGATCTAATTATTAGAGCAACGGGTCTTCATCCCTCTCATATTGTAAACACTCAGATCAAAAAGCATTATGGTGGAAGTATAAATAGTCTACTCTCGTCTAAAATACCCGCACTGGCAACCCGCGGGTGGGTCTCCTATTGAACCATCATGAGTCTCACTTTCCGTGGGTTGCCCATTAAACTAATAGCCGCCAACCGCTCGTCGGGGTATTAAAGCCTCCCGAGACAGCCCAGACCCGTCATACTCTCTTACCCCAACTGTGAGCCAACTACGGCAGTTCCAGACGACAAGACTTCCACCCACCGCAATAGCTTCCTAGACGGCCAATCAATACCTCGAGAAATAGACGTAGTGGACACCCCCTCAGGGCCCTCACGTTGGGGGAGAGTGGTAATGGCTTCATCGATTGTGATTGGCGGTGAGGCTCAGGACGTTGCCCAGCCCGAACGCGAGAAGGAGGAGTGTCCTTCCCTCTACTCTCTCTTGGAGGAAGAGGAGGCCCGTGGAGAAAGCGATGCTTACTCGCTCAGCTACGAGAAAGGGGTTCCCGGTGACTCCCACTATCGTAACGATAAAACCATCATTGCCGGTGTTCACAGCTGCACGGCCTGTTGGGAGACCACCGGCTTCACTGCACTTCTACACCAAACGTATCCATATAGTAACCTATACGCTGAAAGAGTGTCTATTTATCGGCTAAACCGATGCTGCTGGCAAGACAGGGGTGTTCCTGGGAGTGTTATAATTCGCGAGTCCCCTGATCCTAGTCTTCCCCATGTTGCATGTCTTCTAGCTCAATACGCTCCCGGTAAGATGCTGGAGCTCAATGAGATTAACCAGAAGTACTTACTAAGTTCTCGCGATGCCCAATTCATACAAGGGTTAAAGCAGGACGACCACCAGGATCGTGTTAAAATGTTTAATGTCTGAGTTACTAAACTCGTCGATTGGGCTATTCACCATGAGATGACACGTATTGTATTCCCCTTCAAATGCGGTGCTGCGGGCCTCCCCTCTCACATATGGGCACAGGATTACCTACCTATCCTAAACCATGCAGCCGGGAATCTTAGGACCTGCAATATAGCCTGTGTCATCTTAAACAAGTGGTGGGTGGGGTTAACCACTGTGAATGGCAACGCGGGGTTCACCCCAGGTCAAAAACGCCCACACCTGGAGGAGGAGGGCAAATCGATCAACACCAACCCCAGGGAGGCGAGCGAGAAGAAGCTAAGGAACAGCGACGTGGATGAAGACTACGATGTTGCGACGCAAGACCCTCTCAATTCCTAATAATGCATGTATAATCTCCTTCAATGACTCTCTCTCTCTCTCTCTCTCTCTCTGTGTTAATAAATCCCTAAGCATTACCTATCGTGTATTACTCTCCCCTCCTTGTAGGTAGCTATAAATATAAGAAACGACCAACTTCGCATTAGTCCCTTGCAACTGCAAGATGGAGTCACACCATATCTACGTTACAAGTGCTGCAGACAGTGTCATATACCCCAATAGTAGCAGTAGTTTTACCAACAACTTACAAACCTTAACGTTACACAAGGACGTGGAATACGAAGTTGGCCTGTTAAATGTGATACTCCCTCAACGTTACTATACTATTAAGAGAGACGAGGCAGAATGCGCCATACATATAGAGTACGGGCAGCTTACTTCTTCAGGCACTATTGAAGAGCATAAGGTGCTTGTGACTTTTTGGGAAAATATCTTGAGTCAGGACATTGAATACCTTATTGACCGGGTTAATAATAAAATAGGGGCAATACTAAGGGGGCTCCTTAACCGCGACAGAACCTACGTCGGACATCCCCATGATGAAGCCTATGCCGGGCTTCCTAACACTAGCGCCTTTGACCGCCTAGTCAACCCATCTCAAATACTCTCCCTCGGTCGTATGAACCTGAGCCAACACGTTACGGTGCGCTGCTTCCGCGACCCTCATCCGAGCATCTCATACATGAAGATACAGCTCGAAGAGCGGGTAGCCCGACTTCTCGGCTTAAGCCCCTTAGAAGCCTATGAAGTGTTTACCTTCCCCCGAGACGCTCTCAGCGAAGGAGACAACGCGTTTCTATATCATACTAGCCCGTTTCCCGTCTTAAGGAACGGCGATGCTCAGTGCGTGCTCATATACAGTGACCTGGTCAACCCTTCGGGATTAGCCAGGGTAAATGTAAATATTCTCGATGCCTTTTCCCTCTCTGATGGGCAATCGAAAGGCGTGCATCCTATCGTCTATAAACCACTCAAACCTAAAATTATAGATACCATTTCCATTAAAATCACAGACAAGAAGGGTCGCCCCATGTATTTTGAGAAGGGTCAGCACGTGACGTGCTTACTTCACATTCGCGCTGTCATACTATATTAACAGCTCGTCGAGCCTCGTGTCAACAGTCTTTTCCCTAACGGCATGCGAGTTACATTCATCCACCCCTCCGTGGGGGAGTATCGTTCTCTTTTCGCTCGTGGGCAGAGAGTATCTCACGGGTCTGGTGTCAACGATATTGCCACCTTCGCCTACGAGCCCAGTTACCATCGGGGCGGGGGTCTATTCTCTACATTAGCGGGTCTCACTAAAAGAGCCTTCCCGTTTCTAGTACGAAATGTCATAGTTCCCTCCGCGCGCGAGTTTGGAAACAATGTCATGGAGGATATCTCTCAGGGTAATAACCTAAGGCAGTCCCTAAAAAGACACGGCCTGAACGCTCTGAAGAACGCAGCCGTAAAAGTGGCGAGGGGGCGTGGTAGAAATAGGAAGAGGGTAAAGGTTAAAAGGAAAATTAAACAGAAGATGATGAAGGGGTGCTATAAGAAGGACATATTTTCCTCGCTGTAAATCAGTATCGGGCTAGCGTCGAGATGGCGAGCATCATGACCGCGGAGGGAGATGTGGGTCAGCAGGCCCCCGTAGGTCAATACGCTGCTGGCGTCAGTGAATTATTTCCCCGTCCCAACAAGACCCGACTTTTGGAAGCCACCATAGCCTCCCGGCAAGATGCCGACGTGTTGCCTAGCAATCTAGGTTTCAACATGAAGTTAACTGACCGATACGTTGATTTCCTCATCCCAGGGACTCCGGGGAGCTTTATTGACTTGGGTCAATTGGTCATAAACATCACTCTGTGGCTAACCCAAGAGGATAATGCGAACCCCCTCGGGGACGACGTAAACATTGAGCTCTCGAATAACACGGCCCACAGTCTTTTCAAATCCGTGCAGTGGTTTCTCGGCCATGTGCCCGTCGAAACCAATGTTCTCTACGGTTACATCTCCTACGTTAAAGCCCTCATCACCTTGACACCCGGCAAAATTAACACAATTGGGTCCTTGGCATATTTCACGTGCCCCCCTGATGGTTTCACCCGGAAGATAGAGGAAAGTTACTTTACTCCTGCTCGAAAGGACCTCTCTAAGCGACTCAAGACCCACGGTCTGGAGCTATGCGCTCCTTTATTCCTCGACATTAGTTCGCTAGACAGTTATCTACCCGACGGCATTCATGTACGACTCCGCCTCGAACTGGCGAGTAACGAATGGCTAATGAATGTACCTAGTAATGGAGATAAGGCACGACTCCACATCGATTCTACCAAATTGCTTTATACAAGGTTATTCCCCTACCCCAACGCCTTACATGCTCTAAACTCCTCGTTGAGCGGCGGGTCTGTTATAAAATCCACATTCACCAAACTCTCTTTAAAACCTACGTGCTGGCCAAGGATCAGACCTCATGATGGGCATGTCTGCCCAAGCGAGTAATTATACGCTTAACCCCCTGTATCTGACACATGGGAACTTAAGTAGGCGAGCGTGACGGCTAACGGTCGCGTGGTCTATTACGTGTCCAACGGTTTCCCCCACGCCTGTTCCGAGCTGTATTACTGTATGCTGGATGCTCTGGGTCTCCACCGAGAGCATTCACTTACTAAAGAGGCTTTTGCCAATGGGGCCACGGTTTGATGCTTTGATTTGAGAGCTGAAAACCTGAATGATAATATGCCCGTGGAAATGAATGGGGGACTTCGACTCAACCTAAATATGAGCAAAGGCCAGGATAGTAATTGCCTAGTTTTATTATTCGGTGAGACGGTTGGTATATTGACTATAAATGCTGACAGAAGACTTCAGTGTGACGTGCGGGCCTGATGAGAGAGGGATGAACAACTTTGAAATTGAAACGGAGGTAAGGGGGAGTCTAGGAAAGGAGGCGGTGTTTCTGGGGGTACTATTAGCGGATGAGGTCGAGACATTACTCCGAGGACACGCGGGGAAACCCACTGTGTGTATAATTAACACTCTGCCGAGTTGGTCTAAAAAAAATATGGGGCACTGGCTCTGTATCTACCGCGATGCTCATAGAATAGTATGTCTGGATAGCTACAGCTTAGACCCTCGAGTATATTCTGATTATTTTAAACGACTCGAGAGATCCAGGGTCCCCATATTTAAAAATGTATTTAGACTCCAGGGAACCTGTAGCGACGTGTGCTGGGCCTATGCCATGTATTTTACTTATCACATCACCCATGCGGGAGCCGGAGAAACGTTAGGGAAGATACGCAACGAGTTCTCCAAGACCGACTACTCTGGGAATGATGAGCGTGTCTTGCGTTTTGCATATAACAAGTTTAGCATGCCCACCTGTCCATAGACCTTCAACACATGCCCGTAAGTACACAGAAGACTCTAGTATCTCTCTCCTGCTCATATTCATTAAATCTCTCTCTTACGGTATATGAATTGAGGGGTAATTATTCTACCGTATTACCATTCTCTCTAAACCCTAATTTTCTCCACTCTAGATCGTGAACCGCCCCGCCCCGCCCCGCCCGCCTTCCGCCCCGCCGCCGCCGCCGCCCGCCGGGGCCACTATAGTCGCTCGGCGCCGGGGTTCACTATGGTCGCTCGCTCGCCGCCGAGGATGCTGCAACTATACCGTCACCCGACCTATCGCAACTTTACAATAGCACCATGGGTCATGAATGAAACTTCTTAACTTTATAGGAGAATTTCCTTAATGTATTTTTGTACATTGTCTAGTTAGCATTTTAATATTCTTAAGTACCATACTTTCTAGTGAAGATATATTTGTAACTCTGTAGCCCTCTGTTATTTAACATAAAATGAAATAAACAATTAAAATGGGCCCCGTGTTTCATTATCAATGCACTTATATTACTTATACATAAAGGAAGTGTATAAAACATGTGTGGAGACACTAATTCAATATTTATTATGCATTGTTTATACAGTATATACAATATCACCATTTGATACCAATACATATTTAAATATTGGTGACACTAACTTAATATTAATCATGATTTATTTTCTTAATTTATTATTTACATAGGCTACATACATATATTTACAAAACAGCATACTGTATATCACCGTGGGTATTCCACCTTTGTCATTCATGTTGGTGGTACCCTAACCGTCAACCACCGCATTCAGACTCATGACCTATGAGTTACCTGCCAAGAAAGCTAGCGCGGCTAACGTCTCATTATCACTATCATCCTGGAAATATTCCAGTTGAGCCGCTTCTGTTGCTAACATTTGATACTCTTCTTCCCGAGCGACGGCTGCTACTATCCTTTCATCCTCTTCCTCCTCACACTCCCCCCCTCCCCAGTCATTAACACCTTGAGGGGGGAAGTAGTGCTCAACTAGAACATCTCGCTTACCCCACAGTTCATGTGTTTTTTCCTCCAATTCACCATCAACTTGCCTACCCATTACCTCGGCCAGACGCACACCTACAGCCTCCCTTTCTCTTTCATTACCATTATCTTGACTCTGATTCTCCTCTCGCAATATGTCTTGACTCTGATTCTCCCCCCTCAATATGTCTTGAACTGGCCCCGCGGCTTGATTTAGGTTATCGGGGTGACCGTAAGACCGTGACTCCAAGGCATTTATGTAGTATCCTTTGTCCTCTACGATAGATATACCCATTTTGGGATATTTCACATTGCTTATTCTAGAACCCCGCACTGTGAATCCATGATAGTCAAAAGTGAAGGGTCTCTTCTCGAATAGGGCGTCCTAGTACCGTTGGTGCGTTATCTTTCTCTTAATGGACTTGGGGACACCCTTAGCTGAACTCAACCGATCGCCGTCAGTCAAAAGGATAGAGTAGCACTTGGGTCGCACACCTACAAACTCGGAAATGACCCGTTCCTCATCTTCTGACTTGAGAAGGCCAAGTTTACCCTTGTTGACCGTGCTGTAAAGAGGGTGAGAGGGGGAAAAGTTACTTGTATCCATATAGCTTTTTAGTGGTTCCTTGGCATACTCAGCAAATAGGTTGGGTGTTTCAATGACCGTTATTAACCCTTAACTGTCGGCGCGCAACATAAGTCGAGTATAATAAATCTGGACTATCTGGCGGCGCTCGACATAGGTCGTGTGGCAATTTCAGCACGTAATGTTGCTGAGAGAGAGAGACAAGTGGTGGCAGGAGAGTAGCGAGCCTATGACTGCTCCAGACCACCGCGGCGAACCTACTGACACGAATCCCACCTCCTCCCTCCCTCTCTCACTCGCTATATACGGAATTGTATGGGGAAAGTGCCGAATTACATGCTTTTTGCACTCGCGTTGTGCGGTTGTTGCAAGAAAACTAGCCATCATAAAAGGATCGTTATGGTGTCATTGGAAAGCTCTGTTTATGCCCTTTCAGGGATAGATACTTGTTTTACGCTCTGGGTCTTATTTAGGCATGAAAATGATCACGTAAACAGCCCTATTTTGGCTAAAAACACCCCGCTGGGCGGTACATATAAATAAACCGCCTAGCCCGCTAAATAAGGGTTAAAGAATCTGTATCGCAGTACACTAGTTTCACTCTGTCACCGTAGTTAGCCTTCATTACATTGTAAAAAAAATCATAGAGACGTACTTTGGACAACTCGAGGATATAGTACCCAACGTAGTTTGGATGATTGACCATGGTGGATTTTTTATTCCGAACCACTGCTACCCGCTCTGGGTTAAGAGGCATAACGCATTTAAAATATGGGCTCTGCACCAATTTCATGAAACGATCGCAGTCACCTACAATTTCAACATCTTCATGATACTTTGCCACGTTCATTAGACAGCGTCCAAAAATGCTATTGGAAATACACTTTATCGCGTTCTTCTTGATCGGGCACGTAGCGTTTTTTCTGGCTTCTATATTTCCTCTGATGAAATCAGCGAGAAAAGGTTCCTGTTTGAACGTATACACTGTACGAATCCTTTTGACAACAAGCCCGAGTTGGATCAGTAGTTTCAAAAGCGGTAATGCGAAGAGCATATTTTCTTGAGCCGCGTGTGTCCCTATTAGTTTCACGTTCTTGCTAGGTGCTGCACGGTTTTCTTCCGCGTGCAAGTCCTGGGTGGTTTGTGACACATCTCGGTTTGTTATATTTTGCTGCCGGATGATCAATGGGAGATCGCCTGTCTTCTCGATGACTTCTTGTAAGATGGCCTCGGTGTCACACAGAATGAGGTACCCGTCATCACCGTCGGTTACATGCTCGCTTAAGTCCACATTTAGGAATGTCTCGAGTTCAGTTTCATTGAGTTCTCGCATTTCCCCGCAAGGCAGTTTCTCTTCCATTACGGTCGCGTACAGACTATTAAAATCTACGTACGAGAGGAATGTACTCTTATCACTGATGGGGTTGAACTCGGGATTTGTGTAAATGTTGTTGGCTCGCACGTAACGACGCACAACACTTGTGAACCCCCCACGTACATTATTCTGAATGCGTTGGTAAATGTCAGGGTTACTGAGTACTTCCAATTCCTTCTGTGTTGTCAACAAAAATGAGTCATAGGCGAACCCGGGGAGGGAGACGTAGTTCACAGGGACTAATCGCCACTGTTTTTTTAGGATACCACGCCACTCGAGGAAGACGTCACACAAGATTCCCACGTCTACTCTGACGTAGAGGATTAGATATTCCTCGAGGGTTTTGCATCCAGACTCTTTCCAAACAGTCTGAGCATGCTCATAGTCACTCGGAGGAAGTTCAGTCTGGTGGAGGTGGTTAAAAAATGCTTCACGAGGGGGGAGTTGAGTTTCAGAAAAACGCTGCTGCGAGTCCAGGTAATTGTAGCACATCACTTGTTTACCCTTGATTAGTAAGGGTAAAGCGCGGGGGGGGGCACATCCTTCAGCATGCTAAGCACGTATCTAAGCTCATTCTCACTGTTGATAAATTGCTGGGCTAAATCAGCGAGCGAAGCCGACATGAAAGCATAACTATCAATAAATCTGAGATCGTCAATAATAACTTCATGGTATTTTTGAGCGGAATGCTTGGGAATTATTTTAATTTTTTTCACGGGGGTTGTTAGTTCATGTAATATGAGTGACAGGTCATAGTTTGCATTATGAGCGATGAGGGTGAGTTGGAGCTTTTGGTTTTTCATTAAAAGATTACACTTACGACAATATGCACCTATGTAGTTCATGCCCGGTTTCTCGTGATCATGGTGTTTATTTCCATTTCCTTTGCCCTTTGGAAATGCTTGTTGACAAAGTTCGCAGTGACTTTGATTCTTATGGTGTAATAGATCTAGCTCACTCATTTTTATCTTGTGGTACCCATTACAAAATGTCCACTTTCTCCATGATTGTTTCATTGTTTCGATAAAGTGATTCACAGCATTATTTCCACAGTACGATCCACATTCAACTGTCTCCTCTGCCCTATTTACAATTATATAAGCATAGGCTATGGAAAAATGTTGTCACTGAATGCACTTGGCTGCATCTATAGGGGGCTTTACTATCATGCTTTCAAAGTCATAAAAGGCAATGTAAGACGGTTCATATGCCTTACCCGGATTCATGAATTTTAATGTAGCCCCGGGTGGGGGGAATTTTAGCTTGGTGAGACTTACTGGACATGTTTCTCTGTGTTCTCCCAACTCTCTTTCATTTTTGCACGGGTACAGACATATATTGCAAAACTTCTTAGGTAGCCGTGAATGTGTGAACAGGTTCATGTACTTGTTAAAGTCTTTAATGAATGCTAAATGTCTATTCCCCAACAGCAAACAATGAACAACTTCCTTGTGTTTGGCCCCCTTTCGCACTAGAACAATTTCACCTCTCTTAGCTGCCATTTTTTCAAGGCTGTAAATACGAATGCAGATATTATTGAGAGTCTCAAGTTGTCGAAGCTCCTCCCAAGCTACGGTGCCTTCAATGTTACCCATTTTCACATATTAACGGCAAATATTTTCCCATTGCCCTCTGATGGGGTTGTCCCCCTTAGTTTTTAGGTACCTGTACGCTGTAATGAACTGGAGAACGCAATCTGTGGGACCCGACGGATTAATGATCTGGCTTTTTCCGGGAATACCCTTGGGATAAGGTACATACTCCCCGAGTCTGGAATTCAGCTGTACTAAGCCGAAGAAAAACCTAACATTCACTATTTCATCTAGCACAAAGCCAATACCCTCTTCCTCTAACATTTGATGTTGGAAACGTGTGGTAAAATATTCAATCAAGTAGTCGATATAATTTTCAATTTCGTCAAAACTAATGATCTGTATTTCACTACGCATACATTTGTCTTTATGGCTAATTTAGATAAGTGGACTGTGTATTATTGATATTAAAGGAACATTAACCATATAGAATATATTACCCTTTGATGAACTCAGCTGGTGATTGGAGGATGGCGGAAAATAGGCTAGATGACTGGAAGTGGTTAGTATAGTAAACAAAGTATGAAAAGAGGTTACAATAGGCTAGGATAGGCTAGATATTTACGTTAAGTTGTGCTAAGTAACAAAGATGATGATGTAATGACTATATGGAATATGAGATGAAAGTGAAGCGAAAACACCTGATTATGAAACTATAGGAAGAAGGCTTAGCGTGTGTAGCTGGGACGGAGGTTGGTTGGAGAGTGCGCGAGCGCATTATGATTGTCTCTGTCGTGACATACCGCGCACGCGCATAACATATGGAAAATGTATCCCATCTTCTTTACAATGAGATACTTATGAACAATCTTAAATAATACAAATATATATACTGTATATATATGGGAATTATAATCCTACAATACTTTCCCATACACAACCATAGAATAATATATTCTACCCAATCATGGAACGTTCGACCAAGGTTATGGAAGCGTTCATCTTAAGACTACGGAATGATACGTAACGCTACATCAACCCAGATTACGTAACATCGAGACTGTTCATACTAGTTTGAGTACACTAAGTATGGACATATTCCCACCAACAGAAAATATACAAAATTTACATGATTAGATTTGCCCGGAGGCAATCTTATCCTGCCAAGCTTGGGAGGATATCTGGGCTGCCTGTCGACGTGGGCGTTCGCCAGACGCGTCAACAGGCTGCGCCGAAGTAGAAGCCAGAGAGGGGACTTCAATGGATAATTGATCCGAGGGGGTGTCCTTGCGATCGAGGTCACCCTCAAGAGGATATAGTCGGACTGTTGGCAGTGTGATTACTCCAGTCCAGGTGCGAACCTTTGCTACCCGAACCTCACCATCACGACCTGGTAATAACTCCTCTATCCGACCCAATTTCCAAAATGCGCGCGGGCCCTCCTCATGGATGGTTACCACGTCCCCTACCCTAGGCCAATTACTTTTTAATGGTGTTAGTTTATTCTTTTGCGCTTCCCTTAAAGTCACCAGATATTCTGTTGACCAGCGATGCCAAATATCTCGCGATAATTTACAAATGTATTTATAGCGGGCCGATATCACTTCCTCACTTATGTAGTCTGGATCTTCCATAGTATCCTCGTCATGCTCTTCAGGAAGATCCCGCAGTCTGTATCCACGTACCAGTACTGAGGGTGTGATTGGGGTACGGTCTTCCAAATCACCAGAAGCATAGTATAGAGGGCGATCACTTACGGTGGCTTCAATCTCCAAGAGTATGGTGTTGAGTTCCTCATTCGAGATGAGAGCTCTACCCAACACCTTCTTCAGACCCGCCTTCACGATGCCTATGGCTCTCTCCCATATGGCGCTAAACCAAGGCGCTCTGGCGGGAATGAAACGCCATTCACATTTTACATCCGCTAGGCAGGTCTGAATCTTAGGATTGTTGCTCACTTCTTTGAGATATGTAGATGCCCCTATGAAAGTCTTCGCATTGTCACTCAGCATGATACGCGGATATCCCTGTCTACTGCAGAATCTTCGGAAGGCATGTAGGAAGCTATCACAAGTGAGGTTGGTGACCAGTTCCAGGTGAATTGACCTGGTAACAGCACAGGTGAAAAGTATCATATACACCTTAAGATTGGGTGAATCTTTCACAGGGATTGCTCCACTGTAGTCAACCCCGGTAACTTTGTAAGGGTCACCTGGGGTAGTTCGCAGGTTTGGTAAGGGAGGAATTCCAACGGGATCATAATGTGTTCCCTGTACTCTTCTACTCTTTAAGCATTTGCGAAGGACTTTCTTGACCACCTGCCTGATTCTAGGCACCCACCATCGTTGTCTTACATAGGTGACTATATGACTAACCCCATAATGACAACAGAGTCGGTGACACCTATCGATGATAAGATGGGTGAAGGGATGATTGGGGGGCAGTAGTATTGGATACTTACTTGCCTCAGAGAGGGCTGCCAATCGTAATCTGCCTCCGCAATGTATCAAGTCCCCCTTCAAGTGTAAGCCCAACTGATTGATCAGGTTATTCCTAGACTTTGTTCCCTTAACCAGTATTTTATATTCCTGCGTATATATTTCTTGTTGACAGAGCTTATGTAATAATTGATCTGCAATTCTGATCTCCTTCACATTGAGGTAAGCACTACCTGTGGGCAGTGGGCCTTTAATTTTTGCTTTTACATTTCCTACAAATCGTATCACCCATGCTGTAACACGTTGTAACTTCTCATAACTGCTGAATCTATCCTAGTCCCATAACCGTGTGTCTTCGTCAGGCACCGAGTCAATTACCGGTCAATTACAATAGCAGTGTGTTGCTCGCTCAAATCTATATTCTCTGGCCATTCGTTGGGATCATTAAGCCAGCATGGGCCATTCCACCACAACGCAGAAGATTTGAGAAATTTAGCTGAGACACCACGAGTAATGCAGTCACTTGGATTACCTTTGGTAGACACATACCGGAACTGTGCGGTTGGGAGCAGGGTACGAATTTCGTCGACACGGTTGGTGACGTACACTGGTAGCTTCTTTCGGCTATGTAACCAGTAGAGCGTAATTTGGCTATCACTCCATATAACTGTCTCCGAGATATTTAGCAAATTTTTAAAAGTTTCCTCTACTAAGTGAACGAGTCTAGCAGCCAACAAAACTGCAGTCAGCTCTAATTTTGGAATGGAAAGGGATTTGATCGGGGCGACTTTCGCCTAAGCCATGACTAGACGGCTGCCACTTGTGTCAACAAAGTATATGGCGGTACCGTACGCGACCTTACTAGCGTCTGAGAAGGCATGAATGGAAACAGGATGGTCCATGACAACTCTCCGAGGAAAATTAAAACCCTTACAGAGACGAAGATCCGAAATAATGTCTTCCCACTCCTGAACCAGATCGCCAGTCAAAACCTAATCCCAACCTAATTTTATCCTCCATAATTGCTGAAGGAATAATCTTGACTTGATCGACACCGGTAGAACTATCCCCAAGGGGTCAAAAAGTTTAGCTGTCATAATCAAGCAAATTCATTTTGTAATCTGCGAAAATTGCGCGTACTGTACTGAACGCCGAATGAGAGGGTATAGGTGTCCGTTTTCCAAAACAACCCTAGCACTCTAACATGTTCCTGCTGTACAGCCGCCACACCATCCCGTTGCAATACAGTCCGCAAAACAGAATTATTAGTCGCCTATTCACGCAAATGTAGATGGGCGTCATTCATAATCTCTCGGACTACAGCATAGGTATCAACCAGGAAATCTTCTTCATTTCCTGTACCCAATAAATTGTCTATGTACAACCATGACCGAATCTGATGAATAATCTGCGGATCTGCACTGACATAAGACAAATGTTTCAAAATGGTGGCGTTTAAAAGGAATTGGGAACAAGTCGCTCCAAATAAAACTGCCCGGAATCGGTAACAAATTAGGGGGGAATCCAGTTGCCTCGGATACTTGGGCCACATGAATCGCGTATAGTCCTGGTCGTCTTCATGGAGTCTTAACCCGGTGAGACCCAGCGTCGCACGTGTTGCGTCGGCAGTGTTTGATCACCAACTCCCAGCGACGCATCACGTGCGTCCGACATATAAAAAACACTTACGTGGCTCGTAAGGTAGGAAATGGCGGGAGAATAGGAGGGTGAGGTACCGTAGTGTGTGTGGGAGCCGGGCCAGTAGGTGTGAGCGGGCCGAGACAGCCGTGCGGCTGGTGGTGGTGGGCTTAGTTGGGATACTTTACACCCTTATTTCACCGCCATTTTGAACCTTCATTACTCCGGTCGTATGGGAGCTAGAGGCTTGAGATTTATGTGAGACACTCCTTAGGATGTATGCCATACAATGCCATACTCAGTTTTTACCCTAGTGCTCCCGGGCGGGTGTTCATGCGGGGGAGACGAACTTTCGAACCCCCCCCCCCGCCCCCCAAATGACCGAAATGAGTTTTTTGTAATTTTTTTCTTCATTTCTCACCATTCTCTTCCATTTTGGCTCAACAAATTTTGTTGAGGCCCCCCCCCCAAAAAAAAACAATGTCCGAGGTGTTTTTTTTTTTTCTTTTTTTTCATTTCTCATCCTTGTCTTCCATTTTAGAAAAACAAAAAAAAGAAGTGAAAATGGCTTGGGACTGGGGTGAACAAAATATTATAACTAGCCGGGGCTTAACGGGTTAACATTAAAAATGCCTTCTCAATATCAGACACCCAGGCATACTTACCGAGTCGAAATCGAAGCAAAACCTGCGCTAAATCTGGTACCAGTGATGGTCCAGTGTACAGGCAGTCATTAAGGTGAGCGTCCGGTTCATACTCGTAATAGTGCTCAAAACGGCAATATTGCGCAACCCGATATATGGCATCATCACCCATCCCTCTGTCTTCAGTTAAAATCCTGAGGCAATATTCCATCTGGAAGCATGTTATTTCTGGGCTAGTTTAAAGTTTTTGCGGGTCGCGGGTCGCGCAGACGCGTAGAAAATGCATTATGGGTTTCGGATCTGCAAAAAAATAAAAATAAAACCATGAATTTTTGGTGAAAATATGACGTTCTTAGATATTTTGCCTAACAGTATCTGGTACTCAACCCGGGTAACAACGAAGGGTGTGGTGGTGGTGGAGGAGAAAGAGCAGTGTGGTCCAAGCCGCGAGAGAGGTAGGGTGCGGCTGGCCGGCTGGCTTGCAACAGCTCTCGTGCCTTAGTACCTCACGTAAGAAAGTTCAATTGTCGGCGCAGTTCTGACGTAACCAAACATGCTACAACAATGTTTCTGGTGTCATTGGAAAGGGCATGAAATTCTTTACAACTCCACGTCGCCATTTGTTTTTATTTCTTTCCTATTTCGACACAGCACCCAGAGACATTTGTCACCTAATTTGTACCTAATTTGTACCTAATTGTAGTTGCCCTAATTCTACAATTAGATACAAAATGGAAAAAAGTATCAACGTACAATTGAAACTACACCTATTGTTAGTACCCCCAATGCATTAAAACAATCAAGCAACAACATTTAAATGAGATTTTGATTTTAAAAAAAGTCATAAATTTACACACCTAACTCAAAAAATAATTGTCCTAGAGAATTAAAATTTTGGAAATGTCTTAGTTGTTAGGTCCCCTATACGTGTACAAAATCTTATGAAATACAGACCAAAATCTACTGACACGTTCTAGAGTAAAGCCGGACGCTCCCCTTAAGACTAGGATGACGTTCACTCATCTTGGCGGAACAGTCGAAGACAATACGCACTGGTGTAGTTTTGCTCTCCTTGACTACACCGTGATGAGCCAAGTAATGCCCGGTATCTGATGTATCAAAAGGCACCTCTTCTATAAAACCCCGGGACACCTGTTCCTTTATGACCTTTGAGTATTCCTCGCAAAAGTCAGGCTCCTTGAGGAATCTTTTCTGAAGTCCCCGAAGACGGCCTATGGCCAAACCCTTGTTAGATGGCAGCTGATCCTTAGAATTGTTCCAGGGCAGTCTCACTTTATACTGCTGGCTGTCGGGATCGTAGGTAGTGGTATCCTCATACGACGATAGTGCTTGCCGCTCAACCAGTGAGTATTCCTTAGGGGTTATCCCGATATGATCTAATTCCCACAAAACATTTAAGTCATTTTTGCATGGTGGAATATTACCAGTGGACATGTATTCGTCTATTGGTGTTACTGCTACTTTCAATACAGTAAATACTTCTGTGCGGGAGCTGGTAGGCTGTGTCACATATGAACCACTGATGGCGTACCCGTACTTGGTAGGAAGCAGAATTAGGCTACCTGACCTTTTATACCCAGGTCGCACTATATCGTAGTAGTGATCCGCACCGATGAGCAGCTCCAGCTGATCTGTGTCCGTTGCGTGAGGATCGGCTAATTTTATGCCTTTACTTTGTAAACTAACCAGTTTAGACTTTAGGTTAAGTTCACCTTTATGTTTTGGCAATTCATCAACCACTATTGCATCTATATGATGAAATTTACCTCTGTGTTTGTATTGCAGTGCCACAACATTATATTCCCTAGAGGCCTGTTTCCCGGTAAATCCGTGAAGACATAACTCCTCAGTTCCTTTAGAAATGTAGGAAAGGGAGGATAGAACAGAAGACTTCACAAAGGTCCTCTGAGAACATTGGTCAAGTAGCGATCTGATTTTAACACAATTATTATCCTTACCCTTTACCGGCAGCTGTACGGTGGGCAAGATTACTGTATTTTTACCTGTGGCAACGGACATTGTAGTTGAAGTAGCAGCAGTCTGCTCTCTCTTGGTGTTATCCTCCGCTAGTCTACTTTCCTTCCCTTGTTTTTGTGTACACAGGGAATGAAAGTGTTTGCCCTTACAAAACTTGCAGCTTCTTATGTTAGGATTAGTACAACCCGAATGGCCATGGTCTTTTGACAAGCACCCAGTGCAGAGACGTAGTTGACGGGCTCTTTTAACTTTAAGAGGCCCTGTCTTATACTTCATACACTTGTACCATAAATGATTGTTGCCACTACACAGAACACAGTTGAATTTCCTGTACTCACTCTGGGCGGTAAATGTTGCCGTAGCCATGGGTGTACCCCCTATTCTGTCTTGACCCGCCATATTGTACACTTCAGCCTGGAGGCAATGAGTGAATTTCTTATAATCCAGGCTCGAGTCTCCCATTTCCCGTTTTATGGTTTCCTTTAGTGGTGATGGTAACTTATTGACAAGAGTCACCACACAAAATTCCTCCAAGCAAATACCATGGCTAATGATTGACCTCATCACACTCTCTGTATTGGCATAGAAATCCTTCAGGTCAGCTGTTTGGTGTTTGGGTGACACTAATTGATTGAATTTGGTAACATAAGCTGCCTTGATTCGATCTGGATGCCCATATGTCTCTTGCAGGAGCTCAATTGCTGGGGCATAGCTTGCACTTTCGATAATGAATCCTTTGACTAGCTTATGTGCATCACCCTGAAGCTGACCCTTTAGATAGGTGAAGCGTTGTATATCTGTGAGGTCGGGATTGTCATGGATGGTACACTTGAACATCTCCCAAAATCCCGACCACATGGTGGCATCACCTTCAAATTTTGGAAGAGTAAGATGTGGTAATTTGATTGCGGATTTCTTTGGCTCTTTCTTGACCTCTGTAATCAAGATCCCCTTCAGTGTGGCAACGATTACATGTATGCCCTCCATATATAAGGTATCCTCTCTTATCACCTCGATATACTCGGCGTCCTCGTAAGTGTCGGCCAGGTCCTCCTGTGTGACCTCATACTTGTCAAGTTGCTTTTGAATACTGAGCAACCCGGCCTCCACCTCCACTCTAGACGCCGAATCAAGGAATTTGTTAATATCAGAGGTCAAGACCGTCAAAGAGCCCTTAAGTCCAGCCCGACGCTTTTGTACACTTTTAGCCATGATTATACGGGAAGGAAATCTATTGCCGTTAAATCAAACTATCAATGCCAGATCGAATAAGTTGCGGACAACAATACAGTACTCCGAGAAATCAAATTAAATCGCGAGCCGAAAAGAAACCACCCTCACGAAATGAGGAATAAGAATTGTGCGCAATGTAGACTAGCAATCCGGAGCTTTTCAATTTAACTCCTTACATGATAGTTATGAAATTATAGAATCATTACGCCATAAGTTAAGAAAAGCCGGGAGGGAAATTTAGTACAATACAGTATAGGTCAAAAGTCTCCAGATGTCAAAAAGAGAGGTACCGTTTAAAGTTACAATAAATTCAAGAATTTTAAGAGAGAGCGAGAGCCTATAGGGTAATTTAAACAGGCTAAACTCAATGGGTACCGCTAATTCTATATTATTAAATTTAATAAATGTGAAAATTGTACACAAGAAAAGTTCATCTCAAGAAGTCACAAGGAAAACAGTTTTGAGTTGGATTAACACACACTTAGCCTATCAGCTATCATATTACCCCGCCTTCAGGGCATACGACGAGAGTAGAATTTAGAAAGATATTTTTTTAACACCTTACGAGCGGCCTATGCGGTTTATTTATGTGTACCGCCCAGCGGGGTGTTTTTAGCCAAAATAGGGCTGTTTACGTGATCATTTTCATGCCTAAATAAGACCCAGAACATTAAACAAGTATCTATCCCTGAAAGGGCATAAACAGAGCTTTCGAATGACACCATAACGATCCTTGTATGATGGATAGTTTTCTTGCAATAACCGTGCAACGCGAGTGCAAAAAGCAGGTAATTCGGTACTTTCGGTACATAATTGAGTATGTAGCGAGTGAGAGAGGGAGGAGGGAGCTGAGATTTGTGTCAGTAGGTTCGCCGCGGTGGTCTGGAGCAGTCATACGCTCGCTAGTCTCCTGCCACCACTTGTCTCTCTCTCTCAGCCACATTACGTGCTGAAATTGCCACTCGAGTTATGTCGAGCGCCGCCACATAGTCCAGCTTTATTTAACTCGACTTAAGTGGTGAGCCGCTTTTTAAGGGTTAAAGAAGTTATTTTTCAGTATAGGCCTAATTTTGATCTAGATTTAAATTAAATCTAGATTAAATTTAACATACAGTACAGTATAGATGAATTTAATCTTAATGCCGTGCCAATTGTGCAAGATTTTCTAGGGCTAAAGTAGTTTTAATATAATTTAATGAGCCTGAAAAAGCATTTAAAGTAGGCTAATTATTGTTTTGAGTACTGTACTGATTCAGATTTACAACTTTTCATTCTGGGTAAAACTCCCGTCGCAGCCCTGACCTATCCACTAGTTTCCACATCCTGTCCCACTGGTCAGGCACCTGGGGCGGCCTGAGCAAAGAGCGAACGAAAAAAAAACGACAGCCCCACGGGGCCAAAAGACCGGGGCCTGGAGGACGTAGGACACATGACAAAAACAGGGATAGGCCAGCCCCACTCCAAGCAAGGCAACTACCGACCGCCGAATAACACCCAAAAAAATGGGGGGGGGGGGTCTAACTAGTGAAAGGTTTAAGGACCAATTATATGGCTAATTTAGATAAGTGGATTGTATATTATTGATATTAAAGGAACATTAACCATATAGAATATATTACCCTTTGATGAACTCAGCTGGTGATTGGAGGATGGCGGAAAATAGACTAGATGACTGGAAGTGGTTAGTATAGTAAACAAAGTATGAAAAGAGGCTACAATAGGCTAGGATAGGATAGATATTTACGTTAAGTTGTGCTAAGTAACAAAGATGATGATGTAATGACTATATGGAATATGAGATGAAAGTGATGCGAAAACACCTGATTATGAAACTATAGGAAGAAGGCTTAGCGTGTGTAGCTGGGACGGAGGTTGGTTGGAGAGTGCGCGAGCGCGTTATGTTTGTCTCTGTCGTGACATACCGCGCACGCGCATAACATATGGAAAATGTATCCCATCTTCTTTACAATGAGATACTTATGAACAATCTTAAATAATACAAATATATAATTATATATATGGGAATTATAATCCTACAATACTTTCCCATATACAACTATAGAATAATATATTCTACCCAATCATGGAACGTTCGACCAAGGTTATGGAAGCGTTCAACTTAAGACTACGGAATGATACGTAACGCTACATCAACCCAGATTACGTAACATCGAGACTGTTCATACTAGTTTGAGTACACTAAGTATGGACAGTCTTTGTAGGTAGGATCATCACTATCGGGATTTTGTGCGATTAAGCGAAGGGTCATGTCCACGAATGATTTTAGAGCAGGGGGTTTAGCTTTGGGGTAACAATTGAATACTGACTCTATGATCGAAGCCATGTGTCCCCTGTTGTTTGCAAAAAAAAATGTTTATGTCATCTGCATCACACGGGGGCACGGAAAGATCAATTTGAATCATGGCATCGTCAAAGTAGTCTACCATTTCCCGGACATGTGGGGAGGTTTGTCCTTCCAAGTCAGAGCCAGAGTCTGAGGAAGAACAGGGGAGATGACGGCGGGGGTGGCTTAACACCACTAGGACCCGGTTGTGGTGAATTACCCCTTCGTCCTTTCCCTCTGTGCTGGTGTTGTTGTTGATGCTGTGTAGTACCACTAGGTCCGTGCTGGGGTGCACTGGTACCTGGTGCATTACAGCTGGACCCTGGTTGTGGCGAATTGGAGATATCTGCAAGAGAATGAAAATATATGGCTTTACATCACAATTACAGTTAAAAACATGTATTTTTGTGAAGCGTTCATTTAAAGTAATTATATTTATTGTCCGCTCGTAAGAGGACAGCATAGTTGATAATTTCACTATACTATGCACATATACATACACGTGTGTAAATAGATATATTTTCCTCCTATTGATATATATTCAAAAATACTCACTAGGTGTAGGTGGGGGTATTCTCTTTCTCTTTCGACTTCCTAGTGTAGTACCACTAGGTCCGGGTTGGGATTCACTGCCCACTGGAGCATTAGAACTGGAGCCTGGTTGTGGTGGGGTGGGGATATCTGCGAGAGAAAGAAAATATAAGGTTTTACATCACAATTACAGTTCAGATCATGTATTTTAGTGAGACATTCATTTCGAGTAATTTTATATATGTATATACAGGTATATATTATTATGTATGTAGTCCACTTGCAAGATAACCGAATGGTTGGAATAGTTTAACATTTCATTATACCGTGCGCACATTTACACGCGTGTACACACGCACGCACACACACACACATACACACACACACACACACACACACATTTCACACGCACACACATGTGTATACTGATATATTTTCTTACTATAGATTATTTAACCCTTAATTAGCGGCTCACCACATAAGTCGAGTTAAATAAAGCTGGACTATGTGGCGGCGCTCGACATAACTCGAGTGGCAATTTCAGCACGTAATGTTGCTGAGAGAGAGAGACAAGTGGTGGCAGGAGAGTAGCGAGCGTATGACTGCTCCAGACCACCGCGGCGAACAAACTGACACGAATCCCAGCTCCCTCCTCCCTCTCTCACTCGCTATATAAGGAATTATATCGGGAAAGTGGCTAATTACATGCTTTTTGCACTCGCGTTGCACGGTTATTGCAAAAAAACTAGCCATCATAAAAGGATCGTTATGGTGTCATTCGAAAGCTCTGTTTATGCCCTTTCAGGGATAGGTACTTGTTTTACGTTCTGGGTCTTATTTAGGCATGAAAATGATCACGTAAACAGCCCTATTTTGGCTAAAAACACCCCGCTGGGCGGTACATATAAATAAACCGCATAGGCCGCTCGTAAGGTGTTAAGAATACTCACTAGGTGCGGGTAGGGGTATTCTCTTTCTCGTCCGGCTTCCTGGTGGTACCGGTGGGTTGCGAGCACGCCAGCCAATCACCGGTGACGGTAAGACTGAGCTTTCACTCGATGATGACGACGGTGGGATGTTGGGGCTGTTTGGTTGTGATGTCACCTGGGACTGATCTGTAAGTGGGGTGAAATTGGGTTTTAGGCGAATAAACACTAATGCATTGTATAATAATAGCACTAATAATAATAAGAAATAAGAAAAAGGGGACTAAGGGTACTATACGAATAATATAATAACTATAATATTTCGATATATACCGGGGGTCACATTAATTTAAACAAATCATATCATGGGGTTCACATGTAAATGTTTTATATATGCCGGTATTGAACAAGTAGAGTATAACACTTACCCTTAGATAGAGATATTCCTTTGTAACCAATGCCAATGCCGTTTGGGATGCATTTTCGACGGTGTCACTCCATGTTGTCTAGGGGTTGATATCCCTCGCACCAGGAACATCTGATACATAGATGACCCTGTGTGGAGGGTACCCCACACTGGGAACATCTAATTAGGTCGCTCATTTGTTCTGTTCTGTGTGCTTGAGGTAGGTCAGGCTGTCTTTATGTATGGGAAGGCGAGAGGATGCCTATTGATCTTTAAGACATTATTTTTTAGAATTCGGGTGGTGGAGGGAGAATCGATGAGGAGATACATAAAACAAGGTTAAGCTCATTAAGGATAGTGGCCCCACTATTAATATGGAAATAAGATAAATTGAGGTAAATATTGATTTATGGGTGCAGGCAGGTCGAAAGTATTTTGGTAGGGAGATATAAGGGTTGGTATCTTTAAATCTGAACTCTAAGAACAGTAGGATATGGTACTTGAGCGAGAGAGAGAGAGCGAGCGAGCGTGAGAGTGAGAACGAGAGCAAGAGAGAGAGAGATGGATTTTGAGATGTGTCAGGTTGTGTTTATGTACGGGAGGGAGAGAGGATATTTTTAGATAATGTTTTAGAACTTGGGTGATGGAAGAGAATCGATGTGGAGATAATATATATATATATGGAAAAACAACGAAAGTATGATGAAAGAGAGAGAAAGAGAGAGAGAAACTACTGAGGGGTCGCTGTCAGACCGGAGCAGGTGACCCAAAAGTATTTTTGGTACAGAGATGGGTGAAATCAGGTGGCTTGGTATCTTTAAATCTGAACTCTAAGAATAGCGTGGACAAAATATGATGAGAGAAAGGGCCGCTGTCAGACCGATATAGATAAAGATATAGATATAGATAGTAGATTGATTTATGGGAGCAGATGACCCAAAAGTATTTTTGGTACGGAGGTGGGTGAAATCAGGTGGCTTGGTATCTTTAAATCTGAACTCTAAGACTAGCGTGGACAAAATATGATAAAAGAGAGAGATACAGAGAGAGAGAGAAAGGGTTAACACAAATCAGTGCAGATTATTTCTCGACCATATCGTAGGTTAGTAGTGACGTTATTGGAGAGAAAGATCTCCCACGCAACCAAATGTGGTGACAATTCGAACCTGAGCAGAGTTGAATCAAGGTGATAGGTAAACATGAAAATTAAAATAGATAATATATATAGGTAGCCTGGAATGTTTGTTATTTTCCTAGAGTGCCGTATATTCCGCTAAACAGCCGACAAAAAACGGGAAAAGTTGTTAGGGCAGTGAGAATTATGTTTCATAAGATAATTATTGAAAGTGTTACTTAAAGTTATTTAAAGTTTAAACATAACGAGTGTAAACGAGTGGCACTCCCCCCCCCCCCCCCCCCCCCCCCCCCCCCCCCCCCCCCCCCCCCCCCCCCCCCCCCCCCCCCCCCCCCCCCCCCCCCCACCCCCCCCCCCCCCCCCCCCCCCCCCCCCCCCCCCCCCCCCCCCCCCCCCCCCCCCCCCCCCCCCACCCCCCCCCCCCCCCCCCCCCCCCCCCCCCCCCCCCCCCCCCCCCCCCCCCCCCCCCCCCCCCCCCCCCCCCCTCCCCCCACCCCCCCCCCCCCCCCCCCCCCCCCCCCCCCCCCCCCCCCCCCCCCCCCCCCCCCCCACCCCCCCCCACCCCCCCCCCCCCACCAACCTCACCACAAACCGCGTAACAAACACCTCCTTGTCCTCCACGCCCCCCCCCCCCCCCCCCCCCTCTCTCTTTCTCCCCCATGTAAGGGCGGGTGGAAAAACAAAAACAAAAACAAAAACAAAAACAAAAACAAAAACAAAAACAAACACAAACGTCTAACAGAGACACCTGTATGAGGTGTAACATGAATATACACGTGGATAAAGGCACAGAATGTCAGATATGCAAGGAACCATACCACTGGGTTTGCATAGGACTGACACCAATAAATGAGGCGTACAATACAAGAGGGAAGAACCTCCATTTCTGCGATATTTGTTTCGATATCACATGGCAAGTCATACAGACTGTAGAAAATACAGAAGTACAAGATAGACTGAAATATAGCCAAGACATAGCTACTTTTCACAGAAACTGGGGAACTATTGGGGCCTCAGGGCCCATACTAATATCACAACCCACACACGCACACCTTCCCATGAAACTGCCCGCATTGCCTCCTGCACATCAACACACATCGCCTGCCGAACAACAACCTTTCGCACCCTACAAATCTACAAACCCTGCCGCACATCTTCCCACACCTCCCCAGACCCAGAAAACACCCACATTAATCCCATCTATGGCCATTGACCACCCTACTGCTGTTGATCAAATACATTTGCAGGATGAACGTAGGATGCAACAAGCCGCCATATCAGGCTCCCCTTCCACATCGCTTCCCCCCTCACCACTGCCACCTGCCCACCTACAACCGACCAGTAACTCCACCCCCCTGCAGGCCCGTAACTCCACCCCCCTGCAGGCCTCACCCACCCATACACCAAGCCCACTATCACCCACAACCACACTTAGCTCACCACATAACCCCTTGCAGCCCCAGTCACACCTACTGGGGTTGTCTACACCGGTGTGCAGATATTATCTGGAAAGAAGGTGCTACTTTGGTCAAAAGGGCGAATATAATGGGAATTCATGTAGAATTGCTCATCCCAAAATTTGCAACAACATAACCAGACATGGAAAATGTAGATTTGGTGAAACCTGCAAATACCACGACCCATCCCTTTGCAAGACATCACTTGAGAACAAGACCTGCTACAATATGAAATGCCCAGCTTTTCATATTAAAGGGACATGGAGATAATGCTAGACCTAACACGAACGGCAGCCCAAAAAACTCTCTAGCTATGCGAGGACGAGACAGAGGAAAACGGCAAGGAGGGAAAGGGCAGATGAAGATGAAGAGACTGAGGGAGATGGAAGAACATTTAGAACACCTCGAGCACCTCCTGGCCTCCCAAGAGTGGCCAATACATCCCGAAGACTATTAGGTACACATAGTACTCCAAACAATCCCTCCCCAATCTTGTTTGCAAATATCCAAGGCCTAAAAAATAGAACCACGAACAAAGTACCATTTGTTAGGGGCCTGCTAGAAGAAGGAAACGCTATATTTGCGGCTCTCACAGAAACTCACATTAAAGATCAGGAAGATAGTGAGGTATGGATTCCTGGTTACAACCTACATAGGGCGGACAGAACGCATAGATCACATGGAGGTGTAGCCTTGTACATACATGACTCACTGATATGTACTGAATTCCTAAATAACAGTAATGAAGTGGTGGAAATACTTGGAGTTAAAATAGAATCCCTAAATTTAGCAGTTATTGTTACATACAGGCCTCCAGACTCATCCCGAGAAGAATTCAAAACCCAGCTCAACAAAATAAAATCAGAAGTGGAAACCCTGGGGAACCCAACACCAAATATTATATGGCTAGGAGACTTTAACCTACCAAACATTAAATGGAAACAACTAGAAAACCAGCTAGTGGGAAATAACACCGGAGAAGCAAATACTAATACGAGAGAGCTTTTTGAACTTTGTGATTTTTTTAGTCTTACCCAACATATTGCTGAACCCACACGGGAAAACAATATCTTAGACCTGGTCTTCACTAACAACGACTCTCTAGTACACAGCATTGACATATCGGACAAAACATCATCAGATCATAAATTAATTGAGATCAAAACAACCTTAGAAAGTGTACAGACAACCTCAGAATCGAGAACAAAAACCAGCCCCTTCAGTAAATTTAACTTCAATAACAAAAACATTAGGTGGGAAGAGGTAAATCAAGAAATGGAAGAAATAGACTGGGAAGATTTAATGGATAACCTGACACCAGCAGAATGTCTAGTCTTAATAACAGAAACCATGACCCAAATCTGTAGCCACCATATACCTGCAAGACAAACAAAACGAAGAAGCAAACAAGATCGGGAAAGGAGGAGGCTGTACAGAAGAAGAAAATTACTCACACAAAGACGCACACATCAAAATCTACAGGATAGGCAAAAGGTCGAAATAGATAGAGAAATTGTGAAAATTGAACAAAGGCTAAGAATATCATATGAACTACAACATATGGAAGAGGAGAGGAAAGTTATTGCAGGTATAAAGGAAAATTCCAAATACTTCTTTTCATACGCCAAACAAAAGGCTAAAACAACATCAAACATCTGCCCACTGAGCAAAGAGGACGGCTCTTTTACAGGGGACAAAAAGGAAATGAGCGAACTCTTAAGCAGGCAGTATGAATTGGCATTCAGTGAGCCTGATGAAACAAAAGTCATCAGAGACCAAAATATATTTTTCATGGAAACCTCCCCCACGGAAACCCCTCAGATGCTGGATATTGATTTCGGTCCAAAAGACATAGAAGAGGCCATTTCCAATATGCCATCGCACTCGGCATCAGGCCCGGACTCATGGAATTCGATCCTAATGAAGAAATGTAAGGAAAACCTCTCAAAACCCCTGGCTATAATGTGGAGAAGGAGTCTAGACACTGGTGACATACCAGATAGCTTGAAAAACGCAATAATTGCCCCACTGCATAAAGGAGGGAGTAAAACACTACCAAAAAACTACCGCCCGGTAGCTCTAACCTCTCACATCATTAAAGTTTTCGAGCGAGTCCTGCGAAGCAAAATTTCAACATTCATGGAGACAAATGAACTACACAACACCGGTCAACATGGGTTCAGAGCGGGAAGATCATGTCTCTCACAACTTTTGGAACTCTATGACAAAATTCTTAAAGCGCTAGAAGAAAAGAAAAACGTGGATGTCATTTACACCGATTTTGCTAAGGCATTTGATAAATGTGACCATGGTATAATAGCCCACAAACTGAAAGCAAAAGGTATAACTGGGAAAATCGGACGGTGGATATACAATTTCCTCGTAAACCGAAAACAATCAGTAGCAGTAAACCAAGTCACATCTGAGCCTTCGGATGTCAAAAGCTCAGTGCCCCAAGGAACAGTGCTAGCGCCCCTTCTGTTCCTCATACTAATTTGCGACATAGATACCAACACCAGACACAGTACGGTGTCGTCTTTTGCTGATGACACAAAATTAAGCAAGATAGTAAACACACAAGAGGACACAGGCCGACTGCAGGAAGACATGAATGTAGTGTTCCAGTGGACCAGGGAAAACAACATTCAATTCAATGAGGACAAATTCCAATTAATACGGTACGGAGATAATAATGGTATTAAAGAAATTACAAATTACTTAACAGAATCTAACCACATAATAGAACGGAAAGACAGTGTGAAAGACCTTGGGGTATTAATGTCTGAAAATATGGGTTTCAAAGTACATAACCAGGTCAAAGTGGCGGCTGCGAAATGTCTAACGGGTTGGATTATGCGTACTTTTAAAACACGCGGGGAATTGCCTATGATAACGCTCTTCAAATCTCTAGTGCTACCGCGGGTTGAATACTGTAGCGTATTAACATCCCCATACAAAGCAGGTGAAATAAATTACGTAGAGAGTGTACAAAGAAATTTCACTTCGCATATAAGTTCGATAAAACATCTACACTATTGGGAGCGTTTAAGAGCACTGAATCTGTACTCACTGGAACGTAGAAGAGAACGTTACCTAATAATATACACGTGGAAAATCGCAGTGGGTTTAGTACCAAACCTACATACTCCGATAGTCATGAAATTCAGTGATAGGAGAGGCTGGGAATGCGAAATCCCCCGGATGAATAACACGGGTGCTATGGGCTCTCTGCGAGAGGGCTGGTTATCACACAGAGGCCCACATCTCTTCAACAAACTCCCACGGCGAGTAAGAGACATGAGGGACATCTCGTTAGACAACTTCAAGAGAGCCCTAGATGTCGAACTGCAAAAAGTGCCAGACGAGCCCATCCTCGCAAGGGAGCGAGCTGTCGCTTCAAAAAGTCTACTGCACCAGATCACCACCCATAATGAGGGGCGTCGCGCTCCTTGGTGCCGCTAGAAGAGCGGCGAACACATCAAAAGGTATCAAAAGGTAAAGGATAAGAATAGCGTGGACAAAATATGATAAAAAAGAGAGATACAGAGAGAGAGAGAGAAAGGGTTAGGCTAGGCTAGGCTAGGTTAGGTTAGGTTAGGTTATGTTAGGGAGAGAGAAAGAGAAAGGGTTAGACTAGGCTAGGTTATGTTAGGTTAGGTTTTTTGATTTTTTGTTTATCTTGACACTTGATCACGAATGAGGTCTAGAGGAGTGGGCGGTGCACCGTGTGTGTGTGTGTGTGTGTACAATGAGAGAGATAGAAAGATAGAGAGAGAGAGAGAGACAGTCATATTTAATATAGTAAGGATGTATGAAAGTTAGCCAGTGACACTATTTGCCTTTTATAATTCCCACGAGGACTGATTTATCAGATGCCCTGCGCACTCAGGTAGGTCACCTTTTCCACCACTACCGGACAACCGTCGCCATTTTGGACAGTTCTCCACTCTGGAGCAGGCTCCCTCCGGTTAGGTTACCCCTAACTGGTACCCCCCTTTTTGTTCATAAACTCTAATAGTGTAAAAAACATTATGTCATTGACATTAATCCATAAACTCTACGGATGTAAAAAATAAAATGGCAGAGGCATTTCACCAATATAGTCAACGAACGTAAACACCAAAATGGCAGTTTTTTTCTTCTGGCAGGGGCTTTTTCAATAAAGTCTACGAATGTAAACACGTAAATGGCAGGGTTTTTTTTTCTGGCAGGGGCTTTTTCAATAAAGTCTACGGATGTAAACACGAAAATGGCATTTTTTTCTTTTCTGGCAGGGGCTTTTTCAATAAACTCTACGGATGTAAAAAAGAAAATGGCAGGTGGGTATTTTTTCAATAAAGTCTACGGATGTAAAAACGGAAATGGCATTTTAACTACTACTGGTGCATAGTCACTATACCCGTGTGGTGCGTGTGTCCTCGTCGTCTCTCTCTCTCTCTCTCCACCACCACCACCAATTTCACATAGTTCTTAACAATACATGTACTTATATTGTTTAAGTATATTTATATCTTGCATGGGAGGACTTGAACATGAAAATAGCTACTCATAAAAATTATTTTAATTAATAAAATAAGAGTAACAGGTAGGTAGTCGATGAAAATGAAAGTTATATCCGCAGATATAAACATATAACCAAGAAATGTATAAACAAAACTGATAACAAGCAAATGAAAAGAACAATAAGAACAACAACGTGATTGTGAAAAGATGTAGTGGTCCGCTGTTGAGAATTATATGTGATTAAATCAGTAATAGAACATTACTTACTCGATTACTTCAACTGTATGAATTTAATAGTAAAGCATTACTTTACCTTACTTCATATAATAACTCATCAAATACTCGGCATTTACATATAAACTAATAATATCCGTTCGATTAACATGGAATGAATACACCAGACTGGTTCCTAGTATTACCGGCAGCATTATAAACAAATGCGTTTTAGCATGATAATGAGACAAAACCTGTTGTCAATAGTTAATTATTCATTAAGTCATTCAGCGTGTAACTCCGTCATTGTTAGTCACTAGTCAAAAATGGTAACCGTATAAAAACAACTAAGAAATAAAGATGATTTTAAAACAGTGGCATACAGTGTAGGATAATGAGGGCAAGAGGGATGTGTGTATTTAGAGATAGAAAGAGAGAGAGAGAGAGCGAGATAACTGGTTAGAAGGAGGAAGGGGACAGCAGAAGGAAGAATCGAGGAAAAAGAGTGGACATAAATGAGAAAGATGAAGGAGAAATACAGGATGAATAGGAGAAAGATGAGGAGGTAGGGAAGAAAAAGAAAAGTTGCTATTACAGTGCAATTTATTTCAGTGAAGATTGGTTGGAGAGAGTGCAAGCATCCATCCATAAACGTCTATTGTCCATTCATCATGTTGACACATTACTTTCTATTCATCCATTTATACTTCAACCCCACTTTTCACTCCCCTCACCCCCCACCCCTTTCTCTAATTTCTCTTCCTACTCACCCCACATAACTCTCACCCCAGCATTGCTAACACGATACAAACTTTTGTTTGCCCCCTCTGGTACTCTATCCTCCCTGGTCAGAAGCACCAACTGTACAAGCTGTAAGTGAAGCCAAATAAGTGTAAAATTTCACGTGCTTCTGTGACAAGGAAACTATTATTCTAAGTGTCTGCACTGTAAAAAATATACTCAACATTGTTGTTAAAATATATATAGACAGGCGTGTGCAACTTGCAACCATTGTGATAATAATATAAACAACAACAATATAAACAACTGGAGGCTCTCTTGGGGCTGTTCGACCAGCAGCCTAGGGGACGACTATGACTGGAGGCTCGAAGGTAATCACAGTTGTAATAAAAACAAAAGTGAAATGCTGCAATTATTATGAATATCAATAGTGAACCAGTCAAAAACAACAATTACAGACACATTTAAGGCAATTTCACGTACTGCGAACAATACGTAAGGGGAATTATATGAATTGAAACACTGAGCATGAAAAAGGAGTATGCTAGACCAGCTATTGAAGCCCCGCTCAACTACCTTTGATGTAGCCAGAACGTGAACGATCAGCTTAATTAACACTGGCTCAGCCCATCTTAAATTTCAATGTTGCCTGCTTCGTCCTGCTTCGTACTGGCCTAAAGTGTATATGATTATTATTTAAGATGTATATATAATACTTACTTTTAAAGGTACGATTTTAGTTACTGGACACCTATTTGACAGGTACCACCGACGATTTAATACATATTTGTTTTCAGTTTCCACGCATCCAACACCAAGCTACACCCTTTTCTGGTGTACGAAACACTAAAAAAACAATGGGAACACTTTAATATTAATAACATAAGACGAAATATAAATTGACCTCTGTTGCGTTCGTGGAAGTAGCGTCGCTTTGTTTACTTTACGCTCGAAGTGACTTCCGGCCTTGGCGGTCGACTTAAAATGGCTAAGCTAACCAGTTGTTGGTACATTTTCTGATAAAGACTTGCTTTATAGGCTGTGGGATACAGGACGGGTTGAGGGGGGGCTCTGCCCCCCACCCCCAAACCCTGTGAAGTATAATAATCGTCGTATATGTTGCCAGCAGAACGGTCAATTTAGAGGGGACGTAACCTCAAGCGTCCTCTGTGTAAACAAAGCGACGACGGACTCCCGATTTTCGCCAAACAGGCACCGTTTTATTCTCGTCGAAAACCACATTTAAAAAGTTATTATCTCGTTTTCAATACTAATACTGGACCAGAAAAAGATGTAGTTTTGTGTTGGATGCGTGGAAACCAAAATCAAAAATGTATTACATCGTTGGTGGTACCTGTCAAATAGGTGTCCAGTAACTAAAATCGTACCCTTTTAAAATGTGTTAAACTACGTTATAACGAAGATATTACCGTATATTGACAATCAAGCCTCGGTGATATTAACCAACAGCTTAATACACTCCTACGATACTAACCTTACGGATTATCACCACCTTCACCAACAATCATCACTCACAATGACCCAAGCACCGCACACGATAAATACAAATGTATAATGGGTACAATGACCCAAGCACCGCACACGATAAATACAAATGTATAATGGGTACAATGACCCAAGCACCGCACACGATAAATACAAATGTATAATGGGTACAATGACCCAAGCACCGCACACGATAAATACAAATGTATAATGGGTACAATGACCCAAGCACCGCACACGATAAATACAAATGTATAATGGGTACAATGACCCAAGCACCGCACACGATAAATACAAATGTATAATGGGTACAATGACCCAAGCACCGCACACGATAAATACAAATGTAATGGGTACAATGACCCAAGCACCGCACACGATAATTTCAAATGTATAATGGGTACAATGACCCAAGCACCGCACACGATAAATACAAATGTATAATGGGTACAATGACCCAAGCACCGCACACGATAAATACAAATGTATAATGGGTACAATGACCCAAGCACCGCACACGATAAATACAAATGTATAATGGGTACAATGACCCAAGCACCGCACACGATAAATACAAATGTATAATGGGTACAATGACCCAAGCACCGCACACGATAAATACAAATGTATAATGGGTACAATGACCCAAGCACCGTACACGATAAATACAAATGTATAATGGGTACAATTGTATTAATCCCGAGATAAGGAAAGCAGCCACACAAAGCGAATGTGATCACTTGTTCACGGCACAGAAGTAGAGAACTAAATTAGCTCCCCCCCCCCCCCCCCCAGTCCCCCATTCCCTGAACTCCTTTCAACCTAACCTCTCACCTCCCACTACTACTTACTCCCTACTTTCTCCCCCACTATCCCTCCCTCCCTCTGTCTCCAGCTCTCACACAACCAACTGAAACTGCCAGTTATTGTCGTTAGTGGTAATTGGGACCCCACCACTTTTTGACGTAATTCTGAAGGATAGCAACAACAGATGGCGTTAGCGTCAAGTAAGCCTTAGGGCAAGCTCTAGAACATTTAAATTGTCTAATAGTCCTGGTGGGATGATGGCTTTCCCAATTAAGCTGCTAAAAAAAAAAAAAAGGCATTTAATATTAAGAGTCTGGTTCCTGACCACATCTTGACTCCTGGTACACGAAGTACAAACTTGCATTCTCGGTCCTTTGCAGACAAAGACAATCGGGTTTGCCATTGTTATAATTGACTTTCTATTGCAAAGTCATTTATATACAAAGTTGGAGTAGAAGGAAGGGTTATGTATTCAATGGTATACAATTGTTGTGTGGTATTTATTAAGAGATAGTTTCTAATTTTACCAGGAATGCCTGAATATGTTAAAAGCGGAACTAGTGATCAACTTGCAAAACAACACGAGACAGCTACTGGATTTGCGAATGACAAATCAGTGTTTGTTGTGCTCTAAGTCAATCAGTAATCTTCAATTCTTCCACTGGCATGGTCTGAAAGCATTGTTGCTGTGACATATGCAATATTGATTAATAATTTCAAGTAAATCTGCTGGTAAATAGTGATTTACCCTGGTTCCATACACAAATTAACTCGTTCCCTGGTCTTTTCGCTATCATATTACGATTGATTCTGTAAATAACTTGAATACGAAAGCCATAACCAACCATATCATAGGCTACAGTATTTTATTGGGATAGGCCTATGCTTATATCCTCTTATACCGACAGTAATAGTAAGAAATCATGAAAGAAAGGGTCGGTGATGTAATTTCCCTGAATACCGATTTTCCTTTATATTCCACTCGTGTCATTCATAGGGAACTTGAAGAACCTAATCAATCTAGTTTGGGATATGGTAGGATAGTTGTCCTTATGTTGTTTTTATTTGTCCTTGATATGTATATACAGCTAAGGCCATATGGTTAGCGTGCATTAAATGAATGGAATGCAATTTGTGTAATATTTATATAGCAATTAATGCATCTATTTAATTTACTATAGTTGGTGACGTGAGCTAAAACAATGGTTTTGTGTGCTTTTACAGTATAATATACCGGTATATATATATATATATATATATATATATATATATATATATATATAATGAACAGTAAAACCAGGGCATAGACGAACATCTTTATTATGGTAACGTTTCGCAACTATGCATGTTGCATCATCAGACCTAGAGTAGAAAAGAAAATGTTATATATAATATTCACATATTTTTATATTATTTCAAAAATAGTATTCTAATATAAAAGCAATGTGCTAACAGGAAAATTATAAAATAGTATATTCTAAGTCTAATATTAATCTAAATTGTAAAATGTCAAAAGCAATACACAAACTAGCTTTCTATATTTTGAGTTGGGGGTATCATTTGAATGATAACACATTTTTCGCATCAAATGATTCCTAACAATAGTAAATAGTGAAAGTTATATAAACCAGTAATAATCAGAAATAATAACAACAATATGAATACTAATTAAAAGCTATTACACACAGGGTTATACAAGTAGACCTTAGAAGCAGAACAGATTGACTGAGGATGTATTGTCACCTATTGTGGGTCTACTGTGGGTCTATTGAAAACAACCAGGGAAAAGGAAGGATGGTAAATAGAGAATATAGAAAAGGGAAGTTTGTTGGATATTATGAAGTTGATTTGTGAACAAGAAAGAGAGAGAGTGTGTGTGTGTGTGTGTGTGTATGATAATAGTGTTGATAATGGTTGTGATACTGATGATGACGATGAATAGATTGGATGCAATTGAATTTACAGGAACGGAAGAAAGTTATCAAAGGTAAGTAAAACAAAACACGTAAACAGACAGGTAGGTAGAAACAAACAAAGGGATAATATGTGAAGGGGTTAACCCCCTGAGCCCCAGCGACGCAGCGTTTGCGTCAGCAATGTATGTAACGCTAAACCCCAGCGACACAACAGTTGCGTCAGTGTTACTCCGGTCCCAATTACTTCGGTCTTATGGTACCTAGAGGCCTCAGATTTGTATGGGAACTGTGCAAGTATCCCACGCACCCATGCCAATGGTTGAAAACTCTCAAAGTCCATCCACGTGCGCATGAGCGCACAAAAACATTTTTTTTGGGGGAAATTGCCTTAAATTATTTACTCTTGTAAAATCCGTTTTCGGGGGCTCCGTAGGACCATTTTTTGAGCTTTTTGATCGGTTTTTCGTTTGTTTTCCTTCATTCCTAACCCATTCGCTATTGTTTCTGGAAAAAAAAAAAAAATTCAAAACCGGCTGGTCCCTGGTGGTACATTTATTAATAACTAGCTGGGGCTCAGTGGGTTAATACAAACTGGGTAATAAGCCAAATTGACGACCAGGAACGACACACACAATTATAGGAAAAGGTTCATTGTTCTCAAGAAAAGTTGACTTGTCAAATATATATATATATATATACAGTATATATATATATTGTTTTGTAATCCTGAATTAATATTGATTATATAAGTCAGATTAGGATAATATTTTAGTTTCCCCCTTAATTGCTTGCTTCTCGAAAATTCTAGACCTGTCAGGATGCAGTCTGTCTCTCTCAGCATTCCGTCATTTCATTCACGTGTGTAGTAGAAAATTCCAGATTCACTGGTGATATATATATACAGTATATACCCCCTGAGTCCTTGCAGTTATGACTCTTAGACTCCAGACTGACCGACCTTAGCTTCGCGCACACATCTCTCTCTCTTGCATGTACATAGTGATATAATTATACCTTGTGAAGTGATACAATTATTTCTCTGGCCTCCATCAAGATATAGTAACCTGCAATCATTACTTGTGTTCCTGAGTGTTGAGTACATTGAATACAATAGTGTATTTAGCATTATTATTATTGTTAGCTTATTATACATATTTCAGTGCTATTTCATATGTAGGCTGATTGCTAAATAATTTATAATTCTATTTATCAGTTTATAATTAATTGTCATTAAGTTTACTGTGATTTGATATAATTTCTGTATTTCCTGTTGTTTGCATTTATTAATATTATACCGGTAAGTGTAAAGCATTAATTAATTTGTGATTAATTTCCAAGTTTGTGAATTTGATCAGATTGATTTAGTTACCCCTAATTTATTGTATTAATTGGAGAAATATTTTCTCAAGTTATACTTTTATGGTATGGGAGGGAGAAGAAGAGAAGTAGTGGAGGAGGAGGTGGGGATCAGGAGGTCAGAAGTGTGGGAAGCCATGAAAAGAGTAAAGTTGGGGAAAGAACCAGGAACAGATGGAGTGTGTGGGGAAATGTTGACGTATGGTGGTGAGATAGTGATAGAATGGGTATGGAAAATGTGCAAACTAGCATGGGAGAAGGGGAGTGCACCCGATGACTGGAAGACTGGCATAATAGTCCCCCTATATAAGGGGAAAGAGGAGTGTGTGGTAACCACCGAGGAATATGTCTTCTAAGCGTAGTAGGGAAGGTATACAGTAGGGTAGTGATTGAGAGAGTGAGAGTGAGAACGGAGAAATGGATAGGCGACGAGCAGGGAGGTTTTAGGAAGGGAAAGGATGTGTAGATCAGATTTTTACCCTGAATTGTGTTGTGGAGAAGTATCTGGAGAAGAAACAAAAGGTGTGTGTTGCCTTTATGGACTTGGAGAAGGCCTATGACAGAGTGGATAGAGAAGGTTTGTGGAAAGTACTTAGAATATACGGAGTAGAGGGCAAGTTGCTGAAAGCAGTGAAGAGCATATATGAGGGTGCAAAGGCGGCAGTACGTGTGGAGAGTGAGCAGAGTGAGTTCTTTGACCTGAATGTTGGTTTGAAACTGGGGTGTGTGATGTCCCTGTGGTTGTTTACTGTATATATGGATGGAGTCATGAAAGAAATACTATCAAGAGCAGTGGATGTTGGTGTATCGCTGAAAAGGGAGGGAATTGAGTGGAAGCTACCTAGACTGCTGTTTGCGGATGATACAGTTCTGATGAGTGATAATGAATGGGAGTTGCAGGGTCTGGTAAATAAGTTTGGAACAGTGCGAAAAACGGAATTTGAAGGTAAATACAGGGAAGAGCAAGGTTATGGTCTTCGAAAGGGGTGAAGCCGCAGAGTGTGAGGTGAAGCTGAACGGTCAGTCAATGGAGATCGTCAACTCTTTTAAGTATCTGGGCAGTGTGTTGAGTAAAGATGGAACTATGGATGAAGAGGTGCGGGAGGGGGTACAACAGGGGAAGAGGGTTGAAGGAACGCCAAAAGCAGTAACAAGAAATAGGGTGGTCAGTATGGAAGTGAAGACGTCCTTGCATGACAGTGTGGTAATCCCGACACTGACTTACGGAAGCGAAGCATGGACGTTGGTTGAGAGACTCAGACCAAGAGTGAGAGCAGTGGAAATGAATTACTTAAGGAGTGCGTGCAGAGATACATGGAGGGATATACAGACTAATGAGGAAGTAAGAAGGAGGTGTGGTGTGGAGGTAGATGTGCTGGAAAGTGTGAAAAGGAACAACTTGAGATGGTTCAGCCATATGGAACGTATGGAAAGCGAGAGAATGACTAAGAGGGTGTACGAGAGCGAGGTGGAGGGACAGAGGGGGAGAGGTAGACCGAATATGAGGTGGAAGGATGGATTGAGGAGCTACATGAAATAAGGCGGTGCTGGTTGGGGGGAGGGGCGTCGACTGACTGGGGACAGAGGTGCATGGGGGCGGTTCGTTCGTGTCCACCCCTTCGGGGATCACGGCGTCAGGCAATAGATAGATAGATAGATACTTTAGTATTTATTTCACATTTATATAGTTGTATTAATTACTTGTATTGCTTTTAGTAATATTGTGTGCATTCCCTTAACACCTTACGAGCGGCCTATGCGGTTTATTATATGTACCGCACAGCGGGGTGTTTTTAGCCAAAATAGGGCTGTTTACGTGATCATTTTCATGCCTAAATAAGACCCAGAACGTAAAACAAGTACCTATCCCTGAAAGGGCATAAACAGAGCTTTCGAATGACACCATAACGATCCTTGTATGATGGATAGTTTTCTTGCAATAACCGTGCAACGCGAGTGCAAAAAGCAGGTAATTCGGTACTTTCGGTACATAATTGAGTATGTAGCGATTGAGAGAGGGAGGAGGGAGCTGAGATTTGTGTCAGTAGGTTCGCCGCGGTGGTCTGGAGCAGTCATACGCTCGCTAGTCTCCTGCCACCACTTGTCTCTCTCTCTCAGCCACATTACGTGCTGAAATTGCCACTCGACCTATGTCGAGCGCCGCCACATAGTCCAGCTTTTTTTAACTCGACTTATGTTGCTCGCCGCTAATTAAGGGTTAAGTTATTAAACAGTTATTAACCATTTCCAGTAATCTGGAGAAAATATTAATTCTTATGTGATATAGTTATTTTTACCTAGCATTGTTTCAGTAAAGGTATATAGTTATTTAGTTTTTCACTTGCATACTTTCTTATAACCTTACTGCATTATATATTCTTATTTCTCGTCCTGAAGACACTGATTTTATTTGTTACATTATATACTTAATTTGATTAAACTAAGAATTTTTAATCTAGTTTTCCTTGAACCTGTATATTTTGGAGGGGGTTTTGACATCAGTCTTGAATTTCATGTGTAGTCTATTGTTTGTGTCATTTCACCTCGCCCATAATCATAACAATATATATATATATATATATATATATATGCTGAAGGAACGTAATGGACAATAAAAACAAAAGAACGGTAAATCTGAAAAGAAAGAGGGTGTGAAGAAGAAATAGAAGATATACAGAACAAAGAAAAAGGTGGAGGAAAGAATGATGAAACAGACACAATATATTGTATAATCGTAAGCGTGGATTAAGGTGAATTAAAGTAATGGGACAACTGGAGAGATGAGGCGAAGAGAAGTAACAAGGATAAATATGGAACAGGAGGAAGCAGTGGAGGGAGGAGTAAGAGGGGAGGACAATAGGATGAAGGAGGAGGAGAGGAGATGCAGGAGAGGAAGGAACAGGAAGAGGTACGAGAGAAGTTAAACCCCAAATACTATAATTAACGACGTTGCTTATGTAAGATACAACACTTCTTTGACAACCGAAATTATATATTATTACATCAGCATTAAATCAAATTGACATTAATTAGCTGTTTCTAATAATGCACTGATTGTTGCCATAGGATATTAAATTTTATGTTTTCCTCATTTAACTTGAATTATAGTTTCTTAAAAGCTGTTGGGTATCTTTTTATCTGGCTGCAAATCAACAGGCTGAATGTGATATAAGTGGAAGGAAGAGCAGCACAAACTACACATACAAGAGAAGGGTCCGGGAAGTTGAGTGGAGAAGCTCTGAAGCAGTAAATAGACCCTGAAAGGTTCAGTCTGTGTAAGCAAAATGTTGATGTGATTGACTCGGTGAAGAAGATACATTTTCCATTAACCCTTTACGCCCCTTGATTTACTTTCATTATACTACTTATAATACTGTATGGTCTAAGATGGAGGTAGACGTGTGTGTGTGTATGTTTGTGTATGTGTGCAGCCAGGGTCCGGCTTGTTAAGGTAGTTACTAATAGTCAGTGTTAGCTGTAGTGTTGTGTTGGGGACTATGATGGAACGTTGTCATGGTGGAGGTACAGTATTGTATCGTTACTGTCACCACCAACAGAGTCAACATTAACTTCTTAAAATTCAATGAAATTGGTATTGCCGATGATAATTAATTATTACAGTAGTGATGAACGGTCAGGCTATGGAGATCGTCAGCTCTTTTAAGTATCTGGGCATTGTGTTGATTAAAGATGGAACTATGGATGAGGAAGTGCGGGAGAGGGTACAACAGGGGAAAAGGGTTGTAGGAACATTGAAAGCAGTAACAAGAAATAGGGTGGTCAGTATGGAAGTGAAGAAGACCTTGCATGACAGTGTGGTAATCCCGACACTAACTTACGGAAGCGAAGCATGGACGTTCGGGAAGAGACTCAGACCAAGAGTGAGAGCGGTGGAAATGAGTTACTTGAGAAGTGCATGCAGAGTTACATGGAGGGATAGACAGACGAATGAGGAAGTAAGAAGGAGGTGTGGTGTGGAGGTAGATGTGCTGGAAAGTGTGAAAGGGAACAACTTGAGATGGTTCGGCCATATGGAACGTATGGAAAGCGAGAGATTGACTAAGAGGGTGTACGAGAGCGAGGTGGAAGGACAGAGAGGGAGAGTTAGACCGAAGGAGAGGTGGAAGGATGGAGTGAGGAAGTATATGAATGAAGGCAGTTCTGGTTGGGAGGAGGGGCGTCGACTGACTGGGGACAGAGGTGCATGGGGGCGGTTCGTTCGTGGCCACCCCTTCGGGAATCACGGCGTCAGGCAATAGATAGATAGATAGATGATATTCTAGTATCATAAATAAGAGTAACTATTTACCTCTTAACTGCCCAGCTATGGTATTTGAAAGTGCACGCCATGCGAAGGTATTCTGATTCATTCCTCACTAAAATCGTTAATTTACCACATATAATTAGTACTTATCCATATTTTTTTGTTTTTTCTATATTCCAACTACCGTACTCCCTCTCGGGCATAGGCTGAGAGTCTTTACACTACACCGCTGAACACGGTGAAGCCTGTGAGGTCTTGTTCCAGTCTAGGGAGTGAGACATGCGAAG
>CM064580.1:5581699-5661699 GCA_032716605.1 Paralithodes platypus
AGTGTCTCGGGAAGATGCAGGTGCGTATTCCTTTAACCTTCTTCTTCCTGTACACGAAAGGGTATATAATTCTAACTCTATCAATCTGAAGCTATTTGTGTTCAGTTACACCAATTGTCAAACTATTATATAGACTAGGAAGGACCCCTAACACATTGTACAATCCATTAACTGTGTTAAGGGTAGAAGTGAGGAACTGCTGCAGCAGTATCGGGATGTGTTAGATAAGGTTAGGATGAAGGGAGGGATCCCTGTAGTACATTGTATCCTACCCAGAAGAGGAGTTCCCAAGGAATGGACATCCAGGGCGATTGGTGTCAATTGCCGTTTGGAGAAATATTGCAAAGAAAAAGCAATACCATTCATTGATAACTGGGATAGTTTCTATGGGAGAGATGGGATGTACGCAAGGGATGGGGTTCATCTTTCACGGTTAGGGGTTTCTACATTAGCTAGTTCTTTAGATAGGGTGGTTGTGGGGTTTTGAACAGAAATATTGAGAGTGTAAATGAGAGGTTAAATGGAACAATTTTATCGTCAGGCGAAAGCGATAAGGATATTCAGTCTCATGCTAAAAATTATGACTATATTGCAAATGATAGTAGTGATGGTGCAACGAAAGATGAAAATGTCGTTAGAAATAAAGGTAAATTAGGTATAAAGAAAAGAAGTAAATTGAGAGTATATTACACAAACTGTAGGAGTCTATGTAACAAAATGAACGAACTTAGAGCCCTTGTTAGCAAAGAAAATATACACATAATAGCGCTAACTGAAACGTGGATTAATACAGAAACCAGGCATTTTTTAGCAGAATTTGATATACCAGGATATAGTTTGTTTAAATATGACCGAACAAGTAAGAGGGGTGGCGGTATAGCAGTGTTTGTCAGGAGTACATTAAAAAGCTGTATTAAATCAGGTATTAGACTAAATAACGATAATGAAAGTGTTTGGGTAGAGGTTAACGAAGGTAGTGAGACCATAGTTATTGGAGTTATGTATAGACCGCCAAATATGAGTAGAAATGACGGAACGTCAGTATGGGAGGAAATTAAAATGGCATCAAGGTTTAGCAATGTGTGCATTATGGGGGATTTTAATTTTCCGAATATAGATTGGCAGCATCAAATAGGAGACTCTGATTCTGAGGAGTTTATAGAGGTAGTACAAGATAGTTTTTTATTTCAATTCATAGATACGCCGACTAGAGGTAATAATATTCTCGATTTAGTGTTCAGTAACAATGAACATATGGTAAATAATGTAGAGATAGGGGACCACCTAGGAAATAGTGACCACAATTCTGTGTATTTTAATATACAATGGAAAGGTAATACCAGAGAGAATACAACATTAATACCTGACTTCGGAAAAGCCAATTATGGTGGGTTAAGAAGAGCCCTATTAGCTGACCCTATGGTCAAAAAATTTAGTTGATCCAGGTATCCAAATGAGTGTACCCCTTCTCAGGCACCTGTCATCTTAAGTCAGGAAGAGACGTCAACCTTGGTAGATACATACAATAATTTTATCGAGTCAGTATTCAATGCACAAAATAAATACATCCCCAAAAGAAAATTTAGATCAACACAGAACCAACCCAAATGGATGAATAATAGACTATTAGATCTTCTAGGACAAAAGAGAGGAATATATAGAAAAATTTGGAAAGGCGAAATTCACCTACTTGCTTACTATCAGAATCTATCAAGACAGGTAAAAAAGGATATTAGGAAAGAAAAAATAAATTATGAAATTAAGGTTGCCAATGACTCAAAAAATAATCCTAAAGCTTTTTACCAATTATATAAATCCAAGGTTAGAGATGTAATTGGTCCCCTTAAAACTTCGATAGGAGAAATGACAGAAAATGATTTAGAAATGTGCAGTACATTAAATAGTCAATTTCTTTCCGTTTTCACTAATGAAAATTTGGCACAGTTTCCAGAAGTCTGTAAGGTATATAGCGATAGTATAGAAAATAGGTTAAATACGGTTACTATAAGTAGAAATGATGTGCTTCAGGAAATTGACAGACTGAAACCTCATAAATCGCCTGGTCCTGATGAGGTATATGCTAGAGTATTAAAAGAATGTAGGGATGAGTTAAGTTACCCATTAACATTTGTATTTAACAAGTCATTGGAGACAGCCCAGCCTCGGAGTCCCCAGGGGGGGGGACAAAAATGCCCCCTCACCCGACCGACCATCCCCTGACGACCCCACACAATTACCTGGACCTCGGCCTGTTACTCTTTCTATTAATTTCTGCAACATTCGCGGACTTTCCTCTAACTTTCACTCTGTTGAGCACCATCTCTCCTCCTACAAACCTGATCTTCTCTTCCTCACCGAAACTCAGGTGTCTGTAGCAACATCCAGCAACCCCTTCTCTGTATCCTCCTACTTTCTCTATCCTAGTTTCAAAGCCAAAGGCGGATGTTGTGCATATGTGCACAACAAACTCACTTGCTCTCGTGTTCCCGATTTCGACTCCTCTGAATTCTCAACTTTATGGCTCAAACTTTCCTGTCATTCTCTTACTAAATATTTCTGTGCTGTCTATCTTCCCCTAACTCTACCAACTTTCCCAAATTCTTTGACTATCTAAACTCTACAGTGGAACACATTCTATCCATTTCTCCTTTCTCAGAAATCTCCATCTTAGGAGATTTCAACGTTCACCACCGCCATTGGCTCTCCTCTCACACTACTGATCCACCTGGTGAACAAGCCTACGTCTTTTCTATCCTAAATGACCTAGAGCAGTTAGTTCAGCAACCCACCCGTATCCCGGATCGCATCGGAGATCGGCCCAACATTCTTGACCTGTTTCTAACTTCTAACCCTTCTTCTTATACTGTCGATCTTTTCTCTCCTTTGGGCTCCTCCGACCATAAACTTATCTCTGTCACCTGTCCTATCTCTCCAGTACAGCCACCCGATCCTCCTAGCCGGCGGCGCTTGTGGCACTTTGGCGCTGCCGACTGGGAGGCTCTTCGGCAGTACTTCTTTGATTTCCCATGGAATGATTTCTGCTTCCATGGCCGAGGACCCTCGGAGAGTGCTGAACGCATTACCGAGGTAATCCTATCGGGCATGGAAGCATACATTCCATTCTCTTTCTCTCAGACTAATGCTAAAAAATCTTGGTTTACTCACGCCTGTTCTACTGCTGTCCGCAATAAGGAGGAAGCATTCAAACGGTACCGACGCCTTAAAACTCAAGACTCTCATTCTTCATATGTTTCTGCCCGGAATCAAGCCAATCTGTTCTTCGACTTGCCAAACACTCTTTCATCAATAATAAATGCACTGAACTATCCAACTCTAGCTCTTCCCAAGCTTTCTGGCATCTAGCCAAAAACCTCTCCAACAATTTCTCTTCCTCGTCTTTCCCTCCCCTTTCCCACTCTGATGGCACAACCATCACTTCTTCCTCTGACAAAGCTAAACTCTTCGCTCAAACTTTTGCTAGAAACTCCACCTTGGATGATTCCGGTGCTATTCCTCCTTCTCCGCCATCCTCTCTCTTACTTATGCCTAATATCCTAATCTCTTCTAAAGATGTACTTTCTACCCTCTCTGGGCTTAACACTAATAAGGCGTACGGTCCGGACGGTGTTCCTCCTGTTGTTCTCAAAAACTGTGCTTCCGTGCTGACTCCCTGCCTAGGCAAACTCTTTCGTCTCTGTCTATCCTCTAACGTCTTCCCTTCATGCTGGAAGTTTGCTCACATTCAACCTGTCCCAAAGAAGGGTGACCGCTCTCAACCCTCCAACTATCGTCCAATTGCTCTTATCTCTTGTCTTTCTAAAGTTTTTGAAACTATTCTTGCTTCCAAATTTCTTAAGCATTTCTCTTCTCATAATCTGCTCTCAGATCGCCAGTATGGCTTCCTTAAGGGTCGCTCTACTGGTGATCTTCTTTCATATCTTACTAACTCTTGGTCATCCTCCTTTCGGGACTTCGGTGAGACTTTTTCTATTGCACTAGACATATCGAAAGCCTTCGATAGAGTCTGGCATAAATCTTTAATTTCTAAACTACCCTCCTTCGGTTTCTATCCCTCCATCTGTGCCTTTGTCTCTAATTTCCTTTCCGGCCGTTCCATAGCCGCGGTTGTGGACGGCCATTGTTCACTTCCTCACTCTATAAACTCCGGTGTTCCTCAGGGCTCTGTCCTATCTCCTATTCTCTTTCTAATTTTTATAAATGATCTCCTTAACTGTACCTTAATTCCTATCAATTCATACGCAGACGACTCAACCTTGCACTACTCCATTAGTTTTTCAGAACGCCCCAGCCAGCAATCCCTCAACGACAAACGTAATGAAGCCATAGAACTCTTAAATTCTGATCTAAATACTATTTCCAATTGGGGCAGAGAAAACCTTGTTAACTTTAATGCTTCCAAAACCCAATTTCTCCATCTATCTACCCGTCAGGATCTCCCAGCGGACTATCCCTTATTCTTCAACAATACAAAAATCAACCCTTCATCTTCTCTCAATATTCTTGGTGTCTCTTTTTCTTCTGCTCTCATTTGGAAGGACCATATTACCAGTCTTGCTAAGGCAGCATCCCAGAAGCTGGGTGTGCTCAACCGCCTTAGGGGGTTCTTTTCCCCTGCACAGCTTCTTGCTCTGTACAGGGGCATAGTGCGCCCTTGTATTGAGTATTGTTCACATGTGTGGGGAGGTTCCTCTCACACTGCTCTCCTAGACAAAGTTGAAAGGAAGGCCTTTCGTATCATTAACTCCCGTCCACTCACCAACTCTCTGCAATCTCTCTCTTTCCGCCGCAATGTTGCATCTCTCTCGCTATTCTATCGCTACTATAATAATCAGTGTTCCTCAGAGCTATCCCAGTGCATACCACCTCCTTTACGTAGGGCACGTGGTACCCGTCTTGCAACTCAATCCCACCCCTACTCTGTGCAACTCTCCAACCCAAGAGTGAAACGTTACTCTCAAACTTTCTTCTACTCAACAGCTGAGCTCTGGAACTTTCTCCCAGAATCAGTCTTTCCCTCTTCCTATGACTTAAATTGCTTCAAACTCCGTGTGTCCAGGCATTTTGGCTCGAACGTCCCTTGATTTTGGCCCTGTCACTCTTTCAACTATGGGGGAGGCACTCGCTATAGGCAGTTATGCCTTTTGCCTCCCTCAATCACATAGAAAAAAAAAAAAAAAAAAAAAAAAAAAGGTATAGTTCCAGAAGCTTGGAAGCTTGCAAACGTAGTTCCGATCTTCAAAAAAGGTGACAAATCAATAGCATCCAATTACCGTCCCATTAGTCTTACATCAATCATAGGAAAGCTACTAGAGTCAATTTTTGCTAGTAAAATTAGAAACCACTTAGATACATTTAATTTAATAAAATCTTCTCAGCATGGATTCACTCAGGGACGTTCTTGCCTTACTAATTTGCTTAGTTTTTTCTCAGAGGTATATGAAGCAGTAGATAATGACAAGTCATATGATATAATATATTTAGATTTCAGTAAAGCTTTCAACAGAGTCCCCCATGAGAGATTGATGAGAAAGGTTGAGGCGCATGGAATAGGTGGGGCGTTGTTGGGATGGATTAGGTCATGGCTAATTGGTAGGAAGCAGAGAGTCAGCATAAATGGTACGAAGTCAGAATGGGGATCAGTCAAAAGTGGTGTCCCCCAGTGATCTGTATTAGGTCCTCTGTTGTTTGTTATATACATAAATGACCTTGATTTAGGTATAACTAGTAGGATAAGTAAATTTGCAGACGATACCAAAATGGGGAGAACAATTGATTCAGATAGAGATATAGAGTGCCTCCAAAGGGATCTAGATACCTTACACGAATGGTCAGTAAAATGGCAGATGAAGTTTAACATTGACAAATGCAAGGTATTAACACCTTACGAGCGGCCTATGCGGTTTATTTATGTGTACCGCACAGCGGGGTGTTTTTAGCCAAAATAGGGCTGTTTACGTGATCATTTTCATGCCTAAATAAGACCCAGAACGTAAAACAAGTACCTATCCCTGAAAGGGCATAAACAGAGCTTTCGAATGACACCATAACGACCCTTGTATGATGGATAGTTTTCTTGCAATAACCGTGCAACGCGAGTGCAAAAAGCAGGTAATTCGGTACTTTCAGTACATAATTGAGTATGTAGCGAGTGAGAGAGGGAGGAGGGAGCTGAGATTTGTGTCAGTAGGTTCGCCGCGGTGGTCTGGAGCAGTCATACGCTCGCTAGTCTCCTGCCACCAATTGTCTCTCTCTCTCAGCCACATTACGTGCTGAAATTGCCACTCGACCTATGTCGAGCGCCGCCACATAGTCCAGCTTTATTTAACTCGACTTATGTTGCTCGCCGCTAAATAAGGGTTAAAGATAGGGAAGATGCATACAAATGTTAAATATAAACTAGCTAATATGGAATTAGAAAACTCGAATTGTGAGAAAGATCTTGGTGTGTTTGTTAGCAATGATTTGAAGCCTAGACAACAGTGTATAAGCGTTCGAAACAAGGCAAACAGGATTCTCGGGTTCATCTCTAGGAGTGTGAGTAACAGAACTGCTGATGTTATCTTAAAACTTTACTTGTCATTAGTGAGACCCCATATGGATTATGCTGTTCAATTTTGGTGTCCTTATTACAGAATGGACATAGATTCATTGGAGAGAGTACAACGTAGAATGACAAAAATGATCCATAATATTAGAAATCTTCCGTATAAAGAAAGGTTGAAGAAATTAGGCTTACATTCGTTAGAGAGACACAGAGTTAGAGGGGATATGATAGAGGTGTTCAAGTGGGTTAGTGGGATTAACAAAGGGGACATGACAAATGTACTAAAGCTCAGTGATAGCGAAAGAACTCGTACCAATGGTTTCACATTAGATAAATTTCGTTTCAGAAAAGATATAGGCAAATATTGGTATGGTAACAGAGTTGTAGATGGGTGGAATGGACTACCAAGTGCTATAGTGGGATTAAAAACGATAGGGAGCTTTAAGATAAAATTGGATAAGCATATGGACGAGAAGGGTTGGGTGTGAAGGGGGATCAGCAGGGTTGGGCCAATCAGCGCTCTGCAGACCCCCGTAATCCTGCGTTAATCTCTAACCGTTTTGGTAAGATGATCCTCAGGGTATTAGAATGTTGAGCCTATAATTGGGCTTTGTAATTGGGGTTGTGTGGGACAGGGATCTGCCTTGCTTAGGCCAATCGGCTTTCTGCAGACTCCCATTGTCTTATGTTCTTATGTTCTTAACCCTTCCCGCCCGGGCAGTATTTTAAAAGGACAGATGGGCAGGAGCCCGGGTGTCCTTTTAAAATCCGTAAGCTTGAAAGCCTATTAAGCGTTTTTTGAAAGCCGTGCGTCGGATGCATGTAAACAAAGCCTGTCTTTGTGACACCGCACCTCCGAAATCAAGAAGCAGACGTCGGATCAATGTTGTTGTTGTATGGTATGACGAAATTAGTGTCTGCAAAGCTCCGATATTGTCAACATCGTATCGAATCTCTCTCCACGGAAATCGTCATCACAACTGAACCAGTTGACTTAGAGAGCTCTACTGAATGCCAGTCTACAGATTGGAAACCGCAGTACGTTTAGAGATGCGTGGGAATTTTCTAGCAGTTAAAATAACAAAGATACGGTAGCCTAGGCGTAGACGTTTTTTTGGCCAAATCGCCCGGATCTCAACAACGTCCTTAGGAGGGCGAGCCCGGGCCAGAAGGGTTAACCTACATACATCATCAGAAAGAAATTGCCACTCCGTTATATAAGTATTTAGGCACTAAATGTCGTAATAATAAAATGCTGCCCGCTCTTTCTTACTACAGCCACTACCGTCAACACCAGTCAATGTCCGGCTTGGTAATGGTGTATTGTGAGCCAGGCTGTGATATTGGTGTGAGGTCCAGAGTGTGTGTGTGTATGTGTGTGTGTGTGTCCGGTGTCTCTCTTACTAAAGCCACTACCGTCAACACCAGTCAATGTCCGGCTTGGTAATGGTGTATTGTGAGCCAGGCTGTGATCTTGGTGTGTGGTCCAGAGTGTGTGTGTCTGTGTGTGTGTGTGTGTGTGTGTGTGTGTGTGTGTGTGTGTGTGTGTGTGTGTGTGTGTGTCTGGTGTCTCTCTTACTAAAGCCACTACCGTCAACACCAGTCAATGTCCGGCTTGGTAATGGTGTATTGTGAGCCAGGCTGTGATCTTGGTGTGTGGTCCAGAGTGTGTGTGTGTGTGTGTGTGTGTGTGTGTGTGTGTGTGTGTGTCCGGTGTCTCTCTTACTAAAGCCACTACCGTCAACACCAGTCAATGTCCGGCTTGGTAATGGTGTATTGTGAGCCAGGCTGTGATCTTGGTGTGAGGACCAGAGTATGTGTACGTGTATGTGTACAGGAGTAAGGGCAATACATTCATATACAGTAGTTAATAATGCAGCCCAGGGTATATCATGCCTATGGGAACAATGGTGTTATAATGTAGTTGGCAGGGTGGAGCAGAGGAGAAAATAAAGGAAAACTGTCAGAGATGATAAGAATGCAAGGGAAGTGGAGGTGATGAGCTGCGTGAGATATGTGGTGGAGTGTTGGAAATCCGAGGAGGAAGGTGTAGTGAGGGACAGGCCTAATGTGGAAGAACACGTAGGTAGTTTAGAATATGCTCTGGATAAGTGCGGTACGAAAAGTGGTGATATGTGAAAAAAGGTGGTATAAAATAGTGTGAGGGAGAGGTTTAAAGAGTGTCACGGGTCAGACCGTGACTGTGATTATATACTATAGGGTTAGGTATATTTCTCGAGCGCGGGAAAAATTGGGGAGGCGGGAACAGCTGTAGAGAAAGGGAGAGGTGAGGGGTGGAGGCACAGGCATAGGCCTGTGTACCGCTAGGCACCTCGCGTACATGTGTGCGTGTGTGCGTTCTTGCTTGTGAGCGTGGGTAGGCCGCCGTTATGCGTACATGTGTGTGTGCGTTCATGTTGTAGGCGTGGTCATATGGAGTGTCCAGTCTTTTCATTGGCACCAAATTCAAAATGTGATGGGGGAGGGGAAAACCGAGGTTATAAAGGGGGCAGGAATGCCCAGGACAGGCCTTATTCTCCTGCCCGACCCCAACGAGATAGTCCAATTTTGTTGTGCCCGCGATGAATGGGTCGGCAGTGCTGCGAGGGCACCTCGTGCCCTAATTCAACCATAATCAGGTGAGTCCAATTCAGTTAGACAAGTGTCAACGTTGATTGAGATATCCAGAGTGATGTGTGGTGGTGAGAGTGATGTGTGGTGGTGTGCTTGTGTGCGTTGGCCAGTCACCAGGACTGAGCCAGACCGTGCACATGGCCAAGGTTGTGACGCCGACCGAATTAGCTTAATGCTATGGCCGAGAATGGCAGGTGTAAGCATGACCCCACAGAGGGCTTGCTAAAGGCTAGGGATGCCCAGGGCGACATAGTTCTCCTGCGGCGATATCCCACTGATTTAGCTATGCACGTGGCCAGGGGTGTGTGTGGATGTGTACGGGTGTGGTGAGTGACGCCGTAACGCTTAACCCGACAGAGGGTGAGGTTACCGCTAGAGGATAGTCGGCTTGAAGGGCTTGTCGTACTGCCCGTTTTGAGACCCTTTAATTAGGCAACTCTCATTAGTCTAGCGAGTCACGTGTGTGTGGATGTGTGCGGGTGAGTGAGTGACGCCGTAGCATCTTAACCTCACAGAGGGTGATGGTTACCGCTAGAGGATTGTCGGCTTGAAGGGCTTGTCGTACTGCCCGTTTTGAGACCCTTTAATTAGGCAACTCTCATTAGTCTAGCGATTCACGTAACTGAGGTGAGGAGGTGAGAGAGAGTGATGAGTGTGATTGACGGGTACTGTGAGTGTGGGAAAATCTCGTACCTTATTCGATCATGCGGTCATTTGCTGGGCTAGACGATTTCAGTATCACAGTAGACTAAAGGGTTGGTTGAAGTGAGATTTCGTGTGACAAGCAGTAATCAGTATAATGATTTGGGGTAATCTTAGGGGTAGTTATAATACTGGGTAATTGTATTTAGGTAAGTGGATTAGATAAGTGGGTTAGATTGAGTGGCTGAGTGTGTGAATGAAATTGTCTCTTTGATAAATGCAATTTCAGTGTCGCTATTCAATAAAACCATTTTAGTAGGAATGTTGTTTTGTTTCTTTAATTCTTACTAACTTTAAGAATATAATTATTATCAATATATACCTATCATTACAATAAATCCGTGTACTCTATTATCCCGCAAGCTGGGAACTGCAATTTTCTTTTCAAATATATTACTGCATCGAGTCAGTATAGATATAAATGTATAGCATGTTCTGGGACTTTTGTTGCCATAATTTCACAAGGGATATTTGTCTATTTTTGATCTAAAGTAACGACACTATCAATTATAGGTTTATTTCCTAGATAATGGGCAAGTGTTACAGTAACCTATTAGTCTTATGATCTATTACAATTGGCGATCTGGACAGGATTACTATTACAATTGGCACCGGGCATGATCTATTACAAAGAGTGAGGTGAAAAGTGGAAGGTGTGCAAGGCAGAAACTAGGGAAGTGTGAGGGAAAGGGTGGGGCAGTGTGAGTGAGGGGAGCATGAAAACAAATGTGGTGGAACGTAAGGGATACGGAGGGCCAGTGAGAGTTGGGGTACACCGTACTGTAAATATGAAACTGGTATGTGGGGAGAATGTGGATAAATTAGTAGTATTGGTGGATTATGAAGGAGAAGGAAAAATACAGAATACACTTAAATTATGAGGAAAGGCAACACAATAATGAAGGAATTATAGTATAATCAGTGATAGAACGAACAAAAGAATAAAACAGACGAGTGTAGTAGATGATGAGGCGCACAAATGGTGAAGTATGGCAGTAATAGCGTAGTAACGTATGTATGATATTGTAAATGACTGAATAAATGGTGGATGAGTATGATATTATATGAAATATGTTAAGACTGACTGTTAGAGAGATATATAATTATGTGGCCTGCGCTAACATGTGTGAGGCAGCTGGTACTGGTATACACAGGAAATGAGGAAGAAGAGTGTTTTGTCGGGCTATAATAGTTACAGCTCGTGATATAGTCTTTACTAAAATCCAGATCTGGACTTATAGACCGTAAATAAACCCAACAGGGACTTCCCGAACACGTTCTTAATATCAAAACTAAGTATTCAACTAGGTACTACAGAACTCAGTAACAACACACATGTGAATTATATACACAAGTTTATTCAAAGGCATGGAAATGGTATCTTTACTTATTGGCTTTGGATTTAGGATATCGTAGCATAATCATATCTATATTCAATTGTTTTATATATGGCTGTAATTCAGGGCGTAGTATTACCTTAATAATTATTAGAATTATAAGGGAATGAAGAGAATACATATAAGTAGAACAAACCAAAGTGAGATCAATTATACTTCAGTGGTGGTGATAAACAAAGCAGGAAATATGCAATTAAATAAATATGTGACCTATAGCATCTATCCTTAACCCTTATTTAGCGGCGAGCAACATAAGTCGAGTTAAATAAAGCTGGACTATGTGGCGGCGCTCGACATAACTCGAGTGGCAATTTCAGCACGTAATGTGGCTGAGAGAGAGAGACAAGTGGTGGCAGGAGACTAGCGAGCGTATGACTGCTCCAGACCACCGCGGCGAACCTACTGACACAAATCTCAGCTCCCTCCTCCCTCTCTCACTCGCTACATACTCAATTATGTACTGAAAGTACCGAATTACCTGCTTTTTGCACTCGCGTTGCACGGTTATTGCAAGAAAACTATCCATCATACAAGGATCGTTATGGTGTCATTCGAAAGCTCTGTTTATGCCCTTTCAGGGATAGGTACTTGTTTTACGTTCTGGGTCTTATTTAGGCATGAAAATGATCACGTAAACAGCCCTATTTTGGCTAAAAACACCCCGCTGTGTGGTACACATAAATAAACCGCATAGGCCGCTCGTAAGGTGTTAATAATAATAATGATGCGGGTCGAGTGTTTTTCGTGAATTAAACAACAATAAAGAGAATCGTATAATCTCGATGCAAGAGAGGATGAATGAATTGAGAAGTAAAATAAAATCCACAGGCAGGGAGCGAGATGTACGAGTGTGGTGCGCGCGCTTGAGCTAGGTAAACGCTCTCCGGTAAATGCTACCTTTAATCAGCTAGCGTGTCAGGTCATGCGTTCTACTGAGGGGTTGGAAAATACAATTCTAGTTTGTGTAAATATGAACTTGATCACAGAGATATTACAATGAAACTGGGGGCAAGGTAGTACTTAATTATTTTCACAATTTACTATGTAAGTAGCTCAAATTATGTAATTTATGATTTGAACTTTATATTCACATCAATCGAACGTATGTCATAATTACGAACTCGGTCGAGGAATTCAGATGTAATTTTATTAATACAATTATGACTCAACTATAGAGAAATATCTACTAATTGTATATAAAGACAAAGTCTAATTAACCAAATGCGATTAGTTAACAGATGTCCTAGAAACGCTTATAATGGTAATAGCGTAAAGAAATAATTAAAGAAATATTAATTATGCTAAAAGTGACGCACAAGATGAAGTTGTACTATGGAAATACTCAGAAGGGTATTAACAAGATTTCTGAACGAGTTAACAGAATCTTAATAAGAATTCACCTTAATAAGCGGTGTATTCCAGATGATGGACATTTTAGATAAAAGACTATGCAATGCTAGAATTCCTAGACAGTACGAATCAGAATTATCTACATCAATAATCAAATGAACGGCAATACTAGTTCAAAACATAATTACAACAACGATTAACCCTTCTTTAGCGGCGCGCAACATAAGTCGAGTTAAATAAATTTTGACTATGTGGTGGCGCGCGACATAGGTCGTGTGGCAATTTCAGCACGTAATGTTGCTGAGAGAGAGAGACAAGTGGTGGCAGGAGAGTAGCGAGCGTATGACTGCTCCAGACCACCGCGGCGGGCCTACTGACATGAATCCCACCCTCCTCCACCCTCTCACACTCGTTACATACTGAAATGTATGGGGAAAGTACCGAATTACATGGTTTTTGCACTCGTGTTGCGCGGTTGTTGCAAGAAAACTAGCGGTCATACAAGGATCGTTGTGGTGTCATTGGAAAGCTCTGTTTATGCCCTTTCAGGGATAGATGCTTGTTTTACGCTCTGGGTCTTATTTAGGCATGAAAATAATCACGTAAACAGCCCTATTTTGGCTAAAAACACCCCGCTGGTGGCTACATATTATTTACCGCCTAGGCCGCTCGTTAGGTGTTAAGTAATCGATCGTAAAAATGAGGCTTGGAAAGTATATAACTTAGTGAATGATAAAACTTCACAACGAGGATGCTGAGATAAATTAAATATGAAAATGGGCGTAGGTTCTAGGTAATAAGTTATGAATTAAGAAGGGGAATCAAGACACGAAATACACTTCGACCTCAACTTGTAACATACATAACAGAATACATATACTAGGAAAATCTGTGAGTGCGTGGGGAGATAAATTGATTAACACGAGTATATAACATATGCGTAGGACGTTCTAGAGGATATTTAAACAAAATGAATATAGGATCTTGAACACAGATCTAGTAAAGAGTTAATATCAGTTTCAGAAGGATTAACACATACGTAATTAAGGATCTTAGGCACAGATCTAACTTTAATCTCACGCTTACACAATTCACATATTTTAACCTATACCTTGACAACAATAATCACAACGTAAGATATACAGAGACACTTAGGGTAATGTTGGAGGGTAGAGAGATAGCAAGGCTGGCCGACGTAGATCGTAGGTTCGTGGAGCAGCACTTCAGGGGGGTAGGGCGTCACTCGAGCAGGACTTCAGGTTCCAGACTTCAGTGGGCACCACAGGTCTAGCACTCTCTCCGGCAGGGGCCAGGTTTGGGGCAAGCTTCTATTGTGGTTAGCTGTCCTGTCCTTTTCAGGCTGAGTACAGTACCGCAGTGGATGTTGCATACATTTCCACTAAATTTTTGAGGTAATATCTGACTTAATTCTTGACTCTCTTTTAAACAGTCTCGCGGAAATAGGAGTATTGTGAATTCGTTGTGATGAAGTTGTGAGGTTTAATACTTATTGTAGACATGGCTGGTTAATATTTATAGGTGTACTTATAAATTAGGTAAAACATTTATATCATACAAGGCATTAATTTACCCTATTCTTGGAGAAATCTTACTTATAAGGATTACATAATTCTCCAGACTCTTAGACAAACTGGGGTATTGCTGGCCTATTTTTGCTTCTTGTCTTGAGGTTATTACATCTACAGGACCGTCATAACTGGTGCTCTTGCTCAGGTCCATTTATACCTGTAAGCTTCCGGTCGCTGGTGTTCAACTTGCATAAACAAGTCTTCATCATATTGCATATCCGGGGATGGAGGGGATGCTGTCTTGTGATTGGCTGGTGTGGTTTGAAAGCAGGGCTGTGGTTGGTTGGGACAGTTTCCCATGCTCATAACTGCTGCTTGGTCCCATAGAACATGAGAAGCACCGGGCGGCAGGGGTGGCTCCTGCATTTTCTTGTCTCTCCTTTGCTTCTGTGTTATTGGTTTAGTTTGTGGATCCAGTTGCAGGCTGGCAATTCTGCCACTGGCTTTTGCATTTGGCTGTAGCAACCCCGTCATTTCAAAGAGTATGATGCTATTCAATTGAAACAATATGAACATGAATGCCATATACTGTATGCAAGAGGTAAATTCACTGATATGCTATTGTACCATGTCAAATATAATACGTGATTGGATATGATATGAACGTTTATAACAAAGAGCACAAAACAGGTACAAAAGACAGGCACACACACTATCTATATTTATGCATACTTATATATTTACCCTTGGGGATAAGGGAATAGAATATGCCCCACGTGCCTCCTGCGTGTTGTTAACCCGTTGAGCCCCGGCTAGTTATAATATTTTGTTCACCCCAGTCCCAAGCCATTTTCACTTATTTTTTTTGTTTGCTAGAATGGAAGACAAGGATGAGAAATGAAAAAAAAACAAAAAAAAATCACCTCTGACATTTTTTTTTGGGGGGGGGGCCGGTGGGGGGTTGGGGGGGGGGAGCTTCAACAAAATGTGTTGAGCCAAAATGGAAGAGAATGGTGAGAAATGAACACACAAATAAAAAAAAACTCATTTCGGTCATTTGGGGGGCGGGGGGGGGGGGGTTTCAATAGTTCGTCTCCCCCGCATGACCACCCGCCCGGGAGCACTAGGGTAAAAACTGAGTATGGCATTGTACGGCATACATCCTAAGGAGTATCTCACATAAATCTCAAGCCTCTAGCTCCCATACGACCGGAGTAATGAAGGTTCAAAGTGGCGGTAAACTAGGGGTGTAAACTATTCCCACTAAGCCCACCACCACCAGCCGCGCGGCTGTCTCGGCCCGCTCACACCTACTGGCCCGGCTCCCCCACACACTACGGTACCGCCCCCTCCTATTCTCCCGCCATTTCCTACCTTACGAGCCACGTAAGTGTTTTTTATATGTCGGACGCACGTGATGCGTCGCTGGGAGTTGGTGATGAAAGACTGCCGACGCAACACGTGCGACGCTGGGTCTCAACGGGTTAAAGGCGACTAAAGAGGTTGGGTCGGTGGGCTTGTGACCCCCCACCCGTGAAAAATACATACCGTACTGCAACGATGAACGAATGAACAGCCTCGGATGTGGATGGACCTAATGTTGACGAACCCCGACCTACCATGCACAGTCCTAGAATTGCGACTTGGAATGTAAGAGACATGAATGATGACACAAAAGAGAGAAATGTTTTGGAAGTGTTAGTGAATACCAGGCTGGATGTATACGGAATGACTGAGACCAAATGGAGGGGTACAGATGTGAGAGAGTGAGAGTGTGGAATGGGTGTGTGTGCTGGAGTGAGTGAGGAAGCGAAAGAAGGTGCGTGTTTGTCTGTAAGTAACAAATAGAAGGAGCATGTAAGAGACTATGGGTCTGTGGGTTCAAGGATTGTGTGGGTTAGAATGAAAGTAGGAATACAAACGTGGGTGGTTGTGTGTGTGTATGCTCCGACAGAAGATAAAACTGTAAGAGAGAAAGAGGAGTTCTGGGTGAATGTGGAGTCGTGCCTGGATAAGTTTGGCATGAGCGAAAGAATATTTCTGATTGGGGATATGAATGCCAAGGTGGGTGATAAGAAAGTTGATTGAGTGGTGGGAGGGTGGGGTGTACCATCATAGGTGAATGTGAATGGTAGTGTACTTGTGGACGTATGTGTGGGGAGGAGGATGTGGATAGCCAACACCTTCTTCCGACACAGAATGATACACAGGTACACATGGAAAGTGGTGTGGAGGAAGAAGGATGAGACAGTGGTGGAAAGAAAGGCACTGATTGATTATATACGTGTGGATGAACGAATGAAGAAATCTCTGTTAGATGCTAGGGTGTATGGAGGTGGTGAGGGTGGGGGGTGGGGGGTGGGGTGGGTCTGTCTGACCAATATGTAGTAGTAGCTAGAATTAGGATACAAAACAAGTTGTTGTTGTTGTTGTTGTTCCCCAGACTGCCTGGCCGAACAGCCCCATGGCCCCGAGAAAGGCCAAGGTCATAACCGAGAGCCCCCACAGAACCCTCCCTGCCTACCACAATAAAGCCTGGGTGACCGAAGCCACTCCATGGCGGGGAGCTGAGGAGGGTGCGGAAACGCCCGGGAACCAAAGCCCCACCCAGGGCCCTGTGCCCCTCAGCAATTATGAAGAGAAAGTTGAGGGGCAAAGGAAAAATGTGACACATTGGCTTCCAATCTTGGTAGATTGGGAGGTCAATCCACGGAAGAGACGCCGTCACTTGAGATCTAGAAAATTTATAAGTAAAAGGAACAGTCAGAGTAAGCTATGGGTATGGCAGAGATCGCTCAGGCCTATGTATATACTTCCTCCAATTGATAGACACAAAACAGTAAAACTTAAGTAGTGAATCTCTGAAACGTAATCTGTGTAGCCCATGCAGTTTCTGACAATAGTTCGCTACTCTAATATAATATCACTTCCAAAAATAGTCCAGGAACTTATTGAATGTGTTTTTCGTCTTGTGCGTGTTACGAAATGTGTTTGTGTGCACGTATGATGCAGATGTGTAGAAAATGCAGGATACACGTTGGAAGATAATACCCAACAGTTAAGTGAAGTTTCCGCGAAGGATAAGTTAATTATAAAGTTGACCTAAAAATGGCGTTTCCGGAAACAATGAAGCAGGGGAGAGAGAACATCCAGAAGAATATACAGAAGAATACATGAAACGGAGCAGGAAGGTCGGTGTACAGAGGCAAACATAAAGTAATATATTCCATAAAGCTCTAATATTGGAATTTATAATTTACTTATGTATGTATTTACTCAGGCACATACACCATAGCTGGAGGTGGCTGATTTAAGACAGAGCACGAACAAAACAAAATCGCACACGTCTAGGTCACCCAGGAAAAGACCCAGAGACCCAGGCCCTTTTGGGGTTTTCCAGCAAAAGATTGCCAGGTCTCAGACCTCCTGGAGAGGTTCTGGTCTCAGCAAACACACACGCAGCAAAGCCCCACCACCATAATGCCCGCCCACATATCCAGGCATCACCCTTGATATATACCGGCTTCCCAAGCCAGGCGCCTGACGGACTATCATCTAGTCCAACTGGCGGCCGAACCTCTCTCCAAAAACACATTATACCTCTCCATTTTTTAGGCTACTTTGCATTTGTTTTGTCTAATTTCATTAAATATTTCTTTAAGGCTAGGAGAGAGGAGGCAAACATCAGCCGAGATGCCTTGGTTTTCGTGATCTCATATATTTGGATTAATTTGCACTCCACTTATATATGTATTTCAGCTATCATGCTTGTGATCATGCAACATGGAAGCAAACCATCTGGCGATCAAGTCATACCTTGGCTTTAAATATAACACTTTCAAACGATAGACAGATACAGTACCGGTATGCTTCAATATAATTACAACTTGCGTCATATTCTGAACTGCCAAATTGTAACTAAGCAATAGTTATCATTATATTATAAACAAAACCATCACAATTACATTCTGAGCAGATTATAGTAATGACTCATACTTTAACTCATATTCGGAGCCGTCACCTTCAAAACAAATGCTATTCACTTTACTTCTATTTAGCCAAGGCAATTATTTACCTGTCGATACAAAACAACAACATAAAATGGAATGCACTCAATAACAAGGTTAAACAACATAACGCCAGAATATACAGAATGTCCAGGGCCGAGGAGAAAACATTTATTGATAATATTTATCAAACAACAGTAAACACAATGGGACCAATTGTTCAACCTTTTTAACAAGTATCTATTATAATTATTTTGTTATAGAAATGGCACTACATGTTCTGCTGTGATTTTGTAGTTAGGTGTTTGTTTTAATTCACTGTATATGTTTTAATGTGTAGAGAATTGTAAATAATAGATCATAGCAAACCACAATGAGCATTGACATGAGCATGATTACCGTGTATTTTCTATTGTACACAAAGGAACATGTATCTATATAGTCCTAATTCAAAATCAATGTTAATGCCAAAGACTGTAGGAGTGCCTGTGATAAAGAGAGTCAACAGCTCTATATATAGCTGCCAGGGAAGTAATACCGGCTTATTGGTTTACAGCCAGATTAACAGAATGATTCCGAATAAAACAAGGAATGCCTTCTATCACCTGGTTAGTGGGAAAGAAAAACCGGAGAAAGTAGTTATCAAATATTGGTATATCTATATGTAGGCCAACACCTAATACATGTTGAACACACAACTATATTGGTATATCTATATGTAGGCAAACACCTAATACATGTTGAACACATATCTATATTGGTATATCTATATGTAGGCCAACACCTAATACATGTTGAACACATTACTATATTGGTACATCTATATGTAGGCAAACACCTAATGCATGTTAAACACACAGCTATATTGGTTTATCTATATGTAGGCCAACACCTAATACATGTTGAACACACAACTGTTTTGGTATATCTATATGTAGGCCAACACCTAATACATGTTGAACACATAACTATATTGGTATATCTATATGTAGGCAAACACCTAATACATGTTAAACACACAACTATATTGGTATATCTATATGTAGCCAAACACCTAATACATGTTAAACACACAACTATATTGGTATATCTATATGTAGGCCAACACCTAATACATGTTGAATACATTACTATATTGGTATATCTATATGTAGCCAAACACCTAATACATGTTAAACACACAACTATATTGGTATATCTATATGTGGGCCAACACCTAATACATGTTGAACACACAACTATATTGGTATATCTATTTGTAGGCCAACACCTAATACATGTTGAACACACAACTGTATTGGTATATCTATATGTGGGCCAACACCTATTGCATGTTGAACACACAACTATAGTGTCAAGATATTGTGGCAGAGAGACACTGAAGAACGTTGGGGAAATTGAAAAGGAAAATATACCAGCGAGGAGGAGCTGATCAAGATTAACCGAGAGTATAAACATGGACTATATGAGTGGACACAGTAACGTGCGCGTGTGTGAGTGTGTGTGTGAGAGAGAGAGAGAGAGAGAGAGAGAGAGAGAGAGAGAGAGAGAGAGAGAGAGAGAGAGAGAGAGAGAGAGAGAGAGAGAGAGAGAGAGAGAGAGAGAGAGAGAGAGAGAGAGAGAGAGAGAGAGAGAAAATGAGAGAAAGGGAAAACAAGTCGGTGACCCCCCTAAAATATAGACTCAACTTAATTCATTACCAAATAACCTTAATTTTCCTTGTGTCAATATACGTTGTTTAACCTTCTGTATCATATCACTTTATTTAACTTGGTCTTTATAAGTTCTCATACTCTAGTCGTGTTCGCACTCTAGTCTTTCACGCACACAGGAAACATCACACGTCCAAACCAAGGTAAAAAACATCTAACGTCGCATTGAAAAAGCCATTATCGATTTATAACAACAAAGGTCTAACTTGTGTATATTTGTTGTTGTCCAGTCTATGTTTACTGAAGGGTCTGAGGCGGGGACAGACAAAGAGATAAGTGAGATTACCTGCATAACTTGGAGGGCCAATGGGATGACCGGGCAACTCAACCAGTAGACCATTTCAACCAATAGTTCTCAACCAGTACCAAATCAACCAATACGGTTAGGTTAGGTTAGCTCACTGGACCCCAGCTAGTTTAGATTAAATGTACACTGAGAGACCAGCAGATTTGTGTGTGTTTGTTTTTGTTTTTATATATATAGCTTAAATAGGTAAGAAATTAAGAATAACACACAAAAAAACACTCACCTCGGTCATTTTTTTTTTTGTTTTTTTTTTTATTTTGTTTTTTTTTTGGGGGGGGGGCAGCCTCAGCCATCAGCTGATGCCGGGCCGGCCTTCAAGCTTCCCGCCCGGCAAGACACAGCTGAGCGCGGCAGCATGGCAGATGTACGATGCGTCCAGTTTTCGAGTAACACTTATTTACACCACCCGAGCATCATGTGTGTCTTCGTAGTTCAGATATTAGCAACATGTATCACATAATGTCATTGTAAGTGAAGTTATAGTGTGATAAGTGCATAGATTCAAGTTTTATAAGTGTCGAGGGAGTGGCAAGCCTCGTGCGCGTCCTGGTTACCATGACGACTGGCGGGCTGGCAGCCATCTTGTTCATGGACTCATGCACGTGCACACTGCCAGCTGACTGACACCCGACTCCCCCTTCACTCACTCTCACTTTTATTATGCCTTTTTCACTTACTCATTTTATTGATGTTATACTTTACCGTATATTTTATAGTTAGAATATGAGTGTTACACATTGTTTTAGGCTCTTTTGACTTAGAAATATGGGTTTTGATGTATTCTTAGTGGGGAGAGAGGGGAGGTGGTGGTGAAGGCAGGGGGAGTGGGGTAGGACCAGTATACATATAAGCCTAACTTGTTGTGTAGTAGCAACATGACACACTATCGTGTCTCTTCTTACCCCTACCATGACCTGGCGGAATTTTGAGGAATGCCGTGGGGTCTGAGTCATCCTCCTCCTCTTCCCCACTTGGTGGGGAGTCAACTATGTTATGGGAAGCATTAGGGGAGCGATAAACATAGCGAGACGACAATGTACCTCCAACACTCACAATGTAAATGAGGCAACTGGGCTGGGCGGGAGGTGGGAAGCAGCCCAGTCCTTCCACTCCCGCGCTCTCTCTCCCCACTCCGCGGTGGGACTTGGGTATTGCCAATTAATAATTATTGCCACTGTTGGGCAACATCATAAGGTATATCCCATATGAATTTGAATCCTCTAGCTACCATAGGATAAGAAAAAAATGGCACAAAAGTGGCGGTGGGATAAGTGGATAAGCTGGCTTTCCCAATCCGCCCTTACTCACCCGCACACGGATGGGCTAGGGGTTTGCCGCGTACCGCCACTGTTCGGCAACATCATACGGTAGTTTCCCATACTATCCTCAAGCCTCTAGCTACCATAGGATAAGAGTAAATAATTTCGAAGTAGCGGACACAACGTATGCGGCGCTGGGGTTTAGCGTTACATACATTGCCGACGCATATGCTGCGGCGCTGGGGTCCAGTGGGTTAAGTTAGGTTAGGTTAGTACTATATTTTGGCACTGGTTTGGTTGGTTTTTGTTGATTTGGCACTGGTTTGAGAGCTACTGGTTGAAATGGTCTACTAGTTGAGATGTCCGGGAATCGGCCAATGTTCGTGTGTGGGGAGACTCAGACAATATGGGAAGCATGGACTCAAAGGAAACAACATATACATGATAACATTTATACAAGGCAATAGGAAAAGAGGGAATATGAAAGAGGGATAGCAAGAAAGAGAGGCGAATCTTTAAAATGTGTGAGATGATGAAAAGGATACAACACACAAGGAAAGTATATAAGCAGGGAGAGAAGAACATCATTTAAAAGATGAGGGAGGCAGGAAGTCCTCAACATCCTAGAATATATTAAAACACACTGGTTAGTTGAAATAGAACTTCAGAGGCTATCAACCCTTCGGGATTATTAAGCCAGCACACTGTATGTCAAGCATAGCTTCAGGACTAGAGCCCCTTTTCGGGAACCCCAGTCCAGCACACTGGTAAATGTATATTATCTATTTACCCAACTGTACTGCAGGCGGGGAGGTCTAATAATAACAACAAAGAGAGGAAAGCACGGAGGCCAAATGGTTAAAGAATTACGAGATAAAAACTGTGCCAGACAAATAGGGAAAAGGGAAAGGAGAATATAGTACACCAAGGAGGAGCCGATAGAGATCACTGGAGAGGTAATAGCACCATGTAATACAAGGGCAGACACATACATCGATAGAGTGAAAGTTCCATCTTAATCTCTCACTTACTTTTTTCGGGTCTTCATTTATTCACAAAACAATTCAAGTTAACTGTCCGTGTCTCAACGTACTCCGTTTGCCTTTTCAAGGATATCGACTTACTTCACTACATGTTTGTGGTTCCCTCAATGAACTGGAGTCGATTGACTTGAAAGATTATGTGAAGTACAGAGAGAGAGAGAGAGAGAGAGAGAGAGAGAGAGAGAAAAAAAAATTATGAAGTGACACTGATTATCTTTTCAAAATCTTGTATATAAACAAATATTCGAGTGAAAGAAGGGCAAGGACCGTTTACTTACTATTGTTATCGAAATTGTTCAATTTATATAAATTTTCACTTAGTATTTTTATCGCACGTGTTCAATTGATATTAGTTTTCGTACATCATAACAATTATTCAAGAGACGCGACTGGTAAAGTTATAACATTGTTTCGAGCAATTAATTATGCCCATCTCAATATAGTCACAAGGTGGGTAGAGACACAATGCTGAAGATCGGCCGACGTTTAGTGTTTCAGCTTCTTTGGGAATTCCTGAAGAAGGTTACAGAGCCAAACATTCAATTAACTATAGTGAAGCAGTTAGGTGGAAGAATTGTGCGTTTCTCTATATAAGTGTCAACATTGGCGCACACAATAATGCACGCAGTATAAACAACATTAGATATTGGGCCATCATAGGACGCAGGAAGCAGGCTGGAGTAATCTTGAAAAACACTTATATGTATAGGAATTTATAATGTAATGCTTACTATGAACCATAAGTGGCCAGTTGTAACCTTCACTTGGGACCACTCATCACACTTCCCACTCATACCTCTCACCACACTTCCCACTCATCCCTCTCATCACACTTCCCACTCATCCCTCTCACCACACTTCCCACTCATCCCTCTCATCACACTTCCCACTCATCCCTCTCACCACACTTCCCACTCATCCCTCTCACCACACTTCCCACTCATCCCTCTCACCACACTTCCCACTCATCCCTCTCACCACACTGCCCACTCATCCCTCTCACCACACTTCCCACTCATTCCTCTCATCACTCTTCCCACTCATCCCTCTCACCACACTTCTCACTCATCCCTCTCACCACTCATCCCTCTCACCACACTTCCCACTCATCCCTCTCACCACACTTCCCACTCATCCCTCTCACCACACTTCTCACTCATCCCTCTCACCACACTTCCCACTCATCCCTCTCACCACACTTCCCACTCATCCCCACCTCACCAGCGGTGCTTTAACATACATCAAAGGACTTATTTCGAACCCTACAGTAGTGCCCGTGATAGGATAATATTAAGGAAATATAATATATCGAATTGTATGTCTATCTACAGTATTTATGTATGCATATATTTATTTATCTATCCATCTACCTATCTACAGTATCTATCAAAGGAATGAGGTAAAGTACATGAACGGAAAATGAATGGGGAAATGAATGAAGGAAAGAGGAGGATGTATTATAGGCTGCTCTTGGTATGATATATGGCCTTCTATCTATCTATCTATTGCCTGACGCCATGATCCCCGAAGTGGTGGCCACGAACGAACTGCCCCAAAGCAGCTCTGTCCCCAGTCAGTCGACGCCCCTCCTCCCAACCAGCACCTCCTTCATTCATATACTTCCTCACTCCTTCCTTCCACCTCTCCTTCGGTCTACCTCTCCCTCTCTGTCCTTCCACCTCACTCTCGTACACCCTCTTAGTCATTCTCTCGCTTCCAATACGTTCCATATGGCCGAACCATCTCTAGTTGTTCCTTTTCACACTTTCCAGCACATCTACCTCCACACCAGACCTCCTTCTTACTTCCTCATTCGTCTGTCTATCCCTCCATTTAACTCCTCACGCACTTCTCAAGTAACTCATTTCCACCGCTCTCACTCTTGGTCTGAGTCTCTCCACGAACGTCCATGCTTCTCTTCTGTAAGTTAGTGTCGGGATTATCACAGTGTCATGCAAGGACTTCTTAATTTCCATACTGACCACTCTATTTCTTGTTACTGCTTTCAACGTTCCTGCAACCCTCTTCCCCTGTTGCACCCTCTCCCGCACTTCTTCATCCACAGTCCCATTTTTACTCAACACACTGCCCAGATACTTAAAAGAGCTGACAATCTCCATAGCCTGACCGTTTAACTTCACCTCACACTCTGTGAATTCACCCCATTCGAAGACCATAACCTTGCTTTTCCCCGCATTTCCCTTCAAATTCCGTTTTGCGGACACTGCTCCAAACTAATTTACCAGACCCTGCAACTCCCATTCATTATCGCTCATCAGAACTGTGTCATCCTCAAAGAGCAGTATAGGCAGCTTTCACTCATTTCCCTCCCTTTTCAGCGATACAGCAACATCCACTGCTCTTCCTAGTATTTCTTTCATGACTCCATCCATATATACAGTAAACAACCACAGGGACATCACACACCCCTGTTTCAACCCAACACTCAGGTCAAAGAACTCGCTCTGCTCATTATCCACACGTACTGCCGCCTTTTTACCCTCATACATGCTCTTCCCTGCCTTCATCAACTTGCCATCTACTCCGTATATTCTAAGTACTTTCCACATGACTTCTCTATCCACTCTGTCATAGGCCTTCTCCAAGTCCATAAAGGCAACATACACCTTTTGTTGCTTCTCCAGATATTTCTTCACAACACAATTCATGGTAAAAATCTGATCTACACATCCTCTTCCCTTCCCTACTACGCTTAAAAAACATATTCCTCGGTGGTTACCACACACTCCTCTTTCCCCTTTGCCCTTCTATGCGGGGACTATTATGCCAGTCTTCCAGCCATCGGGTGCATTCCCCTTCTCCCATGCTAGTTTGCACATTTTCCATACCCATTCGATCACTATCTCACCACCATACCTCAACATTTCCCCACACACTCCATCTGTTCCTGGTGCTTTCCCCAACGTCACTCTTTCCATAGCTTCCCACACTTCTGACCTCATGATCCCCACATCCTCCTCCACTACTTCTCCTCTTCTCCCTCCCATACCATATCCAACTATATTTGCTGGCTCTTCATTCCTTACATTTAGCAACATATTGAAGTACTCCCTCCATCTTTCGACTCTCTCTTGCTTCTCGGCTAGCATTCTCCCATTCTTATCTTTCACACCCTTACTGTTTCCCTTGCTACCTTCCTTAACTTTCTTCACTTCTTTCCAGACAATTTTCTTACACTCCCTCCGTTTTACACTCAGATTCCTTCCAAATTCCACATCTACTCTTCTCTTACTTTCCTTCACAACTCTCTTCACCACTCTCTTTCTCTCCATGGGCTTATGTTCGATAATTGACATCAGAAGGAGATCTATGTCTTACTACTGGATTGCTACTAGTTAAATGGTATTGTCTCAAATATCACACAGTGTAAATAATAAACAACAGCTAACCTCAAACGTTCACCGACCTATAATATTCTCTGGTTAACCCGTCCAGCCCCGGCTAGTTTTGTAATGTTTGTTCACCAGAACCCAGCCGGTTTTAAAAAAATTGTTTTATTCCAGAAACAATAGCGAATGGGTTAGGAATGAAGGAAAAACCACGAAAAAAAGCTCAAAAAGCTTAAAGAATGGTCCTACAGAGCCCCCGAAAACGTATTTTACAAGAGTAAAACATTGAAGGCAATTACCCCAAAAAACCAGGTTATTGCGCGCTCACGCGCACGCACGTGGACTTTGAGAATTTTCAACCACCGGCACGGTTGCGTCGGATACGTACACAGTTCCCATACAAATCTGAGCCCTCTTGAGTGGCTACACCTGAGGTTACGGTCGGCGCAATTAGGGTGACCCGCCAGGCGCGTCTCTGGGGCTGTGCGTTACATACATCGCCGACGTGTCAGGCGCGTTGCTGGGGCTGTACGGGTTAAGAGGCTGAAATTATTATATACTGTTCGCTACAATTATACACCTACAGTACAAACATACAGGAAAGTGTTAACATAATAATTAACCACACAAAATGTATGCACACAAATATAAAGGCTCTGTGATTATAACTTACTTGTTTCCATAACCAACCCATCAACATGGCAACCACTAATGTCATTCAGGGTTATTCCAACCAATAAAACCACCACCAACAACAACGTTACTGTCCCCTGATGTTGGTGCGTATGACCATGATAACCTGTGACCCCCCCCCCTCACCCGAGATTCCACACACGTTACGTTCTTGCCATCCGACCCTATCTGTCTGCCTCTGCTTCTCTCTCTCTGTCTCTCTCTCTCTCGCTCTCTCTCTGCAACATGTATCATATTTGCATGGTATGGTCTCTGTTCTTAGTGGCAATACACTATTAATAACTTAACAAGATTTGGTGTGAGTGCAGAAAAAAACCAAGGAAGAACGAAGGAAATTATGTGAGGCTCTCAAAGAAAAGTGAAAGAAATTAGTTAATTTTAACACCTAACGAGCGGCCTAGGCGGTAAATAATATGTAGCCATCAGCGGGGTGTTTTTACCCAAAATAGGGTTGTTTACGTGATCATTTTCATGCCTAAATAAGACCCAGAGCGTAAAACAAGTATCTATCCCTGAAAGGGCATAAACAGAGCTTTCCAATGACACCCCAACGATCCTTGTACGACCGTTAGTTTTCTTGCAACAATCGCGCAACACGAGTGCAAAAACCATGTAATTCGGTACTTTCCCTAAACAATTCACTATGTAGCGAGTGTGAGAGGGTGGAGGAGGGTGGGATTCATGTCAGTTGGTCCACCGCGGTGGTCTGGAGAAGTCATACGCTCGCTACTCTCCTGCCACCACTTGTCTCTCTCTCTCAGCAACATTACGTGCTGAAAATGGCACACGACTTATGTTGTGAGCCGCCACATAGTCCAAATGTCTTTCACTCGACTTATGTTGCGCGCCGCCAGTTAAGGGTTAAGAGACTGGTAAACATTATTGGTGAAAATATAACACAAAAAGAATGAACAGACAAAGAGGCATAATTAATATTATAAGGTACACAAAATGTCAACCTCACAGCTGCTGCAGAAGGCGTGTGAGCGGGGATTACATCACAGTAAAAACAAGAACAGAAAGTAAAAGGAAGGAGAGAGGGAGAGAGAGCGAGAGAGCGAAAAAAATTAGAGCGAGAGAGAGAAAGAGAGATGATACCCTTGACATATGAATGAAAAGAAATCCGTAAGATAAAGAAAGTACGGTTATTTTAAACGACACTACTGCAGCGTTATGAGAAGCAATTTATTAGGGATAATAGGCACCAATAGATTCGCCATATTTTTCTCCATATAGTCCGCATGGAGGATTTTCGTTATCGACAAATTGAAAAAATACCACTTCACAGACAAATACACCAAAAATCTAAGTCAAAGATGTCAGCGAGGGTGTGGGGGCAGTAGCCCCCACCCATAATACTAGGATAGGTTAGGTAAGGTTGTTAGGTTAGGCTAATGTCCTTTCAAAGGGGTATAGTAAACACTAGGATAGCCTATACCCGGTCAGAGGTAAGTCCTGCTGTTGTCTCCTTGAATGCTACCGAAAGGACTAAACCTTTGAGCAATCTCCCATATAAACATTCTCCATACACTGCTATTATTTGCCAGTTATCTTAACTATCTCACTAACTCTTCTTGCTGTGACACACACAAGGATTTAGAGCGTTCTGAGTGTTCGCGTGAAAGATTTTCATTGTGTGCAATACTTGGTCCGTCCCTTCCTATTCCTTAATAAATCTGGTACGATTTTACTTACAGAACACCCATTTGACAGGTACCATCAAGGATTTAATAAATAAATTGTTTTCGGTTTCCACACATCCAACACAAAGCTACACCTTTTTTCTGGTCCGGTAATAGTATTAAAAACGATATAATAACTTTTTTTATGTGGTATTCGACGAGAATAAAACGGAGCGTTTGTGCCGAAAATCGCCGGTGGGAGTCCGTCGTTGCTGATCCGATTGTCGGTTTGTTTATTACAGGACGATCGACGACAACGCATGACAAAAATATTGTCATTAACATAACCTAACAACCTAACCTAACCTGGGGGCTGCTGCTGCCGCCCCCAGATCCCTGCTCATGCTGCTGTAAATAATAATGATGTAGAAGACATAAAATCACTAAAAAGTACTGCGGGAGAGGGAAGAAAACAAAAATCCACACTCCGCCATTTTAAGTCGACCGCCAAGGCAGGATTCGGGAAGTAGGCTAACTTGAGCGTAAAGTAAACAAAGCTACTTCCTCGAACGCAACAGAGTTCTCTTTATATTTCGTCCCATATTATTAATATTAAAGTGTCCCCATTGTTTTTTTAGTGTTTTGTACATCAGAGAAGGAAGTAGCATGGTGTTGGATGTGTGGAAACCGAAAACAAATATGTATTAACCCCTCTTTGGCGGCACCCGGCTATAGTCGGACAAGAGAACCCCAACCTAAAGAGCGGGGCCCGGCTATAGTCGCAATTAATTTTGAGAACGTAATGTGCTATGAGAGCCGAGCGGTGGGAGGAGCATAGGTTCCCTCTGACCGGTCGGCACGGCTCCCGCGCAACAACTGAGGCCCCCTCCACACTCACCCTTACTCACTACCTCACTACACAGGGAATTATGTAAGGAAATTACCGTATTTTAGGGATGTTGCCTTCACCTTGCACGATCGTTGCAAGAGAACGCGTGGTCGTAGAAGGATGGTTCTGGTGTCATTGGAAAGCTCAATTATCGCCCTTTCAGGGATACATAATTGTATTACGCTCTGGCTCTTGTTTATGCATGAAAAAGAGCACGGAAATAAGCTCGTTTAGGGTAAAACCCCATGCTTGGCAGGTAGTAGAAGTTACCGCCTAGGCCGCTCGTAAGGTATTAAACCCTTGGTGGTACCTGTCAAATGGGTGTCCTGTAAGTAAAATCGTACCATAAATCCATTCACATAAAACAATTATATTTACATCCTCCTCTTTGGAATGTATATTCCTTTTTGTTTTCATTCGCATAGGCCCTACTCTCTTCATTGTACACAACTTATATGTAATTTATTTCATCCTTCCATTCCAATCAGCCTCTTCTGTCCATCCATAAACGTTTATTGTTCATCCATCCTTTTCGTCACATTACTGTTTCTCCACTTATTATTAACCCAGTCATACTGTTTACCCCCCCCCCCTCCGCCTACTCACCATACATTCCTGTATCCCCAATTTACGAGCGTCAACATTGGTAACAGGATAAACATTTCTCTTGCCCCCTCTCGTATTATATCCGCCGGGACAGAATCAACAGCCATAAAAGTTGTTATGAAGCCACATAAGTGAAAAATGTCATCTGCTTCTGTGACAAGGGAACTATTATTCTAAGTGTCAGCGATTATAAATATAACCTTAGTTGTTGTTAAAAGAGATGGTCAATATATAGAATGTGCGACAATATAGGTACAAAATTAATCTCAATGGCATGTGATTAAGCAATTTTTTTCCAAATTATTGATATAGGTGTCAGTCCCAGGAAACTATCATAATACATATTATATGGATATTTACCTTTTAATGGTATGTTTACACTGGGAGAGCTCTTTTCCATGTCTGTCAGTCAACAACTGAGACATCTGGTGGCGAATGCAATGCCGCACTGGTGGCGAGTGCAATGCACCCTACCTAATTTTCACTGACACGTGATGCCTATAGACCAATCAGGTGATGTCAGGATTTGGTACAGAGGTCTCAGGTCTTGAATCCGGCTAGTGTTGACGATGGCCAGCCTGTGTACAGGGTGTGGGGAGCTGATCAAGCTTTTCTTCACCGTCATTAAAAACAATGAGGCTGCTTTAGACATTCTCACCTCCCATGGTTGCCTTCCAATAAGTGTAACCTGTCCAAAGTGCAATAACCAGTGTTCCAAACACGGCCGACGAGGACAGGTGGTTTTGAAATGCACATACAGTTTTTTACCAGGGAAGATATTGAAGAAAAATAAAACACCACCTGTTGATCAGGATGAGCGGTGAGCCTACAGCCACTCAACCCGACGGCCCTCAGCCAGGCACTCAACCCATCGACACTCAACCCACTACCTCCTCTGCTCATTAAGGTTAGTTGGTTGGTTGCCCACCAGCGGGGCACTCAGGCTAATGTTAACCCCATTCGGAAAAATGTTATTTTAATACCACGAATTTTCAGTGTTTTTTATTAACAAAATTGTTTATTTGCATCAATAAATAGTGTTTGTAATTAATTAGAAATCTCGGGAAAACCTATTTTCCCCATTAGGCCTATCGATCGATGTTGAGACACGCCCCCCGATAGTGATTTGAAGACATTAGCCTAACCTAACAACCTTACCTAACCTAACCTAGTATTATGGCTGGGGGCTGCCACCCCCACACCCCCGCTGGTTGAGTACTAATCCCTTAGTAAATACAAAAAAACAAAAATTGGCTGTCGATTATACGAAGGTGAAAGAAAAGTCGATGAAGTCTACGTTGTTTACTCTGTAATGTTCAGCTTTCATTGTACATTGATAACTGGAAAGTACCGTATTGACAACCTTGTTACGAAAATTAAATTTTAGTAGCATACTTTTATATTAGGTTTTTCCGAGGGTTTAACACATTTACATATGATCTTTAGAGCTGTCGATAACTGGAAGTACCGTATTGACAACCTTGTTACGAAAAATAATTATTAGTACCATACTTTTTTATTAGGTTTTGCCGAGGGTTAAAATAAATGTTCTTATGATCTTTAGAGCATATAGATTCAATATTTATCTTCAAATATATCAAAAAAATTGTGGTATTAAAATAACATTAAACCCCCCATTCTTACTTGGTTAGGTTAGGTTAGGTTGCTAGGTTAGGCTAATGTTAACCCCATTCTTACTAGGTTAGGTTAGTGTGACGCCTCCCGGCGTTAGCAGAATGGTTGTGTGGGGCAATGCAGCTCGCTAGCGCTCGCCTGGATGGGGGGATAGGCTACAGTTGTCCTAGAATGATCTGCTTTATTTCATTAGTGACGTGTTGCCACAGACAGTCTAGAAGTGGTCTTTGTTTTGGTCTGTGGCCGCGCCTTATATTTTATATTCGCTATAATATAAATGTTGCTTGTGTGGGAGGCGAGCGAGAGCGTGTGAAGGAGTACATCCAGCGGCGTGGTGAGCTATGACACGGCTCGCTTGGGCGCTGACGGCGTTGGCGGCCGGGTGGTCAACTAGTCCCTTTCCGTCGCTGCCTCGTGTTTTTTACCAGCTCAGAGCTTGACTGACACGCGTATCACCTACATCCTTTGCAATTCTGTCCGCCATACTCGCTACTTTGCATACTATCTCTCTCTCTCGACTTCTCCTTTCTCATTCTCTAATCTTTATTAAACTCAACATCCTTTCTGGTTTCAGCATAGACATTCACCGTCGACCAGTCTATATTGTACGCGAAGCTCTCAGATATTTCCATGCATTAGGTTAAGGAGGTATTATGCTTTATTGAGGTTTAGAGAGACAGACTTTTCCATATGTGTCCTCTCTCGGGAAGGTTGTCGACCGGTATATGTCTCCCTTGCAAGGTGTTGAGTGATTCTTCTTGGTTATCTAAAGCTAGACTAGGGGTAAGGTTACTGTGTCGTTGTCTCCGATGTGTGCAGTGTTAGCTAAATTCTGCACGACATCGACAGGTACTGTGGGAGCCTAAGTTTGTCTTCGGGTTGGTTTACTTTGCGAGCACAGCGCTGTGGTGTGAGAGGGCCATAGCCTATCCCTCGCAACATAGTGCTGCCTCTTTGTGTTGACTTCTGAGGGATCGCCAGGATAGAGCTAGGTACTAGAGACCTAGATTTATCAAGAGAGCATCCCCGTCATATAACGTAATCTTCATTATATCACCCTTGGACAACGTTAGGCTACGAGCCGCATGCTCACCCATTGTTGCCCTGCCTTGATACCCCAGCTAGACTTTATTAACTGAGCAGACACTGGTTAGAGATAAGCCCCATTATTATATGTATGCAGCATTATTATTCACTGCACTTTTGAGCCGAGGTTGTTGTTGAGTTGCACAACCCGAGTAGGCTGTTGCGTTGTGTCACAAAGCATTTCTTTAGTTGTCGAGCATTACTACCTTTGCGCAGTCTTTATTATTCGCCTGCCTATTATTACTATATGTCCTAGCATTTATTGTGACCCGTATTCTGCATTATAATTGTTCAAGATTCTTTACGAACATCTTCCCAGCATCAGACTTATTTCAGAAGTTTCCAGTTGATGTTGCAGGACTAGCATTGCACTTTCTTTAATACAGGAGTGCCAGTTATTTGAGTATCTACCGTAACGTTAATTAATCACGTTAACTATCTTTTCTTTGTGTAACATAATCGAGTAATATTGTACTGTTTGAGAATAGGCTGTTTCATTGAGCGTCAGCCTAGTGTGTGTGCACCAGTTACCGAGTCATAGGATACCTCGTTGTCCAGGCACGACTCAGGGCGGTAATGGTGTTTGGTTTCCAGTGTTTAAGGCAGGGGTTGGATCTAGTGTTACTGTTGTTGCTTTTTGCCATTATCTAGTCCAATGTTGAAGAGCCCTGTGTCTTTGAGAACCTGGATCGTAACAAATGGCGACCTAGCTCAGGATCTTGTGAACTAAGAGATAATTGCAGGATTGTTGTGGTCATTTGTCTTATTGAGGAATATAGTGGGCACGTTAGATTTTTTTTGGCAAAGTAGTATAGCTCTTGAGAGCCTTCAGACATTTTTGGCAAGTGAATAGTGCTACATAGGAACTTGGGTACTTCTTCTTTTTTTTTATAAACGTGAGAATTTTTGGTGGACACCATGGGAGACGAATCAGATCATACTGAGGGTTCAGGGAATGATGCAGGCTCTGATGAGCAGATGCCAGGGGGGTTAGTAACTAGTGAGGAGGCCGCAAAGAATTTTTTGGAGGTGCCTATAACAGCTGATCGACTAGAGGGAATTGCAAGTATGGTCTACAGTGTTTGGCTCCCCTCATGGGGCTTAAGGTGGCTCATGGCATCAAGAAGAACGATTTGAGGGCTTGCGTACTGGGGGCGGCTAGTGAGGTCCAGGGTGGAGAGGGTGCTCGGGGACTTCTGCTCGAGCCCCCCTCCACTCTACTCCCATCGGGACCTCTAGGATGCCGGAGTTTAGTACGTTCCCGCAGGCCGATAGCCGCTGGCAGCGTGGTTTAGGATCGCTGGGTGGGCCTCCAATAGTTGCACCTCCTCCTCAAAGTTTCACTACAGAAATGCTCTTCCAGCTTGAGATGGCTAAGATGCAGGCTGAGCGTGAAGAACGTCTCGAACTCGCTAAGATAGAGGCTAAGCGACAGGCTGATCTCGAACTCGCCAAGGCTAAACAACAGACTGATCTCGAACTCGCGAGAATAAAAGCCCAGTCGGAGGCTGAGTCTACCAAGTACCGTGCAGATATCGATCTTGAGAAGACTCGGGTGGAAACGACAGGGCAACGTCTCGGTGGTGGGAATCGTGGGCATGATCAGTCTTTGTCGCACCTGTTGAAACTAGTCCCTGTATTTGATGAGTCGGGTGTCACCGAATTTTTCATGAGATTCGAGAAGAAGTGCCAGGAACACCAGTGGCCTGGGGAGAAGTGGGCAGCCCTTGTTTCCTCTAGACTTGTGGGCAAGGGACTCAAGGCTTATGATGCATTGCCTATAGAGTCGTGTATTATCTATGAGGAACTCAAGGAGGCTGTTCTGAGAGCATACGAACTACAACCAGAAACGTACAGGTTGAAGTTCCGGGGTGTTACCAAGGGTCGGGAGAGCACCTTTTTGGAACATGCCCGGGAGCTGTCCGATGCTTTTGGGAATTGGCTGAGGTCGGAGAAAGCTACTACGTTTGACGACATTAAACAGTTGGTGCTTTTAGAGCAGTTTTTTAAATGCACGGGCGGCGACCTGACGTTAAACCTGAAAGAAAAGCAACCAAAAACTCTACAGGAGGCAGTTGAGATGGCTGACCTCCAGCTATCACTAATTCGTGGGTGCGGGGCTGCCCAGCGTAGTGAGGCAGGTAACAAGGGGCGTGACGCCCCACCCCCCCGAGTTAGTGGTATACCTTATGCAAACAAGTACAAGAGCCATGATACCAAGACTGACCACAAGACTAGCACCGTCCCGTTTAAGAAGGGGCCGGGCCCTTCCCAGTACCAAGGGAAGCCCAAAGGGGAGTTGGAGTGTTATCATTGTCATAAAAAGGGGCACTTTGCAAGAGTCTGTCCTAGCAAACCACCTACAGCAGCTGTGTCTTTGGCCTGCAACATTGGTGTGTCTCCGAAGTCGTCTGAGTTTGCCCGGGGCAGTTCGTCAGAGGCTGAGGCACAGCCAATGCAGAAGCACCTGGGAGGCTCGAACCCTGCTCGGGGTGTTTTTTGCGACCATAGAGGACGGGGTTGCGTGATGTGGGCGGGGCGCAAGCATGGAGTAGAGGTCTTGCGTGATACAGGTGCTTCCCAGACTCTGATGAAAAACTTGACTGGCAACCCTATTAACGCGGCTCGGGTGGTAGTGGTGCAGGGTATTAACACCTTATTAGCGGCCTAGGCGGTTTATTTATATGTACCGCCCAGCTGGGTGTTTTTAGCCAAAATAGGGCTGTTTACGTGATAATTTTCATGCCTAAATAAGACCCAGAACGTAAAACAAGTATCTATCCCTGAAAGGGCATAAACAGAGCTTTCGAATGACACCATAACGATCCTTTTATGATGGCTAGTTTTCTTGCAACAACCGTGCAACGCGAGTGCAAAAAGCATGTAATTAGGCACTTTCCCCATACAATTCCGTATATAGCGAGTGAGAGAGGGAGGGAGGAGGTGGGATTCGTGTCAGTAGGTTCGCCGCGGTGGTCTGGAGCAGTCATACGCTCGCTACTCTCCTGCCACCACTTGTCTCTCTCTCTCAGCAACATTACGTGCTGAAATTGCCACACGACCTATGTCGAGCGCCGCCACATAGTCCAGCTTTATTTAACTCGACTTATGTTGTGCGCCGACAGTTAAGGGTTAATGCAACTCGGTCATACCCGCTGGTGCGGTTGGAGTTGGAGGTGGATGGTGTGGCACGTGAATTGGATGTCGGGATTGTGGAGAAACTGCCAGTGGCGGGCGTCGACTTTCTTCTTGGCAACGACTTTGCAATGCCCGCTTCTGAGGTTCTACCCTTAGTCGTTGCCGAGAGGCCGGCCGAGGTGAGTAGGGAAGAGCAAGAGTAGGTCGAGCGGTGCCAGACACAACCCATGGCGTGTGTTGTCACCCGAGGTCGGGCAGCTATAGTGTCACAGCCTAGTCCTCCGTCTTCAGACCAGCGGAGGAACGATCAACAGGAGGAGGCTAAAGCTGGAGTTGTTTTTAAGAGTTTTGACTCGGCGGCTCTCTTGGGTGATTCAGTATTAGCACCATTACTTAATTGTGGAGTAGCCCCTGGGCCTGTCATCGAGAGTGACGAGGCTGGGCATGACGAGACTCTACGACAGCAACGTTATGTACATCGAGAGAGACAGAGGGAGCAGCCCCGTATCGGGGAAGGTCATGCATTGCTCCGGGAGCAGTTAGATCGCTTGGCACCCTCAGATATACGTCGGTTGCAACTAGAGGACCCTGAGCTCCAAACGTGTGCTAATGGAGCTGTAGAGCTCGACGAGGACGGCGATGCACAGCCAGGAGATTTTTTTTATTTAGAAGGCATCCTCTATAGGCGTTTTCAAGACCCTAAATATAGTTGGCAAGAGGGGTCCGGAGTAGTGGACCAGTTGGTGGTGCCACGGGAGTGCAGGGATAGCCTACTGAGGTTGGCGCATGACATACCACTGGCAGGACATCTAGGGGTGAGAAAAACGGTGGCGGCTTTAGAAAAATTGTTTTGGTGGCCGGGGTTGAAGGGGCAGGTAGTACCCTGGATAGCAATGTGTCATACGTGCCAGAGGGTTGGAAAACCTAACCAAACAATTCCGAGAGCCCCGTTGCACCCCATTCCTGTCAGTGGACCGCCCTTCAGTAAGGTCATCATTGATATAGTCGGACCCCTACCCCCTACTAGTGCCGGTAATAAATTTCTATTAACTATCATGGATGTGGCCACTCGTTATCCTGATGCATATCCAATGAGAAATGGCACGGCGAAAACTGCTGTCCAGAACCTGCTCTTGTATTGCTCGCGGTATGGTTACCCGCAAGAGGTGCAATCGAACCAAGGTTCTAATTTTACATCTAATCTGTTCAAACAAACTATGATTCAGCATGGCATCAGCACTGTCGTCTCTTCTGCATATCACCCGGAGAGTCAAGGGGTGTTGGAGAGGTGGCACGCCACGCTGAAAAGCATGGTTCGATGTTACTGCGCAGAGAACGGAAAGGATTGGGACCTTGGTCTGCCGTATGTTTTGTTCGCTGCAAGAGATGTACCTGGAGAGAGTCTCGGTTTCAGTCCGAATGAGCTTGTTTTCGGGCATCAGGTGAGGGGCCCTCTCCACATGGTGAAGGAGATTTGGGAGGGTACCGCTAAGCCATGTTCTATGTTGAGATACGTCCTCGAGAGCAGGGAGAGAATGCTTAGAAGTCTGGAGCTGGCCGGGCTTAATTTGGTGAGTTCGCAGGCCCGTATGAAGGACAGGTACGATACTAAGGCGAAACTCCGGGAGTTTCAGGTAGGTCAAGAGGTGTTGGTCCTGTTGCCTTTGTCAGGTCATCCTCTGGCTGCCAAGTACGCTGGGCCTTATCGGGTGGTGTCAAAGATCTCCGATCTAGATTACCTAGTTGCCACTCCAGACCGGAAGAAGCGTAACCAACTATGCCACATTAATTTGTTGAAGGAGTATGTGAGGCGCCCACCTGAGTAACTAGCTGTACCTGTGTTGACCTGCCGCGGTCATGGTGGAGAAGGAGAGGGGGGCAGCAATGATCAGGTGGATGATAACTGGGATTGTCATGTCTCGGCTGATCAGTGGGCGGGGAATTCGAGCCAATGTGCGCACGATGCTCTGGCGCACCTGCCGGAGGAACAGCATGTGGCAGTGCAGCGCCTGTTCGATTCATACCCCACTGTATTTGCCGAGCACCCAGGCCTCACTACTCAAGCGGTGCATGATGTCGACGTAGGATAGCATCCCCCCTTCAAGTCGATACCTTATCGGGTGCCACCCATTAAACTCCCAGCGCTCAGGGACGAGCTGGAGTATATGCTGGCGAGAGGCTTGATCGAGAAGGGGGCAGTACGGTGGACTTCTCCTGTCACTCTGCAGCCCAAACCTGATGGAAAAGTTCGGTTCTGCATTGACTTTAGGCGGTTGAACGGGTTGATCCCCACCAATGCATATCCTCTTCCCCGGGTGGATGACAGTGTGGATAAGATAGGGAAAGCAAGGTACTTGACCAAGGTAGACCTCGTCAAAGGCTACTGGCAAGTACCACTGTCTGAGCGGGCTAAAGAGGTGTGCGGGTTTGTGGTGGATGGCAGTACTTACCATTGCAACGTGATGCCATATGGTCTGAAAAATGCACCAGCCACTTTCCAGAGCTTAATGAACGACATCGTAGCAGACATCCCAAACTGTATTGTCTACCTTGATGACGTGATCATTTATGACAACGATTTCCAAAGTCACTGTGAGCACATAGAAGCCTTATTTAGTCAACTTAGTAAAGCAGGCTTGGTGGTTACTCTGGGCAAGTGTGACTTTGTGCAAGCTACGGTGCAGTATCTGGGGTTTGTGGTTGGGTTAGGGCAGGTGAGCCCGCCCCAACAGAAGATACAAGCTATCGACTTGTTCCCCAGGCCGACCACCAAGCGGCAGATCATGAGATTTTTGGGCATGATTGGGTATTACCGCCGCTTTATAAGAGGTTATTCTACTGTGTTAGCTCCTTTGACAGATCTACTAGCTAAAGATAAAAAGTTACGCTGGGCACCTGAGTGTGAGCAGGCGTTTCGAGTAGTTAAACACCTTTTATGCACTCACCCTATCCTCAGGGCCCCGGACTTTGAACGACCATTTCAGTTGGCGACTGATGCCAGCAGAGTAGGGGCTGGTGCCGTACTTTTGCAGACAGACGAGGAAGGTCATGAGCATCCAGTCAGTTTCTTTTCAAAGAAATTTAATTCAGCACAGAAAAACTATTCGGTTGTTGAAAAGGAACTGCTGGCATTCGTGTTAGCGCTCAGACACTTTGAGGTCTATGTTCCTGCATATGGGCCAGTCGTGGTAGTGTATACCGACCACCACCCGCTTAAATTCCTCAATCAATTCCACAACCGGAATATGAGGCTGACCAGATGGTCGCTCATGTTGCAAGAGTACAACTTAGACATTCGCCATATTGCCGGTTGTGAGAATGTGATTGCGGACTGTCTGTCGCGGGTGGAAGATCCGGGGTAGGCTACCACAGTATATTGATATAGCCTCCTGTCTTGGCTCGCGGTGTATTTTTGCGCTGGTGCTTGTTGGCTCGCGTGTGTAGCATCAGCGTAGGGTCGCAGGGCAGGAGTTGTTTGCTTTGATTAGAAGAAAATTAGGCTACATCTATAGTAGCCGCCAAAAAAACAACATTAAAATAAAATATGAAAAATTAAATAAAAACTCTTTCTTTTTAATAATTAATTTTAAGATAATATTGTAGCTGAGTACTGAGTGCAGATGATTTTCCCTCAGTAGGATGTGCTTCTTAAAGCTCGCTCTGGGAGCACAATGTTATGAATTAATGTATTATATTTGGGAAAGGTGATAAGATATTTTTTATATAAACATTTTGTTGTATTTTTTTTGAGGAGACTGAGCTTGCATTCCATGAGTGACAGAGTGGTTAGGAGTGGCAGATTTTAGCGACATTCTGCCTGTTCAGATATGGGCTCATGGTTGAGTGTCCCATATCTTGGGGGGGGGGGGGGGGGGTGACGCCTCCCGGTGTTAGCAGAATGGTTGCGTGGGGCATTGCAGCTCGCTAGCGCTCGCCAGGATGGGGGGATAGGCTACAGTTGTCCTAGAATGATCTGCTTTATTTCATTAGTGTCGTGTAGCCACAGACAGTCTAGAAGTGGTCTTTGTTTTGGTCTGTGGCCGCGCCTTATATTTTATATTCGCTATAATATAAATGTTGCTTGTGTGGGAGGCGAGCGAGAGAGGGTGAAGGAGTACACCCAGCAGCGTGGTGAGCAATGACACGGCTCGCTTGGGCGCTGACGGCGTTGGCGGCCGGGTGGTCAACTAGTCCCTTCCCGTCGCTGCCTCGTGTTTTTTACCAGCTCAGAGCTTGCCTGACATGCGTATCGCCTTCATCCTTTGCAATTCTGTCCGCCATACTCGCTACTTTGCATACTATCTCTCTCTCTCGACTTCTCCTTTCTCACTCTCTAATCTTTATTAAACTCAACATCCCTTCTGGTTTCAGCATAGACGTTCACCGTCGACCAGTCGTATTGTACGCGAAGCTCTCAGATATTTCCATGCATTAGGTTAAGGAGGTATTATGCTTTATTGAGGTTTAGAGAGACGGACTTTTCCGTATGTGTCCTCTCTCGGGAAGGTTGTAGACCGGTATATGTCTCCCTTGCAAGGTGTTGAGTGATTCTTCTTGGTTATCTAAAGCTAGACTAGGGGTAAGGTTACTGTGTCGTTGTCTCCGATGTGTGCAGTGTTAGCTAAGCTCTGCACGACATCGACAGGTATGTGGGAGCCTAAGTTGTCTTCGGGTTGGTTTACTTTGCGAGCACAGCACTGTGGTGTGAGAGGGCCATAGCCTATCCCTCACAACATAGTGCTGCCTCTTTGTGTTGACTTCTGAGGGATCGCCAGGATAGAGCTAGGTACTAGAGACCTAGATTTATCAAGAGAGCATCCCCGTCATATAACGTAATCTTCACTATACCACCCTTGGACAACGTTAGGCTACGAGCCGCATTCTCGCCCATTGTTGCCCTGCCTTGATACCCCAGCTAGACTTTATTAACTGAGCAGACACTGGTTAGAGATAAGCCCCATTATTATATGTATGCAGCATTATTATTCACTGCACTTTTGAGCCGAGGTTGTTGTTGAGTTGCATAACCCGAGTAGGCTGTTGCGTTGTGTCACAAAGCATTTCTTTAGTTGTCAAGCATTACTACCTTTGCGCAGTCTTTATTATTCGCCTGCCTATTATTACTATAATTATGTCCTAGCATTTATTGTGATCCGTATTCTGCATTATAATTGTTCAAGATTCTTTACGAACATCTTCCCAGCTTCAGACTTATTTCAGAAGTTTCCAGTTGATGTTGCAGGACTAGCATTGCACTTTCTTTAATACAGGAGTGCCAGTTATTTGAGTATCTACCGTAACGTTAATTAATCACGTTAACTATCTTTTCTTTGTGTAACATAATCGAGTAATCTTGTACTGTTTGAGAATAGGCTGTTTCATTGAGCGTCTGCCTATTGTGTGTGCACCAGTTACCGAGTCATAGGATACCTCGTTGTCCAGGCACGACTCAGGGCGGTAATGGTGTTTTGTTTTCCAGTGTTTAAAGCAGGGGTTGGAACTAGTGTTACCGTTGTTGCTTTTTGCCATTATCTAGTCCAATGTTGAAGAGCCCTGTGTCTTTGAGAACCTGGATCGTAACATTAGGTTAGTTTGTTAGGTTAGGCTAATGTTAACCCCATTCTTACTAAGTTAGGTTAGGTAAAGTTGTTGGGTTAGGCTAAAGTTAACCCAATTCTTTCTCCGTTAGGTTAGGCTAATGTTAACCCCATGGTTGGTTGCTCACCAACGGGGGTGTGGGGGCAGCAGCCCCCACCCATAATATTAGGATAGGTTAGGTAAGGTTGTTAGGTTTGGCTAATGTTAACCCCCTTCTTACTACGTTAGGTTAGGCTAATGTTAACCCCATTCTTACTATGTCAGCTTAGGCTAATGTTAACCCAATGAAAACCCAAACTATCTTTTTATTAGGGTTACTGTGTAATTTTAACAAGAAAATTAGTAAAATCCGAGCCAAGTTTCGTCAAAACTGGGTCAGGTTTTCAAAAAGTCGGGTTATATGGGTCTGGAAATTTACAAAACCCCGAGCCAACATTATAATAAGGTTACTGTGTTATTTTAATGTTTAAATCAGTTAAATCCGAGCATAAATCCGAGCCACTATCAAGGGTGGGGGGGGTGGGGGGGGGGCTTTAGATTGATGGATATTGGGTAAATGCTTAATTCACATTCAACTTCAGTAGATTCGACTAAAACACCAAAAACAAAATACAAATAAAAAAAACAAAAAACACCTGAAAAACACGTTGTTGCGTCTTCTATATATTTACCAAAGGATAATAGAAAGCCGTGTGCAGTTTGGTACCATTGTGATAAACATGTAAACAACTAGAGGCTCTCTCTAGGCTGTTCAGCAAGGTAGCCTTAGGGAACGACTATGACTGGAAGCTCGTAATGTAATCACAGTTGTCAATTAAAATAATAAAATGTATCAATTATTGTGAACATCAATAGTGAAAGAGTAAACACAAACAATTACAGACAAATTTAAGGCAATTTCACGTGTTGCGAACAATAAGCAAAAGGAATTATATGAATTGAAACACTGAGCATGAAGAAGGAGTAGGCTAGGCCAGCTATTGAAGCCCCGCTCAACTACCTTTGATGTAGCCAGAACGTGAACGGTCAGATTAATTAACACTGGCTCAGCCCGTCTGTAGTTTCAAGGTTGCCTGCTTCGTACTGATCTAAAGTGCATATGATTATTATTAAGATATATTTATAATACTTACTGTAAACTAATAGTGTTAAAACATAGAATACTTGATAAGCATGTTCAATGCATTGGACTAATAATATACCAGTAAGTTATAACGAGGTTATTATATTGAAAATCAAGCCTCGGTGTTATTAATCAACACTTAATACACTCCTACGATACTAAGATACTAACCTTACGGATTATCACCACCTTCACCAACAATCTTCACTCACAATGACCCAAGCACCGCACACGATAAATACAAATGTATAATGGGTACAATGACCCAAGCACCGCACACGATAAATACAAATGTATAATGGGTACAATGACCCAAGCACCGCACACGATAAATACAAATGTATAATGGGTACAATGACCCAAGCACCGCACACGATAAATACAAATGTATAATGGGTACAATTGTATTAATCCCGAGATAAGGAAAGCAGCCACACAAAGCGAATGTCATCACTTGTTCACGGCACAGAAGTGGATAACTAAATGACCAGAAGCAGTGTTTTCTTTCCATCCCCCCGCCCAGTCCCCGAACTCCCTCGAACCAACTCCTTTCACCCCCCACTTCTCACCTCCCACTACTACGTGCCTCCCTACATTCTCCCCCACTCCCCCTCCCTCCCTATCTCCCATATCCGCTATTTTCAATTCCCCCATCCCTCACTTCCCATTAGGTGCTGACTCCCTACATTCTCCCCCATATCCGCTCTTTCCAACTCCCCCATCCCTCACCTCCGACCAGTAGTTGACTCTCTATCTCAGTGCCCAACCGTAGCCACATTCCAAGATATATTTGTTTACAGGTCGTCGTCTATTTCCTCAACACATAGAACCTATTTATTCCTTTGACACAACCGTCGTTACTACACAAGTACCTCAACAATTATATAAAATCGTACAAATTACCAACTGAGATTACAAGTTCCCTCTTATATACAATATTGGGTTCCGTCACCCAGTTAAAACAAATATAGGTTTACAATCTTTACCTCAATGACACCTTCCGAATTTACCCTCATTTAACCCTGTTACAAACACGCTATGTTTACCTTTCACCTTAATCAATAACCATTCTAACAAAAGATACATCGTGCCTCAAAACGCCTACACGGAATAGTCTCACAATTATATTCTTTTACAGGACTTCTGAGGAATTCTTTGTTATACTGGCACCCCTAACGCTTTTCCCAGACTGCCTCTAAGAGTCTCTCGATTTATATGAATATAGCGACCCTTTTAAACTTAATAATCCCGTATTTAACATGGACTAGTGTCCTTCTCTATAGTTTCCTTTTACACAACTTAATGAGTGATTCATATGGACTAGTGTCCTTCCCTAGCTATAGCTGATCTATCAGGCAACTAAACAACTGTTTGCCCTTGAACTTATTGGTTGCCTCATTTACTAAAATAATTGTTCTTTCCCTCCCCTCTTTACTTTTACTCTTTAATCTTTAATCTTTCCTATCAGATCCTATATAATAACTATTTCGGCATAGCGCCTTTGCTAACAAAAATAACTAATTAATATACATCATAATTGATATGGATTCAGGGGAGTCTAAATTCGTTTTCCTTTAGTCTTGTCCTAGAAGGAAACATACATTTTTATGGGAACCACCAGGTTAGTCAACATCATATCTCTTTCTGCCTTTATCTTATGCGGGCCCACTATGGGTCCTTAGACAAATATATTCATGTATGCCGGATTAGGTGTGTGTGTGTGAACAGTGCTTTACCACCTCAGAGCCAGCCAGTAGCTCCTTTGGAAATTCTCACTTCCGTCCACCTTCTGTCGTCCCTCTTGAATCGCTTGACTGTGTGTGTGCAGACCAGCAATGTGACGACAGGCGGCAGGATACTGATGGTGTATCCACCGAGTGGGCGAAAGTGAGGAGAGGTTAAGGGTGGTCTGTGTTGTGGCTTTAGTTGAGGGCAGGGTATCTGGAAAGGTGGGTTCCTGGTTTCCCTTTCTGCCCGGGCGAGAGAGAGCAAGGGGGTTGCATGGTGATAATCCGGTGAGTTCCGAGGGTTGAGTGACCCTAGTAGCCCGTGCGCGGCAGCCTTTATAGTCACGCCCCCCCCCCCCCCCCCGCTCTCCCGCGCTGTGATTGGCTGGCTGGCATGCGCGGTGGCACGCTCGCCCTGAATTCTTGCTTCCTTCACCTCCTCTCTTTTCTCTTCAAATAAGTCCCAGGAAGTTGATTATAAACCTCTTTTGGTGGCTTACGGGAGTACAGGGCTGGCACCGAGGTATTAGTTTGTGGATAATCAGAAGGAAATGCTCGGGAAGAGAAAGAGAGCGACGTTTGATGTAAATTAAAATGTAAAACTTGCAAACTAAACAAACCAAAATTGGGACAAGGACAATATAAAGTCAAATTAAATTATCAAAATCGCTATGTGGAAACAACGCTTACTAAAATGCAAATTATTAAATAAAAGAACACAATCCACCACATAGGGTGTACATTACTACATGAGTAAGTTAATCTGTTTCCCAAGCAAACTAATCGCACATATAACAACGCACTATCGTCACGTTAAAGGAATTAGTCAAGTTTGGGAAGTCCGGGACGTTCTGGTAAATTTTTACTAAACTCTGCATGAATAAAGAAACTACATGTTAAATTTCAAAATATTATTTAAAATCAAATTTGCAACATGACAAGACATTAACAATAGTACAAAATACAAATATTGATAAGATATCTATACTATTACAAAATAATATATAAAATACAGTACAGCACTCACTAACGATAGTGCTATCGGGTAGGTACCTGTAAGCATAGCATGCCTCAAGTGACCCCTATCAATAACTACCCTACAAATAACCTACATTTATCGCACAAATAAACTAAGGAAATCGCAAAAGCAAGCAATTGATACTATCGACAATGAATACATATAATATAAAGACAAATAATTGCAAAATATCAAGTAACAACAGATTTAAACAAAGAGTACTCTTTTAACAAGAACAATCAATTTAAAAATCATCAATATTAATATTAATAATAGAAAAAGAAAAAGATAAACAATAAATACAGACACAAAATAATAAATACAGACAAAAAGTAAGCAGAGGTTATACAAGAAACTTCAAGTTAAAAATGCTTGATTTAAATTATTGATGTCAAATTTTAGAATACAGTCACAATAATTGACCCTAAAAAGATTAAATTTATGGAACAATTTACTTGCCTCAAAACCTCTGTCCACTAAGAGTCTGTATAGTAACCTAGCTCTAGCCCAAAAGTCATCTACTTTAGTGCACATTTTACAAAATCTTATTAACTGGGAATAAAAACAATTATAAGTTATTTTATTATCGATATTACTACTAGGGAAAGGAAAGTTGATTACGTTAAAATTAAAATCATCAACTTTGTGATATACTTTAAGTATGCACTGTTCATTAACAATCTCTATATTTATATCAAGAACATTTTCAACTTTATAATTTACGTTACATTGTGTGAGGGGAATATAATTAGGGTAAATAAGTTTAGCAACTTGATTAAAATTTAACAAATTGCAACCGAGAATATCATTAATATATCTACTATTATTACTTAACAATTTAGCAAGTGCTAATTGTTCTGGGATTTTATTTTTCTTGCTACTGTCAACTAAGTTTTTTATATATTTAAATTCTAAAGCAAGCAAGAAAAAATCTGCAATTAAAGGGCTAGCATTTCCACCCATAGGAATTCAAAAGAAGAAGAAGTAAGAAAGAAGTAAGAAGTCCAGCTTCGCACTCCGACAATGGAGGCCGCTGATTGGCTGGTGGGCAAGGTGCGGCATGTTGTAGCCGTGAGCTGTCAAAATCAGCTGACGGTGCAAGCAAGTAAAAGGGAGCGCGGTGATTGGCGGAGGGCTTTTCTACTTTAACTATTATTCATGCACATTGTTTGTGTTGACCTTATGTATATTTAACGTAATGAATTGACAGGGGACAAATATGCCGGAGGGCATCAGTTCCCTTTGTCATGGAGTATAATGATTATTATGTAATTTATTTGAAATGTACTATTTAATGTAATTTATGACAATAACATTTCTTGAAATCTAATCTAAGGAAAGAATGGAAACAATGAGAAAGAGGAAGGAGATATACCGGATGAGTAGAAGGAGGAGGAGGTAGGGAAGGAATAACAAGCTGTCATTACAGCACAATTGATATCAGTCGGGATTAGTTGGGGAGATTCCAAACTGTTGTCTTAATACTTGAGAGGGTTTATCGACATACCTATCAGGGCGGAACCTTTGTCAAATTCTGGGTCCAAATATTGTCCCCTTCCTCCCCAGGTTTTGAGGATGTGTAAGTCAGTAAGTGTGTTAAGGTGTAGTAACACTCTTATAACTGAAACCGTTGCAACGTATCAGTACAATCAGTATACCGAACTACCCTTACGGTGACATTATAAGCAGACTTAACTCAACAGACTCACATTATATTACGATTATGTTACCTACCTGATAGGAATCGCAGGGGAGATAAAAGGGATGCGGTGAGGTGATCGTATCGTCACTAATGAATGTTAGGAGGGGGAGGAGTCTGTGTATAGAGAGAAGGCCGTAGCTGGTATTATCTCTCACCCTCTCTCTCTTTCTCTCTCTCTAAAAGTGTGCGATATTAAAGACCAAAAGTACGGGCAATATTATTATTGTTACATGAATATCTTAACATTTGACGTAAAGGCTACAATTGAACATGTTTAACACCTTACGAGCGGCCTATGCGGTTTATTTATGTGTACCGCACAGCGGGGTGTTTTTAGCCAAAATAGGGCTGTTTACGTGATCATTTTCATGCCTAAATAAGACCCAGAACGTAAAACAAGTACCTATCCCTGAAAGGGCATAAACAGAGCTTTCGAATGACACCATAACGATCCTTGTATGATGGATAGTTTTCTTGCAATAACCGTGCAACGCGAGTGCAAAAAGCAGGTAATTCGGTACTTTCAGTACATAATTGAGTATGTAGCGAGTGAGAGAGGGAGGAGGGAGCTGAGATTTGTGTCAGTAGGTTCGCCGCGGTTAGCAGTCATACGCTCGCTAGTCTCCTGCCACCACTTGTCTCTCTCTCTCAGCCACATTACGTGCTGAAATTGCCACTCGAGTTATGTCGAGCGCCGCCACATAGTCCAGCTTTTTTTAACTCGACTTATGTTGCTCGCCGCTAAATAAGGGTTAAGCAACACGATTTCAGAAACCAATGTTATACAGAGAGAGAGAGAGAGAGCGCGAGAGAGAGTTGGCTTCAACTTTATCACTGATTAACAAAACCCCAGCAGAGTTCCACTAAAGAAGGCCCTGGAGAAACTTGTATTGATACCTTACAGCACTTATGTGTGTGTGGGTGGGTGTGTGGGTATGAGTGTGTGTGTGTCAGGAGTAGGCAGAGGTTGAACTGATATTAATATTACTTTAATATAACTAACACGGCAACCGAAACTACACGGAAATCAACAAATTGAAGCGCAAACTGTAAACACCGTAAGACATTTGCAGGAGAATGCAAAACAAAACAAAACACTGAAAGCAACAATGAGACATGAAAACAAAACTGCAGAGATTGGAGAAGGAAAACAACAAGAGACGAAGACAGACAAGCAGGAATTAATAGACATCCGAGATTCTATAAATATTACAGTTTTTCCAGCGTAAACTTGAAACATGGAGAACAAATATATTCTTAAGAATAAGGTCGTGGACACGTAAATACTGACTAGTCTCATATCCTGCCGGGGTTAAGTTGACACACACACATACACACAACCACGCACGCACGCACACGTACAGAAACCCACTCCTCTCATTCCTTTCATCTGGAAACAGAGATTAAAAATAGCCTCAGACCTTTGAAATGATACAGTACAAATTCTAGTAAAATCATAATTGAGAGTAAAGATCAAAAGAACGGTTTACATTATATATTAACCCACACATTAATTGGAAAGAGAGAGAGAGAGAGAGAATGGGAGTGAGAGTGATAGGAACATAAAGTCATAACAGATATATGCTAATTGAACAGAGAGCATGTTGAAAATGTTTACCTACCTAGTAAAAACACGAAACCGTAGCAAAACCTACAAAAGGATGATAAATATAAAACTAGCTCCTGGTGTAGGGTGAATGATATGACAACATTGACAAGACAAATCCTAAAAATCTGAAACTGAGATGCAGAGTCAGGGGAGGCCCAACACAGGGGGAACCTTTATAAAATAAGGACCAAACCAAGATAAAAACAATACATTTGATATGGGTGTGAAGGAGGATCGATATAAAGACAATAGTAAAAGTAGAAGGATGTGAGGATAACATACATAAAGTGAGAGAAAGGAGATAAACAAGAGAGGGAATGGGACAGGACTGATGATACTGGGAAGGAACACGTTGAAGACAATAATAAGTGATTACAGGAAATATTTCAAAGAAATTAAGGGGATATTTGTGTCCCGATTATTTTCTACTGGTTTATATATATATATATATATATACTGTATACATTTTGTTTTTTTCTAGTTTGCTTCCTTGAACTTCATCAAGCTTAACAAGGTGGTCCCCTAGACACCCCTTTGAGATGAATGTGTACATTTTTCGGTAGACAACACTTCGGACGGTTCCTGCTAAATTGCAAGCTCAGTATCTTTTGGCAGGGAACAAAAAAAGGCACAAAAGGTATAAATATTGACAGTCTCTTTTAAGATAAATATAATGAGTAACGCTCCTTGGCCGAGTTTTCGCACCTACATTTGAGCATGTATATATTCCAGCGGGTACGATCAATACAGACTCAAAGGGTCCTTGTTAGCTTTATGTAAGGAAACCTGTTGAGAATAAAATCCGCAACGCGTGTGAGGAAAAGTAGCGGGAGGGTGGGCTTGATACAGGACAAAGTAGTGCCGCCATTATATAACACAACTTAACTTAGCTTATAGAGGTTTGTAACTTCTACCTGGTCCATATATTATTCACATAAGATAAATGTTAACAATACATACAGATAAACTACATTAGGAGTCAAAACTTGGAAAGAGAATACCAGACCAGATGGCTGCAGTAAAATAGGAAAGAAGAGTAATTGGACAGAGGATAAAATGAAAGCCCAACCTATTTAAATACGTCTACTGAAATACAGCGATTAACCAGTATTTACAAGGTACTTTCACGGTAAATACACGTACACACTGGTTCACTAACTCTCGGACTGGCACTTACAGCCGTATTCTTAAATCTTCCCACCGTGAAACCCTACTCCTTAACCCTTAAAAAGCGGCCCACACTTAAGTCGAGTTAAATAAAGCTGGACTATGTGGCGGCGCTCGACATAACTCGAGTGGCAATTTCAGCACGTAATGTGGCTGAGAGAGAGAGACAAGTGGTGGCAGGAGACTAGCGAGCGTATGACTGCTCCAGACCACCGCGGAGAACCTACTGACACAAATCTCAGCTCCCTCCTCCCTCTCTCACTCGCTACATACTCAATTATGTACTGAAAGTACCGAATTACCTGCTTTTTGCACTCGCGTTGCACGGTTATTGCAAGAAAACTATCCATCATACAAGGATCGTTATGGTGTCATTCGAAAGCTCTGTTTATGCCCTTTCAGGGATAGGTACTTGTTTTACGTTCGGGGTCTTATTTAGGCATGAAAATGATCACGTAAACAGCCCTATTTTGGCTAAAAACACCCCGCTGGGCGGTACACATAAATAAACCGCATAGGCCGCTCGTAAGGTGTTTTAATGAACGAAATAAGACGATATCATTATTTTGTTAGCTTTTAAAACTTGGGAGATGTCAAGTTCTCTTTCATTAATTAACACTCAGTCCAATATATTCGTTCATAAATGGGCTGGATGACCCCAACCCCACACGTCTAAGAATACGGTAGTTAGGGCAACACAGTCACAATGGCATCACATGTAACTCACTCACACTCTCTCTCTCTCTCTTCAATTATTTTCGTTCTTTTATTGAACAGAAATTGTAAACTTGTAAACTCGATTATGTTCTTCGCTTTCAAATGAACTACTTGAAACTGTAATGCTGATGAGCATCGAAAATTATATATTATCTGACATATATGTAGATTATATTAGTTATTTTGTTGTGAAACATTCAACGCAGTTTTCTAGACTGCTTGCCTTATGAATGACTGGATTTTGACTGTTTTAAATATTATGTACAGCTGCACCCATTCCAATTAAATTTACTAAGAAAACAATGTAAATGTATGGTTATTAATTACTTGGATTGACCTATGATTGTTATTATATTTACACATTCAATTAGAACTGTATATATACACTAAAAGACCTTTAATTGTTTGAAAGTCTTTGGAATTGTGTTCAAGCCTTAGTTATGAGGATAAACGATAATGATTGAGAACTTAGTAAATCTATAATTATGTTGTTGCTTACCAGATGATTATTTGTTTGCCGACTTGAGACAAAGCCCGAACAGGGACAAAACATAATAAAAATTAAAAAAAATAACACACACAAACAAAACACACATTCACACAACTAGGTTGCCCAGGAGAAGAACCAGAGACCAGGGATCACCAAGGTCACTCCAGAACTCCCCCGACCTCCCGGAGAAATTGCGGTCTCAGCAAGCAGACATGTAGCGAAACCTAACCACCACAAACCTGCCCGCCGCACATCATGGCGTACAATTCATAATTATATACCCGGCTCCCCGGGCCTACTATCTAGTCCAACTGGCACCCAACCCCCTCTCCCAAATGACCCCGTTTACCCTCATCTATTTACAAACATTCTCCATTCGTTCCTGTGTTTTATGTACATATTAACATTAATCAATACAACAATATTGAATAGATGTTAACATATATTTACTACAAATCTTTAATCGTTTGTTTTATTCATATGAGGTACAAAGGAGTACAAAGGAAATCAAGCAACAACAGATATAATGACCCTTCTAGGCTGCTTGTCCTCCAAAACACTGAGGATCAAGTGTCCGAACAGTGGTTTAGAGTGGGTAAGGGAACATTGGAAAGGGAACTACTGCCCTGGAAGTAATGTCCGTGGCAGGATTAGGAAGTTAGTAGGGGACAGAGGGGTTAGTAACTGAGGGGGGGATAAAATAAAGTTATTCATTTACAAACGCAGTCAGTCGCGGGTTTCATGCGCGATATTTGTCTAAGCGGAGTTTAAATGAATCAACGGTGCTGCAGTCTATAACGTCTCGGGGAAGCCCATTCCACAAGTTGACAACTCGATTGAAGAAGAAATTCTTAGATTCGTGTGAGTTAAAAGATTTACCAATAGTTTTGCAACCGTTTCCCCGCGTGTAATTAGATTGATTGATAGTGAAGTACTTACTTCAGTTCATATTGTCGATGCCTTTGATGATTTTGAACACTTGAATTAAGTCACCTCTTAATCTGCACTAGGTTAAAGGAAACAGATTTAATTCTCTAAGACTCTCTTCGTATGGTTTGTTCTCTAGGCTAGGTATCATTTTGGTAACTCTACGTTGAACTCGTTCTAGCTTGTTTATATCTTTTTGGTAATAAGGGCACCAGGATTGAACGCAGTATTCCAGAAGAGGGCGGACTAAGGAATTGTAAAGGGTTAGGATAACATCTTTGGATTTATGCTCAAATGACCTGCCTCTATAGCCAATTATTTTGTTTGCCTTCTTAACAACTTCTGAACATTGTTGACTCGGTTTTAGGTTACTCGATATTGTTACTCCCAGATCGGTTTCTCTGTTTACATTCTTAAGCTGAGTGCCATTCATCGAATAGTTTGCTTTCTCATTTAGGTATCCGATATGTAGTACTTTACATTTATCCGCATTGAAACTCATTTGCAAAATTTGGGCCCAACATGACAATTTATCTAGATTGTGTTGCATATCGTAAATTTGTTCTTTTGAGAATACGCTATTTGCAATTTTTGTATCGTCAGCAAATTTTGAGATTGTACAGGCGAGACCCTCATCTATGTCGTTGATATAAATTAGAAAGATAATTGGTCTTAGTACCGATCCCTGGGGTACCCCGCTACTTACATTGGTCCATTTAGATGCCTTACCGTTTATGACTACTCTTTGCTTTCTGTCGCTGAGCCAATTTTCTATCCATTTCAACACACTGTCTTGTATTCCATGCGCTTTTAGTTTTAGCAGTAAACGTTTGTGGGGAACTTTGTCAAAGGCCTTTTGAAAATCAAGATATATAATATCTACAGCTTTACTCTCATCGTAGAGGTTGAGGATATCGTGGAAGAAGTCTAAGAGGTTTGTTAAACAGGAATGTTTTTTACGAAAGGCATGTTGAGTATCTTTAAACCTTAATTAGCGGCTTACCACATAAGTCGAGTTAAATAAAGCTGGACTATGTGGCGGCGCTCGACATAACTCGAGTGGCAATTTCAGCACGTAATGTTGCTGAGAGAGAGAGACAAGTGGTGGCAGGAGAGTAGCGAGCGTATGACTGCTCCAGACCACCGCGGCGAACATACTGACACGAATCCCAGCTCCCTCCTCCCTCTCTCACTCGCTATATAAGGAATTATATCGGGAAAGTGGCTAATTACATGCTTTTTGCACTCGCGTTGCACGGTTATTGCAAGAAAACTAGCCATCATAAAAGGATCGTTATGGTGTCATTCGAAAGCTCTGTTTATGCCCTTTCAGGGATAGGTACTTGTTTTACGTTCTGGGTCTTATTTAGGCAGGACAATGATCACGTAAACAGCCCTATTTTGGCTAAAAACACCCCGCTGGGCGGTACATATAAATAAACCGCATAGGCCGCTCGTAAGGTGTTAAGTAAGTTATTTGCCTCTAAGTGATTTATGAGTCTGTCTCTTATGACCGTTTCTAGCATTTTACATACAATTGAGGTTAAGCTAATTGGACGATAGTTACTGGGTAGGGATTTGCTGCCTTTTTTGAATATCGGTGTTACGTTGGCTAGCTTCCACTGATCAGGCATAGTCCCAGACTGCAAGGATTCATTGAATAGCAATGTCAGTGGTTTGGAGAGCTCATCCTTAGCTTCCTTTAGAACTCTAGGCGAGATTGTATCACGTCCAGGCGTTTAATTTACCTTGAATTTATCTAAACAATTCAATACTTCTCTCTCTGTAACGGTGATATTGCTTAAAACATCTGAATTATCAATCTGAATCGGCGATGGTGTAGGGATATCACTGAGGTCTTCGGTTGTAAAAACTGATGCAAAGAAGGTATTGAGGGCATTACTCATTTTTACTTCGTCTTTGGTGTATTATCCATTTTCATCGACTAACGGTCCAACAGTTGAAGTAACTACTTTTTTCTATCTGATATAACTATAGAATTCTTTCGGGTTTGTGTTACTTTGATTCGCAACATGTAACTCCAGGGTCTTTTTACTTTGCTTAATTAACTTTTTGGTTTGCGTCGTAGCTCTACAAATTTCACCCGTTCTTCGTCATTTTGTGAGGATTTGAATCTATCATTAGCAAATTTTTTAGCAAGCAGACAGTCTGAAATATCTTTATTCCACCATTTGGGCTTATCATTATGGCCAGGACGCCGTATTTTCGATGGTATGCAGTCTTGCACTGCCTTAAGGTAAGTGGTTGTGAAACACTCCCAAGATGTATTTATGTCGTTATTGTTAGTCAGAAAGCTCCAGTCAGTTTCTTTAAGGTTTGATTTAAGTTTATGAAAATTTGCTTTCTTGAAATTAAGGACTTTCTCAATTCTGCTATTTGATTTGTTACTAGTAAACTTTAAAGTGAAAGTTATCGTACGATGGTCGCTGTTACTTAATTCATCACCAACATTCAAATTCTCTATTAATTCTTCTTTTGTTGGGAGTACAAGGTCAAGCACATTATTACCACGGGTCGGAGATTGTACAAATTGAAAAAGTGAACTCTCTTGCAAGTTAGCATAGAGGTCGTGTCCAGAGTGTGAAGTAAGCATATCGCCCCATTTAGTCACGGATAAGTTGAAATCGCCAAGAATTACGGTATCTTGGAAGTGGAAGTGGAAGTATGGAAGTGGAAGAAGTATGTGAAGAATGCTGGGTAGGTGGTGATGTAGCTGTAATATAGCTAAAACTGGTGTCAAATATTGAATGTAAAACTCACTTGACGGAAATCATGCAGTAAATGGGATACCTCTATTGACTCGGTGGTAGAGTGCTGGTCTTGTAACTGTGAGGTCCTCAGGTGGAGAGTGACTTACTTGATACTCTACTTTTCCTCCAATTTTGTAGATATTCTTTTTAAGGGAGTAAGCTAATTCAAAGGTTTGACTGGGGGGGGGGGGGGGGGACTCAGTCAATCCCGCAACGACGATACCGGTACTGTATATCTTAGGATTAAGTGGGCCCTTTTGGACCCTTTTGAGGGGGCCCTTTAACAAGTGTTCCCTGTAAACAAATTAGACAATGTCCGCCAATGATAATATTATATTGAATCATAATAACGATCTAGATGATGACACTACTCCTAGAACTAATACAAATAATTATCTCAACGGCTTGGCAGGTAAAAGTTCAAAATATACTAATGAAAAATACCAGACTTTATGATAACCTATATTCAGTATATTTTCATAAGTAGCCTATATTTAGTAATTAACTTAAGCTTGTTAGTCACTTACCAATAAATGTGTGCGTGTGTGACTGAATATTCCATGGTGCAAGTCTCTTCTCCTGTCACTCACTATTATAGATGTCTGCGTTCCTCCATAAGCTCCATTCACCACATACCATAGCAATTTGTCTGTAAAGGTTCAAAGGTTTCAGTTAGTGGGTAGATATTAGAGCTTGTGAGTGTACACCTTACGTCTACTCCCCCCCCCCCCCCCCCTCTATCTCTCTCTCACTCTCACTAACTCACTCAGTCGTTCTCTCCAGATGAACCAACTAGCTAGGTAAAGCAGATCAGTCTCCACATGTTCACGGCTAAATGAAGGAACAATCATAACAGTTAAATTGTACATTTTCCAAAGTTACTGTACATATAGTCGGGATCCAAGGTCACGTAGAACATATATATTTATACCCAGTACAGTTACAACTAATTAAACTCCTGTAAAACAAGTTTTACAATGTTCATGTTCAACCAGGATAGAAGAGCTAAGATTGCAGAGATTCTTCATGAAAAGTATTGACTTGGCTGTTCCACCTACACAACATTTCCATTTCCCCTTGTCCTCCCTTCCCCGCTCCCCTTAATTCTCTATTTCCATGTTCGCCCCCCACCCTGATCAACCATAACCGATAGATACAGTCTGGTGTATTCCCCAATATTCCTTCACCACGACCCATTATGCTTCACACTGTTCACTTAAAATGGTTGTGTCTCACCACCATTAACTTTTTAATTTCCATAATGTAGTAAAGAGAGGATTTAAATATATCGCAAAGAAACTAATGGTTTAGATGATGGAGAGGAAGATGATGATAAAGTGTAAGATGGAGAATGACGTTTGGGGATGGTTATGGTGGTAATAAAAGTGGCTATAATGATAATAATTATTATTTTTCCAGCATTGATGACTTCATGATATAACAAATATTTACTTTACTTAGGAATGATATCGTCATTAAAAGGACAAAACATATATAAAATTGTTAAAAACAATACTAATACAAGCTATCTGTCTATATACTCAGGCCCAATCCCCACTTGTTTTTTTGTTTTTTGTTTTTTTTTTTGGGGGCGGGGGGCATTCAAGACAGCCAGAATTGGGACAACACATAAGAAAACAATGAACACACACAACCAAAATACAAATTCAAACACATTAGGTCATCCAGGAGAAGACCCAGAGACCAGGGTTACCACGCTCCCTCCAGCACTCCCCCGGCCCACAACCACCCGGAGAGGTTCCAATCTCGGCAAGCAGACATGCAATAGAGCGAAACCACAAGCCCGCGCACCACACTTCCAGGAGCACCCTTCCTATAAACCGTCTCCCCAGGCCAGGCGCCTGATTGTCTATTATCTAGTCCAATTTGCGCCCGACCCCTTCCCCTAAATGACCATGTGTTCACCCATCTATTCACAAGCATTCTCCATTCATTCCTGTTTATTACCACTTCCCTTGCCTGATCTATAGTCATTCATCTATCATCCAAAGCTAGTCTTACACAGTCTCTCCATCTCAATGGGGATCTTCCTGCCCTTCTATCTCCCTTTTATCTGACTTATATATTCTCTTTGTAAGCTTTTCATCTTCCATTCGTTCAACATGACCATACCAGCTCAGCACCCTTCTGTCGACTCTGTCCGACAAATGTTCTTGCTGCCCCACTCTCCCATGTATCTCTTCATCCCTCAATTTGTCTCTACGAATAACTCCACACATACTCCTCAAGCAGCTCATCGCCATCACATCCAGCTTTCTTCTCTCCTTTTCCTCAGAGCCTATGTCTCAGTCCCATACATCACTGTTGGCACAACAATTCCTTGATACATTGCACTTTTTACTTTCATTGTGAGATATCTCATCTTCCACATACCGTACTTCCCATTGCTCCGAAAACCTTTCTTCCTTCACACACTCTCTGTTTTACCTCCATTTCCATACCTCCACTCCTACTTATTGTTCCTCCTAGATATTTAAAACACTCTACGTGTACCAATATTTACCCATCCAGCCGCACATCTAGATTCACCCTACGAAACCCCTATTACACACCATTACTTTTACTTTTATTGACGTTCACCTTCTGTTTCCTCCTCCCACAAACCACACCAAACTCTTTGACTACTTGCTGCAGTTTCTCCTCAGAATCCGCCACCAACGCTGTGTCATCAGCGAACAGCAACTGATTCAACTCCCAATCTCTACCATTCTTTCCCACTAAACCAAATCCTCTTCCCATAGTTCTCATTTTCACCTCCCTCACCACACCGTCCATAAACATATTAAACAGTCATGGTGACATTACACAACCCTGTCACAAACTTACATTTACCTCAAACCATTCACTTAACTCACCATTTCCTACTCTAACACACGCTCTGCTCCCTTCATAAAAACTCTTAACTGCTTTTCAGAAATTTCCTCCACATTCATTAATCCTTAACACCTTCCACATTGCTTAACGATCCACACGATCATACATGTTTTCCAAATTCATAAAAGCCCAAAGTATCTCCTTATGCGTCTCTAATTACTTCTCGCAGAACTATCTTACTGCAAAAATCTGATCCACGCACCCTCTTCCCCTCCTAAAACCGCACTGTTCTTCTCCTATAGCAACTTCTGTACACTTTATTATCCTCTCTATCAACATCCTGCCATACAGCTTTCCAACCACTGATAATAACCTAATACTTCTCTAACTTGAACACTCCTGCCGATCTCCCTTCCCCTTGTTCAACGGCACACCACATGCACTCTTCCAGTCTATTGGTACCCTTGACATCACAAAGCACATATTAAAAAGTCTCACCAACCAATCTATTATTACATCTCCATCCTTCTGTATACACTCCACAGCAATACCATCCAAACCTTCTGCTTTTCCCGCTCTCCTTTGTTTCACTGCTTCTTTCACCTCATTTTCCTCAATCCTTTAATTCATTCCCTGCCACCTGGGTGGCCTGGGTAACCTATCTCCATCAACCACTGCTTCAATCACTGCTTCTCTTCCATCTCTTGCAATTAGCAAATATTAAAAAATACTCAGCATATCTTTTCCTCACTTCAACTCCTTCCACTAGTAATTCACCATTTGCACCTTTCATTGACTCTTTCCTATTTTGTCCCCCTTTCCTTACTCTATCTACTTCCTTCCAGAACATCTTTCGTTCCTCAAACATTCTCACTCAACCTTTGACCCCACCTTTCGTTTGCATCTTTTTTTGATTCTCTAATTTTCCGTTTTGCTTCTCTCCTTTCGTCCTTGTACCTCTTCCATACCCCAACACTACCATCCTGTAAAACCCTCTCAAAACACTGCCTTTCTCACTGTATCATTCCACCACTCGCTTCCCTTCACGGATACCCCTGTCTGCTAGGTACAATAAGTTTAATGATACAGTGTATTACATAATATTCCATTTGTTAGTATCAAATGTGCTTACCTTTATTTAATTTACCACGCAAGCAAGTACACAAACACACTGATACACATACACTCATTTGCAATACGTACAGTAGGTACACACACACACTCATAAGCTACATGTTCTCACTCTTCAAATCATTCCATTAATTTCCTCCTTCTTCCCCTTCAATACTGGCCACCCCCATCAATTTCCTGGCCTGACAACCTTATCCCATCTCTCTCTCTCTCTCAGGGGACCATATCACCCACGTGTTGGTCTAGGGCTCTAGGCTATAGGGTTCACGTCACTATCCAGGGACCACCAACACATTCTTGAAGTCTTCCTCTATTATTCCATACACGTTATTCTGTTCCCTCTTTATCATCTTATCAGCTCTTCTTTCACATCTTAATATCTCCCGTTCTTTCATACTCCCCTGTATATGATAACATCCACACTTGGTTCTCCCATAATACCCAACCATTGTTCCCCTATTGTATGTGTGTTGCTAGTCAGCCTACAAACGCTTCGCCGCACGAAACCTAACATAATCTAGCTCTTTTCTTACCCAAACCTTACACTACCTTAAGCGAAACCAACTTGTGTTGATCTTAATGTAACCTAGGACTAGCCTAATCTAATCCTATTATATTTCAAACTAACCTACCACTAACTCAGTCTAGCATTACTTAAACCAACCTAAGCTTAACCATGGTGAAGATGAGGGGAAAACAAAATTGGTAAGGACAAAGGATTTATGGAATGATCTACCTTTGTTTTGTACTATGTGTAGGAAGGAGACACAAGGCAAAGCTAAGTGCAACACGTGTCCACCACAAAGTTGAAATAGTGATAGGGAGCCAAATTCAAGATATGTTAAAGAGTAACAGATATTTGGACTTTCCAGGTAAGATTAGGAGACCCCCTTTACTTGTACTGTATATCACATAAACTTGCATTATAAGGGTTGGTTTGTATTGGATGGCTAGCAACGACAGTCTTATACATGGAAAGGGTAACATATAATGAGTCAAGTGAAGAGTTAGTCATTGATTAAACTTTACCTCCCTACTCTTCTACACACAACCATCACGAACCTTACCTATATATGGCCTCAGGGATAGCCAGATTAATTCCTTGTAAACTAGTATTGACAGGTTATTAGATCAAGTCTTGGGAGAATATTACAAAGGCCTAAGGTGTAAATATGAAGTATAGTATAAGCCTAACAAAAGGAGAGAGAGAGAGAGAGAGAGAGAGAGAGAGAGAGAGAGAGAGAGAGAGAGAGAGAGAGAGAGAGAGAGAGAGAGAGAGAGAAAGAATACAAAGGAGTAAAAGTATAAAGAAGGGTGATATTTGAGTGGTGCCCGGTAGTGAATAATAAAGTAACTATAAATAAAGAAGAGGTGGCATGATAGCGTCAGCGAGGGAGAGGCTGGAGGGGTAAGTCAATTTGGTTTAAATGTATAGAGAGTTAGGTGGACAGATAGGCAGACAGACAAACATAAAACTTCAGATACAAATAGTACATAAAGAGATATATAGATAAATACATACTGTATATAGTCTGCCAAACCGAATAACGAAGACCAAAGGAACAAATTAGTTTATATATATACATTATAATAAATACCACAAATACCTAGGATATTGAAAATAAATATATACGAGTAATACGAGTATACGAGTAAATATATGATGATTCAAATACAGATAATAACACACCTTAATACAGACATATAAGTGGAAGACAACTGTAGTTAAATCAGAAATGACATCGACTGGAACAATAGAGAAAGAAAGAAAAATATATGGAGCGAGATCAAGTGATGGACAAAATCAAGTATGTATAATAATAAATCGAAACATATTATGTATATGACTTAATGGTAGACGAGGTAGCTCATAATTCAGTAGGGTATCTTCAGATTGATTTATAGCGTTTAAAATCGGCATAGTAAGAAATTCTCTATATACAAAGTTGATTGAAATTAGAAGCAGTAATTGTCAAACATAATGGCCGGAAATGTACAACTCTCAATACAACAGACCCATGGAGAATCAAACAATGAACGTCTTTCTATCTGTACCCCACAATTGGAAAGGGTTCCAAGTATGGAGTGAGGGGTAAAATATTTATGAATTTACTGTAACACCAAATGAAGGTTCTATTCTACTATATTCTATATCCTTTTTTTTTTTTTTTTGAGGGGGGGAGTTCCCCTCTTTTCCTTTTTTTGGGGGGAGGGGGGTGGCCGACTCAAGATAGAGCCAGAATAGGGACAACACAACAAAAAACATTGAACACACAAAAACAAATTCACACACATCTAGGTCATCCAGGTGAAGATCCCAGAAACCAGGGTCACCATGGTCCCTCCAGCACTCCCCCGGCCCCCGACGATCCGGAGAGGTTCCAATCTCGCAGGCAGACATGCAGCGGAGCCAAAGGCACGAGCTCGCCCATCAAACTTCCAGGCGCACCCTTCATATAAACCGTCTCCCCGGGCCAGGTGCCTGATGGGCTATTACCTAGTCCAAGTTGCGCCCGACCCCTTCCCCCAAATGACCACGTGTTCACTCATCTATTCACAAGCATTCTCCATTAATTCCAGCTTAATGAATATACCAACCAAATATTGTCAATCCATTTTTTCGTTCCAGACATTATAGTGTGAACATAGATTGACAGACAGGGTGTGCTTCCATTACCTTGTGGTCTGGTGGGGGGCAGTCCAAAGTGAAGGGCACAAGTTTAGTGTTGATGGACAGGATGACAACTGCAAATAACTTTATTACTTTATGCAGTAGGTTCTATTCTACAAAAGGTCAAACCAGAGAAACACATGGAGTGTCAGCTGACAAACAGATAAAAGATTGACAAAAGAAAAACAATATTCATAACGACATGTGCCCTTTTGTATTCTATATCCTTCAAAGGGGTTGCCTCAGGTACATATGTCGAGTTTTTCATGAAAATTAAAAATAACACTGTACTCCAGGTGCGACTTGCATGCACCGTGATTCACAATTGAAATAATAGCGCGAGATTCCCGTGGAGTTAAGGGTACGTCACACAGTCAAGAATGCGAGCTAGAACCACTAGGAATAGCTGAAAATTCGGATTCCTGGGCCTATTCGCGGTGAAAATCTATTCTCCAGGTGACTCTAGCGATATCCTAGTGATTCCTGGTACACTCCCAGTGACTCCAAACCAGTCCCGGTCGATTGGCCCTGTCCGACAAAATGTTCACCGTGTTTAAGGTTCTCGCTGCAAATCGGACCACTCCCAGTGATTCCCAGTGAAGCCCAGTGATTTCCCAATGATTCCCAGTGAGTCCTGGTGATTCTGGTATGAACTAGAACTGAAACCAAAAGCTGTCCGCGAATCAGATACGAAACACTGAGCAAAACCAGGACTCACTGGGAGTCACAGGGGAATCACTGGGGATCACTGGGAATCAACAGGGAGTCACTGGGAATGGTCCGATTCGTGGCTAGAACTTTAAACACGGTGAACATTTTGTCGGACAGGGCTAATCGGCCGCGAGTGGTTTGGAGTCACTGGGAGTCTAACAGGAATCACTAGGATATCGCTAGAGTCACTAGGATATCGCTAGAGTCACTAGGAGTCATCGAATTTTCACCGTGAATAGGGCCAGGAATCCGAATTTTCAGCTACTCCTAGTAATTCTAGCTCGCATTCGTGACTGTGTGAAGTACCCTTTAATAAATATATTATTCATATAAACCTGTAATACTTCTCACGTGAAAGTATAATATACAGTATACGGGTAGTTTACTTTTCATGGTCAAACATTATAAATAGGCCTAGTATTAACCTGTGTAAGTACAATTTCCCACAAGACATTGTATTCACCCAGTGATTGTGTGTAGAGAAGGAAATTACGGTAGTTGAGGTAATTAAATAATGTGAACAATGTATGGTCAATGTTACAATACCCTACTTGTAGTCTACAAGTTCTGCAGCTCCCCTTACCTAACGTAACGAGAATGGTGGATAAGTGTTTGGCTTGGTTGTTTAGGGCCCGTTGTAGTCGCCGGTTAATAATCTAGAAGTTCTGCAACTCCCCTGACCTAACTTAAGCAAACTAACCCAACCTAGAAGTGCTACCTATTTTAGGTAATCGTATGAAATATTACAGAACTCGGTAACGAATGAAAAGAAGAAGGTGGGAAGCATTAACTAGCCACTATTTAGACAATAGTTTAAATATATTTGTTTCTTAAAGTATAGTAAGCATTGATATCATGACCTTACGGTACATAATAATACAGACTTATCGTATTATATTAATGTCTGTAATGATGTATGAATACAGTCATAATACTTAATGACGATATTAGAGGACTGTAGTTATAGTGTCCGTGGGTCGGTGGTGAGTGTGCATGTGGCTTGGCACAGCTTGGGGGCCCCTTATATAGGGGCTCTTCACAATGGGGGGCATGCCTGGCATACTCGCATCTCATTCCAAACAAATCGCAGTGATGCTCGATGATTCCAGTGACTCCTATCTAATTCCCAGTGATTCCTATATTACTCCTATCGACTCGTATATTACAGTAAAAATCCAAATTTTCAAATGTTCAGTCACTCGCACTTCATTCCTCGTTTTATCCTGGTGATTCCCAGTGATTCCCAGTGACTCCCAGTGATTCGCAGGTACACTCCCAGTAGTTCCTACGGTGTTGTGAGTCCACAGGGAATTGCAAACATTCGTGGTGTATTCTCAGGAATCAGCAGGAATCATTACTCCTAGTGATTCTAGCTCGCATTCCTGACTGTGTGATGTACCCTTTACACATTCAGACGCATATAGAAACATATTGTAATGGCGTTTATAATTATGAGATGTTCACTATCGTATATTAAATACGTTATTATCTTCAAGCTTCAATAAATTATAAGAAATCGTAACTAAACCTATGTAAATCGTAGTGAACACGGTCGATCTTTCAAATCTGATACTACGGTTAACTGTAGTTAACAGTAGTCCCAGACAACTGGGTTTCGGTGAGAACAAGAAGATCATGGTTGGCAGAGGCGAGGTGGTGTTCCACAGAGTGGAAGTTGGAGGAAATGCCACAAATGTTGCAGAAATCTATAGTGAGAATTGGAGGTTGCGGTCCAGTGCATTTCGATGGGTCAGCATCAGGGGTCAAGCCTCTGGGGGCATTTCTGGATCCCCTCTCCTCGGGAGTCTGAGGCGGGTCGTGGATTAGTCATCATTATTATAAATATATTAAAAGGTAGTGTAATATGTGTTGTGTTTGTGGTATAGGGTAATGATAGAAAGAGAAGGTGTTTTGAAGGGCAGACTGGGGTTGCCCTCAATAATGGTGAGGCACAGAAAGGATCAGCAAGGGAGGCCATATGGTGAAATAGGAGTTCCAGCTGTCCTTCTCAGACACTTGGCACTCCCCGGGAGTACAGCTCTATTCAGCTGGTGCCTACAGCCTCCTCCTACGAAGAGTTAGAATGGATAAGTGGAAAATCAATACAATAATAATACAAATAATACAAACAAATCCCCTATCTTTATGCCTAGGTATTTACAAAATTAAAGTGATCTATAGCATTTTGATAAACAATGAGTATTTCAATTAGGATTCTTTATTTTTCAAATGTCATCGTCCGGTTTTCCATACTGGAAGTCTCAAAACGATACCCATCGATTTTTGGGAGGGTGTACAGTACGGTACGTAGGCTTAAGGTAAAAATGTATTGTGTTGTTTTATATGTTGACTGTACCACGGCAAGAAGAAGGTTATTGTTCAAATGTTAAAGGAAGAGAGTTAAAAGTTGAATTGTTCAAATGGTATAAGGAACAGAGTTAAAAGTTGAATAATGTTAACAATTTATATACATATTCAATATACATGGTAATTCCCTCCTACTCAGCGTAAATAACCCGATGGGATGCAAGTGGATACAAAGTAAAAATAATAATTAGGTTCTCAATTGGCTTTGACAGTCATCCTCAAGGGAAAAGGGACACTTTTTGTTCCTGTCATAAACAATCAACTCACTCTCTCTCTCTCTCACACACACACACAAACACTCCTTTACACCTAAATTAATACAGCTGACAGACAGAATGTGTGGGAATCTGAGATCTTTATAATCAACAATAGGTGTGGCACCATTATAGGTATAGCCAGGGTGGCACAACATTTCGCCTGCTGCACAACATTTCGCCTGCTGCACAACATTTCGCCTGCTGCACAACATTTCGCCTGCTGCACAACATTTCGCCTGCTGCACAACATTTCGCCTGCTGCACAACATTTCGCCTGCTGCACAACATTTTGCCTGTGCAGCAAAAGGTTCATCCATGCTCATTATTAAACTTACAATCAATTGTTTCCTGGAAACTCTTGTATATACTGTCAGTAGGTATAAAATTAAATCCGAATCCCTCAGAGACTTGAATCTAATAAGTCGACTATCTAGTACACATATATCTGACACATCTACTAAATAAAATGAACTAAACAATCTAATGAGGCGCCACATCTAAACAATGGATGGAAACTTACAAACATCATATACTAACTCAAACAAAACATGACACCCGAAAACTGAAAGTCTCCATCTATAGCAAATCCAACCAAGCGTAATACCCAAACCACCAAACTGTAGCAGCCTCAACATAACAACCTAATATATCCCCAGACCAACCAGACCCGTTAATTTCCCAAGGCCACTCTACAGTAAGCAAGGGAGAGTTAAGGCGGCTGTAATAAAACCATACAGTTAACAACCACAGTGACCATGAACTGATACAGTTTGTGGTAAGTATCGCTTGGCTGCTTTTCTGAACCAATAAATATTTAGGGAAGAGTGCTTACAGTTCCGAGAGGTATTCTGGTATACTATGGGTATATAATATCGCTCTCTCTCTCTCTCTTTCTCTCTATCTTTTTCATTTTATAAGTTTCATGCCATTGCCTCCTCCAAAACAAAGTTTTATGGAGGTTATGTGATCACCAATGTGCGCCTGGCTATCAGTGTGTGTGTATGTAAGCAGGATTTCTAAATTATAAATTTTAATAAATTTAACTCAATCATTGCGGGCATACTATATAAAAACTATGGCCATAACTGCGGCAATCGTCATATGACAGTCGCCGAGAATATGCATAGTACGTGGCATGAGAGCCAGGCAAGCGAGTCTAGACAGCGCAGGACACCTCCCACCACCGCCCAGCATGTCTGGGAGTATACTGAGGTAGCTGTGTGACATCTCCCACTTCCCTACAGACTTGGGGATAGCGGAAACCGCTCAAAACCGCTCATTTCTACCGATTCTGCCCAACCTTTGCACGATAACCAGTGGTCGTACAGACATGATTCAGATATAAACTATAAACTAATAACTCTATATACATAACAAATTATCTGGCTGACAATACTAGAGTTCAGAGCAAGCGAAACATTATTGTAACTATAACATGACTTATTTGTCCAACTGTACTGCAGGCGAAACGGGAGCAAAGAAAATAAAGATAAGGAAATATGCTTACGGAAGAAACAAAGGTGAAAGGGTGAGGAGAAGAAAATTGATCCAGAGACACAGTGAAGAGTGGAGGGAGGAATGGAGAGAGAGAGAATATAGTACAGTGTGGAGGAACCAATAGTGATCAATGGAGAGAGAGAATATAGTACAGTGTGGAGGAACTTATAGTGATCAATGGAGAGAGAAAATATAGTACAGTGTGGAGGAACCAATAGTGATCAATGGAGAGAGAGAATATGGTACAGTGTGGAGGAACCAATAGTGATCAATGGAGAGAGAGAATATAATACAGTGTGGAGGAACCAATAGTGATCAATGGAGAGAGAGAATATAATACAGTGTGGAGGAACCAATAATGATCAATGGAGAGAGAGAATATAGTACAGTGTGGAGGAACCAATAGTGATCAATGGAGAGACAGAATATAGTACAGTGTGGAGGAACCAATAGTGACCAATGGAGAGAGAATATAGTACATTGTGGTGGAACCAATAGTGATCAATGGAGAGAGAATATAGTACAGTGTGGAGGAACCAATAGTGATCAATGGAGAGAGAATATAGTACAGTGTGGAGGAACCAATAGTGATCAATGGAGAGAGAATATAGTACAGTGTGGAGGAACCAATAGTGATCAATGGAGAGAGAGAATATAGTACAGTGTGGAGGAACCAATAGTGATCAATGGAGAGAGAATATAGTACAGTGTGGAGGAACCAATAGTGATCAATGGAGAGAGAATACAGTACAGTGTGGAGGAACCAATAGTGATCAATGGAGAGAAAGAATATAGTACAGTGTGGAGGAACCAATAGTGATCAATGGAGAGAGAATATAGAACAGTGTGGAGCAACCAATAGTGATCAATGGAGAGAAAGAATATAGTACAGTGTGGAGGAACCAATAGTGATCAATGTAGAGAAAGATGAACTAGAACTGGATTTCAAAAGCCAAACCAATAATATGCACGCCGGTGGTGAGACCGAGCCGCCCCTCTCACCAGAATTTGATGTGGCTGGGGAAAGTTCAGAGAACTGTTGTCATTGCTCACTGTGAGTAGATTCCCTCTCCCCTTGAAGGGAAAAGTATATGCTTCATGTGTCAGAAGCGCAATGACACATTTATGATTCTTCAGAAGTGAAGCCTGTCAATGTGAATAATATCAACAGAATGGAATGCAACGAGATGAAAATGGTGAGATAAATGTATGAGGCCAAACTGCAAGATAGGATATCTAGTGAAGAGTTGAGGACACAGTTTGGCTTCAAGAGTATCATTGATGAGTTGCGTAGCCTACTAGTAGGCTTGGATTGCTCGGGCATGTGGAGAGGACGGATGAATTAAGTTGGGTGAAAAGATGCAAGTCCATGAACGTGGAGGGAGCTGCACCAAGGGGAAGACCAAGACAGACATGGTATCAGACCTTACAGTCTGACATTGAATAAAGAAACCTGACAAGTGACGCAGCTCTGAATAGGGCTGCCTGGAGTTCCCCCATTAGGACATGAGACCGGAACCGCACTCCGTGTGGAGCACTTGGTCTTTAAATTTATGTAAGAATGTATATATAGGGAGATAGAATGGCTTTGTTTGTGTTAATTAGAGTATGTACTTACTCCAGTGTGGTATGCACATTGCAGCAACCAGGCTGGAGTAATATATACCGGTACTGATATATGTATTTGTAGTATGTTCAGGAATTTAAATTTTGATACTTACTATGAATAATTATCAGAGAACAATTTTAACCTTCACCAGGGTCCTTCTTCAAATCAACTTAGTTGCTGGTAGGGGTGGTGGGAGGAAGGTGATACTGCTACTTCACTATCATTGTCTTCCATTTAGTTGCAAGTGTTTGTTTACATTAAAGCTGTACTGCTTAGTAGCAACCGCAAAGTCTATTATGTCTGTGTAACTCGAGCTTCTCTTCACAAGCCTCCCAAATCCAGACCAGTATTAGCCTGCCGATGGTTCCACCACACTGTATGTTACTGGGAGGCCAACTTGGGGAATCAGGGAGCTCGTGTGTTGCTGGGATTTACTGGTGGAGGTGGTGGAGGATATTGGGCCCACAGGACTATACAAGAGAAAGAGGTAGCAGAAAGAAAGTTGAGATAATACAATACATAATAAAGGTATGGTAGAACATTCATTACGTACAACAATCAATGGAAATCAGGGAGAGAAAATAATCGAGGATGACAGTTGGAATGGCAAATTAAGAACAAGAATAATGGACAAAATACCACCCAAAAAAGGAGAAAAGGAGAAAGAAAGGAAAACGAAGACGGTGAAATTAAGACAGGCACGAACACGGGAGATTTAGTCGTGGCAGAAAATAAATTGTGGTTAGGAGAGAATGGGATGGACAGAAAAGACGAGAATAATAAGGACAAGAGAAACAGCCAGAAAGAAACAAAATAAAGTGGGATGTATTGTAGGAGAGCTATTATAGTGTTGTATGTCCTAGTGGGATATAATCATTTAAAGGCATAAAATAGGTGAGATATAGTGTCTGGAAAGTAGAAGTCAAAATGTATGTGTAGCGTAGCTGACAAGCTACATTTATTAAAATAAAACAACTAAAGTGGTCTCGTTTAACAATAACAAAGTGCTTTCTTAACATTAATCGCTGCACTTCGTTAAACTCAGTGTACAGGAAAATACTCTCAAACCTTTACTGTAAATAAAGTTACTTGTGTATACAATTATTGAAATTAATACCACATACTTCCAGTGCCGTTTTCATTATCGTCTTAAATGGGTAAAGAATCAGGTTCAACTGTACAGCCAAGAGCGTTAATAGCGACGCACCCATTTGAATCAGTATCAAACACAAACGACACAATACAATACATTATAAGAGCCCAGATGCTTGGCTTTAAAGGTTCAATGATTCCAACTGGTGTTACCTTATACAGTATATGCTGAAAATATATGTATATTTTGATTTTAATATTTCCTAAACGTGTTAGCAAACCTACGAAGATCGCTCAACATTAATAGTTAATTCATATGTGTAGGATAAAACTTCCAGTATATCGTTAAATGTTTCATCCAGTGTACGGGAACTGACAAAATGCTACTGGGGAAGAAAAACAATTGACTAAGCAAGAAAGGATAACAAATGTGAAAGGTTACAGAACTGTAAAAGGGAATGAGTAAGAGAGCGACACTGATTGAGCGAGTGACAAAAAATACTAATTAATTATCACACTAATCACATCATAAAATTGTGTTAGTGTTCCCTATAATCATGCGTCATTCATATTATAGTATGTAACTGTATCCATTACCTATATTGGTTGGTAGTCAATTTAATGTCCATAAACACCAAATGTGGAGTTAAAACATTCTCAAAATCTGAATTATCGTATCACAGCCACCTTCCTCTCTCGACGAGAATTTTTAAATTATTATTCTGCGTGTGTTATGTTTATCAATGACTTACACTTATAGTATGCTACTGCATTCAATGTCTGGAATGTGTGGTAGACATAGTAATGTCACAATACAGCATATTCTTCGTGGGTACTTATTACCGAAACTACCACTAATTATTTCTCAATATTTGAAGGCTATCATAGAATAAGGATGCTGCAAAGATCATATTAAAATGTGTTTCAACCTCCGGAGATACATTTGATGTGCACTTTATAAAGTACTGTACAAACAAAAACTCTCTCCCTATAACTCTCCCTATTGACAGCAGTGGAACTCTTATTAAGCCACTTACTGTTAAAATAGATGCTGATTTCAATAAATCATGGGGGGTGAGGGGGGGGGGGCCAACCCATCCTGTAACCAAAGGCAAAACAAATTGTATATATACTCTGAACATGACTTACATCTGAGTGTTTTAAGATCGTTGGATAATGGGAGAAACTACATTTTCCGGGGATTGTAACTAATTTCAACTACTGTATAATGATGAAAAATACCTAAAACCAAAAAGAAAATCCATGGGAAAATTAGTGGTAGTTTCAGTTATATTTTCCTTCTTCCTGTTTGGAAGGTTACTCAGTGTTGGGTATAACCGGAATATCACCATATAAAGGCATCCAGCGTGGGACAACAGCTGTAACGGCCACTTGTGTTATTACCTTGGTAAGGAACATTCAAGTTAATATATATGACCTCTTCCCAACTTTACTGCTAATTCCGACCTCCTTTACTGATAATATATTCCTACCATCACTCAATTCTCACTGTAACCCCTTCTGTACCGGCGACATCTTTTTATTTAGATTTCTAGATATATTTAGACAACTTTGTGCATTTTAAGAAGGATCTGTGGTAGTAAAAAGGCTAAGTGAGATAGTTCGAAGCTTGTTCATTGTTGGAGGCCCTTTTAAAGCTGACTAGAATCGTTTAATAGTAGCCAGAATAAAGTTACGAAGACGGCGCATGTACAGAAGGTGTGGTATACGATCAATGGAAGTTAAATATTGCTAAGCTATAATAATTCAAACAAAATCAATCTAAATGAAATTAATCCATATCTAAATTGAATTCAATCTGAAACAAGCTAATTTATATCCAAAGGTCTCACATAATAAATTATATATAAAGTAAGGTTATAAGGGTTAATATTATCCAGGAATTAACTCACCAATAGTTCCATGTGGCAACGAGACAAAGGAGAACTTTTACCCAATATGGCGGACAATGGGGAAGCGAGACGCCGGCCCTGAGGTTCGAGTCAAGTGAAAGAAAGAATCAAATGATTATATGGGAATGGACATGAATACTATGCTTATCTATCAGTCAGTCAGGGTGTCGATGAGAGCGTCGTGATGGTGTAGATGTATGTATTGCTGTCAGTGTATTGTGATTAGAGGCACAAAAGCTCGATCAACTGAAGGCGGAAATTAGATGTTAACTGGTTGGTGGTCGTCAAGGCTCTGCTGCTTCCAGCCCTACGCCTTGCTGCCGTGGCATACGCCAGGGCCTAAAATAAACGTACCGATTCTATGTTGCTCAATACGATAAATAATATTAATATATACGATAAATTCATATATACTACATAAGACCATGTCAATATTGCTTAACTCCTTCAGACTCATATGACGCTACCGCGTCATATGGAGGAATGAACCAAAAACTCATATGACGCTACCGCGTCATCTGGACTTAATATATTGCCAGAAAATAAGTTTATGACGCTATTGAGCCTGTCTTTTGGCTGGTAAGTCCCATAAGTTAGATCTACATGTGGAAATATCTAGCAACCCCCTGGCATCCCTGTGAGAGCCCTGTGGGGGTAGAAACACTCAGTCTCTTCCCAGCAGCCAGCCTACTACGTGGGTGCGTGCGGCCCATTAAACCAAGGGGCTTTCATTTTTCCCAGCCTGGCTGGTATTACCGCCCTAATATAACCCAAACGAAGTGCTATATCGTTGGGTTATCAATGGATTATTGTGTTAGTCTTGTTTAGGGTATAATAACCATGTTAGTGATGTGTTATGCTAGTCTCTGGTGTACGTGAGCAAGGTGGTGGGCTTCACGAGGGGCCATGGTTTTTGCCTATACGTTTCGCTTGTTTGTGGATGTGACGCCTACCAGCGTTGGCAGAATCGCCTCCCGGTAGCCACTCGCCAGGGCAGTGAAATGGACTACAGTTATCAGAGAATGTTGTTCTTTCTTTCATAGTGTTTGTGTTGTTACAGACAGTCCTGTGGTGGTCTTTATTTTCGTCAGTGACAACGGGAAGCATTTTATATCATGAGTATAACATAAGATGCATTGTAGTGGAGTTGAGAGAGAAAGAGCGAGCGAGCGGCGTGGGGGCAGTGAGTGTTGATTTCCTCCTCCCTCCTCCCTCCCGGAGGAGTTGCTCGCCCGCGTGGTCTTTCTCTCGGTTTTGATTGGCTGGTGGTTCCTGGCGCCTTCTGGAGGCCTGCTGCCTTGTGACGTATCGGCCTGTGATTGGCCGACCACCATGCCTTTGTGTGATCCTGAGGGTCCCGAGGTGCCTTCCTTGCTCAGAGCTTGCCTGACCAGCATACCCTTCACACCTCCCTTACCACCTGTCCCCGACTTCTACCTATAGAACACTTTCTCTCTCTCTCAACTTCTTACCTCTTATGCTTCTAATCTATTTAATATCATAACTCCCCTTTGGTTCTGCACGATTTCATATATCGGCCATCGTATTATATGCTGAAGCTCTCAGATATTCCAAGTTTAGTTAGACATTTTGTAGGGGTTAACATTTTGTCTGTAGAGGTTCGACACACTCGCGGTATTTTCCCTACCTATTTCTTGGTTGTCTGTTGGGTTATTTAATGCTAGACTGGGGTAAGGCTATTGATGTTGTGATTTCCGATGTGTACCAGGTTTTGTTGAACTTGTACAATCGCAACGGATACGTGGGAAGCCTAGGTTGTCTTTCTGACTGTGTACCTTGTGAGTTTAGCACTGTGTTGCGAGTGAGGGCTTTTGCCTCTGCCACCAAACACTGTGCTAACTCGTTTTGCTTTGACATGAAGAGGGTCGCCAGGAGAGAACCAGATACTAGCGATCTGGATCTCTCAAGAGAGCACCCCATCATTTAACGTAATTTGGCCATACAGTCTTAAGGACCTCGCTAGGCTACGAGCCGCTTCGTCAGCCTTTGTTTCCTAGCCTACGACATCCCAGCTAGACTTTATTCGCCTAGCAGACACCCGATTAGGATTATAAACTCTTATGTTATGTATGCAGTGATTTAATTAAGCTCTCTATCTTTTTCCTTGTATACATTATTAACGTAACTGTATGTTGTTGTGATCAGGCTGTATCAGAGATCATCAGCCTGTAGTAGTAGTGTATTTATACCGAGTTAGAGGATACCCCGCTATCGCAGATTTAACTCTGGAGGGAATAGGTGTTTTTGTGCGCCGGCATTATAAGTTCGAGGGTTGGATCTAGTGTTACCGTTGTGGCTGTGTGCCTTTCTAGTCCAATGATTAAGAGCCATTGTTTTATACGAGTCCCGGTCGTAACAAATGGCGACCTTGCTTAGGATTTTGTGAACTAAGAGAAATATTGCAGGAGTGTTGTGGTCATTTGTTTTTTGTGGAAAGGAATATAGTGGACACATGGATTTTTTTTGGGCAAGTAGTATAACACTTAAGAGTCTTCAAGCATTTTTGAGTGAATAGTGCTACATGAGAGTTTAGGTACTCCTTTGTTTATAAACGTTGAGAATTTTCGGTGGACAATATGTCGGACGACGGATCAGTGTACAGTGAGGACACAGTACGGGAAGCAGGCTCTGAGGTGCAGCAGCGGGGTTTGTTTGAAGGCATTAGAGTTATAACTAGTGAGGAGGATGCAAAGAAGTTTCTGGAGATGCCTATTACTGTTGACCGGGTGTCGGGGATTGATCGGTATGGTCTCCAGTGTTTGGCCACGGTCATGGGGCATGTAGGCACTAGCAGCATGTCGAGAGGTGACCTGGTGGCCTGGGTGCTCGGCGGGGTGCGTGGGGCTTCGGGTGGAGCGGGAGCTGGGGCACCTTCGACCAGCCCCCATTCCACTCGACTCCTACCATGACGCCCCCTTGGGCTCCGGAGCTGGGTACGTTCCCGCAGGCCGATAGTCACTGGCAGCGTGGTTTGCACTTGGGTGAGTCTCCAATTGTTGCATCTCCTCCTCCTCAAGGTTTAACTCCAGATATGATCTTCCAGCTTGATATGGCTAAGATGGCTAAGCAGCAGGAATACCAGCTTGAGATGGCTAGGATTCAGGCTGAGGAGAGAAAGACTGAGCTTCAGGTTAAGGCTACGAAGTACTGTGCAGACAGAGATCTTGAGAAGGCTAGGGTGGAGTCAACAGGGCAGCATCTCGGTTCTGGGAATCGAGGTCTTGATCAGTCTTTATCGCACCTGCTCAAGTTGGTCCCTGTATTTGATGAGTCGGGTGTCACCGAATTTTTCATGCATTTTGAGAAGAAGTGCCGGGAACACCAATGGCCCGAGGTTAAGTGGGCAGCCCTTGTTTCCTCTAGGTTGGTTGGCAAAGGACTCAAGGCATATGATGCGTTGCCTTTGGAGTCGTGCATCGATTATGAGGTATTGAAGGAGGCTGTCCTGCGGGCATATGAGTTACAACCAGAGACGTACAGATTGAAGTTCCGGGGTGTAACGAAGGGTCGTGAGTGCACCTTTCTTGAGCATGCCCGGGATCTGTCCGATGCATTTAGAAACTGGCTGCGTTCTGAGAAGGCATCGACGTTTGAGGAGCTGAAACAGCTGATGCTTCTAGAACAATTTTTCAAGTGCACGGTCGGCGATCTGACGTTGAATCTTAAAGAAAAAAAAACGAAAACTCTTCAGGAGGCAGCTGAGATGACTGACCTTCGGTTATCTTTGATTCGTGGGTGCGGTTCTGCACAGAGAAGTGATGCAGGCAATAAGGAGCGTAACCCTCCCCCTCCCCGAAACACTGATACACATAATTACACTAAGAACAAGAGCAACGACACCAAAACTGACCATAAACCTAATACCGTCCCGTTTAAGAAGGGTCCGGGCCCTTCCCCACCTCAAGGGAAGCCCAATGGGGAGTTAGAGTGTTTTCATTGTCATGAGAAGGGGCATTTTGCAATAGCCTGTCCAAGCAAGCTACCTAATGCAGTTGTGTCTTTAGCTCGCAACATTGGGGTGTCCCCGAAGTCGTCTGAGTTTGCCCGGGGTATAACGTCAGAGGCTGGGACACAGCCAGTGGAGAAGAATCCAGAAGGCTCGAACCCTGTCCGCGATGTCTTTTGCGACCATCGAGGGCGTGGCTGCGTGAACTGGGCTGGTAAGAAGCATGGAGTTGAGCTGTTGCGAGACACGGGTGCCGATCAGACTTTGATGAAGAACATTACTGGTAGACCAATAAACGCGGCACAGGTGATTGTGGTGCAAGGTATCAATGGTATCAGGTCATACCCGTTGGTCAGAATGACTGGAGGTAGATGGTGTGACACAAGAGTTGGATGTTGGAATTGTGGTGAACTTGCCTGTTGGGGGCGTCGACCTCCTTCTCGGCAACGACTTTGCGGTGCCTACTTCTGAGGTTTCACCATTAGTCGTTTCCAAGAAGCCGGCCGACGTGAGTAGGGAGGAACAGGAGTGGGTAGAGAAGTGTCATGTACAACCTATGGCGTGCGTTGTTACAAGATCTCTTGCATCCAAAGTGTCACAGCCTATTCCTCAGTCTCTAGACCAGCGGAGGAACGGTCGGAAGGAGCAAGCTAAAGTTGGGAGTTTTGTGAGTTTTGCTCCAGCGGCTCTCCTTAGCGGCTTAGTACTTGACTCAGAGGTGAGCTCCGGACTGGCCCCAGAACCTGTCACCCCTAATGACATGGTTGGTCATGATGGCACTCCGCGACTTAGTAGTTCCCAGTTGGAGGAGAGTTGTGGGAACGCGGCTATCGAACACGAGGACGGGGAAACATGTCATGTGAACCTGTTGGAGGAGTTTGTGAGGCAACCACCTGAGCAGCCTACTGTCCCTGCGTTGGTCTGCAGCAGCCAAGGTGAAGAAGGAGAGGGGGGCAGTAGGGCACAGGTGGAGGAGAGGTGGGATTGTCATGTCTCAGCGGAGCAGTGGGCGGGGGACACGAGTCTGGTGGCTGTGGAAGCGCTAGAGCACCTGTCTGAGCAGCAGTGTGCAGCGCTCCAGCACCAGCTCGGTTCATACCCTACTGGTCGTGCCGAGCATCCGAGCCTCACAACTCAGGCGGTGCAAGATGTTCCGCAGGCAGGTCACTTGAATGTCAATAGACCGTTAGCCTCGTTGTTTCGGTGGTTCAAGGTTGGCGATGAGGCTTGGACATGGTTGTCAGGTCAGGGTCGACCCATGGCTGCCAAGGGTGGTGGTCAGAAGGACATTGAGCAGATTGGTGAGGTTGGCTGTGGAGTGGATGTGCCCGGTAGTCGCATAGCCTCCCATTGCTGCTCTAGTCGAATGCAACAGCCCTACCATAGACCGACTATATCTGGCCATGTCGCTAAAAGCGGTGATGCTGCGCAGGCAGATGTAGTTGCAAGGAATGCGGGGGTGCGCATGTACGGTATCGGCGTTGAAGCCTTAGCAATAATGAACTATGGGAGTGACTGCACAGGTGGTACTGATTGTCCCTCTCATGACCTTGCTGTTCTAGGGACGAAGGTGGAGAAGGAGGGAGACTACAGGTTAGAAGCTGCAGTCTCGGCTGGGTTGTGGGAGGGCACTAGGCATGTTGTTCTGCGAGATAAGTTGTTTACTAGGCTGTGGCAGTGCATCCGCATGTTTGTTGCTTCTCCAGGCCTGATGTACGGGGTAGAATCCGACATGGAGGCTGGAGACAGTGCAAGGCTCAGTTTAATTCCCTACCGTATAAATCCAGCTCAACATCCTGTCGTGAAAACAGAGCTAGACGACATGTGGAAAAAGGGTCTGAGGGATAAGGGATATCGTGAGTGGTCGTTGCCAGTGAGATTGCAACCGGAGTTGAGTGGCAAGATCCGTGTGTTTGGTGATTGCAAGAGTGTGGAAGCACTATCCCTGACAGACACCTATCCATTGCCCAAGGGTCTGAGGGATAAGGGATATCGTGAGTGGTCGTTGCCAGTGAGTTTGCAACCAGAGTTGAGTGGCAAGATCCGTGTGTATGGTGATTGTAAGAGTGTGGAAGCATTATCCCTGACAGACGCCTATCCATTACCTAGAGTTGACGATACCATAGACCGCATCGGGGCTGCATCGCTAATCACGAAGGTAGAACTAGTGAAAGGTTATTGGCAGGCCCCGTTTTCGGAAAGAGCGAAGAGAAGTGCCAGTCTAGTGATGAAATGGGCAGTTTATCAGTGTCAGGTGTTGTTGTGCTGCCGGAACACAAGTAGGATGTGTGGCATGCTAAGGGCACTGATAATGTTTTGGCTGATTGTTTGTCACGGGAGAGTTTGTTTGAGGGAGAACCCTCGCCGTTCAGAAAGTGTGGAGAGTGGAGTAAAATAGGCTTGCCCCTGTAGAGCAGCCGTCAAAAACAAAATTTAAATTAAATACAAAAAATCACATAAAAACTCTTTCTTTTGATAGTTAATTGTAAGTTGCCAATGTTATAGCTATAGTACTAAGTTGAACCTGTCTTTCACTTAGGAGGCTGGGCTCTGTGAAGCTCGCTCTGGGACCATAGCAGGCTAAAATTATACTATTATGTTTGGGAGGGGTTATAAGATTTTATTTATGCTAAAATTTAGTTTTGTTTATGATTGAGCTTTGCATTTCATTTCTGGCGGCGTGGCTGGTTGTGGCGGGTCTTGTTGGCATTCTGCCTTGTCAGATATGGTGCTCGCCTAATGTTGAGCGTCCCATATCTTGGGTGGGGTGTGACGCCTACCAGCGTTGGCAGAATCGCCTCCCGGTAGCCACTAGCGCTCGCCAGGGCAGTGAAATGGGCTACAGTTATCAAGAATGTTGTTCTCTCTTTCATAGTGTTCGTGTTGTTACAGACAGTCTTGTGTTGGTCTTTATTTTCGTCTGTGACAACGGGAAGCATCTTGTATCATGAGTAGAACATAAGATGCATTGTAGTGGAGTTGAGAGAGAAAGAGCGAGCGAGCGGCGTGGGGGCAGTGAGTGTTGATTTCCTCCTCCCTCCTCCCTCCCGGACGTGTTGCTCGCCCGCGTGGTCTTTCTCTCGGTTTTGATTGGCTGGTGGTTCCTGGCCTGCTGCCTTGTGACGTGTCGGCCTGTGATGGGCCGACCACCATACGTTTGTGTGATCCTGAGGGTCCCGAGGTGCCTTCCTTGCTCAGAGCTTTCCTGACCAGCATACCCTTCACACCTCCCATGCCACCTGTCCCCGACTTCTACCTATAGAACACTTTCTCTCTCTCTCAACTTCTTACCTCTTATGCTTCTAATCTATTTAATATCATAACTCCCCTTTGGTTCTGCACGATTTCATATATCGGCCATCGTATTATATGCTGAAGCTCTCAGATATTCAATGTTTAGTTAGACATTTTGGAGGGGTTAACATTTTGTCTGTAGAGGTTCGACACACTCGCGGTGTTTTCCCTACCAATTTCTTGGTTGTCTGCTGGGCTATTTAATGCTAGACTGGGGTAAGGCTATTGATGTTGTGATTTCCGATGTGTACCAGGTTTTGTTGAACTTTACAATCGCAACGGATACGTGGGAAGCCTAGGTTGTCTTTCTGACTGTGTACCTTGTGAGTTTAGCACTGTGTTGCGAGTGAGGGGTTTTGCCTCTGCCACCCAACACTGTGCTAACTCGTTTTGCTTTGACTTGAAGAGGGTCGCCAGGAGAGAACCAGATACTAGCGATCTGGATCTCTCAAGAGAGCACCCCGTCATTTAACGTATTTTGGCCATACAGTCTTAAGGACCTCGCTAGGCTACGAGCCGCTTGCTCAGCCATTGTTTCCTAGCCTACGACATCCCAGCTAGACTTTATTCGCCTAGCAGACACCCGATTAGGATTATAAACTCTTATGTTATGTATGCAGCATTTTTATTCACGTTGATTGTAAGCCTTGGTTGTTGTTGAGTTGCACAACTCGAGCAGGCTTTTGCGTTGCCTGAGGAAGTACTTCTTTTGTTGTTGGAGATAATACTATTGTCGATTTATCATTATTCCCGTGCCAGTTAACACTGTATGTCCCTACACCTGTCATATCTTGTTCCTGCTTTATATAACAGTTCAAAATCCGATTCGATCATCTTAAGCAGCATCAGACTTTCTTCAGAAGATTCCTGTTCGGTGCTTTAGGACTTTCATTCACTTTCTTTAATATAGGAGTGACAGTTTATTATTGTTTAGAGTAACTTTAATTATACCTTCTTCTTGTTTGCATTAAATCATTCCAGTGATTTAATTAAGCTCTCTATCTTTTTCCTTGTATACATTATTAACGTAATTGTATGTTGTTGTGATCAGACTGTATCAGAGATCATCAGCCTGTAGTAGTAGTGCATTTATATCGAGTTAGAGGATACCCCGCTATCGCAGATTTAACTCTGGAGGGTATATGTGTTTTTGTGCGCCGGCATTATAAGTTCGAGGGTTGGATCTAGTGTTACCGTTGTGGCTGTGTGCCTTTCTAGCCCAATGATTAAGAGCCCTTGTTTTATACGAGTCCCGGTTGTAACATGGATCATTTTCATATAATATTGAGTGAATTATATTGCCATTTATCAGTTCAAGTAGTGTATCTTACTTGTATTAGTGTTTGTTAATGAAAAACTTTCATAACTGGTGGTCCGGTGGAGCATATGTCGCCATGCTCCCTCCCCCCTGTGCATTTTTGCTCGATAATTTACTGTTGGAAAGTGCTTGGGAGGTAAGTTTTTTTATTGGCAAAAGCACTCTACATATACGCCTTGGTGGCCACGAGGGAATCTCAGCAGTGTCAGAGTAAGTACAGTCAAAATTGATGTCCCCACAAGTAGGTGGAGGTGGAGGTGGTGGTGGTGGTGGTGGTAGTGGTGGAGCAGCAGTGGTGGAGGAGTGGTGGAGCGTTGGAGGAGATGGTGGTGGTGGTGGAGTGGTGGTGGTGGTGGTGGTGGTGGTGATCGTGGTGGTGGTGGTGGTTGTGGTGGAGCAGCAGTGGTGGAGTGGTGTTGGTGGTGGTGGAGGAGTGGTGGAGCGGTGGTGGTGGTGGTGGTGGAGGAGTGGTGGAGCGGTGGTGGTGGTGGTGGTTGCGGTAGAGCAGTGGTGGAGATGGTGGTGGTGTTTGATCAGTTGGTATTGACACACCGATAGGGTCAGGTCCCTTTTCTGACCGTGGGTCAGGTCAGAAAATGAACCCTTTCGGTAGGTGTCAATCGCACCTGGTCGAACACCACCACAATCTCCACCACTGCCCTACCACAACCACCACCACCACCGCTCCACCACTCCTCCACCACCATTTTATTATTTGTATTATTTTTGTGTTTATTTTAATATTTTTATTATTATTATAATTTATTATTATACCTGTTATTCCTGTTCCCCAGGGTGTCTATGGGATCACCCCTAGGTCCAGAGAAAGGGCAAGGCCCATAATAGAGTATTTATATTTGTATTTCATTTATATTTTTGTTTTATTATATTATTATAATATTATTATTATTATTATTATAATTATTATTATTATTTATTATTATACCCCACATTATTATAATAAT
>CM064580.1:5664199-5791589 GCA_032716605.1 Paralithodes platypus
TCATCCCCACCCGTCCCCCTACCTCGCTCATCAACACCCGTCCCCCTACCTCGCTCATCAACACCCGTCGCCCTACCTCGCTCATCAACACCCGTCGTCCTACCCCGTACAACCCCACCCATCCTACCCCATACAACCCCACCCGTCGTCCTACCCCGTACAACCCCACCCGTCCCCCTACCCCGTACATCACTACGCATCGCCCCACCTCATCCATCCCCACCCGTCCTACCTACACCCATCCTACCAGCACTAATTCAACCATCAACATCCACTCATCTCTTCACACCACAACCATCAACATCCACTCAATGCTTCTCACCACTACCATTCCCGGACCTCAACAAATCATTCTATTCTTCTCCTGCTTCTCGCACCTTGCATGGCGGTCCCTTGTTACCTGAGGTAGAATCACCGGCCAGCAACATCTCAGACAGCCCCCGCATCCTGGCTTCACTCCTGCCGGTGGGTAGTCTAAACACCCCGCCATCACAAGTCCTGTCTGCTCACATAGCCTCCCCCTCGCTGACCGCCTTGGGTAGCAGCGGGTGCAGCGAGGCACGCTATATGGCGTTTGTTCCGTCTGAACATCGCCAAACCATGCACGACGCGATTGCTGCGGCAATCGATGAGAAGCTTCAACAAAGGCTTCCTCCTGCCCCACTTCATCCACCCACAGCACCTCCATCACCCTCATCACATCCACCATCACCCTCATGGCCTGACTCCACCACAGCACCTTCTCCATCATCCTCATAACATCCACCATCACCCCCATCCCCTTCGTCTTCCGCAGAAGATGACCCCCCACCCCCTCCCCGTCCCCGCCGAAAATCTGGGCCCATGAAGGGCCGAGGTGGTAGGCCCAGGGGCAGCAGAGGTCACATACGTCGTCCAGGCGGACGACGTGGTGCTCTCTAAGCACGTGCACCTCAACGCCCCCCCACCGTGTATGCTGAGGATTACGAGTGGACCTCAGACCCGTTCACACCCATTGTTGATCCTTTCACTGGAACCCCTGACATGCGGGTTCCAGCACCAGTGACACCACTGCAGTACTTCCAGCTCTTCTTTACAAGAGAACTGCTCAGGTTCCTGGTGAGTGAGACCAACGCATATGCCTTATTCGTTGGTTCTCTCTGGACAACATTCAGTGAGGAAGACATGGCCAAATTCCTTGGCCTGTACTTCCTCATGTGTGTGAATAAACTCCCCACTGTGCGTCACTACTGGGCAAATGACGGAGTCCATGATTACCCAACGTTTCGCAAGACCATGCAGGTCTCCAAGTTCCAAGCCTTGCTGAGCAATTTCCACACATTCAACAGCAAGGCAGTCATCAAGCAGAGTAAAGACAGGCTAGTGAAGATCCGCACGGTGATGCGCTACCTGCTTGCTGCCTTTAAGCTTGCCTACGTCCCGGAGAGGAAAGTGTCCATCGACGAAGGCTGCCTTGGGTGGAAGGGTCGCCTTTCATTCAGGTGCTACAACCCGATGAAGCCTAAGAAGTACGCCATCAAGCTGTACATCCTGACAGAGTCCACGACTGGTTTCGTGTATGACTTTCAAGTCTACACTGGTATTGGTCAAACTCTCCAGAAAACGGTTGAGGGTTTAACGGAGTCCCTGCAATGCCTGGGTTACATGATGTTCATGGACAACTTTTACAACTCAGTTGACCTGTGCCAGCACATGCTCACACACCACCAGATCTATGTGTGTGGCACCCTGAGGCTTGCACGAGGGGCTCCGAAGCGGTTGCGCGACATTGCCCATGTAGCGACACTGGAAGACGATGCAATAGAGGCAAAAACAACGGCACAACCCTAGTCCTGCTTTGGAAAGACAAACGCATTGTCAACATAGTGTCCACTTTCCACGACCAGAGCACCATACCAAAACAGTCCTTTATCAAGAAGAAGGTACAAGGCAGGTGGCAGCGGACTCGGAAGGATATCATGAAACCTGTTTGTATTGACGACTACAACCGCCACATGGGTTGGGTGGATCATTTCGATCAGATGATCCAGTACTACCCCATCCAGCGAAGGACGGTCAAATGGACGAAGAAGATCGTATTCTACTTCATCCAAATGGCCCTCTTCAATAAGTACAACCCCAACAGGAAGATGACTATGCTGGCGTTCCAGGAAAGCGTAGTCCGTTCCTTGTTGTTCTTCAACCCTGCAGAGTGGCCTTTGTCGGTGAGACGCATCCGTTGTGCAGAGGATTTGCCGGAAGGCCGGTATGAGCCATGCCGCCATCTCAGGCGAGGCAGGCGGCGTCGGCACTCCTCCGGAAGCTCAGCTGGGTCGCCCCCACCGGACGACAATCCAGACTCCCCAGCCGCTCCTGCTGATGATCCTGGCACTCCTCCTGGTGCTCCTGCTGCTGGTGAAGGCATTGGGGGAGCACTTCTTCATGACCCCCCCCCCCTCACCAGGTCCAGATGCTGCTGCTGCTGCTGTTGCCGTCGAGGGAGCACTCGCTGAGAACCCCAGGCGGCACCAGTATCGGACGATGCTGCTGATGCTGGGGAGCAAGTGGATGTCCTACCACTTGACCCCCCCGCACCAGTAGTACCGGGTGCAGCTGCTGCTGCTGGTGGCGCTCGGGAAGCACCCGTCATGGATGCCAACCGGGGTCCACTAGTAATGGACATCCAAGCTAGGGCTCAGGCACCAAGAGGACGTCGGAGAGGTCCTCGTCGCGGAAAGGGTTCAAAGCCACGTCCTGTTGTACTGGACCATGACCGGTACAACAGGACCTTGGAACACGTTCTCGAGAAGATCCCTGACGGCAAGCGACGGCGGTGCCATCTGTGTTACATGAATGACCAAACTCGCAAGGACACAAGCTTTCGATGCAAGTCTTGTCTCGTTTGCCTCTGCATCGATGTCACTGATTGCTTCAATCAGTTCCATCGACTTGATGCAAATGTCCTATAGCCAGGATCTGTGCACGATTCATTCATTCATTTATGCATTCTCCTATTCACCTTCATTATTCCTTTCCAATCACTATCACCCATTCATTCAGTCAGTCTTTATGCATTCTTCCATTCACCTTCATCACCCTTTCATTCATTCATTCAATCATTCAATCATTCATTAATTAATTCATTCAATCATCACTTCAGAGGTTCGGAGCCCAACTTCATTCACCCACCTTCATTCACCCATCATCATAAGAAAAAAAAAAAAAAAAAAAAGCACAAGTAAATGTTTGCACTAAAGTGGATATAGGCCTCCTGGGGAAACCACTCTAAAAAAATAACGAGTCAAGTGCAGTACCTCTTTGGGTGGCTTGGAAATTTGTGCATATTTCTCTGGTTTGACACCTTGTATATATATATATATATATATATATATATATATATGTAGGCTATATATAAATACACACATTCACACATTGTTTTAACCATTATTTTGTTTTACACCTTGTATATACTGTATATATATATGTATACCAGTATATATATATATATATAAATATATTTACCTTCATACATTTACCATTCTTTATATTTTGTTTGACACCTTGTATATATTGCATTACTTTATTTTATTTACGTGTACAATAGAATTATTTCTGAATTTATTACCTGAAGATAACCTGGCTTTCTTGTTTTATTTTTTCAGTGTCAACCCAGGAGCCATGCCCTTCTCGTTGGAAAGGGTTGTGGCCCTACCAGGTAATTAAATTGACAACCTACATTACTGACATGTCTTCTATGAACATTATACAATTATTGGCACTGAAAATTATATAAAAGTGTTGTATATTGTGGCAAAGATATACAATATCAATATACAATATTTCAAGTAGTAGGGGTAGGCAGCCCCGCCCTGGGAAGTACAACCGCCAAGGTTTCGGGAGACTCAGGGAATAGCCTGAATTCCATTTTCTCTCCCTGGCCTTGGTAGCTGGATACATATATTTCTGCCTCACACATCAGGGGTATCAGGAAAACCCTCTTTATATAACATACACATTACATATCCAACTTCACGACATTGTCCTACATCGCTATCCTCTATCCCTAAAACACTGCTCTTCCCACTACATATCATACATGCAACACTATACATACTTTACCTAATAAATCATGGCAGTACAATTGTTAAGAGCAAACCTGGTGGTCCCTCGGATATCCACCCCCGGCAGGGTTGGGTCACCGACACAGGGCCCTCCCGGTCGTCATCATGCGACTGTGTCAACAGCGTTGCAACGTCCCAAAGCTGCTCGTCGGTGCAGCTTTTTCTTTAGCAATATAAGGGGACTTCACTCTAACATCAATTCTGTACACCAATTTCTTCAAGCAGAATCCCCTACTCTCCTTTTTTTGACAGAGACTCAAGTAACATCCACATCTGACACATCTAGATTTAATTTTCCAGGTTATCAACTGCTCCAAAATTCCAGACCTAAAGGAGGTTGATGTTGATGTATTATTGTGTGTTTTATTTCATATGAAAGCTCGTGTCATGGGCAGTCCAGAAAGGCTCTTTGTTTTCGCCCATGTCAAGGCTTTATATATTTAATTGCAAAGTATATGTTTTATAATTAAGTAGTAATGATAGGAATTGAGAGAGAGAGAGAGAGAGTACAACAGAGTGAGAGGAGGCGCGTAGTGTTTTGCTATACTCGATGACATCATAGCTGGCTGGCCTCGTGGGGAATCGTTGAGGGAGTTTTTTACCATGCTTTGTGACGTCATGTTTGGCTGGCTTCTTTGGTATTGGCTGAGGGACTTGTTACCACTTTTTTCCCACGCGGCTCGAGCTAGTGCTGGTATATATACAGCTCCCTCGCCACTTTCTCTCTCAGATCTGGTTTCTAGAACGTGTCCCTCTTATCCCTTTGATACCTGTGTCCCACTCCGCACCTGAGAATCTTTTCCTCTGCCTATCTCTCTCATTTTCCATATCTTTCACCACCTTTTATTAACATTATACACCCTCTGGTTAACTCTGCAAAATCAGCTTAATGCTGGCCAGTTGTATTGTGCGTTAAGGTCTGATATAACCTATGTATGTTAGTTGTTAAGATAAGTTGATCACGAAGCATTGGTTAGCATTCATATAGTTCAGTACTGCTTCCTATAATTATTAGTGTTCTGCTGGATTAGATAATGCTAGACTAGGGGTCTGATATTATAAGGTATTGTTTCCAATGAGTGCTGGCTTTAGTTAACCTAATAAGTGCGCATGGGGGTAATTGGAAACGTCCCCCTGTGCTGACGTATTTGAGGTGTTTCCGTCACTAAAATATTCATTGTGCCATTAATAGCATTAATACTTTTCCATATGCGCCTATTATGGGTTGATTATAAAGGTATTGACCTGAAACAACAATAAAACGAGTGAAAACAGCGTTTGGATGGTCAAAATCGGAGATATAGCCCGCGAGTTGTATAATGTATGGGTGAGGCAAGCTGCTTTCCCGCCAATTTCCCCCAAGGCCACTGAGACACAGTCGATCGATACTCTCTCTCTCTCTCTTGCATTCGCTTGCTATCAGTGATGACCACACCCTCCAACCGGATTTCTAATGTTAGCACGAAAACATACCTCAGAATAAGGGAATAACAGGGAACATAGGTGATAACTGAAGGAGAGGAGGAAAGTGGGGAGGGAGGGGAGGTAGAGGACTGAGATTTTGCATGGCCCAGGGGCCAAAAAATAAAGTTGATTTTTTTTTTCGCTCACTCTTAAGAGTCTCCCTGCAGCCCGCCGGGGGAACTCTTAAGAGTCTCCCTGCAGTTCCCGGGTTAAAAGCTGTACGACATACCTGAGAACTGGAGTTGATTGGGTAAATTCTAGTCTGTGTGCCATTGAGAATAGAGCATGCACGAATGAGGGCTTTTTGCCTATACCATTCTGCACTGTTCTAAGCTCGTTGTTTGTCTTTGAGGTACGCCAGGAGAACGCTTAATACTTCGGTATTAAGGTTTCTCAAGAGAGCTACCCTTCCCTATAACGTAATATTTGACGCACAGACTTGAGATTTGCACTAGGCTATGCGGCATGCCATGCGCACCAGTATCTCGTATCATTGACTCTAGCTAGACTTTATCAGTCACAGTAGACATTAAGTATATTAAACCAATTACTCTTTTTATGCATGCCCGTTTATGATTACACAAGCATTTTGCAGCCTAGTTTGATGTATTGAGACACAAACGACTTAGGCTCTTTTTGTTGATAGGAATACTGCATTGTCGTGGCGATTATTATTAGTGTTGTAGCGTTTAGGATATTCTTGGCTCCGACTGCATTATATATCCTGCCTTTTGTGTGCATAGCCTGCACGAGCATTGTTCCGCTGCCTGCCTTTTTGGGTTCCATTTCCGATTCGAGCATCTTGATAGCATCTAACATTTAAAGAAGATTCCTTGTTGGTGTTGAAGGACTTTAGTACACTTTCTTTCATGCAGGAGTGCCTGACATTTATTGATTAAAGTAACGTAAGCTGTAACCTCTCTTACCACCTTACTTTGCATACCATAACCAAGCACCTTCGGTTATAGGTAGTAATAGGCTGTTTTCACATAACCTTAAGCCTAGAATAGACGCACATTTATTGAGAGTTTGATAGCCTATTATTGCATATAGAACTCTGAAGAGTATTTGTGTTCTTTGTTCACTGGGAATATACATCAGAGGTTGGAGCTAGCGCTTTCCGTTGTAGCATTTATGCCATTACTAGTCCAATGAATAAGAGCCCTGATATATTTGAACCCCAGTCGTAACATAAGTTTAGTAACTCTCAGTGTAAGGAGACCCTTTTTTCTCACGAGATAGCTGACCGACCATGGGAGAGGGTAGGTGTAGATCTATTCAAACTGAAGAACCAAAACTTGTTAGTAACTGTAGACTATTTTAGCAACTTCTGGGAAATTTATGTACTAAACTCTACTAAAGCATGTGCCATAAGGAAACTGAAAGCCCATTTTGCTAGGTTTGGTATTCCATCTTTAGTGGTTAGCGACAATGGCCCACAATTTTTCAGTGAGGAATTCAAGAAGTTTGCTTATGAATTTGACTTTCTGCACAGAACAAGTAGTCTTAAGTATCCACAGTCAAATGGTATGGCAGAGTCTGCTGTAAAGACTGCCAAGAGTCTGATAATGAAGGCAATGTCTAGTGGTAAGGACCCATTTTTAGCTGTTCTGGAGTACCGGAACATTCCAAGTCAAGACATTGACTTAAGTCCTGCTCAGAAGAATCTTGGCAGAAGGACTCGAACTCTGTTGCCAATGTCAAACAACTTGTTGAAACCTCATGAGATAGATGTGGCATTAGAAAAAAGAAAAACAACTGAAAAATATGAAGAGTGCTTGGTACCATGACAGAGGTGCTAAAGATTTGGAACGCCTGAGAGAGGGTGATTTGGTGTGAATGAAGCCAACTAACTTAGGAGACAAGTCGTGGAAGAAAGGAACTGTCATGGGAGAAGTTAGTGTGAGGTCATAATTATGAGGTGATGACTGATTCAGGCATTTTTAGACGCAATCGTCAGCACTTGAGAAGATCAAATGAGCGAGGTGAGGAAGGAGTAGAGAAAAAGAATGACTTGGGACCGAAAGAGGATATTGTTGTAAATGAAAGTGCAACAGAAATGAAGGTGGCAGATCCGGGTAGTAGTGGTATGAGAGTTAGTGAAAGCCGAGACGTAGGATTTGAAAGAGAGAATGGTGAGTGTGGTAGGTATAGTCAGAGAGCTACAAGGAATGTACCTCCTATTAGATATAAGGATTATATTCTAAGCAAAAAATTATCATGTTGTATATTAGGCTATGCTCAAAAAATTATATTTTTCTTTTGGTACAATATGTCTTTACAGTATGATATATTCCTGTTATAGGCATCATGTTTTTCATGTACTATATTTTGTAGGAATGTGCAGCAAAGGGATATTTGGTATATAGTACAGTACCAATATAGTATTATGTTTACCATACTGTACTGTTGAATATTTACCAATACAGTACCATATAATGTGTTCGGAGATAATGAATATCTTTGATTTGTTACTGTTTAGTGAAGTCCTTTTAAGACCTAGTTTAATAGTTTTCAATAATTGAGCCGTTGTAAAGTAACAATGCATGAGGGACTAGTACCTAATCCTCATTCATATTTTCTTCATTCCTTGAAGTTTAGTACCAGTAGTGCTCCCAATACAGTAGCGATGGTACAGTACTGTATACATTTCAGCTTCCATGTTTCATATAACTTTTTATGTATTGTTAGCTTCTTTCAAAAGAGAAAGGACATTACAATATCCATTGTTATAATTTACTTTAGTTTGCCATCACCCGTTTTCTTTTAAGTGCTCCCAGCATTGTACTGTAACCGCCTCCATTCAGGGCTTGCCAATAACAACTAGAGCCATACCACATGTGTTTCCCTCACCCCTGCACATTATGATCATCATCCTACAACCTGAGGCCCTCTACAAACAGGACCAGTTAGAGTGAGCAGATTTAACGTGCCCGTATTGGAGTACATAATTCATTGTGTATGGTTTTGTGTATCTACAATTAAGTTTATGTAAATGGTCAAAACATGTAGCATAACTTCACTGAGCTTAAGACAAGTTTTATTCCATTCAGCCGACGATATGGTTAATTACATTTAGATTGGTCTCAGCAATATACATTTAAATTTCATTCTTGCGCATAGGAAATGTATTCTTATTAAGACTTATGAAAGTATTATCGTATAAATACGATAGGATATGACTCTTTTGTGATCCCGTATGCCTCTGTGACGTCACGGTCGTTCCCGCTGCACGGCGTAGGACGAGTAGATCGTATATTATAAGATTGTAAGTAAGTTAAGATTATAAAAGGCCTAATATACTATTAAGCAATATTGACATGGTCTTATGTAGTATACATGATTTTATCGTATATATTAATATAATTTATCGTATTGAGCAACCTAGATGCGGTACGATAATTTAGGCTCCTGGCGTTTGCCAAGGCAGCAAGGTGTGCCTCTGAGGAAGACAGAGCAGAGTCTTCACGAACACCGACCAGTTAACATCTAATTTCCGCTCTCAGTTGATCGAGCTTTTGTTCCTCTAATCACAATATACTGACCGCAATAAATACAGCTACACCATCACGACGTTCTCATCGACGCCATGACTGACTGACAGATAAGCATAATATTGATGTCCATTCCCATATAATCATTTATTCTTTCTTTCACTTGACTCGAGTCTCAGGGCCGAAGTCTTGTTTCCCCATTGTCCGCCATATTGGGTAAACGTTCTCCTTTGCCTCATTGCCACGTGGAACTATTGGTGAGTTAATTCCTGGCTAATATTAACCCATATAACCTTACCCTATATATTATTGATTATGTGAGACCTTTTGATATAAATTAGCTTGTTTCAGAATGAATTTAATTTAGATATGGAGTAATTTTAATTTAGATTGATTTTATTTGGATCATTATAGCTTAGAAATATTTAACTTCCATTGATAGTTTACCACATTGGTGCCCAGACCTCGGGAATTAGCTACCAGTAAGGGACTTTAAGGCAATGAAAAAGGGGACATATAACAGGATGCAGGAACAACTCTATGATAAACTGGTAAGGCTAGCCAAGCGATGGTTAGAGCCGGAATGTAGGGTCACATCGTTGCGCCTGGATCCCACCCATCATCTTCCCCCAATAATTTTCTTTTTCATTTCAGACTTCCTGTGACATATGACCTGACCTAACGTTTTGTCTTGTTCAATATGACCTTTTAGTAGGTGTTGCTATTTTGTGTGCTATTTTTTCTCCATAACGTAGAAGTCCGCCAGTCGGCGTCTCTTAACTAGACTACTATTTTGCTGTTGTATTTGTAACATTTTAGGTTGATAGCCTACAGACTTACATGCAAAATGAGTAAACCGGAAGAGACACCGTCTAGTGGGGTGCTGAGCAAAGCCCCTAAAAATCAGAGGGCGGGACTTAGGGGAGTATTTAATAGGCTAATTGTAGATGTCAACACTTTCATCACTACTGCTGACCTCGAGGAATTAGAAGCTAGATTAGAAAATGTCCAGGCTACCCACTGTCGTATTGTGGCTCTGAGTGAGGTGATTGTGGCAGGCATGACAGAGGAGGAAGAGATAGTTACAGAGTGTGATAATCGCACCCTCTATGATGAACCTGTCTTTAAAGCGAAGCATATATTACAGCGTGCTGTCGCAAGTAAGAAGGGAGGCGAGAATGAGACCCATAGAAGGGTTGACAAGAAACACACTGTGCACCTCCCAAAGCTCAATCTTCCTACATATGGGGGCAAATTGAATGAGTGGTTAGTTTTTTGGGACATATTTCGGTCTACAGTACATGAATCCTCTTTGGATAATGTCCGCAAGTTTCACTACCTGAAAGGACAAATGGAAGGAGAGGCCTTACATTTGATAGAGGGTTTTGCGGTAGTAGGTGATTGTTATCTTGAGGCAGTACAATTATTAAAGTCCACATACGGGGATCAAGAGCAGTTGAAGATGGCCCATGTTGTTGCCTTGTTAAAGCTCGCAGAACCACAATATAAGGTTGAGGAGTTAGCAAATTTTAGGGCAAATATGGAGGACCATACTCGATCGCTAGACTACCCTAGGGCTCACCACACAGGAAATGATAGTCATTATCTTACGTCAGAAGCTTCCTATGGCAATACTTGACAAGGTTAGATCATTTGGTCTGGGGGGGTTCAAAACTCAGTTCAGTAAAGAAATTAGTAATCTACAGTTGAACAATGGGAGAATGAATGTGTCAGGAGGGAGTGGGAATGTGGAGATGAGGGGAACTGTAAGCTTGACGGTGGGGACTAAAGGAAAGAACGGGGGTACATATAAGAAACCTTCTCAGATTCTATGTAAGCTATGTAATAACAAACATAAATGGAGTTTCTGTGTAAAATACCCAACAAATGAGACAAAACTAGCACAGGCAAAGAAGTTGAAGCTATGTATAGGTTGTTTAAGTAAGGAACATGGTAAGCAGGGACAATGTACTGCTACATACTTAACACCTTACGAGCGGCCTATGCGGTTTATTTATGTGTACCGCCCAGCGGGGTGTTTTTAGCCAAAATAGGGCTGTTTACGTGATCATTTTCATGCCTAAATAAGACCCAGAACGTAAAACAAGTATCTATCCCTGAAAGGGCATAAACAGAGCTATCGAATGACACCATAACGATCCTTGTATGATGGATAGTTTTCTTGCAATAACCGTGCAACGCGAGTGCAAAAAGCAGGTAATTCGGTACTTTCGGTACATAATTGAGTATGTAGCGAGTGAGAGAGGGAGGAGGGAGCTGAGATTTGTGTCAGTAGGTTCGCCGCGGTGGTCTGGAGCAGTCATACGCTCGCTAGTCTCCTGCCACCACTTGTCTCTCTCTCTCAGCCACATTACGTGCTGAAATTGCCACTCGAGTTATGTCGAGCGCCGCCACATAGTCCAGCTTTATTTAACTCGACTTAAGTGGTGGGCCGCTTTTTAAGGGTTAAGGCCCTGTCGCCGCTGCAAAGAACATCACTTTGACAAGTTGTGTCCTACAGCAGATAAAGTCAAAGACGTCAAACCAGAGGGTACTACAACTGTGACACTAGGTAGCATGCAAGACACCACTACATTGCCCACAATACAGATTCCAATGGAAGGTAATGACAGTAACAAGGTTTGTCGGGTACTTCTTGATGAAGGGTCTCAACGGTCCTTTATAAAGAGGTCCGTATTAATGGGACTTAACCCGCTGAGTGCCAGGGACGTATATATACGTCCTAGGGTGTTGTCACGCCCAGTGCCAGGGACATATATATACGTCCTCGCCGAAAAAAATCGTAACAGCGAAATGACTGCACCTATGGTTTTCATATTTTTACCACATGTACCTTACCCTTTTGGCTACCCACCACAAAAATCCCAAATCCCTCCTCCCACCCACTCGCTGACTGTCGGTCCCGTCAGAAGGAAAAAAAAGGAAAATCTGTGGCGGCGAAACGATTGGACCAATCGGTTCCATATTTGTGTGACAAGTCTCTTACCCTTCTGCCTTCCCTCCACCACAACCCCAACTACCTTCCACCACCCACGTCCAGCGTAGAAAGGAAAAAAAGGAAAACAAAGGAAAATCCGTGTTGGCGAAACTACCTCACCAATCGGCTTCATATGTGTAACACAAGTTAATTACCCTTCTACCTTCCCCCCACCATCCCCAAAACCACCCTCCCACCACCCTACCACCCATACATTCCGATACCATAAAAGTCTCTGTAGTCTATAGTGTCTTTTCAGCTACTTTCGGGACTATCGGGGACCTGATTTCTGGCGAAAATGGACAAGGGGAGTGTTTTGTTTACCATTATCCTTCCTTTCTCTCCCAACTTTATAGATTTAGCCAAAAAAAAAAAAAAAAAACAATCTGGCACTGGCAGAAGCACACCGTCAAAATTGGCTGGCACTCAGCGGGCACCGAATCGTAGGGGCTGAGACTCTTCGATTGCAGGGCTTCACAGGGGTTACTGACATACAAGTCTACGAGATAGCGGAGATTTCATATTTCTACCGTAAAAACAGGTACTTTATGACATGTATCGTAGTAGACACCCTACCAGAATATGTATCTGTAGGAGTGAAGACAGTGGAACACGCAAAGGGGTTAACTTGTCAGATCCCATGGGAGATCAGAGTGTGGTGCATGTTCTACTTGGTGAGGATCTTTATTATGATGTAGTATACCCTGGATTTAAAAGAATGTGTGGTGTAATTTTAATCCCCACTAAATTTGGCTATTGCATGAGCGGAAAGGTGCATACTACACAGTCAAATGTCCTGGTCGACACGGTCTCGATATTAAGAGTGAATGTAACCGCGGCAGTGGAGTTGGGAAGGGAGGATTCCCAACCTAGTGAACCTAAAATGACTGCCGAGTTCAACCTGGAGCGACTGTGGAGATTGGATCACATAGGCATTAATCTTATGGAGAACGATTATGACTCAGAAATTGCGCTGAAGAAGTTTGAAGAGTCTGTGAGCTACTGTGCCTCAGACAAGCAATATAAGGTTAGTTTACCCTGGAAGAATAGTGAGATAAGCCTGCCAACCAACTATGGATTGGCATTAGGTCGCTTGCGCGCATTACAGCGTAAATTAATTAATGAACCGAGCACGCGCCAGGCGTATGACGATGTTTTTCGGAGTTATGAAGATAGGGGCTTTATTGAGTGAGTCGATGTAAAGGAACCGATTAAGAAGGGTAGGGTTCACTATCTGGCCCATCTTGGGGTGAGGAAAGACAGTGTCACCACACCAATACGGGTGGTGTATGACTGCTCTGCCCACCAAGGTCAACAACCCAGTCAAAATGACTGGCTGCTGACAGGTCCGTCCTTGGTGTCGGACCTGTCCCAACATCTATTGCGGTTTAGGCTGGGGCAGTACGCATTTACTAGTGACATCGAGAAAGCATTCTTGATGGTCAAACTAAAACAGGAAGATAGAGATGTTACCCGCTTTCATTGGTTCAACGACATTAGCGACTCTGAAAGTCCGGTCATAATCTACCGTTTTCGGGTTGTACTCTTTGGGGCTACATGTTTACAGTTTTTGTTGAATGCCACAATAAAAAAAAACTCTATCAGATACTCTTGAGGACACAAGTATCCTATCTCGCGGGTTGTATATAGACAATTTGCAGGGTTCTAGCAATAGTCAGGATGATTTGTTACATATATACTGGCAAGCACGCAGATTGTTTACAGTAGCACATTTATTTCTCCGTGAGTGGGTTACTAATAGTGAAGATCTTCAGAGTTTGATACAGGTGAACGGTACGGCATCTCATAACTAGGAAAAGTCCAGAAATTTGGGGATGATCTGGCAACCTAAACAAGACATACTAACTTTTCAAACAAGGTCTTTTGCTCAGCAGACAGGAGCGCACACAAAAAGAAGTCTGTTGAGCAAAGTTGCGCAATTTTTTTATCCTTTCGGTCTAGCATTACCCGTTACCATAAGAGCTAGGATTCTAATGCAGGAAGTATGGAGAGGTAAAATAGGATGGAATGACAATTTGCCCGAGGACCTGAATGACCAAGGGACATTTTTGTAATATGTACTAAACCTCTACATCGTAAAGTGGCAGCGTTCGCTGACGTTACGTTACACACATTTTGCGATGCTAGCGCCGCGGCATACGGGGTAGCCATATATGTCGTTACTTCATTTGGAGCTCATTTAGTTACGGCCCGGGCCAAGGTAGCCCCGGTTAAAAAAGTAACTATCCCTAAAATGGAATTTACTGCCATGCTTCTATTAGCACGTCTGGTGCAACATGTACGCTCTGCATACAAGAGCGAGTTAAACATTGAAATCGTTCACGTTTGGTGCGATAGTCAGGTTGCACTCAACTGGATACATAGCAAGAAGTCTCTGCCAGTTTATGTGAGAAATAGGGTAGATGAGATTAGGGTCCTATTGCCAGATGTTGCTTATCATTATGTAAATACAAAAGACAACCCTAGTGATCTCATAACTAGGGGTATAACGGCTAGCCAGTTAGTGAAGTCCGAATTGTGGTGGCATGGTCCAAAGTGGCTGCTCCATGAAAATGAACGGACGATTTGGCATGCTGTTGGTAAGGGACTTCTGCCACTGGAAACAGTGGCAGTTACAGCCCAACCAAATGAGCCACCGGGTCCAGTAATAGAATGGGCAAGATTCGGTGACTATAATAAATTAGTCAGAGTTGTAGCTTGGGTGTTGAGATATGTATCCAATATCAAGCTTAAAGTAACGGGCCAACTCTGCAACAGGGGTCACAATATAGATGCTCGTGAATATAAAGCAGCTGAAGTAACTTTGATCAAGGGGGTTCAAGCAGAAACCTTTTCCAATGAATTCGAATTTTTGCAAAGCTTGAATAAGATAATTAATGCCAAATTTAGTGCGTCAACTAAGGTTGCACCTAGATAATGACCTCATCAGGTGTGAGGGTCGCCTGAAGTGGTCGGGTGTAACGGACGGCACAAACCGTCCTATACTTATGCCAACACGACATCACGTTACTGATCTATTGATTATACGTGCACATAGGGAAGTAAAGCACTACGGGGTATGTCATATTATATCAAATTTGCGTCTCACATGGTGGATACCCAGAGTTCGACAAGTAGCTTGACGCGTAGTAAGAAAGTGTGTAATATGCCAGAGACTAAAGGGTAAACCATATGCAACCGGACCAGCTCCACCTCTACCTGAATGCTGTGTAAAGCACATAGAGCCTTTCCAAGCTGTAGGCTTAGATTACACAGGGGCATTGAAGACGAGAGAGCATGAGAAGGTTTATATATTATTGTTTACCTGTGCAACATCTCGAGCGGTACACCTAGAACTATGTGATAATATGTCTAGCGAAGAATTTATGCTGGCGTTTAGACGGTTTTGTGCCCGTCGTTCATTCCCTCAACTCATTCTTAGCGACAATGCTCCCACTTATGTCCAGGCATCAAAATATCTAAAGGATATGAGCAGTGATCCTACAATCATCACTTTTTTGGGAGAGAGGAAGTGCAAATGGAGGTTCATTCCAGTTAAGGCACCTTGGTTTGGTGGAATGTGGGAACGGTGTGTCGGCATAGTAAAGTCAGGACTCAGAGCGGTAGTAAGACGTGCTCTATTAAAGAAGAGTGAGTTGACGACAGTCCTCACTGAGATAGAGGCAGTCGTGAATGATCGTCCGCTTACATATGTGTACACCGACCTGCAAGAACCACTACCATTAACGCCAGCTCACTTGCTTTATGGTAAACCATTGACTGTGTTTCCACCTGATTTCCAATCCATAGTAGAGTTAGAGGATCCCTCATTGTACTTTGAGGCAGCAGTGTCTAAGAGATATCAGTAAATATCGAGGGTAATCGAAGATTTTAGAAAACGGTGGATTAATGAGTATCTGCTAGCATTGAGGGAAAGGAGTGTTCCACCCTCTGGTAGACCGACAGCACCTACTGTTGGTGAAGTAGTTTTAATTAAAGAAGATAGTCCTCGTTTATATTGGAAATTGGGCCGCGTGTTGGAGGTATACAAGGGGGAAGACTCTGTAGAGCGGGTGGCACTATTGAGGACGGCCACTGGGACTACTGTTCGTCCTATCACACGTTTGTACGCTTTGGAGCTCGATTTCACTTTACAATCGCAGACTCCATCTGTTATTGCTGGGTCCGAGGATTCTCAAACTAACGACTCACCTCTTACTAATGGTGATCAATCTCGGACCGGGACGCATCCCAGACGCGCTGCTGCTGACGCCATCGACATGTGGCATCAGAAGATAGCCTCTGGGCAACTTTAAGTTTAAGGTGGGGTTCAGGTATTTTTTTGTTGGGGGAGTGTATCATATAATTATGATAGGATATGACTCTTTTGTGATCCCGTATGTCTCTGTGACGTCACGGTCGTTCCCGAAGCACGGCGACAAGTAGATTGTATATTATAAGATTGTAAGTAAGTTAAGATTATAAAAGGCCTAATATGGTATTAAGCAATATTGACATGGTCTTATGTTGTATATATGAATTTATCGTATATATTAATATAAAGGGTTTGACCTGGAAGTTATGGAGGAATTGGAGGAGATGAGCAAGGTGCTTAAGGATGAGATCTGTGCAGCATGTGAGGAGGTGAGTGGAGTGAGGAGAAGAGGGAGGGGAGTGAAAGGTACAGCATGGTGGACAGAAGAGGTAAGAATAGCTGTGGAAGAAAAGAAGAAAGCATATAGAGAGTGGTTGGGTAGTAAAGGGAATCAAGATTCCGAGACACAGAAACGAGCGAGGTACGTGGAGAGTAAGAGGGTGGTGAAGAGAGTAGTGAAGGAAAGTAAGAGAAGAGTAGATGAGGAATTTGGAAGGAATCTGAGTGTAAAATGGAGGGAGAGTAAGAAACTGTACTGGAAAGAAGTCAAGAAAGTTAGGGAAGGTAGCAAAGGAATCAGTAAGGGTGTGAAAGATAAGAATGGGAGAATGCTAGCCGAGAAGCAAGAGAGAGTCGAAAGATGGAGGGAGTACTTCAGTGAGTTGCTAAATGTAAGGAATGAAGAGCCAGCAAACATAGCTGGATATGGTATGGGAGGGAGAAGAGGAGAAGTAGTGGAGGAGGAGGTGGGGATCAGGAGGTCAGAAGTGTGGGAAGCCATGAAAAGAGTGAAGTTGGGGAAAGCACCAGGAACAGATGGAGTGTGTGGGGAAATGTTGAGGTATGGTGGTGAGATAGTGATAGAATGGGTATGAAAAATGTGCAAACTAGCATGGGAGAAGGGGAGTGCACCCGATTACTGGAAGACTGGCATAATAGTCCCCCTATATAAGGGCAAAGGGGAAAGAGGAGTGTGTGGTAACCACCAAGGAATATGTCTTCTAAGCGTAGTAGGGAAGGTATACAGTAGGGTAGTGATTGAGAGAGTGAGAGTGAGAACGGAGAAATGGATAGGCGAAGAGCAGGGAGGTTTTAGGAAGGGAAGAGGATGTGTAGATCACATTTTTACCCTGAATTGTGTCATGGAGAAGTATCTGGAGAAGAAACAAAAGGTGTATGTTGCCTTTATGGACTTGGAGAAGGCCTATGACAGAGTGGATAGAGAAGGTTTGTGGAAAGTACTCAGAATATATGGAGTAGAGGGCAAGTTGCTGAAAGCAGTGAAGAGCATGTATTTTTTTTTTTTCTATGTGATTGAGGGAGGCAAAAGGCAGAACTGCCTATAGCGAGTGCCTCCCCCATAGTTGAAAGAGTGACAGGGCCAAAATCAAGGGACGTTCGAGCCAAAATGCCTGGACACACGGATTTTGAAGCAATTTAAGTCAAAGGAAGAGGGAAAGACTGATTCTGGGAGAGAGTTCCAGAGCTCAGCTGTTGAGTAGAAGAAAGTTTGAGAGTAACGTTTCACTCTTGGGTTGGAGAGTTGCACAGAGTAGGGGTGGGATTGAGTTGCAAGACGGGTACCACGTGCCCTACGTAAAGGAGGTGGTATGCACTGGGATAGCTCTGAGGAACACTGATTATTATAGTAATGATAGAATAGCGAGAGAAATGCAACATTGCGGCGGAGAGAGAGAGATTGCAGAGAGTTGGTGAGTGGACGGGAGTTAATGATACGAAAGGCCTTCCTATCAACTTTGTCTAGGAGAGCGGTGTGAGAGGAACCTCCCCACACATGTGAACAATACTCAATACAAGGGCGCACTATGCCCCTGTACAGAGCAAGAAGCTGTGCAGGGGAAAAGAACCCCCTAAGGCGGTTGAGCACACCCAGCTTCTGGGAGGCTGCCTTAGCAAGACTGGTAATATGGTCCTTCCAAATGAGAGCAGAAGAAAAAGAGACACCAAGAATATTGAGAGAAGATGAAGGGTTGATTTTTGTATTGTTGAAGAATAAGGGATAGTCCGCTGGGAGATCCTGACAGGTAGATAGATGGAGAAATTGGGTTTTGGAAGCATTAAAGTTAACAAGGTTTTCTCTGCCCCAATTGGAAATAGTATTTAAATCAGCATTTAAGAGTTCTATGGCTTCATTACATTTGTCGTTGAGGGATTGCTGGCTGGGGCGTTCTGAAAAACTAATGGAGTAGTGTAAGGTTGAGTCGTCTGCGTATGAATGGATGGGAATTAAGGTACAGTTAAGGAGATCATCTATAAAAATTAGAAAGAGAATAGGAGATTGGACAGAGCCCTGAGGAACACCGGAGTTTATAGGGTGAGGAAGTGAACAATGGCCGTCCACAACCGCGGCTATGGAACGGCCAGAAAGGAAATTAGAGACAAAGGCACAGATGGAGGGATAGAAACCGAAGGAGGGTAGTTTAGAAATTAAAGATTTATGCCAGACTCTATCGAAGGCTTTCGATATGTCTAGTGCAATAGAAAAAGTCTCACCGAAGTCCCGAAAGGAGGATGACCAGGAGTTAGTAAGATATGAAAGAAGATCACCAGTAGAGGGACCCTTAACCCGGCAAGCGCGATAGGCCTCACGGAAGGCTTCCTATAGGGAACGCGATAGGCCTCACGGAAGCAGGACCATAAAAAAAGCCTTCCATAAAATAAAGGGCCTATCAAAACAAAGGAATTTGTCTCTAGGTGAGATAATTCCCCTCCAGTACTCATCCATGTAAATCTCACCCACCCCCCTCCCCTCCTTCCCCACCTCATTCCCCCCTCCCTCCCCACCTCAATTATCACCTATTTTTCCTCTTATTATCATCATTTATCGGTTATTTTTCTCTCCCGCGATAATGTAGCACAAGTGGGTTGCATAAAAGATCGTTATGCAACACCCAGACACCGGCACACACCGCCCCGCTCTTCTCAGTTGACTCCCAGACAGCGAGAGGGGAGGGCTGCCTGTCTCTCTCTCTCGCCTGAGATTATGACCGGGTGGCCAATATCTTCGTTTTTCACCACCCAAATGCTTTTCCCACTTATTTTAGCACTCTTGAAGGTTCATATATACATCATATATGTAAAATAAAAGCATACCGAAAACAAATAATGGTTTATATTGTAAATATAACGAATTCTGTCAGAATCCAGGGCTAGAAATGCACAAATAACTACCCTAGCACCTACTGTCATATCGCGCTTGTCAGGTTAAGGAAGTAATGAGGAATGAAGAATGAGGGTGCAAAGGCGGCAGTATGTGTGGAGAGTGAGTAGATCGAGTTCTTTGACCTGAATGTTGGTTTGAAACAGGGGTGTGTGATGTCCCCGTGGTTGTTTACTGTATATCTGGATGGAGTCATGAAAGAAATACTATCAAGAGCACTGGATGTTGGTGTATCGCTGAAAAGGGAGGGAATTGAATGGAAGCTACCTATACTGCTGTTTGCGGATGATACAGTTCTGATGAGTGATAATGAATGGGAGTTGCAGGTTCTGGTAAATGAGTTTGGACCAGTGTGCGAAAAACGGAATTTGAAGGTAAATGCGGGGAAGAGCAAGGTTATGGTCTTCTAAAGGGGTGAAGTCACAGAGTGTGAGGTGAAGCTGAATGGTCAGGCTATGGAGATCGTCAACTCTTTTAAGTATCTGGGCAGTGTGTTGAGTAAAGATGGGACTATAGATGAAGAAGTGCGGGAGAGGGTACAACAGGGGAAGAGGGTTGTAGGAATGCTAAAAGCAGTAACAAGAAATAGGGTGGTCTGTATGGAAATGAAGAAGTCCTTGCATGACAGTGTGGTAATCCCGACACTGACTTACGGAAGCGAAGCATGGACGTTGGTTGAGAGACTCAGACCAAGAGTGAGAACAGTGGAAATTAATTACTTAAGGAGTGCGTGTGGAGTTACATGGAGGGATAGACAGACTAATGAGGAAGTAAGAAGGAGGTGTGGTGTGGAGGTAGATGTGCTGGAAAGTGTGAAAAGGAACAATTTGAGATGGTTCGGCCATATGGAACGTATGGAAAGCGAGAGAATGACCAAGAGGGTGTACGAGAGTGAGGTGGAGGGACAGAGAGGGAGAGGTAGACCGAATGAGAGGTGGAAGGATGGAGTGAGGAAGTACATGAACGAAGGCGGTGCTGGTTGGGGGGAGGGGCGTCGACTGACTGGGGACAGAGGTGCATGCGGGCGGTTCGTTCGTGGCCACCCCTTCGGGGATCACGGCGTCAGGCAATAGATAGATAGATAGATTAATATAATTTATCGTATTGAGCAACCTAGATGCGGTACGATAATTTAGGCTCCTGGCGTTTGCCAAGGCAGCAAGGTGTGCCTCTAAGGAAAACAGAGCAGATCCTTCACGAACACCGACCAGTTAACATCTAATTTCCGCTCTCAGTTGATCGAGCTTTTGTGCCTCTAATCACAATACACTGACAGCAATAATTACAGCTACACCATCACGACGCTCTCATCGACGCCATGACTGACTGACAGATAAGCATAGTATTCATGTCCATTCCCATATCATCATTTATTCTTTCTTTCACTTGACTCGAGCCTCAGGGCCGAAGTCTTGTTTCCCCATTGTCCGCCATATTGGGTAAATGTTCTCCTTTGCCTCATTGCCACGTGGAACTATTTGTGAGTTAATTCCTGGCTAATATTAACCCTTATAACCTTACCCTATATATAATTTATTATGTGAGACCTTTGGATATAAATTAGCTTGTTTCAAAATGAATTCAATTTAGATATGGAGTAATTTTAATTTAGATTGATTTTATTTGGATCATTATAGCTTAGAAATATTTAACTTCCATTGATAGTTTACCACAAGTATTAAGTATTGATTATGTTACTTATTAGTCACTGTTGAATTATATAAACCTTCACTTAGCACAAATTAGATTACCATCACTTCCGGGGCTTCAGTCTGGTCGGTCCGCACACCTCTGGCGAGTATCGTATCTAATTTCCTTAGTACTGTATTTTGTTCCTGGACAATCTATTAGTAGATAAAACTGATATATGTGAGTTCTTCTAACGGGGAGAAACTATGCAGTATATATATACCGGGTATATATATATATATATATATATATATATATATATATATATATATATATATATATATACTGTATATATAAATATTTTAATATATACATACAACGAGTTATACAATAGGTACAGCACAACAAGTGTTTTCCAAAACATCCATGAACGAAAAAACAAACAAACAAATTAGTGATCTTTCTGAAACGGAATACTATTTAGCCGTTTATCACATAACACTCAGTTGTATTAACATTCATTCAACATAGGGTTAGATAACTTAGGGAAGCACTTACGTGCGGTTCTAGTCTCTAGAATATGGGAGTTAATCTTCATTAGCTGTTGGGTAGGCTAACCAAAAACATAAACCAAACCTGTATTAATATGTGTATACAGTACAGTTGCCTACAGTCAAAGGAGATACAATTTTATTGGACAATTCTGATACGTTGATGTAATGATTATGATTAATAATGACAAACGAATGCTTGTCATTTAATTCTCCATCTATATCCTAGCAGTGCAAACACTTTAGATAGTATGTACTTTATTGTTAAATGCATCATGCATTCATTACAATAATAGTTATACTACAACAACATCTAGCCTACTAATAACTAAAAGATACGCTAACCGCACTACAATAATACCTTGCCCTTTGATTGGTAGTTACATCAATCAGAAACGTTCAACAAGACTACATCGGCCTTATTTACCATGTTTTTTGTTATTTTCTTCAAGGAATATAGTGTTTCATAGTTGTTTTTCATGGTTTGAGTGGAGGATTTGCATAAACTTACCCATTATCTATCAATCTGAAGATACAGCGTCAAATTGTGCCATTTATTGGGTAAATCGAGCTTTACAGTAGGTAAGGGAAATTGTGGGGTTAATTGGATACACGATGGGTTGAGGGGGGGGGGGGGGGTGTCGTTGCCCCCCCTCACTTCCCCTTGATTTATTGTCATCCTCATATATGTAGATATGTAAGGGGGCAAAAACAGGTTGCCGGTATTTCGTTTTTGCTCATGCCATTTATTGAGTGATTCGCACTCACCGCATCTTTCAAAACAAGAAGAAGAGGAGTTGAAGGATTCAATGGGCGCAATGATTTGTTTACGGTCGGGACATTATTGTTGTGTTATTTTTCGGTGTAATTGGGTTTTTTCAATTGTCGATAAAAAAATTCCTCCATGCGGACTATAATGAGAAAAATATGGCGAGTAAATTGGTCCCTATTTTCCCTAATACATTATTTCTAATAGGGCGGATGTAGTGTCCTAGAAGATTATCCATCAATCATTATCCCACACTTGAATATCAACTATAAAGCTAAACTAACTGCAAACTTACTCTTCCATATATTCCACTAATTGTCTGTCTTCCCTATTTCGTATTATCCAAGCTCGTATTACCCAGATATCCGCAACAATCTGTTCATCACTGTGATCGAAGTCCACCGTGTCAGGGCCACAGCCAAACTGAACAGTGAATACAAACAAGGGATGACCTTGAGATGGTACTACTATTTGTCCGAAAACAGCAACTTTCCTTGCAAGATTTTTCAATCTTCGTTTAATTTTAATAATTCTATATTAAATAATAATACCAGATATACAGTATATTGTTTGTAGTTTATCATGATACATATATATTATTTGCGGGAAAGTGTGATTATTAGGAAGATATATAATATACATGTAATTATTAACCTGCACTTGCTACGTTCGGACACTATATTGATACTGTACTCGTGCCAGGTTCGGACACAATGTTGATACGTACTTCTCACTCGTGCGTCAGTTACCTTTGCACTTTAAAAAAAACAAAGAAAGCAAACTAGTTAACCAATTGTTATTTCATTTAGTCTACTTTATTTATTTATCTACTTTATTTATTTATCCGAGCCTCGGTCGGAGGCTGTACCAGCCCCCTCAACCCGGTCACCGGGTTCCAACATATGCCAACAAAGAGTATATACTGAGGAGCTGGCGTCTGGCCAACGTCCGGCTTCTCAGCAATCTGGAACGCAGGGCTCAGAGATGTCCGCGTCCCAGTCTGATCAGGAGAGTGGTATTTATGTAGCAAGGGACCAGTTGCAAAAGCTGTTTGATTTTATGAGGCAGGTTAAGTGTGAGCGACAGGCTGTTATTCCAACACCAGTAGCCTCGGCGGTGCGACCTCTTGGGCAAGTGTTAGTGCAACCTCAAGTTACTATAACTTCACCTCCCCCTGCTGTCACTGACAATCCCGTGGTTCCTACTTCAGGTGCCACTGCTCTTCTGCCACCTAACTTGAAATTGTTTTCAGAGTTGTTACCCCCTCCACTTGACAAGTCTCTCCCCAGCAAAAAGGGCCCTATGCCATTTTTGTATGGACCGGATACTTCCTGGTCAGTAGTCAAGCCCTTACACCCTGAGGTCGCACAACCCACGGTTACAGGTGAGTTACCTGTTCCGAGTCATTGGGTTATAGAGGCAATTGAGGCGAAGAAGTTACGGGCCAAGAACCAGTCGGGTGAGGTACTTTATGTTATTATTAAGGCTATCCCAACATTTTTCAATCCTGAATTCTTTGTCTACTCGCAATCCCCCGCCTTGCCTCCTCTTCCGCCGGAAAACTATTTTCTGACTGGACTAAATCTGATGGAATGACTGATTTAAAAGTACTACAAGGGTTGACCCTAGAACTAATTTCCATTCCTTTCAGGGACTCTCATGGTGCATCCTTAGTTCATGTTAAGGGAGGGGAGTCTGGGTCGTGGGTTGCTTGGGGACATGAGGCCCAGCTGTTTGCCAGCACCATTACCAATAAAAGTAGTCACCAACTTCCGTCAGAAGACAATCATTGGTTTTCAATGCCAGTAGGCAAGGCGGACTGGATTTCCCAACATATGCTTGATTTCCTTGGGGCCCCGAAATTATCTTTGTGCCAGTGACCTGAACCATTTTGTCCTCCCACACAGGTCCAGATCGACAAATATTATAAAATGAGACAGACAGCCTGGAGACTGGCGTCTCAATACCTTCTCAGCCGCCAGCTTGGAGCCTCTTTGGCTCGGACGACTGAGTCGGTTAGGGACGCCGGAACCCAGATTGCTCTTTCTCTGACCAGACACCTCCTCCTCCAGAACTCGATTCAGTCTCTCGGTGATGTTCGGACAGCTCTCTTTGAGGCTGTACGGGTATAACAAGGCCTGAGAGTGTACTTGGTGAAGAAGCTTCCGGCGGATATTGGTAGAAGGTTAATATTATCTTATGTTTTTACATCCACCTTAGTCTCTAACGAAGCTTGGCGCTGCATTAATTTTCTCCTAGACTCACAGCCTGCCACCACTGCTAAGTCCAAGGGTGAACAGTCAGCTATACCAAATTTCAAAGCTAAGAGTTCCTTTCGTGGCCAGTCACAGTTCAATCAGTCAGCCAAGACTTCTTCAACCCCTGCTCATACCGGGACACCTAGAGGGCGTGGTCAGCCCAGGGGTAAAGGGAGGTGGTTTTAGGGTCAATCTAGGAGAAAACCCAGTAGAGATGGTAGCAAGGTCTCTCATCCCCCCATTCCAAAGTCAGAGTCACAGCCCTCCTCTTCAAAAAACTGAGACACCACAAGGCTCTCTCACTCCAAGTGCCAAGGCAAGGCGAGACGGATCCGAGAGTAGTACTGCCGGACAAGCCCAGCCATGTGACTGGCATCTTCGGAGATTATTTCCGGGCATGGCACCGGCGAACATGGGCAAGGAAAGTGGTCCGCAAAGGTCTCTCATGGCGGTGGTCCCGGCGACCCCATTTACGTATCCCCACATAATTCAATCGTGTTTCATTGGAGGTGGGATCCATTGTCAAAGAGATGGCCCAAAAGCAGATCATAATCCCCAGTCCTATGTCAATGCCAGTGTTCATATCCCGGTTGTTTTTGGTGCCAAAGAGGGACAGTGTTCAGATGAGGCCGGTGATCGACCTCTCATATCTCAACACCCACATTCACAATCAGTCATTCAGGATGCTGACGGTGAATCAGATCAGATTGTCACTCCCGCCGCAAGGCTGGAAGTGTTCCATAAATCTGACAGATGCTTACTGGCATGTCCCAATCAACAAACGTTTTCAAAAGTTTCTAGCTTTACGCAACAGGGATCAAACGTTTGTCTTTCAAAGAATGCCCTTTGGATTAAATCTAGCACCCCAAGTTTTTACAAAGATAGTCTGACACGCTTTGCTACCATTGCTAGAACAGGGAATCATGGTGTTATAGTACCTAGACGATTGGCTAGTGGTACCACAATCCGAGATAATAGTCCTTCAACATGTTCAACAGGTGTTAGACCATGTAGCTGCCTTAGGGTTCAGGGTAAACTTAGGGAAGTCTTCTCTAATTCCCACCAGGAAAATTCAGTGGGTGGGCCTTATCTGGGATACCGAGTTACTCACTCTGAGTTAGAGTGTGGACAACCGTCAGAGATTTTGCAGGAAACTCTTTCGGTTTCTCCATTCTCAGACGACAGCGAGGAGGATCTGGGAATCTCTGGTAGGCTCACTCAATTGGATACAGCTAATGGTACCGTTAGGTCATCTGAAGGTCAAAAGAATAATCTTGGAAGGAAACAGGTGCTTTCCGCTTTTACCGGCGGAAACACTGAGGACAATTTCAAAATTAATCCACAACCTTCTGGTGGCTTGGGCGAAGCCAGAAGTAATTCACTCCTCCTTGACTTGGACAGCTCCGCCTCCGACGGTTTGGGTAGATACAGATGCGTCAGGAACCCTGGGATGGGGTTACCAATCAAATTTAGGCCATCAGGGTCAGGGTCTATGGTCAATATAAAATAATCTCCATATCAATGCCAAGGAGTTGCTAGTCCCACTATTCTTTTTACAGGAGCACGGCACGAGCCAGGCGGGAAACTCCCTAGCCTTCAGAATGACAAATTTGACTGCAGTGACATGCATTCAAAAGCAAGGGTCAGCGAGATCTCGAGTGTTACAAGGGTTGTCGGAAGAGATATTTCAACTAGCCGTGAGGCTCGGGATATATCTCCACACAACGTATTTGCCCGGCGTGGCGAATGTATGGGCGGATGCTCTGTCCCGGAGACAGAGCACTGAAGTAGAATGGGCTCTCAGACAAAACATCTTTCAAGAGATGTTTGCCGAACCCTACCATCCACAAGTGGACTTGTTCGCATCAGAGGCAAACCACAGGCTGCCTCAATACCTCACACGCCGAAATCAGACTCCGGCGGGGGGTCCAGACGCATTTCTGGTCGAGTGGAACAAATGGAGCTCCATTTATCTGTTTTCACCTCCAGATGCATCCTTAATGTGCAAAGTAGTTCACAAACTCCGGGATTATCGGGGCATGGTCTCGATGATCGCTCCCTTGTGGCCGGCTCAAGTTTGGTACAACCAGTTGAAGACGTGGTGCGAGAACCCGGTGTCGCTCCCGATCTCGTACTTCCACTTAGAGACAATTGGAAACCTCAAGACCTCGCTGACTTTTGCCTTGTGGATATTCAGAAGGCCAAGTGGCTAGGCCAGTTTGGGGTAACCGTGACTCAAAAGTTGATTAATCAGTATGCTAAATCAACCCAAAGACAGTAGCCCACCAATCGCACTGGAAGTCATTTACTACCTGGATCGTAGAAACTGATCAACAGCAGTCCTCAGTGGTTCTGGTGTTTAACCCGTTGAGACCCAGCGTCGCACGTGTTGCGTCGGCAGTCTTTGATCACCAACTTCCAGCGACGCATCACGTGCGTCCGACATATAAAAAACACTTACGTGGCTCGTAAGGTAGGAAATGGCGGGAGAATAGGAGGGGGCGGTACCGTAGTGTGTGGGGGAGCCGGGCCAGTAGGTGTGAGCGGGCCGAGACAGCCGCGCGGCTGGTGGTGGTGGGCTTAGTGGGGATAGTTTACACCCCTAGTTTACCGCCACTTTGAACCTTCATTACTCCGGTCGTATGGGAGCTAGAGGCTTGAGATTTATGTGAGATACTCCTTAGGATGTATGCCGTACAATGCCATACTCAGTTTTTACCCTAGTGCTCCCGGGCGGGTGGTCATGCGGGGGAGACGAACTATTGAAACCCCCCCCCCCCCCCCGCCCCCCAAATGACCGAAATGAGTTTTTTTTTATTTGTGTGTTCATTTCTCACCATTCTCTTCCATTTTGGCTCAACAAATTTTTTTGAAGCTCCCCCCCCCCAACCCACCACCGCCCCCCCCCCCCAAAAAAAAATGTCAGAGGTGATTTTTTTTTGTTTTTTTTTCATTTCTCATCCTTGTCTTCCATTTTAGCAAACAAAAAAAATAAGTGAAAATGGCTTGGGACTTGGGTGAACAAAATATTATAACTAGCCGGGGCTCAACGGGTTAATTATTTAAATTACCTATCTGATATTCAAAAGTTGTCAGTTGTCATATTAAGGAATCACATCACTGCAATTAGGACACCGTTTTTTTTTAATTAACTGGTCTGTCTGTGCCGGAGGCGGAGGAAAAGGGTTTCATGAGGTCTTGCTTCAGGCTTCGCCCTCCTCCTCATCAACTCACACCCACCTGGTTTCGTGATCTGGCCCTTGAGATGCTTCAGTCCCGTCAATATTGTAAAGACACTCCCTTTGAATTCAAACTTAAAAAGGCCATTTTTCTAATGGCACTGGTTACGGGTGACAGGGTGTCTGAGTTGGCGGCGATGAGTTTGAGTTCGGAGCCAACCTGTTTAAGATTTTCAAGGCGTAACATGAGTGTCCATATTGCTCCTGCTCCTAACTTCATCGCTAAAAACGAGTATAGTAATCACGTTTTCACAGAGTTCGAAGTTCCGGCTCTGAAACAGGGTGATAGGCATCATTTACTTTGCTCAGTGCATTTATGTTATGCACTTATGTTATTTATACAGGCTGCCCGACCCTCACAGGCAGGAGCCCTCTGGGTTTCACGGACAGGTAATCGTCTCCAAAAACGCCGGCTAGCTGCGTTATTAGTGGAAGTCATTCGTGAGAGTAATCCCGGCGTGTTGGCTCGGTCACACGATATCCGTAAATGGGCGGCGTCACTTCGATTCCTCCATAATTACTCGCTAGATGATATTCAACAGACCCAATTGTGGTCATCAAATCATACATTCCTCACACGTTACATGTCCGTGAATCTCATGAAACATTCTCGTACATGTATAGCATTAAGGCAGCAAGTCTAATTTTAAGCTATTTTGTAAAGAAAAGGGGGGGGGGGGGGGCAGTATCCTAGCTAGTGACTCTACATGCCTCTATGTGATACAAAGGTGCAACGAGTATTAAGGTCATAATTATGATAACCCCTTCCTTAGACGAAGTAAGTCTAGTCAGGAAATGTATTTTTATGTTAACTTTATGGATGCAATAGAGTTTCCAACATAGTCAATAATCTTAAGGATTAGGATTAGAGTGAGAGTACAAATATTTTGGTAATAATGTGCCTTGGGCCATAAATATATAGGCCTATATATATTATTATCTGTATTTTGTTAAGAATGAGATTCTCATTTATTTATGTATTTATAAGCTAAATTAATCGTTTATTTATGTGTTGCATCAACTGTTTTGTCAAACGTAACGGTGCTAACACCACAGTTCTCCTTTAAGAGACGCCGCCTGTAACCCCTTTTATATTTTTTGTAATAAGAACATAAGAACATAAGAAAATGGGAGTCTGCAGAAAGCCGATTGGCCTAAGCAAGGCAGATCCCTGTCCCACACAACCCCAATTCATTACAAAGCCCAATTATAGGCTTCACACTCTAATACCCTGAGGATCATCTTACCACAACGGTTAGAGATTAACGCAGGATTATGGAGGTCTGCAGAGCGCTGATTGGCCCAACCCGGCTGATCCCCCTTCACACCCAACCCTTCTCGTCCATATGCTTATCAAATTTTATCTTAAAGCTCCCTACCGTTTTAGATCCCACTATAGCACTTGGTAGTCCATTAATTAAGTCCATTAATTAAACTGATCTTATTAGTACGTGTTTGTTTGGACCTTATCTATTGTATTAGTGGTTTTGATGATCATGATGAATGTCCCCCTCCTGTCTTGAGATATCAGGCATGTCAATGATGAAGGGGCCACTAATAAATTATAGGTTTGAGTCCCGAAGGGAAGAAGGAAAACCTAATATTTAGTAGCGGCCCCGGAATCATTGACGATTTTGGCCCTCCCTTCCATCCCCTTCCCATTCATCTGCTATATTTTGAGAGTCTTGATATGTCAGATCAAGAATGAACAGCCGCTATGAGGAGGGTGGCGTGCGTACCCAAAACAGCAGACGCAAGGGAAGCGCAATGCTAGATCAAGTTTAATTTTTTATTTTGTATTTTACTTATTTTTTACTAGTTTTTTCTAGTAGTGCTCCCTACCTCATAAAGGACGAGTCCGTGAGGTTTTTTTTAAGAGCGTTTCGCTCACGATGTGTGGCAATCGTATTTAATCTCTCCCCGGGCGGGAAGGTTTAAACAGCAAGCTAGAGTTCAAGATTGGCCATTACCTACGTTAAGGCGCATCATCAATGAGTCCGGGGCCACTACTAAATATTAGGTTTTCCTTCTTCCCTTCGGGACTCAAACCTATAATCCTGTTTCAAGTGTAAACATTATAATATGATGCAACACAAACAGTATACATGTTTAACAAATTAATTTAGTGGTGGGCAAGTTAGCACATCCTTCCGCGCACGGGAGTGTGTAGGGAGTCAATGGAAGAGCAGGGAGGGAGGGATGGAAGGGTAAAGGAAGGGATAGAAGGGTTGAGGTGGAATTTTATTATGCTAAATCGTTATTCCCACTTAGTGATTTTGATCAGTTTTGTTGTCTGTATATTGCGTCGTACCTGTTTTGGTTTGCTTATTTTGTAAGTTTTACATTATAGTTGAGATTACCGATTACCATTTCCAATGTAGTCCAGTTAACCTTACCATCAGATGATACTTAACCTCCTGCCACAGATGTATGTAATCCAACTTTGTTGTATCATATTTCATTTTCTGAATTCCCCTTTCCATTTTAATATTTATATCTCATTTACGCAAGTCTTGATCCTAACAATGTTGTCATCTCTCATACACAGTCCTCATATTGAATTTTCTTTTCCAAAGCAATCTAAAGATCCCTTCTCAATATCTGTGTATCCATTCAATATATATCTTAACAGATGCTGACCGACAGTTTATCTTTTCTTCCCAAGCCTTTCCAAGAAATGAAAATATACATAGCAAAATAGTCGTTCTTATCATACTTCGCTAGATATAAAGATAGACAAGATGACACAACATTATATAGAAGATATGACGCTGTGATAATAATATCCCAATAATATCCACTAATGAATGGCTTCATGATACTGGAACGGTTAATTTACACTATTAATGTTATCAGTAAACAAAGGTTATAAATGAATAACTTTGGTTATGCAACACACCAGGTAGGAACGCATTAGGTGACGTCACTGATAGATAGCAGCTATCTAGTTAAATACTAATACTCAACGACTAATGATTGCTGACGACTACTTTACTTTGGCTACCTCTCTATTTATACAGTTATCTCTCTCTCTCTCTCTCTCTCTCTCTCTCGCATTATAACTCCCACTTAAACAAAAACAAACCAACATTGTCACCAGGGCCACGCATTCAAATCAAATTTAATTATGTGTTTCAGCCACCCACGCAGTAATAACCACCAATTAGCAAACCCTTTAACAGCAGATAGTGTAGAGTTTACAGAGACCTACTCCCATATATCAATTATTAAACACAATCACAATCACACGCACACACACATCCTTTGGTCAATTATACTGTCGGCTACTTTCCTCTCAGTATTTGAATCAAACATAACATGGCATTACACTACCATTGACCCCCCCATTGGGATGTAAAGGCATTGGGTTATTGATAGGTTTGTGATCAGTTATATATCTCCCAGCAGTACACCTTTTTTCAGTGGGAAACAACGTTTTCTCGACCCTAAATGACGTATTTCATATCAATTATATATTTTACCTAAGATTTCGTCATTGTTCGAGGTGAATCGACAATGTCAAACAAAATTGAACAAACGATCATTCGGAAATGGAGAATAAACACTTGGAACGATATTTATCACCTGAACTCGTCCATTTTCCACATGAATTGGCATTGTTTGCACAGTGTTCGACATATTGCAGTTGATTTCGACAAATTTCATTTGAAATCTCATGGAGAAAATGAAGTATTTACGCCAATTATTTAGTGTCGGACAATGAAACAAGTTACTTTATTGCTTTGCAGAGTCAGTTTTTGTGATTGGGTATCGTACTTCACACTTTGTTGTAGTTGGTTAATACGATTGAATCGAGGTGATGTTAGGGTCAGTTATAGTCGAGTTTAGTCACTTGGCCTCAACATGCCCTATAAACGTGTTTTGGAATAGGATAAGCGGCGCTTGGTGGACTGTGACACGGGAGGAGATGACTACGTGGCTTTAACTACACAGCAGTGAATCAAGAGCACTGTAACCTGGGGTGTAATTAAGAAATATATTGCAGCTGGTTAAGTCGTAACACCTAGAAGAGGGATGACCCGCCCGAGAAAGGCACTTTGCTTTATGTATCCCCACCATAAGTTTTTGTCTTTATCTAATGTTCATTATTGTTGTATACTTGTGTGTAGCTGTAACCCAAGCTAGCATTGCATTTGATGTGTAGCCTATATTGTCTGATCTTTATATATATATATATATATTATGACATTCCTGCGTAGTTGCCTTGCATAAGAAGACATTCTTAATTGGACCAGTAAAAGTATCCGAATATAGTGGCGATTTTGCTTTGTGTGACGTTTCACATAAACCAAAGTGGTGATGATTGACATTATTTACTGGTGGTGATTGATTATGGTGCTTTGACACAGTATGGGTATGTATATACTCTGCTAAGAAATACGATTATGATGCCTGACATTATATGCATAGTGAACCTTAAGCTCAATGTATAAACATGTTAAGGCATAATTTAAGGTTAAAATTGTTAATGAAAGGCAAATGCAATATTTAATTTGTTACTTTGTGCAAAATTTATACATCTTAACACCTTACGAGCGGCCTATGCGGTTTATTTATGTGTACCGCCCAGCGGGGTGTTTTTAGCCAAAATAGGGCTGTTTACGTGATCATTTTCATGCCTAAATAAGACCCAGAACGTAAAACAAGTATCTATCCCTGAAAGGGCATAAACAGAGCTTTCGAATGACACCATAACGATCCTTGTATGATGGATAGTTTTCTTGCAATAACCGTGCAACGCGAGTGCAAAAAGCAGGTAATTCGGTACTTTCGGTACATAATTGAGTATGTAGCGAGTGAGAGAGGGAGGAGGGAGCTGAGATTTGTGTCAGTAGGTTCGCCGCGGTGGTCTGGAGCAGTCGTACGCTCGCTAGTCTCCTGCCACCACTTGTCTCTCTCTCTCAGCCACATTACGTGCTGAAATTGCCACTCGACCTATGTCGAGCGCCGCCACATAGTCCAGCTTTATTTAACTCGACTTAAGTGGTGAGCCGCTTTTTAAGGGTTAAGCATAGAAATTAAAACGGAAATGTCGTTTAAGGTGGAGAAATATGCAATTCGATTGACGAATGTCTGTTCACGTATACAGGTGTCATAATCAATGCTGAAAGTCATTTACAATTGCCAATTGACGATCTTGATGCTCAATGTCGAATAGTTGTGAAAAGTACATAATGTAATTATTTAATGTTGGTTCAGGTGAACACTTTTCAATTTGCGTGAAAACGGTCGAAATATAATGCAAATTTTCTATTCGACCATAGATTTGCCAATATTACTTGAGTAAACGTCGCTTCCCACTGAAAAAAGGTGTAGTATACTGTATAAAACCCTGGAGGATACCATAATGATCAAATTCGAGTGTATAATATACAATGGATGTGTCTACCATTAACAATCAAAGGGATCAGAGTAAGGTTTATCACACGTTAAGTAGTAAAATTATGACGCAATAATCCATAAACGGTTAATGTATCTTATTCAGTTTCATTCCCGCGATATTGAATATTATTATTGTTAAATACATACTTAAGAAATATACTTTATTGACCTATGGCTTTCAATATATGGCAACGTAAACACAAAAATAAAATGCAAAATGAACAATATCAATCAAGCAGTCAAATAAATGAAAGGACTATTAAAGGAAACAACATAAACTTCATATATTATTATCACTAATCATTAAAACATGGCAAATCTGTCTGTATTCCCCCACATACGCCAGAATACTGTCTGCTAGATAACAGAGAGAGAGAAAGAGAGAGAGATCATCAATAATATGAAATTGAATGAAATTGAATGAAAGATAGCTGCAGAGGATTAAGTTGCACTAGACATATCGAAGGCCGTTGATAGAGTCTGGCACAAATCTTTAATCCTGGATTCGAATCCACGGACTGCCACATGTGTTTGTAAAATTTCATTAATCGATTTTAGGAGTATAGTTGGTTGTTGGAAGGAACATAATAATTTCTAAACTACACTCCTTCGGTTTCTATCCCTCCATATGTGCCTTTGTCTTTAATTTCCTTTACAGCCATTCCATAGCTGCGGTTGTGGACGGTCATCGCTCACTTCCTCATCCTATCAATTCCGGTGTTCCTCAGGGCTCTGTCCTATCTCCCATTCTCTTACTAATTCTCATAAATTATCTTCTCAACTGTACCTCCCATCCCATCCATTCATACGCAGACAACTCTACCTTACACTACTCATTTAATTTCCCTGAACGCCCTAGCCAGCAATCCCTAAAAAAAAAACGCAATGAAGCCATGCAACACTTATATTCTGATCTAACTACTATATCCAATTGGGGCACAGAAAACCTTGTTACCTTTAATGCTTCCAAAACCCAATTTCTTCATTAATACTCGTTCAGAACTCCCAGAGGACTATCCCTTACAATTCAACAATACAAAAATCAAACCTTCATCTTCTCTCTTGGTGTCTCCTTTTCTTCTACTCTCACTTGGAAGGACCATATTACCAGTCTTGCTAAGGCAGCCTCCCAGTAGCTGGGTGTGCTCAACTGCCTCAAGGGGATCTTAGACAAAGTAGAAAGGAAAGCCTTTCGTATCATTAACCCAAGAACGGCGAGAACACTCTTAAGACGTTTTGGTGGGCAAGGGCAAGGACCCTCTTAAGAGGTAAGGCCTAAAAAAAAACTTTTAAAAGGCCACAGTAGCACTTAAATAAAGTGAAATGGTTAGTAAGTGAGATATTTCCCCTCCATACCTCCTATCACTACTCCACATGTCAAAATCCCCTCCATTGCCCCCTCCCCCCTTCAATTATCACCTATTTTCCCTGTTATTCCCTTATTCATTGGTATATTTTGTGTAAACATCTCCAAACCGATCCTAGGCTGTGGTCTTGTGTGTCTATGCATGGGAAAGAGAGAGAGAGAGAGAGAGACAGGCCTCAGTCACTCTCCAGGCTTCGAGAGAAGGATGTGGGCCTCCCCTGTCTCTCACCTCATGAATGAACGCTTGCTCGGCAATAATTCGCGATTTTCACCATCCAAACAATATTCCCACTTGATTTGTTGTTGTTACATGTTACTATCTTCATATTAAACGTAAAATAGGCACATATGAATAAGTAATAACAATATTTATCTTAAAATGACGATTATATGCGGGAATGGAGCTTAATATTGCCGCCCAGAAGTGTGGTGTTCACTACACCTTGCGCGCGCTCGCCGGGTTAATTCCCGCTCACTCACCAACTCTCTGCAATCTCTCTCTCTTCGCCGCAATGTTGCATCTCTCTCGCCATTCTATCGCTACTATAATAATCAATATTCCTCAGAGCTTTCCCAGTGTATACTACCTCCTCTACGTAGGGTACGTAGTACCAGTCTTACAATACAATCCCACCCCTACTCTGTGGAACTCTCCAACCCAAGAGTGAAACATTATTTTCAGTCGTTCTTCTATTCTACAGCTGAGCTCTGGAACTCTCTCCCAGAATCAGTTTTTCCCTCTTCCTATGACTTAAATTGCTTCAAACACCGTGTGTCCAGGTATTTAGGCACGAACGTCGCTTGATGTTGGCCCTGTCACTCTTTCAACTCTGGGGGAGTCACTCTGTCGGGAATAGGGTAATGATCCCGACAGGTTTTGGTCCAATAGGACATTTGAATTTGGCGGTATCGTATCGCTTGTACGATTTCGGCTGGTTCTTTGTGTATTGTAGTTTATTCTTAAGTTAGGTTAAATATTAACTGTAATGTATAAATATCTACATCAGCTCTAGATGTATTATGAAACCAAGTTATGGGTTATAATTATTATGAGCCGGCAGCCATATGAAATTTCGCGAAGCGAAGCGATCGGATGCCGGCCCTTTAGTCTCTCAATCAACACCATTTTTTTTTTTTTTTTTTTTCTATGTGATTGAGGGAGGCAAAAGGCATAACTGCCTATAGCGAGTGCCTCCCCCATAGTTGAAAGAGTGACAGGGCCAAAATCAAGGGACTTTCGAGCCAAAATGCCTGGACACACGGAGTTTGAAGCAATTTAAGTCATAGGAAGAGGGAAAGACTGATTCTGGGAGAGAGTTCCAGAGCTCAGATGTTGAGTAGAAGAAAGTTTGAGAGTAACGTTTCACTCTTGGGTTGGAGAGTTGCACAGAGTAGGGGTGGGATTGAGTTGCAAGACGGGTACCACGTGCCCTACGTAAAGGAGGTGGTATGCACTGGGATAGCTCTGAGGAACACTGATTATTATAGTAGCGATAGAATAGCGAGAGAAATGCAACATTGCGGCGGAGAGAGAGAGATTGCAGAGAGTTGGTGAGTGGACGGGAGTTAATGATACGAAAGGCCTTCCTTTCAACTTTGTCTAGGAGAGCGGTGTGAGAGGAACCTCCCCACACATGTGAACAATACTCAATACAAGGGCGCAATATGCCCCTGTACAGAGCAAGAAGCAGTGCAGGGGAAAAGAACCCCCTAAGGCGGTTGAGCACACCCAGTTTCTGGGAGGCTGCCTTAGCAAGACTGGTAATATGGTCCTTCCAAATGAGAGCAGAAGAAAAATAGACACCAAGAATATTGAGAGAAGATGAAGGGTTGATTTTTGTATTGTTGAAGAATAAGGGATAGTCCGCTGGGAGATCCTGACGGGTAGATAGATGGTGAAATTGGGTTTTGGAAGCATTAAAGTTAACAAGGTTTTCTCTGCCCCAATTGGAAATAGTATTTAGATCAGAATTTAAGAGTTCTATGGCTTCATTACGTTTGTCGTTGAGGGATTGCTGGCTGGGGCGTTCTGAAAAACTAATGGAGTAGTGTAAGGTTGAGTCGTCTGCGTATGAATGGATGGGAATTAAGGTACAGGTAAAGAGATCATTTATAAAAATTAGAAAGAGAATAGGAGATAGGACAGAGCCCTGAGGAACACCGGAGTTTATAGGGTGAGGAAGTGAACAATGGCCGTCCACAACCGCAGCTATGGAACGGCCGGAAAGGAAATTAGAGACAAAGGCACAGATGGATGGATAGAAACCGAAGGAGGGTAGTTTAAAAATTAAAGATTTATGCCAGACTCTATCGAAGGCTTTCGATATGTCTAGTGCAATAGAAAAAGTCTCACCAAAGTCCCGAAAGGAGGATGACCAAGAGTTAGTAAGATATGAAAGAAGATCACCAGTAGAGCGACCCTTAAGGAAGCCATACTGGCGATCTGAGAGCAGATTATGAGAAGAGAAATGCTTAAGAAATTTGGAAGCAAGAATAGTTTCAAAAACTTTAGAAAGACAAGAGATAAGAGCAATTGGACGATAGTTGGAAGGTTGAGAGCGGTCACCCTTCTTTGGGACAGGTTGAATGTGAGCAAACTTCCAGCATGAAGGGAAGACGTTAGAGGATAGACAGAGACGAAAGAGTTTGCCTAGGCAGGGAGTCAGCACGGAAGCACAGTTTTTGAGAACAACAGGAGGAACACCGTCCGGACCGTACGCCTTATTAGTGTTAAGCCCAGAGAGGGTAGAAAGTACATCTTTAAAAGAGATTAGGATATTAGGCATAAGTAAGAGAGAGGAGGGCGGAGAGGGAGGAATAGCACCGGAATCATCCAAGGTGGAGTTTCTAGCAAAAGTTTGAGCGAAGAGTTTAGCTTTGTCAGAGGAATAAGTTATGGTTGTGCCATCAGAGTGGGAAAGGGGAGGGAAAGACGAGGAAGAGAAATTGTTGGAGAGGTTTTTGGCTAGATGCCAGAAAGCTTGGGAAGAGCTAGAGTTGGATAGTTCAGTGCATTTATTATTGATGAAAGAGTGTTTGGCAAGTCGAAGAACAGATTTGGCTTGATTCCGGGCAGAAACATATGAAGAATGAGAGTCTTGAGTTTTAAGGCGTCGCTACCGTTTGAATGCTTCCTCCTTATTGCGGACAGCAGTAGAACAGGCGTGAGTAAACCAAGATTTTTTAGCATTAGTCTGAGAGAAAGAGACTCTGACTCAACCCACAGTTCACCATGTGCTACAATTATTAATCTATAACAACAGTCCTACATCACCAGTCCTCTAAGCTAAGTTCATTGCATCGATATTGTATTATGTGAAAATTCCTACATGTCATGCAATTGAATTAGCCGTGTGTGGGGGACTGGATTACACCCATCGACGACTACGTCGTTGGTAATTATATTATAACTATTTGTTGGGTTATTTCATGTACCAGTGATACGCAATTTAACCTCTCTATCTAAATTCCCGACACACTCAATACATGCAGTTCTGCCTTTTGTCTCCCTCACTCACATAGAAAAAGAAGCAAAAAAGTAACTAAACCGAAGGTTTCTAAGCTACAGCCTACTAATTCTCACTAAGGCATTTTAATTATCCCAGAAAGTGCGCAAATCGCATACTATGCACAAAAGGGTTAAGATAATATATATAAATGTTATGTTAAAACATATAATATTGAAACTCCAAGTACGGTCATTAGATTAGTTCTGGTAGTCTACAATCGAACAAACAAATGTATGAACCATGTGTATTTTTTCGAAATTATGACCAGATAGTTTGGTCTATGGTTTAACCCTTCGAGCCCGGGCAGCATTTTATAAGGACACCGCGGCAGCTGGGCAGGAACCCGGGGGAGCCCTTGAAATCCGTAAGCTTGAAAGCCTATTAAGCTTGTTTTGAAAGCTATGCGTCCAACGTATGTAAACACAGCTGGTTGGAGGCGACGCGCGCACATCCAAACACAAGAAGAAGATCAGAGTTTGTTGTTGTGTGGTTGCTAAGACAGTTTTAGTGTTGAAAATTGTGTCATATTGCTAACATCGCGGAAAAATGTGATCCACGGAAATCGTCATTACAACTGAACCAGTTGACTTAGAGAGCTCTACTTAACGCCAGTCTACAGATTAGAAACCGCACTACACTTAGAGATGCGTTGGAATTTTCTAGCAGTTAAAATAACAAAGATACGGTAGCCTAGGCGTCGACGTTTTTCGGCCATATCGCCCGGATCTCAACAATGTCCTTACGATAGCGCCCCCGGGGGGGAAGGGTTAAGATGCATATGCATTAAATATATTATTTGTAAAATGTTATACATTTATGAAATAACATTCTTCAGTATATACAGATGGTTACACATTCATAACATAATAAGTAATAGGCCAATGTACATTTGGCTGCATAAGTTTGAATCCAGGCCGTGATTGTATGTGTAAGGAAACAGTGCGGTTGACCTATAAGAACCGTTAATTGCTTACATTATTTAACTATTTAATAATAATCCCGAGGCTGGTGTCAGCAGCAGACAGACATCCCAGGCAGACTATTAAGGCAGTGCTCCTCCATGTTATCAATAACTAATCTTACTAATTCAAGCTGTTAATATTCACCAAGTTATACTAACTCAAGTTGTTAATATTCACCAAGTTATACAACGTCAAAGGATTAAAGCTTTTCGGTGCAGCATCGACACACTCTCGGAGTACAATTTGATGTGCCTTACATGTTCATTTGGTTTATCATAGGTATCAAGTAAATTATATTGTAAAACACGTTTGATGTCTTTAATCATACAACAAGGTATAGTATATACAGGGCGATGACAACTAAAGTAAATATAATTTGATTGAAATATTAACAGACAGAGATGAATGAACGAACACCCACATTTTAGACACACTCACGCACACACACAAACAGACAATGGGTGTATCATACACATAAACTCGCTATCTCTATCTATAACATAGTACACACACTCATATGTGCGCACGCTCGTCTCAGATATAAGACTAATACAAACGAAAGTGCTTTTACAGAACCTTTCTCTATCCTAAACTAGCCAAGAGTCTCACAAAACAACAACACACTTTTCAAGCTCCACCCCATCCAGCACCAACCAGCCAGCCAGACAGTTTTGACCAAACTTGCCCTACTTTCACAACTTGGGCCTTTTTAAAGTTTCCTTGGATATATTCACGAGGTCGAAGGGGTCGTGTGTGAGGACGATGACCTGGGCACAAAGTTTGAGCATGTGAAGAATGCTAAAGTAAAACATATTTGGTTCTCGCTCATCAGTTTTCCTATATTTTCTGCATTTAACCCAACTTTTTATCATTTTGCCTCTCTCTTTTCCTTTTTCTCTTATCTATTCTCCCAGTCCTTCAACCTCCTCTTTTCCCCCAGGGATCGGTACTAGAGCCAATTATCTTCCTAGTTTACATCAACAGCAAAGATTAGGGTCTCACCTGTACAATCTCGAAGTTTGCTGACGATACAAAAATTGTAAATAGTGTACTCTCAAAATAACACGTTGAAGATAATTATGCAACACAATCTAAAAAAGTTGTCATGTTGGGCTCAAATTTGGCAAATGAGTTATAAATGAGTTCCTCTTTGCTGGCGTAAGGCTATTATCACTCCTATTCCAAAGGGAAATACTGCCTCATCATCTCCTAATGACTATCGCCCTATCTCCATTACACCTATCCTATCCAAGCTCTATGAGAGGCTTTTGTCCAGACGCCTTTGCTCTTATTGTAATAGTCATAATTTGATACCAAACTCACAGTTTGGTTTTCGTAAGGGACTGGGTACATGTGATGTGCTTCGGACACTCACCCATGACTTGCAATCTTCATTGGACCAGGGACATGAGTCTCGTGTCGTGGCTATTGACTTTAGTTCTTCTTTTGATTTAGTCAACCATAATGCACTTCTGTATAAGTTACAGCTCATCGGTATTGGTGGCAATTCTTTAAGGATCTTTGAAGATTTTTTGACGAAAAGATCTCAGTCTGTGGTCATTGATGGGTGTCATTCCCCTTCTGTTACCGTTGTTTCTGGTGTTCCACAAGGCAGTGTCCTTGGGCCTTTGCTTTTTATTATTTTTACTGCTGACCTGTGTTCCGAGCTTGAAAATAAACTAATCTCCTATGCTGATGATACAACTTTATATGCGTCAATTCCATCACCAATAGATCGACACGTAATTGCTACTGCTCTGAAAAGGGATTTAGCCAAAATTACATCATGGTGTGAACTTTGGGGCATGACACTTAATGCTTGTAAAACACACTCCATTATCATCAGCAGATCTCGTACCTTGGATCCTCCCCATCCTTATCTACAAGTTTCTGGCGAGCAAATTGAGAATGTGATACTCTGCGTTTGTTAGGAGTAACTCTTGATCCCAAACTTACTTTTGAAAAGCATATTCGTTCTTTCTCCTCTTCCATTTCCCAAAAAATTGGTCTGCTTCGCAAGGTTTATAAAACATTTGCTTGTGACGCCACAGTTATCAAGTCTTTTTATGCTTTTATTTTGTTACATTTCGAGTACTGCTCAACTGTCTGGTTGTCAGCAGCTGACTGCCATTTCAAGTTGCTTGACAGGTCGCTAAATTCCATCAGTTTTATTCTACCTCATTTTTCTCTTGATCTGTGTCATCGACGTAAAGTTGGTGCCCTTAGTCTTTTATTTAAAGTTTTTAACAACCCTCAGCATCCCTTACATGGGGTTCTGCCTGGGCCCTATGTCCGGGCTCGTGCAACTAAATTCACAAGCAATCTTAATAATTTTGCCATGAGCCTGTTAATTTTTCTACTACACAGTTTTCACTGTGTTTTGTGCCGGCCATGGTTGACTTGTGGAATAAGTTGCCAAATGAGCTAGTCAATTCAGCTCATATCTCCATTTTTAAGTCTAGAATTAATGCTTTTTTGCAGCATTAATTCAAATTTTTAAACTTATTTTATTATATTTTATTGTATTATATTTATACTTGATATCCTCCACTGCATAATATGTTTTCTGTGTTTAATATATGTATATAATTATACAGTATACAGTATATGTTTTTATTTTTTCCTAAGTTGCTGTAGTCTCTCTCCAGTGCCTCCGGGTGTTTTGTGTGGATTCATCTTGATGGTGTTTCTGCACCCTGGTTGGAGACTTCGTCATCTCATATAATAATAATAATAATAATAATGCGGATAAATGTAAAGGCCTACATATCGGCAACCAAAGTGATGAAGCAAACTATTTAATGAATGGCACCCAGCTTAACTGATTTGGGAGTAACAATACCGAATAACCTAAAACCCAGTCGACAAATTACAGAAGTTGTTAAGAAGGCAAACACAATAATTGGCTTTGTAGGCAGGTCATTTGAGCATAAATCGAAAGATGTAATCCTAACTATTTACGATTCCTTAGTCCGCCCTCTTCTGGAATATTGCGTTAAATCCTGGTGCCCTTACTTCCAAAAAGATATAGACAAGCTAGAACGAGTTGAACGTAGAGTTACCAAAATGATACCTAGCCTAAAGAACCAACCATACGAGGACACGTAGTGAGACACTGCTAAGTCTTGAGGGCGATAGTCAGTCAGAGGGTATTCTGTAAACAGACAATTATTAAACATGTACACTTGTATAGTAGCTTTTGTAAAGTCATGTAAACTCAGCTCAGCTTATAGGTGTTCCTTGCCATACATAGTATCTGATGATTTACATGAATTGTTGTATACAAAACCTCATACCACTCACTTATCATTAATTTGTGTTTTTATTTATTTTTTATTTTTACAAATACATAACTGTGTGTGTGTGTGTGATAGTACACACTGTATATTACTGGCATTGTTTATGCAGTTTTCTTGATTTTAGTACTTACTTTTGTCAATATATCAACCAACCTACCTACTCACTTATTTTTCCAAACTATTACATATTTGTTTTTCTCATTCCCAAATAAACCCACTCGCAGTAATGTCCATGTTTAAAGACTGTAAATTATATAAGCATAAAGTAGGCCGGGGTCTACTATGCTCGCAGAGCCATCATGGAGGCATCATGTAGCTGGTGGGGAGGAGGGATGACAACATACAGGAAGGAATATCAGGGATGATAATTATAATGTAAGGGAGGTGGAGGGGTGTGACGAAATGGTGATGCTGAGTGTGGGAGAAGTGGTGGTGTTTTAGTGTGGGGTGAGGGATAGTGTGGAAAGGTGTAGTGTGGAAAGGTGTAGAGTGGGAGTGTTAGTGTTGTGTGAGGGATAGTGTGGAAAGGTGTAGAGTGGAAGAAGTGGTGGAGTGTTAGTGTGGGAGAAGAGGTGGAGTGTAAGTGTGGTGTGAGGGATAGAGTGGAATGGTTTAGTGTGGGAGAAGTGGTAGTGTGGGGTGAGGGATAGTGTGGAAAGGTGTAGTATTGGAGTGTTAGTGTGGGGTGAGGGATAGTGTGGAAAGGTGTAGTATTTGAGTGTTAGTGTGGGGTGAGGGATAGTGTGGAAAGGTATAGTGTGGGAGAAGTGGTGGTGTGTTAGTGTGGGGTGATGGATAGTGTGCACAGGTATAGTGTGGGAGAAGTGGTGGTGTGTTAGTGTGGGGTGATGGATAGTGTGGAAAGGTATAGTATTGGAGTGTTTGTGTGGGGTGAGGGATAGTGTGGAAAGGTGTAGTGTGGGAGAACAGGTGTTGGTAAGTGTAAAACTGTAGATATACCGGTAGTGGTTTGGTGTACGAAGTGTTAAAGTGGTGTGTGAGAGAGATGATGGAGGACTAAGGGGAAGGAAATGGGAAGGTGGGAGTAAGAGTGAAGTGAGTATGAGGGAGATAGTAGAGAGAGTATGAGTAAGAAAGTGGAGGGAGTGTGAGTAAGAGAGTGGAGGAAGTTTGAGTAAGAAAGTGGAGGGAGTGTGAGTAAGAGAGTGGAGGAAGTGTGAGTAAGAGTGGAGGGAGTGTGAGTAAGAGAGTGGAGGGAGTGTGAGTAAGAGAGTGGAGGGAGTGTGAGTAAGAGAGTGGAGGGAGTGTGAGTAAGAGAGTGGATGGAGTGTGAGTAAGAGAGAGGAGGGAGTGTGAGTAAGAGAGTGGAGGAAGTGTGAGTAAGAGAGTGGAGGGAGTGTAAGTAAGAGAGTGGAAGGAGTGAGAGTAAGAGAGTGGAGGAAGTGTAAGTAAGAGAGTGGAGGGAGTGTGAGTAAGAGAGTGGAGGAAGTGTAAGTAAGAGAGTGGAGGGAGTGTGAGTAAGAGAGTGGAGGAAGTGTGAGTAAGAGAGTGGAGGGAGTGTGAGTAAGAGAGTGGAGGGAGTGTAAGAGAGTGGAGGGAGTGTGAGTAAGAGAGTGGAGGGAGTGTGAGTAAGAGAGTGGGGGGAGTGTGAACAAGAGAGTGGAGGGAGTATGAGGGAGAGTGGAGGGAGTGTGAGTTAGAGAGTGGGGGGAGTGTGGACAAGAGAGTGGAGGGAGTATGAGGGAGAGAGTAGTGAAGTGTAAGGCAGAAGGTGGTGGAGTGAGATAAGGGGATATTGTGAAGGTTAGAGGTTGGGATATGTGATGAGTGTGGATAATGAAAGGTAATATACGAGAAAGTAAGAAGCATAAGGGAGATACCTCACACTGGTGTGAGGAAAGGTATGGTAATGAAGAAGAGTTAGTAAGATTTGCCATAGAGCAAGCCAACAAGTGTGTAACAGCTGGTGCCGGGAATGTGGAGGAACACTAGGACAACATTTAACTGATACATTGTGAACATGTACGCGTACTAGGTATGAGCAAAATGACATGGTATAATATTGTGCCCTATAGATAGATGATAACAGAGAGAGTTAATGTATGTAGAGAGATAATTATATCTATCTATCTATTGCCTGGCGCCGTGATCCCCTAAGGGGTGGCCACGAACGAAACAGCCCCATGCACCTCTGTCCCAAGTCATTCGACGCCCCTCCTCCCAACCAGCACCGCCTTCATCCATATACTTCCTCACTCGATCCTTCCACCTCTCTTTCAGTCTACCTCTCCCTCTCTGTCCCTCCACCTCGCTCTCGTACACCCTCTTAGTCATTCTCTAACTTCCAATACCTTCCATATGGTTGAACCATCTCAAGGTGTTCCTTTTCACGCTTTCCAGCATATCTACCTCCACACCACACCTCCTTCTTACTTCCTCATTCGTCTGTCTATCCCTCCATGTAACTCAACACGCACTTCTCAAGTAACTCATTTCCACCCCTCTCACTCTTGATCTGAGTTTCTCAACCAACGTCCATGCTTCGCTTCCATTAAGGCAATGTCGGGATTACCACACTGTCATGAAGAAAGTTATAATAAAGCACAACACAGGTAACACTACACATGCATGTATGAATAGATACATTCATATTTTGTGTCATGCCCCAGCCAGGGTTCGAACCCAGGGCAGTAGTGCAGCACTCCAGCACCTAAGCAACTAGACCATCGAGGAGCTTAAAAGTATTGGCTTCATTTGGAATTATATCCCATCCACCACCACCCGCTCCGACTCGTGATCACGTAGCTAGATACCATACACACAAACACTAGCAACTAAGTACTAGAGAAAGATACAAGTAATCTGGGGCACATTGTGCAGTGTAGTGTTACCTGTGTTGTGTCCAGCCTTCCTCCCTCTATCACAAAACTAAATCCCCGTCTTCACTTTTTAATCCCTCAATCTTCTCTCGTTTGATCACTCTCCACTCCACTCTCCCTGCCCCTACTTCTCTACTACACCTCCCCACCAATCCCTCCCCACTCTCTTCCCTTCCTCCTATAATCCATAACCCTCCTTTCCCTCTCCCCCCTGATCAACCATAACCGAGATATAAAGTTTGGTCTATTCACCAATATTCCTACACCACGACCCATTATGGTTCACATTGTTCGCTTAAAGTGGTTGTGTCTCACCACCATTAATCACTCCAGGACCACGGGATTACCTTCATCATGGGGACAGATCTGGTAGGTCATCATAATCTTACGTTTGGCTCTTGAAGGGAAATATATATATTTGTGGGTTCTTGGCTCAGGTGAGGGAAGAGCTGATGATGTTAATATTGATATGGTTATGATAAAGAATTAGTAATGGTGATGATTTTTGCAATTATGTTAATGACTTATGGCAATCTTTATGACTATTCTGCAACAGTTTCATAAAATGAAAATATATGCATTATGGACAGAACATGTATTTCCTTAGCATCAAATGTTCTCAGAATATATACTATAATGTTATTTATATTACATTCTAAGTTTGGCATCTTTAAAGGGTAAGATATGACTTTCTAAATAATTGCAATGCTTTCTCTTTCTACACCCTCGCGCACGTGTATCCTTCCAAGCAAACACAAGATTAGCATTATATTAAATTCCCACCTATTCACGAACACACACACACACACACACACACACACACACACACAGCCCGTAGCCTAGTAGGTAGCGCTCTCGTCTCACACACGAGGGGTCGGGGTTCAATCCCCCGGCCGGGCGGAGACAAATTGGGCTTGTCTCCTTTCATGTGTTAGCCTCAGTTCACCTAGCTGTAAATAGGTACCTGGAATAAGTGGACGACGTTGTGACGTCCCATCTGGGGTTGGCAAAATGGTACAAGGCGAGATGGGTATCATATGGTTCACCTAAGCTGATGGCTACCTAAGCCTTCGGGCGAGACGGTACCGTCTATAGTGAGAATGGTACCACACAGATCCACCCTAAGCCTTCGTTTCCGATGTCGCCAATTGGCTAAAAATACAGACTACACACACATCCACAGCCATTCCAACGATACATATAACACCTACACATATAGGAGGCGGGAAATAACGAGCATGCTCACTCCCGCAATACAACTAGAGTAAGTACACACACACACACACACCAGGACCACAATTTATTCAGGGAAGAGGAAGAAAGTGAAACATTAATTAAGTGGCTCAAACACAGACACAAACTGTGGATTTTCGTAGTTCGTTTGGATCTGACGAATCGGTCTCCCCTTAATACCATAAACTGGGTAGTAAAGAAGAAAGTGTGTTAGCCATGAACGACCTGAGGGGAAACTTGGACAGGGGGAGAGTTGGTTAACTATAATGTATGTGGGAGGTGGATTACCATGAGAGAGAGAACAAAACAAATATATATATACAGTATGTATTATATAATTATACAGTGTATATATATATATATATATATATATATATATATATATATATATATATATATACACATATGAGAGAGAGAGAGAGAGAGGAGAGAGAGAGAGAGAGAGAGAGAGAGAGAGAGAGAGAGAGAGAGAGAGAGAGAGAGAGAGAGAGAGAGAATGACTATACAGTACAACAACACAACGAATTAAAATAATTACCAAAACACAAACTCCAGACTTAACAAGTGAACACGCATATAATTAGGCAGGTGCAATGAAAAGGAAAATAAAGATAATCTGGGTGAAATATATAATATATGGATTTAAAGTTGATGAGGTGTCAGGTAGTGGGAGGGGATTAAAGGTGAGTGTGATGTATTAATGTTCAAGTAAGTGTGTTACATAATAATGATATACAGTATAAAGAAGCTGTTGATGTGTGGTAGATGGTAGGTGCTGAGACGATGGTTAAGTAGGTGTGATGGAATAAATATGTGTACAGTGTTTGTATTCCCATTAGCTCTCATTTACCCACACACGTCCAATCATTTCTCTATTAAGGATATCAACAGACCGGAAGCCATCCTCCTTCCACCTCTGGCAATTGTCTGGAAAAGATTTCACCGTGAAACCCTTCTGGTAAGCTTTGATCTTCGCCAGCTGTTTTATCCCGGGACTCTAACTGAATTGCCGGGATGCTGTTTACAAGTATGATGTGCTTTGTGGGTGGAGTGCATTATATAATTTATTGTTGTGTGAGACGAGGAACATTATATAAATTAACCACACTACAAAATTATCCAAACCCACTCAGGAACATGATATACCATGTTAATATGAAAGACTAAAAAGGAAACCTAAAACATATATATACTATCGCAATGAACATATACTGTATATACTATCGCAATGAACATATACTGTATATACTATCGCAATGAACATATACTGTATATACTATCGCAATGAACATATACTGTATATACTATCGCAATGAACATATACTGTATATACTATCGCAATGAACATATACTGTATATACTATCGCAATGAACATATACTGTATATACTATCGCAATGAACATATACTGTATATACTATCGCAATGAACATATACTGTATATACTATCGCAATGAACATATACTGTATATACTATCGCAATGAACATATACTGTATATACTATCGCAATGAACATATACTGTATATACTATCGCAATGAACATATACTGTATATACTATCGCAATGAACATATACTGTATATACTATCGCAATGAACATATACTGTATATACTATCGCAATGAACATTTTACAAAAAGGAGAAAACAAGGAACAACACTGAAATACTAACTCACACTGCAAGAAAGTTAGATGATAAACCTGTGCATAGGAACATGTATCAATGTAAAATTATAATACACACAGTAATCCTGAATAACAAACACCCTCATATTTCAGCACAGAGTAATGCCAAAAAAGCCGCTCTACAACACAATGGATATTGCAAATATGGAACCAGAGGTTCGTAACTTTAGTTATAATAAAAACAAAATGAGCTGCAGGAATAGAATTATGTGTTTGGTCGGCTGGCGTCTTTTTTAGTACAACACTTGTGACGGAGAACCATGGTGGTGTTGATAATGGAATGGGGACAATAAGGGAGATGGTGGGGGTGATGATGATAAAGGTGGGGGGGGGGGGTAGTGGTGGTGAGGGAGATGGTGGGGGTAATGATGATGAAGGTGGTGGGGGGTAGTGGTGGTGAGGGAGATAGATGGGTGATGATGATGAAGGTGGTTGGAGATGGTATTGGTGCTGATGGTAGAGGTGGTGAGGGAGACAGAGGGGGTGATGATGATGGCAGTGGTGGTGGTGGGGGGGGGGGGGTGCTGTTGGAGATGGTATTGGTGGTGAGGGAGATGGTGGGGATGATGATGATGAAGGTGGTGGGGTGATGATGGTGAAGGTGGTGGGGGTGATGGTGCTGGGAGTGGTGGTGATGGTAAAGGTGGTGATATGGGTGGGGTACTTATTGGTGATGGTTGTGGTATAACTGAAGCTCATGGTGACAGGGATGCATATTGGTATGGTAGCCAAGAGTGATAATAGTTATATTGGATAATAGTCATTTCACCACCTGTAATATATATTTACCCAACTATATTAATTTTAACTCAGGCAATTGAATGATCTTAAGGAAAGCAGCCCAGTTTACACCAGATCACGGCACATTGGTGGAAAACCATGAGAATATACTTGAAATTTGTGAAAGTCAGAACATCGTTTTTCTTTCTCAGTCTCCAACTTACCCAACTTCTGGTAATGTTCATATTCAAACTCAGAACATCCACACCATATTCACACCGGGCTATATTGTGTATACAGGAACTTTGGACACATCAAACAAGTAGTGGCGAGGAGGGTAGGGAAAATAAAATATAACATTGCCATAAGAGAAAAGACCACCCACAAAATTAAGAAAGTAGAGAGAGAACAACAGAAACATGGCGGGGGAACAAGATTTAGTTGCCACAGTAAAGTCGAGACACTGCCCCAACAAAATAGAACGAGAACACAACCAACACCAAAAGCAACACCACCACCAACAACAACGACAACAAAAACACCACCAACACCTCCACCAACAACAACACCACCAACTACAATAACACCACCACCACCAACAACACCACCACCACCACCACCAACAACAATAAAAACACCACCAACAACACCCCCACCTCCACCAACAACAATAACACCACCACCAACAACAACAACAACAACAACAACACCACCACCACCAACAACAACAAAAACACCACCAACACCTCCACCAACAACAACACCACCAACTACAATAACACCACCACCACCAACAACACCACCACCACCACCAACAACAACAATAAAAACACCACCAACAACACCCCCACCTCCACCAACAACAATAACACCACCACCACCAACAACAACAACAACAACAACACCACCACCACCAACAACAACAAAAACACCACCAACACCTCCACTACCAACAACAACAATACCACCAACAACAAGGCAACAGGGAAAGTTGGGTATGTTTATAGACAGTTGTAAAACCCCTTCACGACACCAGAACGCTTTTTCACTTTACTCAATACACTCCTCAGCTGAAGAAAATAATCTAATGATAGCCAGGATACAGTGAACAAAGAGATCCTCGAAGATTGAAAGGGTTAATCAGTTAGTTGTAGGTGACAGGCGTGATGACTCAATACACGTTTTACATCTTTATGTATTATTCTAAATTAAAATATATAAACAAATACCAAACTTCCTCTACTTGACATATTAATCATCCCTGCCTGCAACACACTTAACATACTGTATATATTGTGTAAACACCTAACTCAACCCCTCTCTCTCCAGTACCAACAAAATGCCAGTATATAATCACTTTCCATTGTTCGTGCTTATAAATAATACAGTTCAGCCCCGCTGGTTGGAGTTTTGGGTTCAATGATTGGGTAGCTTTAACAGAATTTAGACTATAAACAGTATGGACCTGGTTATACGAACGTACATGTGTGTATGTATGTGGTAGATAAATAGATAGATACAGAGAGAGAGAGAGAGAGAGAGTGTTTGAGAGTGTTATATCCCCTGACATCGGTCGCTTCTATGGATCCAATTTCCATATCAAACACCAACACGAACAGACACATACAATCCGCCACATCAGCACATCTATAACACCAGATACAAAAATGTTTGACTGACTGGCTTTCTTTCTTCAGACATCCAAGAGTAATATTGTCTAGTTTTGCTTTGTCAGATACGCTTCTCTCTCACTCTCTCTCTCTCAGTAAAGCGTGAGTTATTCATGGGTATCACAATATAAGTCAAGTCTGCGGGAACTCTGGACTGTCCAAGATATAATATTTACCCTTGATAGTGGCCACCGTTGAGGCCTGGTAATGGGACCTTTGTGTTGGTCGGGTTTTGTCAATTTGTACCTCACGTTAAGCCTTTCTGTACCGATGACGGGTTTTTAATTATATTTTAGCTACATTTAGACGATTTTGTGAAGTTTAAGAAGGATCTGTGGTAGTGAAAAGGGTTAAGTGAGATAGTTCCAAGCCTGTTCATTGCTGGAGCCCTTTTTAAACTTAATAACATCGTCTAGCAGTAGACAGAATAAGATCCAATAGACTTCAGCGGTAGTGAATAGGTTACCACTGATAATATGGAGACAAGGGAGGCAGGAAACGTGCTGACGGGTTTGGGGAAATGTTTGACTGGAAATTATATTGTTCTGGGAAAGTTGAAAAAATATATATCTATACTGTATATCTAGTGCCTGACGTCGTGATCCCCGAAGGGGTTGCCACGAACGAAACGCCCCCATGCACCTCTGTCCCCAATCAGTTGATGCCCCTCCTCCCAACCAGAACCTTTTTCATCCATATACTTCTTCATTCCATCCTTCCACCTCTCTTTTGGTTTACCTCTCCCTCTCTGTCCTTCCACCTCGCTCTCGTATACCCTCTTAGTCATTCTCTCACTTCCCATACGTTCCATATGGCCGGCCCATCTCAAGGTGTTCCTTTTCACACTTTCCAGCACATCTACCTACACACCACACCTCCTTCTTACTTCCTCATATGTCTGTCTATCCCTCCATGTAACTCCGCACGCACTTCTCAAGTAACTCATTTCCACCCCTCTCACTCTGGGTCTGTTTCTCCACCAACGTCCATGCTTCGCTTCCATAAGTCAGTGTCGGGATTAACACACTGTCATGCAAGGATTTCTTCACTTCCATATTGACCACCCTATTTCATGTTTGTTTTCAGCGTTCCTACAACCCTCTTCCCCTGTTGCACTCTCTCCCGCACTTCTTCATCCATAGTCCCGTCTTTATTGAGCACACTGCACAGATACTTAAATGAGCTGACAATCTCCATAGCCTGACCGTTCAAGTTCACCTCACACTCTGTGGCGTCACCCATTTCTAAGACAATAAGCTTGCTCATCCCCGCATTTACCTTCAGATTCCATTTTTCGCACACTGTTCCAAACATATTTACCAGACTCTGCAACTCCCATTCATTATCGCTCATCAGATATGTATCATCAGCAAACAGTAGTACAGGTAGCTTCCACTCGTTTCCCTCCCTTATCAGCGATCACCAACCTCCACTGATCTTCTTTGTATTTCTTTCATGACTCCATCCATATGTACAGTAAACCACCACAGGGACATCACACACCACTGTTTCAACCCAACATTCAGATCAAAGAACTCGCTCTGCTCATTCTCCACATGTACTGCCGCCTTTGCACCCTCATACATGCTCTTCACTGCTTTCAGCAACTTGCCATCTACTCCGTATATTCAAAGTACTTTCCACATACCTTCTCTATCCACTCTGTCCTAGGCCTTAAGTTGGAGGATTAAAGACCATTGAAGATTTGCTTGGGGATTATCATGAGATTTGTCTATATTATTTTTTATGGGAAACTGGAATGGTTAGTTTGCCAATTGAAGTATATATATATATATATTTTTTCTATATTCCATCTAATCCCTCTCGGGCATAGGCTGATAGCCTTTACACTCTACCGCTGAACACTGTTAAGCCCGAAAGGTCTTGTTCCAGTCTAGGGAGTGAGACATGCGAAGCACATCGGCTCAAAGCAATCCCATCTCTGAAGCCTCCTCGCCTCTGCGCTTTACAGTCTCATCCCCCACACTTGGACCCTCACTCTCAGAACGACACTATTGCTCAATTAACTCACTAGGCATTGCACCCCTGTAGCACATTTTTGAATATGGGAATATTCATACAATGCTATTTTAATCAGGGAACAATGAGGGTATTTTTTTGGCATTTCGGTGTGCGCTGGTAATGCACTGATACTAGGTACAGCACAAATTCCATCCCAATAATATCTTCCCATTGACATATTGGGATTCGAACCCGGGTCCATTGGATTACAGACCCCCGTAATCCTGCGTTAATCTCTAACCGTTTTTGGTAAGATGATCCTCAGGGTATTAGAGTGTTGAGCCTATAATTGGGCTTTGTAATTGGGGTTGTGTGGGACAGGGATCTGCCTTGCTTAGGCCAATCGGCTTTCTGCAGACTCCCATTTTCTTATGTTCTTATGTTCTTATTACCAGTCCAGTGGCAAGACCACTCCGCTGACATTTCGGCTTGAGTCAGACAATTGGTAACAATGACTGCGAAGTGTTGGCACTGTGGGGTTGTGGGTTTTTTTCCTATGTGAATGAGGGAGACAAAAGGCAGAACTGCCTGTAGCGAGTGCCTCCCCCCGAGTTGAAAGAGTGACAGGGCCAACATTATAGGAACATTCGAGCCAAAAATGCCTGGACACACAGAGTTTGAAGCAATTTAAGTCAAAATAAGAGGGAAAGACTGATTCTGGGAGAGAGTTTCAGAGCTCAGCTGTTGAATCGAAGAAAGACTGAGAATAGCATTTCACTCTGGGGTTGGATTGTTGCAAAGAGTAGGGGTGGGATTATATGTTGCAAGACGGGTGCTAGTGCTCTACAAAAAGACGGTGGTATACACTGAGAGAGCTCTGAGGAACCTGATTATTGTATTAGTGAGAGATGCAACATTGCGGCAAATAGAGAGAGACTGCAGATAATTGGTGAGTGAACGTGAGTTAATGAGACGGAAGGCTTTATTTTCTACTTTGTCTAGAAGTGCTGTGTGAGAGGATCCTCCCCACACGTGTGTACAATACTCAATACATGGACGCACCGTGCCCCTGTACAGAGCAAGAAGCTACACAAGGGTAAAGAACCCCCGGAGGCAGTTGAGCACACCCATTGTTTTAGCAAGAATGGAAATATGATCTTTCCAAGAGAGATCAGCAGAAATGGTGACACCGAGAATATTAAGAGAAGATGAAGGGTTAATGTGTATGTTGTTGAAGAGGGCTATGAATAGACAAATGGAGAAATTGAGTGTTGGAAGCATTGAAAGTAACAAGGTTTTCTCTGCCCCAATTAGAGATAGTAGATATATCAGAAACTAGGTGCTTTATGCCTCCTTGTGGGAGTTGTGGAGTTCCTGCTGGGCTGGGGTTAAATCGGGACATTTGATGTGGATGGTTATAAGAGTAAAGTAGTTGGGGAATTATACTTGAAGAGATGGATATGCTGATCAAGGGAGTTTATCTTATACTGCTTGAATAAATTATACATGGGAAATAAGTTAGCCAGTGGGATTTGGGGTACAAGTAGCTTTAAAAAAATTATTTATTGTTATTATTATTATTTTGTATTTATATATTGTGTAATATGCATTTTTTTTTTTTAAGAAACAATGAACGGAGGAAGGAAAAAAACAGATAAAACGAAAAGGTCCATGTGCCTAAAGGCATCCTCCATTCATAAAATGTTTGTAACAACTGGATTTAAACATTTGTAGATTGTAAGTTTGTGGAAAGCAATTCGAGGGAAGTGAATTCCAAAGAGTAGTAGCTCTGGGGATAAATGAATTCTGATAAGCAGAAGTTCTGCATTGTGGAGGAGAAAGTGTAAATTCATGGGCGCTCTCAGCTGCCCTAGTTCTACGGGGAAAGATGTGGAGAGGCAGCACAATTGAAACAAGTTCCTCGGAACAATTGCTGTGAAAATATCTGTAGAATAATGCAAGGGATGCAACGTTTCTTCGTATGGATAATGTAGGAAGGTCCTGTGCGATTGCAGGGTTATTGATTAATCTAATAGCTTTATTTTGAATTTTGTCCAACTGCCTCAATGCAACCACTCCACTTCCACCCCACAGAGGTGAACAGTAATCTATATACCGTGTCAGGATTCAATAACATTTAATCATGTTTATTTGATATAATTTTACATTGTCGTTTTAGCTTAGGTATCAGTGCAGTGATGTTGGTAATCTCTGGTCTCTGGGTCTTCTCCTGGGTGACCAAAATGTGTGTGATTTTGTGTTTTTGTTTGTGCATAGTTTTGTTTTGTGTTTTGTGTTGTGTTGTCCTGATTTGGGATCTGTCTCGAGTCGGCCACCCCCAGTAACAAAAAAAAAAAAAAAAAAAATATATATATATATATATATATATATATATATATATAAAGGGGGAATGAACCTGACCAAATAGATAGAATAGATAGATAGATCAGTGCAGTTAAACATGTTATTATCTCGCGCATTATTATCTTGTTCACAGTTCGATTCTACTAATTTTCCTCATCCGTTTGTTTATATTAAATTGTGTGTTGTTACGATCGGGTCTCGTATAAATCAGTGGCTCTTATACATTGGACTAGACTGGCATAAATGCAACAACGGAAACGCTAGATCCAACCCCTGATATATAATCCCGTCGAACAAAGAACACATATACCCTCCAGAGTTATATCTGCGATAGCGGGGTATCTTAACTCTCAGTATCTATGTGCTTCTACTATAGGCTGATGTTCTCTGAAACAGCCTATTACCTATAACATATGGTTGCTTAGTTATGGTACACAAGGAAAAGATAGTTAACTTAATTAAATCACAAGAGTGATCTAATGCAAACAAGAAGGTTTACTTAACGTTACTTTAACCAATAATATCTGTCACTCCTTTATGAAAGAAAGTGTTGTAAAGTCCTCAAGCACCGAACAAGGAATCTTCTGAATAATGTCGGATGCTACTAAGAAGAACGTATCGGAAATGGAACCACAAAATAGCAGGAGGCAGGACAATGCACGTGTAGGCTAAATACACAAAAAGGCTGGACCTATAATGTTATTGGACACAAGAATATTATAAGCGGTGCAACAGTAATAATGCTTGCCACGAAAAAGTAGTACTCCTATTAACAAAACCGGTCTATGCTGGTTGTGTCTCTCTACAGCAACCTAGACCTCAAAATGCATGTGTAGAAATAATGGGTATGCATAAAAGAGTATATGATCTAATCCAGCTAATGTCTACCCGGGTTAATAAAGTCTAGCTGGGATGCGCAAAGGTACAGAATTCTGGTGGAGCAAGGCAGCTCCTAGCCTAGTGTGGACCTTGGGTCTGTGCGGCCTGATTACGTTAATATGAAGGGGTGCTCTCTTGAGGATTCTCGATCACAAGTATCGAGTATCCTCCTGGCGACCCTCAAAAGTAAAAGCAAATAGAGTTAGAATAGTGTTGGGTGGATTAGGCAAGCAGCCCTCACGCACTACACAGTCTAAACTCCAAGGTACACAGACAAAAGATCCACCCAGGTAACCCACAGAATCCGTAGTGTCGTGCAGCTCAAAAGTAGCCTACACACAGTGAAAACACCAACAGCAAGGTACCTGATCCCTAGTCTAGCATTATTTAACCCTGTAGAAACATTAGTGATTGATGGAAACAGTCCGAGCAATACAATCTCCCAAAAAGACAACGACTCTCTTCAACCTTAGCCTAGTACATAAGAAATGTGAGATCCAGCATATAATACAGTCTGGCCACCAATTCAAGGTGTGGATGCAGGGAACCAGAGGGGGATTGATATTAATAAAAGGTGAGGAAGTAGTGGAAATGATAGAGGCAGTAGAAAAGAAAGATTCTAAGACAAGAGTGTGGAACAGTTCAAGGGAGATGCTTAGAGTATGCTGTCTGGGACGGATCTGACCAGGATATTTCCAGGGACCGCATGGGTGGAGTCCCTGTTCGCAGGAATGGCACGAGGGCGCGCGACAGTCGCCCAGTAAGCAGCCGCCTAGTAGGCCCTGTTAGGCAGGAGGCAACGAATCCCGCGAGGCCTATGTAAGGGGGCCGGCCACGCGCCACACTCACCACCAAGTCACACCACCTGGTCTCTCTCTCTCTCTCTCTTCCACTCGCCTTCCCATCATTCAACTATTTAACACAATACTTTCAATTGACTAAATAAAATAGAAAGGATTGTGATAGACGAAAACAAAGAACAGTTCTGAACTGTCTGCAACACAAACTTTCTCGAGAAGGAAAGTACACAATGATAGGTAGACTGTAGCTACATTCTCTGCCCTGGCGAGTCCTAGCGAGTAAGCCATGCGGTTCTGGGGGAAGCGGTGAGCGTCACACCCCACCCAAGATTTTTAAGAGGCTCTAACTATGAGCTCTAAATCTGACACGCAGAACCCATACAAAATTCGCCACTCCTAGTCACCCAGCGACAATGAAATGTAAAGCACAGTTCTCTTCAAAATAACACATTATAAAAATGAACAACCCCTCCCAACACAATAGATTAAATTACATAGTTATGCTCATAAGAGCGAGCTTCACTAGCCCAGCCTTCTGAGAGGAGTACAACTCAGAATTTCTGCTATAACATACTTAAACAAAATTTAACTATCAAAGAAAGAGTTTTATAGGATTTTTATATTTTTAATATGTTTATGGCAGCTGCACTACAGGGGCAGCCTAGTTTTTTTCTTCTATACCAACACAGCAACTCCTACTTCACGACCCAATACGCTGGGCTACCCACGCGAGCCAACAAGCACCAGACGTAAACATACTAATCAAACCAAAGTAGGAGGCTACCCTTGTGATGATCTACCCCAGGTCTTCCACCCTCGATAAGCAATCTGCAATCACATTCTCAGAACCGGCAATATGGCGTATGTCTAGGTTGTATTCCTGCAACATTAATGACCACCTGGTCAGCCTCATATTCCGGTTATGGAATTGATTCAGGAACATGAGGGGGTGATGGTCGGTGTAGATCACCACAACTGGTCCATAGGCTGGAACATACACCTCAAAGTGCCTGAGCGCTAGCACAATCGCCAGCAGTTCCTTCTCAACTACTGAATAGTTCTTCTGCGCCGAGTTGAACTTTTTGAGAAGAAACTGGGTGCTCCAGCCCATCTTCGTCTGATTGCATCAGAACGGCACCAACCCCCACACCACTGGCATCAGTTACCAGCTGGAATGGTCGGCTAAAGTCCGGGGCCCTGAGGATTGAGTGAGTACACAACAGGTGTTTTACTAGCAAAAAAGCCCTCTCACACTCAGGCGCCCACTTAAACTTTCTATCTTTGTCCAATAGGTCCGTCAGAGGAGCCAGCACAGTAGAATAGCCCTTTATAAAGCGGCGGTAGTAACCAATCATGCCCAAAAACCTCATGCTTCTTGGTGGACGGCCTGGGGAAGTGGTTAATAGCCAATATCTTGTTCTGTGGGGGGCACACCTGGCCCAAACTCACCATGAACCCCAGATACTGCACGGTAGCCCGCACAAAATCACACTTTCCCAGGTTGACCACCAAGTTTGCCTCGCTTAATTTCTTAACACCTTACGAGCGGCCTATGCGGTTTATTTATATGTACCGCACAGCGGGGTGTTTTTAGCCAAAATAGGGCTGTTTACGTGATCATTTTCATGCCTAAATAAGACCCAGAACGTAAAACAAGTACCTATCCCTGAAAGGGCATAAACAGAGCTTTCGAATGACACCATAACGATCCTTGTATGATGGATAGTTTTCTTGCAATAACCGTGCAACGCGAGTGCAAAAAGCAGGTAATTCGGTACTTTCGGTACATAATTGAGTATGTAGCGAGTGAGAGAGGGAGGAGGGAGCTGAGATGTGTGTCAGTAGGTTCGCCGCGGTGGTCTGGAGCAGTCATACGCTCGCTAGTCTCCTGCCACCACTTGTCTCTCTCTCTCAGCCACATTACGTGCTGAAATTGCCACTCGACCTGTGTCGAGCGCCGCCACATAGTCCAGCTTTTTTTAACTCGACTTATGTTGCTCGCCGCTAATTAAGGGTTAAATAGGGATTCTACATGTTCACAGTGGCTCTTGAAATCATAGATAATGACGTCGTCCAGGTACACGGTACAGCTCGGAATGTCAGCCACTAACCCGTTCATCAAGCTTTGGAAGGTCGCTGATGCGTTCTTTAGACCGTACGGCATGACATTACAACGATATGTAGCACCATCCACCACAAAACCACACACCTCTTTCGCCCGTTCAGACAAAGGCACCTGCCAGTAACCCTTTACCAGGTCCACCTGGGTCAAGAACTTGGCCCTGCCAATCTTGTCTACACAGTCATCGACCCGGGGAAGAGGATATGGGTTGGTGGGAGTCAAGCCGTTTAGCCTGCGGTAATCAACACAGAAGCGCACCTTGCCATCCGGCTTAGGTTGCAGCGTTACTGAAGATGTCCACTTTACCGCCCAATTCTCGATCAGTCCCTGTTGCAACATATACTCCAACTCCGCCCGGAGGGACGGAAGTTTAACAGGGGGCACCCTATAGGGCACTGATTTGAAGGGTGGGTGGTCTCCGATGTCAACGTCGTGCACCTCATGAGTAGTCAGGCCTGGGTGTTCCGCAAATACAGTAGGGTATAAACAGAATAGGCGCTCAACAGCCACACGCTGTTGCTCAGGTAGGTGTTGCAAAGCCTGATGAGCCGCCTGTCTCGTGTTTCCCGCCCACTGATCTGCAGAAACATGATAATCCCAGTTGTCATCCACCTGCGCATGACTGTCCCATTCTCCTTCTCCACCTTGACTGCTGAAAGTCATCACGGGGACAGTGAGGGGCTCAGGTGGGTGCCTCACATACTCCTTCATCAGGTTGACATGACATAACTGATTCCTCTTACGCCTGTCTGGAGTGGCCACCAGGTAATCTAAGTCCGAGAGCTTCTCTGCTACCCTATAAGGACCAGCGTACTTTGCGGATAAGAGGTGACCTACAAGAGGGAGTAGTATCAACACCTTCACTTTAAAGTTTACTAGTAACGAACCAAATAGTAGCATCGAAAAAGTCCCTAATTTCAAGAAAGCAAACTTCCATAAACTTAGAGCTATGTTTAAAGAAACTGACTGGAGCTTTTTAATTAACAATAACGACATAAATACATCTTGGAAGTTATTCGAAACCACTTACATAAAAGCAGTGCAAGACTGCATACCATCGAAAATACGGCGTCCAGGCCATAATAATAAGCCCAAATGGTGGAATAAAGATATTTCAAACTGCCTGCTTGCTAAAAATTGCTAATGATAGATTAAAATCCTCACAAAATGACGAAGAACGGGTGAAATTTGTAGAGCTACGACGCAAAGCCAAAAAGTTAATTAAGCAAAGTAAAAAGACCTTAGAGTTACATATTGCGAATCAAAGTAAAACAAACCCGAAAGAATTCTATAGTTATATCAGAAGAAAAAAAGTAGTTACTTCAACTGTTGGACCGTTAGTCGATGAAAAAGGAGAATACACCAAAGACGAAGTACAAATGAGTAATGCCCTCAATACCTTCTTTGCATCAGTTTTTACAACAGAAGACCTCAGTGATATCCCTACACCATCGCCGATTCAGATTGATAATTCAGATGTTCTAAGCAATATCACCGTTACAGAGAGAGAAGTATTGAATTGTTTAGATAAACTCAAGGTAAATAAAACGCCAGGACCTGATAAAATCTCGCCTAGAGTTCTAAAGGAAGCTAAGAATGAGCTCTCCAAACCACTGACATTACTATTCAATAAATCCTTGCAGTCTGGAACTATGCCTGATCAGTGGAAGCTAGCCAACGTAACACCGATATTCAAAAAAGGCAGCAAATCCCTACCCAGTAACTATCGTCCAATTAGCTTAACCTCAGTTGTATGTAAAATGCTAGAAATGGTCATACGAGACAGACTCGTAAATCACTTAGAGGAAAATAACATACTTAACCCTTAATTAGCGGCGAGCAACAAAAGTCGAGTTAAATAAAGCTGGACTATGTGGCGGCGCTCGACATAGGTCGAGTGGCAATTTCAGCACGTAATGTGGCTGAGAGAGAGAGACAAGTGGTGGCAGGAGACTAGCGAGCGTATGACTGCTCCAGACCACCGCGGCGAACCTACTGACAAATCTCAGCTCCCTCCTCCCTCTCTCACTCGCTACATACTCAATTATGTACCGAAAGTACCGAATTACCTGCTTTTTGCACTCGCGTTGCACGGTTATTGCAAGAAAACTATCCATCATACAAGGATCGTTATGGTGTCATTCGAAAGCTCTGTTTATGCCCTTTCAGGGATAGGTACTTGTTTTACGTTCTGGGTCTTATTTAGGCATGAAAATGATCACGTAAACAGCCCTATTTTGGCTAAAAACACCCCGCTGTGCGGTACATATAAATAAACCGCATAGGCCGCTCGTAAGGTGTAAAGATACTCAACACGGCTTTCGTAAAAAACGTTCCTGTTTAACAAACCTCTTAGACTTCTTCCACGATATCCTCAACCTCTACGATGAGAGTAAAGCTGTAGATATTATATACCTTGATTTTCAAAAGGCCTTTGACAAAGTTCCCCACAAACGTTTACTGCTAAAACTAAAAGCGCATGGAATACAAGACGGTGTGTGAAATGGATAGAAAATTGGCTCAGCAACAGAAAGCAAAGGGTAGTCATAAACGGTAAGGCATCTAAATGGACCAATGTAAGTAGCGGGGTACCCCAGGGATCGGTACTAGGACCAATTCTCTTTCTAATTTACATCAACGACATAGATGAGGGTCTCACCTGCACAATCTCAAAATTTGCTGACGATACAAAAATTGCAAATAGCGTACTCTCAAAAGAACAAGTTGACGATATGCAACACAATCTAGATAAATTGTCATGTTGGGCCCAAATTTGGCAAATGAGTTTCAATGCGGATAAATGTAAAGTACTACATGTCGGATACCTAAATGAGAAAGCAAACTATTCGATGAATGGCACTCAGCTTAAGAATGTAAACAGAGAAACTGATCTGGGAGTAACAATATCGAGTAACCTAAAACCGAGTCAACAATGTTCAGAAGTTGTTAAGAAGGCAAACAAATTAATTGGCTTTATAGGCAGGTCATTTGAGCATAAATCCTAAGAAGTTATCCTAACCCTTTACAATTCCTTAGTCCGCCCTCTTCTGGAATACTGCGTTAAATCCTGGTGCCCTTATTACCAAAAAGATATAAACAAGCTAGAACGAGTTCAACGTAGAGTTACCAAAATGCTACCTAGCCTAAAGAACAAACCATACGAAGAGCGTCTTAGAGAATTAAATCTATTTCCTTTAACCCAGCGCAGATTAAGAGGCGACTTAATTCAAGTGTTCAAAATCATCAAAGGCATCGACAATATGAACTGTAGTAAGTACTTCACTATCGACCAATCTAATTACACGCGGGAAAACGGTAGCAAAATTATTGGTAAATCTTTTAACTCGCACGAATCTAAGAATTTCTTCTTCAATCGAGTTGTCAACTTGTGGAATGGGCTTCCCCGAGACGTTATAGACTGCAGCACCGTTGATTCATTTAAATTCCGGTTAGACAAATATCTCGCATCAAACCCGCGACTGACTGCGTTTGTAAATGAATAACTTTATCCTCCCCTAGTTACTAACCCATATGTCCCCTACTAACTTCCTAGTCCTGCCACGTTAGTGGCAGGGCAGTAGTTCCCTTTCCAATGTTACCTTACCCACTCTAAACCACTGTTTGGACACTTGATCCTCAGTGTTTTGGAGGACAAGCAACCTAGAAGGGTCACTAGATCTGTTGTTGCTTGATTTCCTTTGTACTCCTTTGTACTCCTTTGTACCTCCTGACCCACGTGAAACTCCCTGAGTTTCACCTTGTGGTCGTACCTGTCCTTCATGAGGGCCTGAGAGCCTACCAGATTGCGGCCAGCCAACTCCAGACTACGCAACATTCGTTCTCTACTCTCAAGTTCGACAGCACCGTCACTACACTTTAGAACCTCCAGGTCTTCTAGCTGCAATTTGAGAATATCTGAGGGAGCTAGCCTGTCTAAGTGTTTGCGAAACAACTCATGCCCTCCCCCATCATCGAACTTTGCATCCCGTTGCTCTCTCCGTGTATACCGTTGCTGCCTCTGAGTCTCTTTAAGCCCCGCCACTACACTCTCAGTGACAGGTGGTGGTGCTTCTCCAGACTCTAATAACGGTGCTAATACTGAGTCCCCGAGAAGCGCTGCTGGTACTAGACTCTCCACCGTATCAGCTTTCAGCACCTTCTCGTGACCGTTCCTCCGCTTATTTTAAGACTGTTGGTTATTGTGACTCCCTGGATGCGAGAGATCTGGTTACAACACACGCCGTTGGTTGCACCTGACACTTCTCAACCCACTCCTGTTCCTCCCTACTCACGTCGGCCGGCTCCTCGGCAACGACTAAGGGTGAAACCTTAGAAGCAGGCACCGTAAAGTCATTGCCGAGAAGGAGGTCGACGCCCCCAACAGGCAATTTCTCCTCGATTCCCACATCCAGTTCGCGAGTCACACCGTCAACTTCAAGCTCCATTCTAACAAGCGGGTATGACCTAATTGCATTAACTCCCTACACCACAACTACCCGCGCCGCGTTTATGGGTCTACCAGTGAAATTCTTCAAGAGTGTCTGAGAGGCACCAGTGTCACGCAAAAGCTGTACCCCGTGCTTCTTGCCCCCCCACTTCACGCAGCCATGCCCTCTATGGTCACAAAAGGCATCGCGGACAGGGTTCGACCCTTCCGGATCCTTCTTCAATGGCGGTGCTCCATCCTCTGATCTTATGCCTCCAGCAAACACAGAAGACTTCTGGAACACCCCAATGCTGCGAGCCAATGACACAGCCGCCGTGGGAGGTCTGCTCGGACAAGCTTTTGCCATGTGCCCCTCTTTGTGACAGTGATAACACTCAAATTTCCCCTTGGACTTATACTGAGGTGTAAAAGTCCCCTGACCCTTCTTAAACGGGGCGGTGCTAGGTTTGTGATCAGTCTTGGTGTCATTGCTTTTAAATTTATGTGTGTCCATATTCCGGGGAGGGGGAGGGTAACGCTCCTTAACGCCTACATCGTTTCTCTGTGCAGAGCCGCACCCCCGAATTAGTGACAACCGACGATCAGCCATCTCTGCTGCTTCTACGAGAGTTCTTGGGTTCTTCTCTTTAACCCTTAATTAGCGGCTCACCACATAAGTCGAGTTAAATAAAGCTGGACTATGTGGCGGCGCTCGACATAGGTCGAGTGGCAATTTCAGCACGTAATGTTGCTGAGAGAGAGAGACAAGTGGTGGCAGGAGACTAGCGAGCGTATGACTGCTCCAGACCACCGCGGCGAACCTACTGACATGAATCACAGCTCCCTCCTCCCTCTCTCACTCGCTACATACTGAATTATATGGGGAAAGTACCGAATTACATGCTTTTTGCACTCGCGTTGCACGGTTAATGCAAGAAAACTAGCCATCATAAAAGGATCGTTATGGTGTCATTCGAAATCTCTGTTTATGCCCTTTCAGGGATAGGTACTTGTTTTACGTTCTGGGTCTTATTTAGGCATGAAAATGATCACGTAAACAGCCCTATTTTGGCTAAAAACACCCCGCTGGGCGGTACATATAAATAAACCGCATAGGCCGCTCGTAATGTGTTAAGGTTTAAAGTCAAGTCGCCGCCCGTACACTTATAAAACTGCTCTAGAAGCATCAACTGTTTCATCTCATCAAACGTAGTTGTCTTCTCTGATCTGAGCCAGTTTCCCATAGCGTCGGACAGGTCCCGGGCGTGCTCCAAGAAGGTACTGTCTCGCCCCTTAGTCACACCCCTGAACTTTAACCTATATGTCTCGGGTTGTAGCTCATATGCCCGCAGGACAGCCTCCTTGAGCTCCTCATAAACAACGCAGGACTCCAAAGGCAGTGCATCGTAAGCCTTGAGCCCCTTACCTACGAGTCTAGAGGACACAAGGGCCGCTCACTTAACTTCAGGCCACTGATGCTCCCGGCACTTTTTCTCAAATCTATTGAAAAACTCTGTGACACCAGACTCGTCAAATACAGGGACCAGTTTGAGAAGGTGCGACAGAGACTGATCATGCGCACGGTTTCCAGTACCGAGTCGCTGTCCCGTCGTCTCAACACGAGACTTCTCTAAATCCATGTCGGCACAGTATCTTGTAGATTCTAGTTCAGTCCTAAGCTCAGCTTCCCTCGTCTGTTGCTGCATCCTAGCCAGCTCTTTTCTCTCTTCTATCTTAGCTAGCTCTATCTGCTGTTGACTCTGATGTTGCATCTTTGCCATCTCGAGCTGAAAGAGCATCTCCGGGGTCAAACCTTGAGGAGGAGGAGGAGATGCAATAATGTTAGAAATACCCGGTGATCCCCCCAGGGGCAAACCACCCTGCCAGTCACTACCCACCTGCGGAAGCGTGCTCAGGGTCGGTACTCCAATAGGAGGATTGGGAGTCGAGTGAAGGGGAGGCTCGGCCAAAGGGCTCTGAGCACTCACCCTACCTCGTACGCCAGTCACCCCACCCAGCACACACGTCATCAGGTCATCCTTGGTCATGCCACTAGTACATACATGACCGATAGCTGCGGCTAAGCACTGGAGACCGTACCGATTCACACCCACCAACCGGTCGGAAGTAACAGGCCATTGTAAAAAATTCCTTGCATCCTCCTCACTGTTCACCAAGTTAACAACCTGCCCATGCTGCTGCTCCTCAGATTCTACATCACGTACTGTGTCTTCATCCTGCACTGATCCGCTATAAGACATGATGCTCACTGAAGATTTTTCACTTTGATACACAAAAAAGAAGTACCCCAAGCTCTTATACCACAATATTTACAATAAAAAATTCTCGGAGACAGCTTAACCCGGGAACTGCAGGGAGACTCTTAAGAGTTCCCCCGGCGGACTGCGGGGAGACTCTTAAGAGTCAGAGAAAGAGAAAAATAAACTTTTGACATCGAAAAAAAAAAAAAAAATAATAATTTATTTTTTTATTTTTTTATTTTGTTTTGGACCCTGGGCCATGCACAATCTCAGTCCTCTATCTCCCCTCCTTCCCCACTTTCCTCCTCTCCTTCAGTTATCACCTATTTTCCCTGTTATTCCCTTATTCTGAGGTATATTTTCGTGCTAACATTAGAAATCCGGTTGCAGGGTGTGGTCATCACTGATAGCAAGCGAATGCAAGAGAGAGAGAGAGAGTATCGATCGACTGTGTCTCAGTGGCCTTGGGGGAAATTGGCGGGAAAGCAGCTTGCCTCACCCATACATTATACAACTCGTGGGCTATATCTCCGATTTTGACCATCCAAACGCTGTTTTCACTCGTTTTATTGTTGTTTCAGGTTAATACCTTTATAATCAACCCATAATAGGCACATATGGATAAGTATTAATGCTATTAATGGTACAATGAATATTTTAGTGACGGAAACACCTCAAATACATGCGCACAGGGAGAGGGTTAAGTGCTATATTACTTTGCTAAAAAAATAATTCTTGCATGTCCTCAAAAAATATTCCACAAAATCAACAAATGTTCACTGCCTAAACTGTGAGAAAAATCTGCACAATAACCTGCAATTATATGTCAGTTCACCAAATCCTGAGCTAGGTCGCCATTTGTTACGATCGAGTCTCGTATAAATCAGTGGCTCTTATACATTGGACTAGACTGGCATAAATGCAACAACGGAAACGCTAGATCCAACCCCTGATATATAATCCCGTCGAACAAAGAACACATATACCCTCCAGAGTTATATCTGCGATAGCGGGGTATCTTAACTCTCAGTATCTATGTGCTTCTACTATAGGCTGATGTTCTCTGAAACAGCCTATTACCTATAACATATGGTTGCTTAGTTATGGTACACAAGGAAAAGATAGTTAACTTAATTAAATCACAAGAGTGATCTAATGCAAACAAGAAGGTTTACTTAATGTTACTTTAACCAATAATATCTGTCACTCCTTTATGAAAGAAAGTGTTGTAAAGTCCTCAAGCACCGAACAAGGAATCTTCTGAATAATGTCGGATGCTACTAAGAAGAACGTATCGGAAATGGAACCACAAAATAGCAGGAGGCAGGACAATGCACGTGTAGGCTAAATACACAAAAAGGCTGGACCTATAATGTTATTGGACACAAGAATATTATAAGCGGTGCAACAGTAATAATGCTCGCCACGAAAAAGTAGTACTCCTATTAACAAAACCGGTCTATGCTGGTTGTGTCTCTCTACAGCAACCTAGACCTCAAAATGCTTTTGTAGAAATAATGGGTATGCATAAAAGAGTATATGATCTAATCCAGCTAATGTCTACCCGGGTTAATAAAGTCTAGCTGGGATGCGCAAAGGTACAGAATTCTGGTAGAGCAAGGCAGCTCCTAGCCTAGTGTGGACCTTGGGTCTGTGTGGCCTGATTACGTTAATATGAAGGGGTGCTCTCTTGTGGATTCTCGATCACAAGTATCGAGTATCCTGGCGACCCTCAAAAGTAAAAGCAAATAGAGTTAGAACAGTGTTGGGTGGATTAGGCAAGCAGCCTTCACGCACTACACAGTCTAAACTCCAAGGTACACAAACAAAAGATCCACCCAGGTAACTCACAGAATCCGTAGTGTCGTGCAGCTCAAAAGTAGCCTACACACAGTGAAAACACCAACAGCAAGGTACCTGATCCCTAGTCTAGCATTATTTAACACTGTAGAAACATTAGTGATTGATGGAGACAGTCCGAGCAATATAATCTCCCAAAAAGACAACAACTCTCTTCAACCTTAGCCTAGTACATAAGAAATGTGAGATCCAGCATATAATACAGTCTGGCCACCAATTCAAGGTGTGGATGCAGGGAACCAGAGGGGGATTGATATTAATAAAAGGTGAGGAAGTAGTGGAAATGATAGAGGCAGTAGAAGAGAAAGATTCTAAGACAAGAGTGTGGAACAGTTCAAGGGAGATGCTTAGAGTATGCTGTCTGGGACGGATCTGACCAGGATATTTCCAGGGACCGCATGGGTGGAGTCCCAGTTCGCAGGAATGGCACGAGGGCGCGCGACAGTCGCCCAGTAAGCAGCTGCCTAGTAGGCCGTGTTAGGCAGGAGGCAACGAATCCCGCGAGGCCTATGTAAGGGGGCCGGCCACGCGCCACACTCACCACCAAATCACACCACCTGGTCTCTCTCTCTCTCTCTCTCCCGCTCGCCTTCCCATCATTCAACTATTTAACACAATACTTTCAATTGACTAAATAAAATAGAAAGGATTGTGACGGACGAAAACAAAGAACAGTTCTGAACTGTCTGCAACACAAGCTTTCTCGAGAAGGAAAGTACACAATGATAGGTAGACTGTAGCTACATTCTCTGCCCTGGCGAGTCCTAGCGAGTAAGCCATGCGGTTCTGGGGGAAGCGGTGAGCGTCACAGTGTATTGCCTTTCTAAATTTACTCCTCCCACTATTCTTATACCCCATCGCTCTTCCAATTACCATTCTTCTTCAGACCTTCCCAAATCTTAGGTCTTATTATATTATTCCAACTCTTCCTGTTCTCCTCTACAACTTCCTCCTCCCTATTATGTATCCTTCCTATCCTCTCCTCTCTTATCTATTATCCTGTTCTCCTCTCTTTCTCAATCCATCTTTCTCTTCTCCACATCCTTCACTTTCCCTCATATCTTCCCTTTCCTCTTCCTTCCACTCCAACTCTCATCCCCTTCCACCTCTCTTCCTCCCCCGCCTCCCACTCCATCTCTCCTGCTCCGCTTCCCACTCCACCTCTCCTTTTCCTCCTCCTCTTCCGTCATCGAATCAACCTTTCCTCCTCCCCCTCTTCCTCCCTTCCTGTCCACCGTCTCCGTCGTCCCTTTATCTTTGCTGCTTATAAGGTCTTAATGTTCTTACGGCCATTATGTCATTATGTCCGCACTACTGTTTAGCCCTTGTTGTTGTTGTTGTTACTATGTTTATTCAAACTATAATGATGATGATGACACTACTGCTAAAGCTAATCACAACTCATTTACTTAATGGAACGGCTTGGCAGGTAAAGGTTCAGAATTTACTAATGAGAAATTAAATACTTCATAAAATGTATACATAAAATCTATACATACTGTATGTTCAAAAGTATATTTAGTACTTAACTTAAGTTTGTTAGTCACTTACCTATAAATGTGTGTGTGTGACAGAATATTCCGTGCTGCAAGTCTCTTCTCCTGTCACTCACTATTATAGATGTCAATTAAGGACAATTAACAGGGCCCGCCAATCCAATGTTGATGTGTGTTTTTTTTTTATAGTGGTTGAATTGTCGTGTATTTTATAAGTTTATAGTTCAAAACATTACAATGGTCCGAATCAGCCAATGCTATGGGCCGAATCAGCCAATGCTATGGTCCGAATCAGCCTCTGTATGGGCCGAATCAGCCATGGTCCGAATCAGCCATGGTCCGAATCAGCCGGCATTCCATTTTCTAACATACTGTTCTTCCTCAGGAAATTTATGAAGACACATGTTCCAGGTGTGTTAAAATACCCAAATACCACACAGCAGTTCGGCAAACATAACCGCTTCTGACGAGGGGTGAGGAGGCAGTGCCCGTGACTGACGTGAAATTAATTAATTCCCAAATATTTTCGCACTCTATTCCTGGTGTGATGTCACACATCGTTGCCAGTGGTGTTGTTAATAATGTTTTTTTTGGCCAATACGGAGTGATATTTTTAGTAAATTATATAGGTGTGGTGGAGTGGTCTTGCCACTGGCCTGGTAATCCAAAGGTCCCGGATTCAAATCCCGATGTATCAATGGGAAGATATGATTGGGATGGAATTTGTGCTGTACCTGGTATCAGTGCATTACCACAAGCCCACCGAAACGTCAATAAAATACCCTCATTGTTCCCTGATTAAATAGCACTGTATGCATATTCCCATATTCAAAATATGCTATAGGGGTGCAATGCCTGGTGAGTTATCTGCTCAACAGGTGGCATTGTGTGTGTGTAAGTGTGAGAGTCCGAGTGTAGGGGGTGAGACAGTGAAGCACGGGAACGAGGTGGCTTCAGAGATGGGGTCGTTTCGGGCCATGAGTGAGCACCGTGCCTCATGTGAAGGCACATGAGCAATAACCATGCTTGGAACTATCTCACATTGCCTTTTTGCCTTTTTACTACCACAGATCCTTTTTAAAATGCCAACAATCGTCTAAATATAGCTAGAACAAAAGAAAAGGACGTCGCCGGTACAGAAGGGGATACAGTGGGAATTGAGTGATGGTAGGAATATTTTATCAGTAGAGAAGGTCGGAATTAGCAGTAAAGTTGGGAAGAGGTCATAAATATTAACTTGAATGTTCTTTACCAAGGTAATAACACAAGTGGCCGTTACAGCTGTTGTCCCACGCTGGATACCTTTATATGGCGATATTCTGGTTATACCCAACACTGAGTAGCCTTCCAAACAGGAATTATATGGTGTATTGTGACATTACTATGTCTACCACACATTCAGGCATTGAATGCAGTTGCATACTATAAGTGTAAGTCATTGATAAACATAGCAAACGCAGATTAATCGTTTTAATATTCTCGTCGAGAGAGGAAGGTGGCTGTGATACGATACTTCAGACTTTTGAAAATTTGTAACCCTTTCTCTGCGGGCTTATTTGCGCTATTTAGGGCATATTCAGGCACTCCTAAATGATTAATCAAGTATCTGCATTAAATTAACTGTATTCAGGCACTCCTAAATGATTAATCAAGTATCTGCATTAAATTAACTGTATTCTGCCGAAAACTAGGCGAAAATCGTTGCATCCCATCGTGTCATTACGCTGAATAGGAGGAAATTACCATGTATATTTAGTATGTATGTATATAAATTACCATGTATATTTAGTATGTATGTATATAAATTACCATGTATATTTAGTATGTATGTATATAAATTACCATGTATATTTAGTATGTATGTATATAAATTGTTAACAATATTCAAACTTCAACTCTGTTCCTTATAACATTTGAACAATAAACTTATTTTTGCCTTGGTACAGTCAATATATAAAACAACACAATATATATTAACATCCTAAGCTGTTAACCAAAACCAATGTAACGTACTGTACACCCACTCAAAAAATCAATCGATATCGTTTTATGACTTCCAGTATGGTAAATCAGACGATGCCATTTGAAAAATAAAGAATCCTAATTCACCTCCTTATTGTTTATCAAATGCTATAGTTGACTTTCATTTTGTAACTACCTTGATATGAAGATAGTTAACTGTATTTAGTGTTCAAAGCTTGTTCTTGTCCTACACCTTCATCAACAACAACAATACTGTCAGACACCACTGTTGTTATTATGTGTCAACAGATATAAGTGTACTGTTAACAGTCGTTAGTTCATGGTAGTACTAGCACAGTCAAAGGTTGACTTCCATTTGTATGGCTTTAATTAACACTCTCTATCTCTCTCTCACCCATATTATATATATATATATATATATATATATATAATTATACACACAGCATATATTGTAGGCAGATTGTCTTTAAAAAACGCTCTCATCAAAAACTATCACAACCAGTTAGGGATGGTTTATTATAATGATGTCCCGGCGGTTTACACATACTGTATATAACAAAGAAATACATGATGTTAAATTCGTACTGGATACGATGGCCAGACCTGGTGTTAAACTTAATAACACCTTATATTTAAGCCATATAGTCTTCAGTTTGATTGTGGCCAAGATCATTCATCATCTCTTAACTGTTATGGGTTTCCTGTTTTTTTGTTCTTTGTTTTTCGGTTTGTGTATATATAATTATGTTTATATGTACGTACTACGTCTGTTTCCATTGTTATATTTGAATTCTCACTTATCCATTGTAGCTCTTCAAACCATTTTCCATGTGTGTTATCTTTCTTTCCCCACACTTCCTCACTCTAGACTGGTCTCCTCGTCTCTTCCAACCATTTCTGTAAGACCAACACAAACACCACTCACTACCTTTCTTCTTATTTTTTCCTTATATTCTGCCTTTGCCTTTTCAATTGTCTGAAATGCCATTTACTTTCCAGTCTGCCTTTCTTGTCTTTTCATAAATGATTCTTCTATTTCATAATAGCAACTCTTTCTCTCTTTCTGTATTTGTTATTACATAAAATGTATAGTGTATTGTCCAAGTTTCCCCTTGTCTTCTTATTAAAGATTTTCTGTTAATGGTTTCACATACTTCTTCTCATGGTTTCATGGTTTCACATACTTTATTTGTTTTTCTTTTCTCCTTAAATATATCATGCACTTTCAGATTCCTATATTTTCATAATGTATTGTCTTCAGTTATTTATGCGCATATTGTGGTTATCTGTCTTCACTTATTCATCATCCTCATATTTCCCACTTGTTTCTGTCTCTCAATTCTTCTACTTTGCCTTTATGTTTTTCTCTTTAATATTGATGTTATCATTATGTATTACTTTATCATAATATGTATTATTTTTTTAGTTGTTCATAATCCAACTTATATTTTCATTGTCAAAGTATATATTATTCAACTGCCTTTCAAAGTTTGTTTTATCGTTTCCTGTATTCATTTTTGTTCTGCTTTGATCCTTTTAATGTTTTAACTGGTTTCTAATTTCGATAATCCACTCAGGCAGCATGATATTCTGGGGTTGTGCATACATACATACATAACATTTTAAGACTGAGTGTTCCACACATAAGTGCAGTTTCAGTCTCTTGTCCTAATGGCGGTGTTCCAGGCAACCCTGTTAAGGGCTGCTTCACTTGTCAAGTTCTTGGATTTGAGATCGGCGCGTATAGTCCGATCCCAGGTCTTCCTCGGTCCACCCCTTGGTGCAGCTCGCTCCTAATCACAGACCTGCATTTTTTCACCTAATTTTGTTCATCCATTCTCTCCACATGTCCATACCATCCCAGTCTACTTGTACGCATCACCTCGCTAATACTCTTTATACCTAAACGTCTCCTCACCTCAACATTTGTTATTCTATCCTGGAGCCTGGCCCCACACATCCATCTCACCATTCTCATCTCATTACGCTCCATTCTGTTGACATCCTCTACTTTAACGGCCCATGTTTCTGAGGCATACGTCATTGCACTTCTAACACATGAGGCATACACCTTTCCCTTCAGGGGGAGAGGCATTCTTTTAATGGTCAGGATTGGCATCAGTTCTCTGAACTTCCCTCAGCCACACCTAATTCTAGCAACAGTGGCAGCCTCGGCCCCACCACCGACAGAGATGGTATCTCCTAGGTAACAATACTTGTTCACCAGCTCCAAAGACTCATTTCCAAAAATTCACAGCCACAGGATCATCACTTAACACAAGGTCGCCTTTGCACACTACGCACTCAAATTTCTCTATTTCTGACTTATCCTTCGGCAGGGGTCCCTTTATTCTACTACAGCGCTTGATCCCATGGTGCGGAGAGTTAAGGGGCTAATGGGAAGGATGAGGATAAGGAGAAACATGTTTGGTGATCCTAGCTAAAATAACTATGAAGAATGGAACTATTAACTATATGAGATGGAAGGTGATTCCACTCTTGGATGCTGCAGGGGAAAAAGTAGTACTAAATGTGTCGGTGCTTGTCTGGTATGTGTGATATTTTTGGTTGTGGCTACCTCTTGTGGATCCTATATTTGTAGGGTGTAAATATGTGTCTATGTCTACTAGATTGTTTGTGATTTTGTATAGCCTAGCATTTGATATCTTTGTATTTGTATTTTTGTTGCAAGTGTGTCTAATTGAATGTCTTGTTTAAGTAAAGTGATCAATGTAGTGTGTCTGTAATCATGTATGAGCCATATTGCCACTTTATTTTGTATGGCTTCTAATTTATTAACCCTCTCACATTTTTGACACAATTTTGAGCCTATTAGGGATACTTTAACCCTTAATTAGCGGCGAGCAACATAAGTCGAGTTAAATAAAGCTGGACTATGTGGCGGCGCTCGACATAACTCGAGTGGCAATTTCAGCACGTAATGTGGCTGAGAGAGAGAGACAAGTGGTGGCAGGAGACTAGCGAGCGTATGACTGCTCCAGACCACCGCGGCGAACCTACTGACACAAATCTCAGCTCCCTCCTCCCTCTCTCACTCGCTACATACTCAATTATGTACTGAAAGTACCGAATTACCTGCTTTTTGCACTCGCGTTGCACGGTTATTGCAAAAAAACTATCCATCATACAAGGATCGTTATGGTGTCATTCGAAAGCTCTGTTTATGCCCTTTCAGGGATAGGTACTTGTTTTACGTTCTGGGTCTTATTTAGGCATGAAAATGATCACGTAAACAGCCCTATTTTGGCTAAAAACACCCCGCTGTGCGGTACACATAAATAAACCGCATAGGCCGCTCGTAAGGTGTTAAAGCCTTTGTTACCATCAGGGGTATTTATAAACCTTTAGTTTAGTTACTTCAACCTCTGCAGTTGTCTTTGAGTTAGCTGTGGGCAGAAAAGTAATTTTGGAGAGGTAATTATAAGTGTGAGAGAACTCTATTTATTATTGCTAATCTGGCAACCTCTGCGTCATAAGGATGTGAGAGGGTTAATGTTGTTGTGAGTATGTGGATTCCAGACGGTGTCGCAGTATTCAATGTGTGGTCGAACTGTGTATAGGCAAAGGGGACAGGTTTCTTGGAGCGGGTAAAACATATGTGGTGGCATTTGTCTGGTTTGAAGGTCATCTGCCACTTGGTTCCCAGTCTTCAAGGGCAGTCAAGTCGTCTTAACATGTAACAGCAATAAAGAAACAAGTGGGAATAGTATTTATGGGGTGAAAAAGATGAAATATTGCAGAACGGTTAATTCATGAGAGGAGAGCAGGCGCAGCACACACCCTCCCTCTCTAACTTATCGATCGACACTGATGTCTTGCTAGTGAAGTCTCTCTGAAACCGAGTGGGGGATTTTGGCACGGAATAAACCGATAGACAAGGGAATAAGAAGAAAAATAGGTGATGAAGGGGAGGGGAAGTGGGGGCTTTGGACACATGTGGATTGTGGATATTGTGGAGAAGCGATAGGAGGTATGGAGGGTAATTATCTCACTTAATCATACATTCCTTTGTTTTGAGTGCCACTGCGGTCTTTTAAAAGGCTTTTTTTAGGCCTTGAATCTTAAGAGTCCCGTCGCCTTCGCCCAGTAAATCCTCTTTAAGAGTCTCGGCGCCGTTCCCGGGTAAATATATTAATGTATGGAGATGCATGTGTGATTATTTCATGTATGGATTACATGTACGTAGGCAACACATACAAAGAATCATCCTGTTACTTTAAAATCAAACAAATTTGATTTATATAATACACCACCATTCCCATTAATTGACAGAACTGCTATCATAAACACCAGCCTCAATACCACCAGTAATATCAATCTAAAGCATCCATAATTTACACCGTTATTATTACTAGAACAACCAAGTGATTAAATCCAGTATAAGCAGTATTATCACTATCACCAGAATCAGGACCTACACTATCAACAGCATCAGTCACCGTTACCACCAAATACCCCGTTACTATCACCATCAGAAGGGCCACTAGCACCAATGTTACTACTAAAACACCACCATCACCATCGAGAACTATCCCCTTCTACCACAATCACTTCATCATAATCATAATCATCAAATCTGACGCCCCGCCTCCAGAGAAAGCGCCCCAAAAGGGATGGCCATGGCAGAAACTGCCTCCAGGCTCCCAGACATGCCCCGACTGACCCACTCCACAGTGCCATTTCCACTAAGTGGATTATGACCATGAACACTGAAGGAGCAGACCCAGAGCAGTCGCTCACCCAGATGGCAGTTCCACCACTGTTTTGCTTTTTTATTTACCCCAGTGGGACCCTGGCTGGATGCATACCAAGCACAGGAATGTTCTGAAGATAGGAACCATTGGTCCACTGCTCCAGAGGCTGATTGTAGATTGCAGATGTGAAGATACTGAATACATACTTAATTTGTGAAGATATTGTATACTGTCTAGTGGGAATCTCGGCCCAACCACCAAAGGGGTATAAAGGATTCAGTGAAGAGATACGGAGAGATCAAGTTAAGTGAAGGCTGGTTTATCCTAGTTTTCTGTGGATCTTTTAAGTCAGTCCTCATAAGGTTTGCATCTTAAGTACCTTGTTTAACTCTCTTCTCTCTCTCTCTCTCTCTCTCTCTCTCTCTCTCTCTCTCTCTCTCTCTCTCTCTTTCTCTCTCTCTCTTTCTCTCTCTCTCCATTTGCATCACTGTTTCCTAAATTGTTTGTGTTAACCTGTGTTATTATGGATATAAAACTGACTACACAGTATAATTTTGTGACTGTTGGAAGACTATGTTGTGAACCGTATGTACATATGCAAACAATTGATCTATTGTGGAAGCAGTCAATGGTTAAAAGTCACACAAATAATGTATATGATTTTACCTGGGTCGATGGTCTTGCTATTCAAACGTTGTACATCTCTCGCATTGTCAAAAGAGAGATAAGCAGATAAATATACAAACACAGGGATACAAAGGAACGAGAACTGTAAAACTACATATATATATAATGCTTAATTTACTAACTACTAACATATGGCAAGGGACACTAGCTTCTCAAGGTGCTGGGAATGTGATATGCAGTCTATCTTGTTTACATCATCGTAGCGCCTGGCGGGATATTTACAGATAATTAGCTTCATTCCATGCTCTTTTTCATGCATAAGCGAGAGCCAGAGCATAATACAATTCTATATCCGTGAAAGGGCGATTATAGAGCTTTCAAATGACACCTGAATCATCCTTGTACGACTACGGGTTATCTTGGAACGATCCTGCAACCGCAGGCGAAAGCACTCTAAAATAAGGTATTTTCCCAATGTTATCCTTGTTGAGAGCAGTAGGGAGGCGGGGATGAGATACAGTATGCCTCAGTGACGGCCATAAAGCGGTGGCAAGCAGTCTGAGGTCGTCTATCGTCCCCCCATCGCTCGGGTTGGTTTATCCTTTCTGGTTTAGTCAATTACTTTCTTTTCATGCACATTACTTTTTTCAGTTCCCATACACTGGGTGAAACTATAGAACACAAGAGTTATACTAACAAAGTAAGGTGATCTTCATTTGTTTGTTTACACGCTTTGTATGTATGTTTATACCCCATAGCTGGGGGGTGGCCAATCGAGACAACTCGAACTGAAACAACATATAATGTTCCAATTCTTAGGTTCCAGGACTCTTTTCGCGTTCCCTCGCCCCTTTCTCTGTCTCGTCTAGTAGGTGAATTTTACAAGGGGAGGAGGATTCCTTGCCCAGAGCCCCCGAAGTAGGAGAAGTAGTAAAGGAAAAAAGACAGACAGAAACGACTGAAGTTGGGTAGAGCATGCCAAACCTCACTCCTGACAGGACCAGTCCTGTGCATTTGTTTTAATTTACAGTGCAAATGTATTCGCTTGTTTACGATAGATAATGTCTTGTTGAAAAAGTGTTAACTTTAATTAATGCTGCCATTGTATAGGACTATTTACCCCAAACCCCATTTTTGCACCTTGTCTATAAGTGAATATTTGACAAATATTGCCTAATGCACCCCATAATCTAAACACTAAATGTAATGTTTTAACTAGAGCATCCACTACACTTTTATACATACATATATTTACTAAAGCTGTAATAATATGCAATACACGTTGTTAGTCCTCATAATATCGTGCATGACATTTTCTATCATTGTATTACAGTGTGTTTAAAACTCTTAGTACATAATCGGATTATCGGATACCAAGCATTGACAGTCTGGAATACTTATATTTGTTCATAGGTTAGTAGTTAACTTATTGATTTGTATTACTCTTCGGCACATTTGTGTGTAGCTGTTTTATGGCAATGAAGGACCCTACTAATGTGCCCCCTTAATTACCACACAACAACCCTATTTCATTATATTCTTTCATTGTATTCCATGTGTTTCCAATCACTCATATTTCACCTGTTCGCCAATATTCCCATTTCACAGTTACTCTTCTTTGAAATAATGATAATTCCCTTTCTCTCTCTCAATTCCCTAATTACACCCCATTTACATACCTCTTTATCTTACCCTTGGTGTTCTTGCTTGTTTTCGCTGTGCCTGTCTGCTTGTCTGTTTCGATTTTCTTACCAGGTTAAATTATGAAGATGGATCGAGTGTCTGGTGCTGTAGGAAGTGTTTACCGGAATTATTGCATACTTTCTTCTACTCAACAAATGAGCTCTGGAACTCTCTCCTTCAATCTGTCTTTTCCCCTTCCTATGAAGTGAACTGTTTGAAGCTCCGTGTGTCCAGACATTTTGACTAGCATTCATTATATTTGGTTCAATATCGCTCTTTCAACTCTGGGGAATTAGTGTTACGTGTTACAGGAAGCTTTGCCTTTTGTCTCCTTCAAACAAAAAGGGAATATGTATTACTATATTCTAACATTTTATTATATAGTTTTTGTTCAATGGGTTTCTTATTGTGTATTAATACAGTTTATTTGTGCTTTACTTTGCTCATTATTTGGTTATACTCTTTATTGTTTAAGAGGATATAACTCTTGTACAAGCTCTCTGTATATATGTCAATGCAAGATTGTGTGTGTATCTGTGTATCGGTCTTGTTTGTCCGTGCTGACTCCCTGCCTAGGCAAACTCTTTCATCTCTGCCTATCCTCTAACGTTTTCCCTTCATGCTAGACGTTTGCTCTCATTCAACCTGTCCCAAAGAAGGGTGACCGCTCTCAACCCTCCAACTATCGTCCAATTGCTCTCATCTCTTGTATTTCTAAAGTTTTCGAAACTATTCTTGCTTCCAAATTTCTTAAGCATTTCTCTTCTCATAATCTGTTCTCAGATCGCCAGTATGACTTCCTTAACACCTTAAGAGCGGCCTATGCGGTTTATTTATATGTACCGCCCAGCGGGGTGTTTTTAGCCAAAATAGGGCTGTTTACGTGATCATTTTCATGCCTAAATAAGACCCAGAACGTAAAACAAGTATCTATCCCTGAAAGGGCATAAACAGAGCTTTCGAATGACACCATAACGATCCTTTTATGATGGCTAGTTTTCTTGCAATAACCGTGCAACGCGAGTGCAAAAAGCATGTAATTAGCCACTTTCCCGATACAATACCTTATATAGCGAGTGAGAGAGGGAGGAGGGAGCTGGGATTCGTGTCAGTATGTTCGCCGCGGTGGTCTGGAGCAGTCATACGCTCGCTAGTCTCCTGCCACCACTTGTCTCTCTCTCTCAGCAACATTACGTGCTGAAATTGCCACTCGACCTATGTCGAGCGCCGCCACATAGTCCAGCTTTATTTAACTCGACTTATGTTGCTCGCCGCTAATTAAGGGTTAAGGGTCGCTCTACTGGTGATCTTCTTTCATATCTTACTAATTCTTGGTCATCCTCCTTTCGGGACTTCGGTGAGACTCTTTCTATTGCACTTTTTCTATTGCACTAGACATATCGAAACCCTTCGATAGAGTCTGGCACAAATCTTGAATTTATAAACTACCCTCCTTCGGTTTCTGTTCCTCCATCTGTGCCTTTGTCTCTAATTTCCTTTCCGGCCGTTTCATAGCTGCGGTTGTGGACGGCCATCGCTCACTTCCTCACCCTATCAACTCTGGTGTTCCTCAGGGCTCTGTCCTATCTCCTATTCTCTTTCTAATTTTCATAAATGATCTTCTCAACTGTACCTCAAGTCCCATCCATTCTTACGTAGACGACTTAACCTTACAATACTCAATAAGTTTTTCAAAACGCCCCAGCCAGCAATCCCTCAACGACAAACGTAATGAAGCCATAGAACACTTCAATTGTGATTTAACTACTATCTCCAATTGGGGCAGAGAAAACCTTGTTACCTTTAATGCTTCCAAAACCCAATTTCTCCATCTATTTACCCGTCCGGAACTCCCAGTGGACTATCCCTTATTCTTCCACCATACAACAATTAATCCTTCATCTTCTCTCAATATTCTTGGTGTCTCCTTTTCTTCTGCTCTCATTTGGAAGGATAATATTACCAGTCTTGCTAAGGCAGCCTCCCAGAAGCTGGGTGTGCTCAATCGCCTCAGATTGTTCTTTACCACTACACAGCTTCTTGTTCTATACAGGGGCACAGTGCGTTCTTGTATTGAGCATTGTTCACATGTGTGGGGAGGATCATCTCACACCGCTCTCCTAGACAAAGTTGAAAAGAAGGCTTTTCGTATTATTAACTCCCATCCACTCACCAACTCTCTGCAATCTCTCTCTCTCCGCCACAATGTTGCATCCCTCTCGCTACTCTATCGCTACTATGATAATCAGTGTTCCTCAGAGCTTTCCCAGTGAATACTTCCTCCTTTACGTAGAGCATGTGGTACCCGTCTAGCAACACAATCCCACCCCTACTCAGTGCAACATTCCAACCCAAGAGTGAAACATTGCTCTCACACTTTCTTCTATTCAACAGCTGAGCTCTGGAACTCTCTCCCAGAATCAGTCTTTCCCTCTTCCTATGAGTTAGATAGCTTCAAACTCCGTGTGTCCAGGCATTTTGGCTCGAACATCCCTTGATTTTGGCCCTGTCACTCTTTTAACTATGGTGAAGGCACTCGCTGCGGGCAGTTCTGCCTTTTGCCTCCCTCACTCACATAGATACAACACAAAACAAAAGCGTGTGTGTGTGTGTGTGGTTGAAAGAAAGAGTGTGTTTGTGTGATTGAAAGAAAACAGGAGAGCGAGAGAGAGTGTTTGTGTGTGTCGGTGTGAGTTGATTCAGCGTCAAATATTTGACAGACAATCAGATTTATGTATTGCATTATATATGTCTTGGGAATAACTCATTTCATATAGTTATTCGTAGAAAGCCTCAACCATTTGAGTTTTTGTTTCCAGTCGAAAACAAAATTAATGTATTGATGAATATTCCAAATATAATAGGATCATTTGCGAGGAAATGTTGTCACATTTCAGATATGCACGGCTGCTAAGTTATTCACCGATGAGTTATTGGCTCTGCAATATATTCACAGGATCTGAATAATTTATTTCCGAACATAATTCAGCCAACGATGAGGATGGAATATTTCAACAAACCATGTTATTAGCAACCTTTTATTTACGGCCTTACATTTACATCCGTTTACAGTTCAATTGTCGATGAATGGCATAATTTATGAGGCAATTGTTTATGGGATTTACTTACAATGCTTATTTACCCTAAACTACTTTCCTCATGCCACACTATACCAATGAATAGGGGATGGTTTTGTTATTCTTGTTTATTTGTATAAATATACTGTTTAGTTTGCTATGTACAGTATATGATGAGCTACTAGGCTAACATCATGTATAGATGATCAGCAGGCAGCCAACCACATTTTGCATACCTCAGCTTCAATTGGTCGAGTATTTAAAAATGGCTTTATATATCTGTATAATGCATAGGGTATTAACGCAGAGTTCGGATGATCAAACATTCTATTCTACTATTGTCTTTACATGTGAGGAAAAGGAAAACCATGAACACTCTATTATATTCGATGTTCTTGTCCATAATGTAATGTAAATATCCATTCCTCTCTTCGACAGAGAGATAGAGAGAGAGAGAGAGAGTGAATAACATTTTTGTTTTAGTAGATAATTATTAATGATGTTTTACTGTTTTACAGAATCTGGGAGGCCTCATATGAGGCAAAACATAACAAAACATCAGGAATCCGGGAGGCCCCATATGAGGCAAAATACGGCATCCACGCGCCGTAGCGATATCATCTCAACGGCATTCTACAGACAAAAAACAGCTCTACAATTTGCAAAGTAATTGTATGCTCTAGGTGGTCTCAATCAGTAGCTATACAATTATGAAGTTTGCCTGTACCAAAAGGGCCCTGGACACAGCGATCAGGATCATATGAGGCTCCCCGGATTTCGTGGATTGCTGTGCTGATTATTTTTTTTATAGTAATAGTACTTTTAGCATTGTTCATGAACCACAATATAGTTACACATACTAGAGGAGATTTCAGGAGAATTTATATTAATTTTACATATTGTTGGCTACATAATAGTTGTTGTCCATAGACTGAATCTCTCTGTCTCTCTCTCACACACAAGCCTTGCCTGTCACTTAGTCTTTTTCATCTGTCCATCAATCAGTCTTGCTCCGCTACTCATTCCCTCTTGCAGTTCTTTCACTTTTCTTATTATGTTCATATCTCCTTTTTACGAGTTATATTTCTTGCACAGTTGCCTTCATCGAACATAAAAGAGTTATGTAAACATTTCTGTGCATTCTCAAACTTAACATGTGTATTTACAAGTTTTAATATCTTTGGTGTTTTCAGGGAATATATGTTAAATCCAGCTGTACATTAGTCTGCCTGCACAGTACAGATTAACCCTTTATCTACAAAAACAATGTCCTATTGACAAATTTTGAAGTGTAAGGTAGAAGATAGTAAGAACTATCAATCAGTGGACATAATTACCCGAAAACATCATAGAATTGACAAATATTGCCTAACTTATTCCAAAGGTAAATACAATTATATGCCATTACATTACTAAGGCAACGACCACCTATACTGTTACACTGGCATTTACTTGAACATTATTTCTTAGATTGGTAGAACATCTTGAGGCAATAATAATCCATGTTAGTTCATATTAGTGTTAATTTACTTGTTGTTGTTGTTGTTGTTGTTGTTGTTGTTGTTGTTGTTGTTCCCTAAGCTGCCTGGCCGAACAGCCCCGAGTCCCTGAGAAAGGCCATGGCCACGATCGGGCTTTCCCACAGAGCTCTCATTGAGTGTAGATTGTGTTGTTGGCGTAAGTGGTTCTGTGAAATGCAGTCTTCTATGATGTGTTTAACCCTTAATTAGCGGCGAGCAACATAAGTCGAGTTAAATAAAGCTGGACTATGTGGCGGCGCTCGACATAACTCGAGTGGCAATTTCAGCACGTAATGTGGCTGAGAGAGAGAGACAAGTGGTGGCAGGAGACTAGCGAGCGTATGACTGCTCCAGACCACCGCGGCGAACCTACTGACACAAATCTCAGCTCCCTCCTCCCTCTCTCACTCGCTACATACTCAATTATGTACCGAAAGTACCGAATTACCTGCTTTTTGCACTCGCGTTGCACGGTTATTGCAAGAAAACTATCCATCATACAAGGATCGTTATGGTGTCATTCGAAAGCTCTGTTTATGCCCTTTCAGGGATAGGTACTTGTTTTACGTTCTGGGTCTTATTTAGGCATGAAAATGATCACGTAAACAGCCCTATTTTGGCTAAAAACACCCCGCTGGGCGGTACACATAAATAAACCGCATAGGCCGCTCGTAAGGTGTTAACCCTTTATTAGCGGCTCACCACTTAAGTCGTATTTAATAAATCTGGACTATCTGGCGGCGCTCGACATAGGTCGAGTGGCAATTTCAGCACGTAATGTTGCTGAGAGAGAGAGACAAGTGGTGGCAGGAGACTAGCGAGCGTATGACTGCTCCAGACCACCGCAGCGAACCTACTGACACGAATCTCAGCTCCCTCCTCCCTCTCTCACTCGCTACATACTGAATTGAATGGGGAAAGTACCGAATTACATGCTTTTTGCACTCGCATTGCACGGTTATTGCAAGAAAACTATCCATCGTACAAGGATCGTTATGGTGTCATTCGAAAGCTCTGTTCATGCCCTTTCAGGGATAGATACTTGTTTTACGTTCTGGGTCTTATTTAGGCATGAAAATGATCACGTAAACAGCCCTATTTTGGCTAAAAACACCCCGCTGGGCGGTACATATAAATAAACCGCATAGGCCGCTCGTAAGGTGTTAATGGTATGGGGTGCTGTGTTACATCCCGGGCAGGCGTCGACAACAGAGTCATCCAGTCTCTTCTGATAGCTCAGGAGAGCTGGATGGTGTCCGCATCTCAGCCTGGCCAGGTGGACTCTGTCCTCGCGAGGAAGGGAGGATTCGGAAGGATGGATTTCGGGAGGTTCGTGCATGCAGCTGCGTGTTGTCTGTGAGTAAGTGGATGGATCGGTGAGAGATATGAGTATGGATGTGCTTCTGGAAGTTGGTTCGGGGTGGGCAGGGAGGGAGAGAGGACAATAATTGTGTGTGATACCGTGTGCTGGGTGTTGTTTTGATATTTCTTGGTGTCTGTGGGTGTGTTGCCATGTAGTTTAGTGGGTGGTCTTGGTTCGTGGAGGCTGCTGCCAGGAATTGAGTGCCTCTCATGTCCAGATGGTCTTTGACTTTGAGGATTTTGGTTTCTTGATGTAGGTGATCTGTGGGTGCAGTAGCTGTGCAGCCTGTAATGATCTTCAGGGTTTTGTTTTGAATAGTCTGTAAGGTCTTATGATGTGTTTCAGCTAGGTTAGAAGCCCAGGCTGGGCTTACGTATTCCATCACTGATCTTATGTATTGTTTATATACTGTGGTGGTAGTTTCTTTGTTGTGTCCAAATTGTGTGTGAGCAAGTGACCTGAGGGCGTTAAGTCTGGGTGTCAGTTTCTTTTTAATGTGTGTGGTATGCTGTTTGAATGTCATATGAGTATCATATGTTACTCCTAGGATTTTGGGTGTGTGTGTATGTGTTAGGGGTGTGTTGTTTATGGTGAGTTGAGGGATGTATTCGTGTTCTCCTGTCCAACTTGTGAGGAGGGTTGCGGTGGATTTGGCTGGGGCTAGATTAAAGTCTGTTTGTAGTGCACCAGCCATGTAGTGTGTTGAGATAGGGTTGAAGGAGATCTGTTGCTCTTTTTGGGTCATGGTATGTGCATGTGAGTGTTATGTCATCTGCATAGGAGGCTAAGTTTATTTGGGGCGTATTGGGTGTAGTTATATCGTGCATGTACAGATTGAAGAGTGCGGGCGATAGGACGGATCCTTGTGGGACTCCGTTTGGAAAGTTTCTGATTTTAGATGGCTGACCGGCAAAAGATATGTGTGCACATCTGCCTGCTAGGAAGTTGGCCAGCCACCTTTTTGTGTTGTTGTGCATGTTTGTGTTGTAGATTTTGTTTGTTAGGTTGTGGCGGGGGATGGCATCGAAGGCTTTACTAATGTCGAGTGTGGCTAATAGTGATCTGTGTGGTGGTCTAGCTGAGTTGATGCCATCGAAAGCTCTTTGTGTAAGGTCTGTGAGAAGAGTGTTTGTGGAGTGCAGTGGCCTAAAGCCATGCTGTGTTGGAGCTAGGGGTAGGTCAGGTGTAATTAGTTGTAATACTAGGCGTTCCATGACTTTGGAGGGGGAGCAAAGGAGTGTGATGGGGCGGTGCGAGGAGGGTAGCGTGGGGTCTTTGTTGGGTTTGGGGAATGTGATGATGATACCATGCTTCCAAATGTCTGGTATTGTGTTGTGTGAATAGCTGTAGTTTGATATGTTAGTGATTGCTTGTATGCCTTGTGGTCCCAGGTGTCTGAGGTGTATGTTGCTTATGTTGTCTAGGCCACAGGCGGGTGAGTGCTTGAGATTGTTGATGATATGCTTTGTCTGGTGATTGGTGAAGGGTGTATAGTCAGGGTCTGTGGGGAATTGTCTCTTACGTCGGATGACATGTCGGTCGTCTTTGTGAGGTTTTAGGTGGCTGACATGTGAAAAGTGATTGATGAGAGTGTTTGCTTGTTGTTTACATGCAGGAGTATAGTCTGTTGTTGTGATTGCAGCATGTGATTGTGTTGTGTTGCTGTTGGAAAGTGTGATGCTGTTTAGTGTTGTTACTTGTTGTAGCTGTCATTTACAACACATATCATCTTTTGTTTTAGATTCATATCCCATTCGATCTTAATATTGATGTAACTCACTCTTTGCAACCGCCTTAATCACTCTCTATACCCATGCATAATCCAATATAACTCATAAGCTCTTACTCTATCATTGTTTTAGTCACTTTACAATCATGTTTACTGTCATTCAATATTTTTCTTACACCTCTCTATTGCTCACTCTCATCTACTTTTTCAACCGTCTGTATAACTCTATATTCATGTAAAATCCAATATAACTCATTAGCTCGCACTCTATCATTGTTTTAGTTACTCTAAAATAATGTATATAGTCAGTCAATATATTTGTTACACCTCTCTATTGCTCACTCTGGATGCCATTAAGTTTGTACTTGTTTAGTTTGTTAAATAATACCTTTAGTTCTGTTTGCTCTATAACCTCCCGACACGATAAATTGCTCCAATGTACTGATGTTATTAGTAACTTTCACCGGGTGAGACAGGTTATACATCTATCTCACTCACACACACTTTCTTTAGCTCTCTCTCTCTCTCTCTCTCTCTCTCTCTCTCTCTCTCGCCTTTTATCTTCTGCCTGATATTCACCATTTGTCCTCCTCCCCCTGACATGTCCTCCCACCGACCATTCCCTCATATATTGCACTGTCTGTTTTTGTCGTTTTATCCTTTTTCGTCTACTTTCATTGGAATTTTCGTTTCATCCTTTTTCTTTTCTAGTGTTAATGTGTCGATTATAACTGTCTAGGATCGGGATGGACATCTTCCTCCTGCTGTGTAACTTTTCTTTTGTTGGTATGTTTTAATAATTTCTGACCCCTTTCTTGAACTTCCGGATTATCTCGTGAACAATTGATTGACGGAATTAACACAATTCTTAATACCATGTCTGCCTTGTGTTTCTCAAATTATAATTTTCGTCTTTTTCCGTCTAGTTATATTTGTATATGTGTATTCGTTATTATCTTCAACATTCCCCAAGTCTCTTCCCCTTTTCCTTCTCTGACATGAATTTATGTCCTTGTTCTTTTTTGTCTCATTTCATTAAATCCCTCTTCCGCTACGGCTATAACTATTCCGCTACGGCTATAACTATTCCGCTACGGCTATAACTATTCCGCTTTCTCCGCCACAACTACCCCCTCCCCCTCCCCAAACACAATAGTCTCCTATAAAACATAAACAGTAACAAAAATATAAAAACAACAAAATTCCACCACCATTACCACTGTCCACATACTCAATCAAAACCATCCCCTCCTTCATTACCACCCTCCACGACCAATATACTCCCTGCTAACATTTCCCCCACCATTACCACTCCTCACTTAATTCACCACCACATCCTTTACCACCCTCCACGACCAATATACTCCCTGCTAACATTTCCCCCACCATTACCACTCCTCACTTACTCCACCACCACATCCTTTACCACCCTCCACCACCAATTTCCTGTTCTTTCTCCTCCCGTCTCTCCTTCTCACCCTTTTTGTCTTCCTCTCATCTGTAGCTTCTTTCTCCTCCCCCCCCCCCTATTCTTTCCTCCAGCTCTTCGCTCCTAATTATTCTGATTTGTTATTACATTTCCTGTCTGCACTTATTGTGTTTCCTCGCCTTTCCTTGTCACAGTATCATTTATGCTTGGTTGGTTCTTTTTGTAAAGAGGGTCCCGTAGAAGTCAGTTATTCAGTTGACTCCGCTGGTGCCTCCGTTGTGTAACTGAATGGTGTGCCACCTTGTATATCACCATTTTGTTGAGTGTCACATTAGCTCATATTTATATATGTTTGTGTTTTGTTTATCTGCATTTCATTATGCCTAACTCCCCCATCCTTCTCTTTATCTCGTTTGGGGTTTACACCTCTATAATTTATATAATGAACTATTTGTGAATCTAGTTTGATCCTAACAGAGAAGCTCTGTCTTTGCATAGGACTTAGCCTCAATTAATTACAATTAATTACAATTAATTAGTCGTTCATACTTCTTTTACCAACATTCAGAGTTGATTCACAAACACGAATACAATTATATTTTTAATAACAGTAAAGTAAACCCACGATAACCGAATTCCTCCATCAAAGCCTAATACTGTATTTACTTTCGACAATCACCACTCTTATGTCCTAAATATTAATCCTTTCAGTAAAATCACTTTTAATAATTTTATGTTCATCATTTGACGATTGTATTCAGCTTAGGAAGTACCTGTGAAAGTCAAATGGTGAGTTTTATACCTCTTAAGCCGGTATCACACGAGAGTTTTATAGTCAACATTCGATGATCAACATTTTATCTGGCAACATTTCTGGAATATCCTGCACTGGTATCGGAAACTAGACTGAAGGTAGATAACTGTGGGTAGCTGTAATATTATTAACCCTTAATTAGCGGCTCACCACATAAGTCGAGTTAAATAAAGCTGGACTATGTGGCGGCGCTCGACATAGGTCGAGTGGCAATTTCAGCACGTAATGTTGCTGAGAGAGAGAGATAAGTGGTGGCAGGGGAGTAGCGAGCGTATGACTGCTCCAGACCACCGCGGCGAACATACTGACACGAATCCCAGCTCCCTCCTCCCTCTCTCACTCGCTATATAAGGAATTGTATCGGGAAAGTGGCTAATTACATGCTTTTTGCACTCGCGTTGCACGGTTATTGCAAGAAAACTAGCCATCATAAAAGGATCGTTATGGTGTCATTCGAAAGCTCTGTTTATGCCCTTTCAGGGATAGGTACTTGTTTTACGTTCTGGGTCTTATTTAGGCATGAAAATGATCACGTAAACAGCCCTATTTTGGCTAAAAACACCCCGCTGGGCGGTACATATAAATAAACCGCATAGGCCGCTCGTAAGGTGTTAAATGTTGAACTCATAAGCTACCAGACAAGTGTTGAGGATAAATGTTGAGGGAAAAAGCGCTCGTGTGATACCAGCTTTATTCCAAAGTCACTGGAAATTGTTCTTTTAACCCTCCAATATAATCAAAATTGCGTTATTTTATTGAAGGGGTTTAACCCCTAACTAGCAGCGCGCAACATAAGTCGAGTATAATAAATTTGGACTATCTGGCGGCGGGCGACATAGGTCGTGTGGCAATTTCAGCACGTAATGTTGCTGAGAGAGAGAGACAAGTGGTGGCAGGAGAGTAGCGAGCGTATGACTGCTCCAGACCACCGCGGCGAACCTACTGACACGAATCCCACCTCCTCCCTCCCTCTCTCACTCGCTACATACTGAATTGTATGGGGAAAGTACCGAATTACATGCTTTTTGCACTTGTGTTGCGTGGTTGTTGCAAGAAAACTAGCGGTCATAAAAGGATCGTTGTGGTGTCATTGGAAAGCTCTGTTTATGCCCTTTCAGGGATAGATACTTGTTTTACGCTCTGGGTCTTATTTAGGCATGAAAATGATCACGTAAACAGCCCTATTTTGGCTAAAAACACCCCGCTGGGCGGTACATATAAATAGACCGCCTAGCCCGCCAATAAGGTGTTAAGCTCCAAACGGTAACATTAAGAGAAAGGAAAGAACAAATATAGAAATCATGGAACAACAATGCTGCCATAAACCTTAGCAAAAGAAAGAAAGCGACCTGGTCACGACGTTGTCCACCCAAGGCCAATAGTTGATTGTACCTTTGACGTCACTATGAACAGGCTTATAGACTTGGAAAACATATAATGATTAACCCCTCTTTGGCGGAGCCCGACTTAAGGCGGTCTAGAGAACACCTGCCTAAAGAGAGGGGCCCGCCTTAAGTCGTATGCGATGTTGAGCACATAATTGGCTCTGAGAGAGAGTCCGAGCGGTGGGAGGAGCGTAGGTTGGCTCTGACCGTTCGGCACGGCTCCCGCGCCGCGACTAGCCCCACCTCCACACACATCCACACCCACTCCCTCCCTAGACAGGGAAATATATCAGGAAATTACCGTATTTTAGGGATTTTTCTTTCGTGTTGCACGATCGTTGCAAGACAACCCGTGATCGTAGAAGGATGGTTCAGGTGTCATTGGAAAGCTCAATTAACGCCCTTTCACGGATACATAATTGTATTACGCTCTGGCTCTTCTTTATGCATGAAAAAGAGCATGGAATGAAGGTCGTTTAGGGTAAAATGCCCGCTGGGCAGGTAGAAGTTATTAACCTAGCCGCTCGTGGAGTGTTAATGAAGCGAGAGATCAAAGTTACGAACTGCTGAAGCATATTACAATACGCTCATTGCCCTTTATGAACCTTTTTTACCTCAGTGATATTTATTAAGTTCATGGTATTTGTTCTTACATCCCTCGTTCTCTTCCATCCTCTTAGTTTTTTGCATCCTTGCATATTCAGTGTTTATCTTTCCCACCATCATTCCCTCCCTTCATCCTTATAATATATAATGTGAATGTTAATGTTATTTTGTCTTATTTTCATATCACAATCCTATGACTACATGTTATTTTATATCTTTCAAAACTTCTGTCTCCCTCCTTATTTGTTTTTCCTTTTCTGTTTTTACTTCGTCCTGCTGTTCCTTTCCAAAGAGTTGGCGTAGATCAAAATCGGTTTAACGGTGGTGTCTTTTCCAGAGGTTTTGCAGAAGGGTGCTGGCCACTGCGTGAGGAAACATAAATAAGCTTTGGTAATTGGAGGATTCCAGACAAGTTAGTGGTTTATGTGGTGCTGGTGTAGGTGGAGTTCAAAAGAGTACAAAGGAGTATAAAGGATATCAAGCAACAACAGTCCTAGTGACCCTTCTAGGCTGATTGTCCTCCAAAACACTGAGGATCAAGTGTCCAAACACAAGTGGTTTAGAGTGGGTAAGGGAACATTGGAAAGGGAACTACTGCCTTGGAACTAATGTCCGTGGCAGGACTAAGAAGTTAGTAGGGGACATATGGGTTAGTAACTGAGGGGAGGATAAAATAGTTATTCATTTACAAACGCAGTCAGTCGCGGGTTTGATGCAAGATATTTGTCTAGGCGGAGTTTAAATGAATCAACGGTGCTGCAGTCTATAACGCCTCGGGGAAGCCCATTCCACAAGTTGACAACTCGATTGAAGACGAAAGTCTTAGATTCGTGTGAGTTAAAAGATTTACCAATAATTTTGCAACCGTTTCCCCGCGTGTAATTGGATTGGTCGATAGTGAAGTACTTACTACAGTTCATATTGTCGATGCCTTTGATGATTTTGAACACTTGAATTCTATCTATCTACCTATTGCCTAATGCCGTGATCCCCGAAGGGGTGGCCACGAACGAACCGCCCCCATGCACCTCTGTCCCCAGTCAGTCGACGCCCCTCCCCCCAACCAGCACCGCCTTCGTTCATGTACTTCCTCACTCCATCCTTCCACCTCATATTCGGTCTACCTCTCCCCCTCTGTCCCTCCACCTCGCTCTCGTACACCCTCTTAGTCATTCTCTCGCTTTCCATACGTTCCATATGGCCGAACCATCTCAAGTTGTTCCTTTTCACACTTTCCAGCACATCTACCTCCACACCACACCTCCTTCTTACTTCCTCATTAGTCTGTCTATCCCTCCATGTAACTCCGCACGCACTCCTTAAGTAATTCATTTCCACTGCTCTCACTCTTGGTCTGAGTCTCTCAACCAACGTCCATGCTTCGCTTCCGTAAGTCAGTGTCGGGATTACCACACTGTCATGCAAGGACTTCTTCACTTCCATACTGACCACCCTATTTCTTGTTACTGCTTTTAGCGTTCCTACAACCCTCTTCCCCTGTTGTACCCTCTCCCGCACCTCTTCATCCATAGTCCCATCTTTACTCAACACACTGCCCAGATACTTAAAAGAGTTGACGATCTCCATAGCCTGACCGTTCAGCTTCACCTCACACTCTGTGACTTCACCCCTTTCGAAGACCATAACCTTGCTCTTCCCCGTATTTACCTTCAAATTCCGTTTTTCGCACACTGTTCCAAACTCATTTACCAGACCCTGCAACTCCCATTCATTATCACTCATCAGAACTGTATCATCCGCAAACAGCAGTATAGGTAGCTTCCACTCAATTCCCTCCCTTTTCAGCGATACACCAACATCCACTGCTCTTGATAGTATTTCTTTCATAACTCCATCCATATATACAGTAAACAACCACGGGGACATCACACACCCCTGTTTCAAACCAACATTCAGGTCAAAGAACTCGCTCTGCTCACTCTCCACACGTACTGCCGCCTTTGCACCCTCATACATGCTCTTCACTGCTTTCAGCAACTTGCCCTCTACTACTCCGTATATTCTAAGTACTTTCCACAAACCTTCTCTATCCACTCTGTCATAGGCCTTCTCCAAGTCCATAAAGGCAACATACACCTTTTGTTTCTTCTCCAGATACTTCTCCACAACACAATTCAGGGTAAAAATCTGATCTACACATCCTCTTCCCTTCCTAAAACCTCCCTGCTCGTCGCCTATCCATTTCTCCGTTCTCACTCTCACTCTCTCAATCACTACCCTACTGTATACCTTCCCTACTACGCTTAGAAGACATATTCCTCGGTGGTTACCACACACTCCTCTTTCCCCTTTGCCCTTATATAGGGGGACTATTATGCCAGTCTTCCAGTCATCGGGTTCACTCCCCTTCTCCCATGCTAGTTTGCACATTTTCCATACCCATTCTATCACTATCTCACCACCATACCTCAACATTTCCCCACAAACTCCATCTGTTCCTGGTGCTTTCCCCAACTTCACTCTTTTCATGGCTTCCCACACTTCTGACCTCCTGATCCCCACCTCCTCCTCCACTACTTCTCTTCTTCTCCCTCCCATACCATATCCAGCTATGTTTGCTGGCTCTTCATTCCTTTCATTTAGCAACTCACTGAAGTACTCCCTCCATCTTTCGACTCTCTCTTGCTTCTCGGCTAGCATTCTCCCATTCTTATCTTTCACACCCTTACTGTTTCCCTTGCTACCTTCCCTAACTTTCTCGACTTCTTTCCAGAACAGTTTCTTACTCTCCCTCCATTTTACACTCAGATTCCTTCCAAATTCCTCATCTACTCTTCTCTTACTTTCCTTCACTACTCTCTTCACCACCCTCTTACTCTCCACGTACCTCGCTCGTTTCTGTCTCTCGGAATCTTCATTCCCTCTACTACCCAACCACTCTCTATATGCTTTCTTCTTTTCTTCCACAGCTATTCTTACCTCTTCTGTCCACCATGCTGTACCTTTCACTCCCCTCCCTCTTCTCCTCACTCCACACACCTCCTCACATGCTGCACTTGAATTAAGTCACCTATTAATCTGCGCTGGGTTAAAGGAAATAGATTTAATTCTCTAAGACGCTCTTCTTATGGTTTGTTCTTTAGGCTAGGTATCATTTTGGTAACTCTACGTTGAACTCGTTCTAGCTTGTTTGTCTTTTTGGTAATAAGGGCACCAGCATTGAACGCAGTATTCCAGAAGAGGGCGGACTAAGGAATTGTAAGGGGTTAGGATAACATCTTTGGATTTATGCTCAAATGACTTGCCTATAAAGCCAATTATTTTGTTTGCCTTCTTAACAACTTCTGAACATTGTTGACTCGGTTTTAGGTCACTCGATATTGTTACTCCCAGATCGGTTTCTCTGTTTACATTCTTAAGCTGAGTGCCATTCATCGAATAGTTTGCTTTCTCATTTAGGTATCCGATATGTAGTACTTTACATTAATTTATCCGCATTGAAACTCATTTGCCAAATTTGGGCCCAATGTGACAATTTATCTAGATTGTGTTGCATATCGTCAACTTGATCTTTTGAGAGTACGCTATTTGCAATTTTTGTATCGTCAGCAAATTTTGAGATTGTACAGGTGAGACCCTCATCTATGTCGTTGATGTAAATTAGAAAGAGAATTGGTCCTAGTACCAATCCCTGGGGTACCCCGCTACTTACATTTGGTCCATTTAGATGCCTTACCGTTTATGACTACTCTTTGCTTTCTGTCGCTGAGCCAATTTTCTATCCATTTCAACACACCGTCTTGTATTCCATGTGCTTTTAGTTTTAGCAGTAAACGTTTGTGGGGACCTTTGTCAAAGGCCTTTTGAAAATCAAGGTATATAATATCTACAGCTTTACTCTCATCGTAGAGGTTGAGGATATCGTGGAAGAAGTCTAAGAGGTTTGTTAAACAGGAACGTTTTTTACGAAAGCCGTGTTGAGTATCTTTAACCCGTACAGCCCCAGCGACGCGCCTGACGCGTCGGCGATGTATGTAACGCACAGCCCCAGAGACGCGCCTGGCGCGTCACCCTAATTGCGCCGACCGTAACCTCAGGTGTAGCCACTCAAGAGGGCTCAGATTTGTATGGGAACTGTGTACGTATCCCACGCAACCGTGCCGATGATTGAAAACTCTCAAAGTCCACGTGCGTGCGCGCGAGCGCGCAATAACCTGTTTTTTTGGGATAATTGCCTTCAATTTTTTACTCTTATAAAATCCGTTTTCGGGGGCTCTGTAGGAGCATTTTTTAAGGTTTTTGACCGGTTTTTCGTGGTTTTTCCTTCATTCCTAACCCATTCGCTATTGTTTCTGGAATAAAACCATTTTTTGAAAACCGGCCGGGTTCTGGTGCGCAAACATTACAAAACTAGCCGGGGCTCCACGGGTTAAGTATGTTATTTTCTTCTAAGTGATTTACGAGTCTGTCTCTTATGAGCGTTTCTAGCATTTTACATACAACTGAGGTTAAGCTGATTGGACGATAGTTACTGGGTAGGGATTTGCTGCCTTTTTGGAATATCTGTGTTATGTTGGCTATCTTCCACTGATCAGGCATAGTTCCAGACTGCAAGGATTTATTGAATAGTAATGTCAGTGGTTTGGAGAGCTCATCCTTAGCTTCCTTTAGAACTCTAGGCGAGATTGTATCAGGTCCAGGCGTTTTATTTACCTTGAGTTTATCTAAACAATTCAATACTTCTCTCTCTGTAACGGTGATATTGCTTAGAACATCTGAATTATCAATCTGAATCGGCGATGGTGTAGGGATATCACTGAGGTCTTCTGTTGTAAAAACTGATGCAAAGAAAGTATTGAGGGCATTACTCATTTGTACTTCGTCTTTGGTGTATTCTCCATTTTCATCGACTAACGGTCCAACAGTTAAAGTAACTACTTTTTTCTTTCTGATATAACTATAGAATTCTTTCGGGTTTGTTTTACTTTGATTCGCAATATGTAACTCTAGGGTCTTTTTACTTTGCTTAATTAACTGTTTGGCTTTGCGTCGTAGCTCTACAAATTTCACCCGTTCTTCGTCATTTTGTGAGGATTTTAATCTATCCTTAGCAAATTTTTAGCAAGCAGGCAGTTTGAAATATCTTTATTCCACCATTTGGGCTTATTATTATGGCCTGGACGCCGTATTTTCGATGGTATGCAGTCTTGCACTACTTTTAGGTAAGTGGTTTCGAATAACTTCCAAGATGTATTTATGTCGTTATTGTTAATTAAAAAGCTCCAGTCAGTTTCTTTAAACATAGCTCTAAGTTTATGAAAGTTTGCTTTCTTGAAATTAGGGACTTTTTCGATGCTACTATTTGGTTCGTTACTAGTAAAGTTTAAAGTGAAAGTTATCGTACAATGGTCGCTGTTACTGAATTCATCACCAACATTCAAATTCTCTATTAATTCTTCTTTTGTTGCAAGTACAATGTCAAGAATGTTATTACCACGGGTCGGTGTTCGAACAAATTGATAAAGCGAACTCTCTTGCAAGTTCGTATACAAGTCATGTCCGGAGTGTGAAGTAAGAGTATCACTCCACTTGGTCACAGGTAAATTAAAGTCGCCAAAAAATACGGTATCTTGTGAGTTACTTACATCTGCAATTTGTTCATAAATTTCTCGGTCAGGTTGCACTGATTGAGCTGGAGGTCTGTATATTAATGCAAGTATTATTTTTGTACCTTTTATTATTCTTTATTAGCACAAAAGATGTGTAGACGGTCACAATTTGAGGTTTTGACAAGAGGGTCGGGTTAAGACTTTCTTTGATATAAAATAGAACGCCACCTCCATTTTTATTTATTCGGCTTTTCTCAAACAGTACATAACCGGGAAGTGAATACTCTGCTAAAAAGTCTCTATCTACTGTATTGAGCCAAGATTCTGTTATACCAATCACATCATAATTTTCAGTAAACACTAGTTCCTCTAAATCTGAAAATTTATTGCGTATGCTACGAGCGTTTGCATAGAAAACCTTTAAAGTTGCGGTTTTAGAACTCACAGAACGTTCGTTAATCAAATTTTTGGTTCTGGTCGGATCTACATTTACATTCATGGCTGACATCGGTCCATGGTCGTTATCCCTGGCGGTTTTGAATTTGGGTCGTGTTGGTGGAGCTTTATGCAAATTCGCGGTTCTTGACAGATTAGCATTTCATTCCTTCGCAGGTTGCCGCCCTCGCTGTCTTCGGTCCTCCTTGCTGGTTGTCCTGTGCTGAGTCGATTTCTTCTCCGAAAATCCTTCACCGCATCGTTGAGAAGACGCCCAAAACGTGCTGCTCCCACCTGGTTCAGATGAACTCCATCGTCCGAAAACAAATAGTCATCGTAGTAGAAATTGTCCCAGGTGTTGACGAATCCCACGTTTTCCGTCCTGCAGAGGTTTGCTAGACAACGATTTGTGCTGGCTGCTATGTTGTAAAATCGGCTCTCTACACCAAGCGGGGGGACGATTCCTGAGACGATGATCCTTGATGACTTCTCCTTAAACGACTTGATCAGCTGCTGGTACTTTAAAAGCAAATCTTTCGACCGGGTTCGCTGTACATCGTTGGATCCAACGTGGATGACGTACATTGTATTAGCAGGGCCAGCTTAGATACTTCGTCAACTGCAGCAACTACATCGTCCACACCACCACCAGGGATACAAAAACGCTTCCTGGTCTTAGGTGCTCTGGCGCAAAACTCTGTGAGCTGACCACGTATCATCGAGTCTCCCACGAGCCGGACTTCTTCTATTTCCGCTTCGTCATCTGAGTCTCCGAGTATCTGGAAGCGGTTTTGACACTCGGTAATCGGTATAGGTTTCCTGGTCTTGGGGCAAACTTTGTTCCTCACGACACAGAAGTTGTCTTGAGGGGGAAGAGAGTTACTATTTGTTTCTTGAGTATCGGAACCATCAGCTGAAATGGCTACTGCAGGCGTTGAATTGTTGGCAGTTGACGTTGGGGCGTTGGTGGCTGCTGGAGTTGCGGTGAAAATTGAATTTTGTGGTACTCCAACGTTGAGTGTTACAAACTCTTGGAGTGATGGAATATGTGTGGCCAGATAATTATTTATAGGAATACACACATATAGACATACACGGTCACGGTGGCCGAGCGCGCTTGGTACACTGTATTGGGAGCGCTAGCTCTGGTGTTGGGGGTTCGATCCCACGCGCTGGAAGGGGAAGTTCTCTCAAAAAATTTCCCTGACCATGAAGGCAAGGTCTAGGGGGACCCACAAAGTCTCCTGCCCACGTCCTATTCCCTCGGGGGTATGTAGGCGCTTTCGTTAGCAGCCAGGATCAGTCTGTCGATTCCTAAGGATAAGGTCTAGGTTAAGTGTGTGTATTTTCAGCCCCATTGGCTGCCGGCTTGAAATAAACCGATTGTTATTATTATTATTATTATTACACACTGGTGTAGGCCTATAGTTTAATACAGAATATTATGTACAAATTGTGAAGTAACCAAATCATGAAATGTTCATCAGAATTACCATTTCACTTTATGTAACTGCATCATTTAGTTATTAAGAGTTCTACATAAACCATAGCCAACATTGTCATCATTATGATAATTCCAATATTTATTCTTCCTCATTATCTGTTATCATCTTCATCATTATCACAAATCTTACCTGAATCAAGAACCCATCAATATTGTATTTCCCTTAATGAGTCAACTTAGGAAAGGATGACCCCACGCATAACACAGTTGTTTGTCTGGAGCTGAAGCCCTCCAGTTCATGGCTGTGGCCATTTTTTTTATTTTTTTTTTATTTTTGTATTGCTGCTTAGTAAGGACCATTATGTTTGTTGTTGCTTGTCTTCCTGTATATTCCTTTGTATCATCTCTCCCCGTGGTGAAGGTAGTTATCTGGTCCTGGAGTGATTAATGGTGGTGAGACACAACCACTTTAAGTGAACTATCGGGAATTTAGATAACTGTTAAATTATATATCACTGGTACATGAAATATCCCAACAAATAGTTATAATATATTTACCAACAAGGTATTCGTCGATGGGTGTAATCCAGTCCCCCACACACGGCTAGTTCAATTGCATGACATGTAGGAATGTTCACATAATACAATATCGATACAATGAACTTAGCTTAGAGGACTGGTGATGTAGGACTGTTGTTATAAATAAATATTTGTAGTACATGGTGAACTGTGGGTTGAGTCAGAGCCGGGGGAGGAGATGTTGACTGTACGGTGTTGATTGAGAGACTAAAGGGCCGGCCTCCGATCGCTTCGCGAAATTACATATGGCTGCCGGCTCATAATAATTATAACCCATAACTTGGTTTCATAATACATCTAGAGCTGATGTAGATATTTATACATTACAGTTAATATTTAACCTAACTTAAGAATAAACTACAATACACAAAGAACCAGCCGAAATCGTACAAGCGATACGATACCGCCAAATTCAAATGTCCTATTGGACCAAAACCTGTCGGGATCATTACCCTATTCCCGACATATTGCCCGCCACCAAAAATGATATACAGGAACAAAAAAAGGACATCGAAGTCAAAGATCACCTTGTTGGATCTTTGATCTCCAAAGATCCACGGAACTCATAGCCGTCCTCCTTTTGGGACGAGCGCCACCTGAAGCCTGAGGAGGATCATCCTTCTCATCATCCGCTGCCCCACCTTGAGGAGCACTGTCACCAGCACTCTCCCGCGGAGGGGTATCAGTAGAGACGCCAGGATAATCCGGCAGTTCTACATCCTGCTCCAAGGGATATAACCTCACGACTGGGCGAGTAGTAACCCCAGTCGAAGTTCGTATTTTAGCAACCCTTATAAGACCATCAATGCCCTGGAACAAATCGATAATCCTCCCAAGCTTCCAAAATAACCTAGGACGCTCATCATGAATCAGGACGATATCCCCGATACGAGGCCATCGTTGATTCGTCCCTTTGATCTTATGAGAGTGACGCTCGCGAAGAGACAGCAAATATTCTTGGGTCCACCGTTTCCATAGATCGTCGGACACCTTGTTTACATACTGGAAGCGACGATGTGTGGCGTCAGCATTGCCGAACGTAGGGTCATGCAGATCTTCGTCATTTACGGACGATCTAGGAAAGGTATTAAGGGTTCGTCCACGTGTCATCATGGAAGGCGAAAAGGGTAAGAGGTCAGCAACATCTGCCGAGGTATAGGTCAAGGGCCTGTCGTTGACTAACATCTCAATCTCTATTAAGATGGTTTGCAACTCCCGTCTGGTCACCAGTGCCCTTCCTAATACCTTCTTCAAGGCAGATTTGACGATACCGATTGTTCTCTCCCAAATCGCCCCGAACCATGGTGCACGTGCTGGTATAAATCTCCATTGACAACCCTTTCCAGTGAGGGTAGCCACAACCTGCGGGTCATCCATTAAACTCTGGAGATATTTAGAGGCCCCGACAAAACAAGTCGCATTATCGCTCATAATAATTTGAGGGAAACCATTGCGACCTGCAAAGCGTCTTAGAGTATGCAAAAACCCCTCACTGGATAGGTCGTCAATCAATTCAATATGAATCGCTCTGGTTACCGCACATGTGAATAGGACGGCATATACCTTTATGATATTACCGGGCGATTCTCTAACATGAATCGCTCCGGTGTAGTCTACCCCGGTTACCTGAAATGGTTCAGTCCTTTGTACCCTGAACTCAGGCAAGGGAGGTAGATCAACTGGGGAGTAAGGCTTACCCTGTAATCTTTTACAGATAGTACAGCTAATGTGGATCCCTTTAATTGCTTGTCGCATCTTAGGGATCCACCAACGTTGTCGCATATACGCCAGAACATAATTTACGCCAAAATGTAGGCAGGTCCGATGGCATTGGTGAATCAACATTTTGGTAATCAAATGAGAGGAGCTAAGGAGGACAGGATATTTCGCAGAATCAATAATGTCCGCTTTTTGTATCCTGCCTCTACACTTAATAATGCCTCCTTCCATATATAATCCTAGCTGCCTCATTAAGTTAGAGGGTTTGGCCTTTGACTCCTTGCTCAGGATTTGATGTTCAGTAGGATAGGATTCCTTTTGTACTAAACATATTAGTTTTGCTTCTGCTGATCTCAATTCATGGAGTCTGATATGCTTCGAATCTTCACTAAGGAAAGACCCGTGAGCCCGACTTCTCATGTTGTTAATGAAACGGTATATCCATGCAAATACCCGTATTACTTGATCATAGCTGCCGTAACGTTCCCACTCTACCAACTTGTTATCCTGATGTGTAGTACTCACATTCGAACTACTTAACACATCATCTTGGGGCCGACTTGAAGGATCAGATATGGATTCCCTGAAATCCTGAGGCCATTCAGTTGGAGACGTAAGCCATGGAGGTCCATGCCACCAAATAGAGGACGACATAAACTGCTGCGCCGAGATCCCCCGGGAAATTATGTCACTGGGGTTATCCCTGGTGCTCACATAGCGAAATGTAGCTGTAGGAACTAAGTTATGAATCTCATCAGTGCGATTAGAAACATAAACAGGTAACACTTTCTGGCTGTGTACCCATGAAAGCGCTATTTGACTGTCGCTCCAGACATAGACGTTATTAATCTGTAGTATGTCTGTATAAGCATCCAGTGTAAACTTTATTAGACGAGCAGACAGAAGCAATGCAGTAAGTTCTAATTTAGGAACTGTAATCTTCTTTATAGGGGCTACTTTAGCCTTCGCTATAGCCAGTGTCGCTTCACTACCATTACATATGTATATGGCAGTACCGTACGCACTATTACTAGCATCAGAAAAGGCATGTAGATCCACCTGGTGACCACTAATAACCTGACGAGTAAGTTGGACCTTGCAACATGTGGAAAGGTCTGACCGAATCAACCGCCAAGTATCTTGTAACCCAGTCGGGAGGGGCGTGTCCCAATCTAGTTTTAGCCGCCACAGTTGCTGTAAAAACATACGAGCACGGATTGTAACAGGCAGCAAAAAACCTAGGGGATCAAACAACCTCGCTGACAAGCTTAAGCAGTTTCGCTTGGTCATAAGCTCACTGCCGCATGGGGTGTGACAGAAGGATATACAATCTGTGGTAGTGTCCCATTTGTGGCCTAAAAACTTCACCTCACTATTCTCAGTAGCTACACCGTCAGAAGCAAATTGACCTTTCAAAAGATCACTATTAGTGGCCCATTCTTTTAAGTATAAATGAGCCTTGGCAAATATATCACGGATCTCCCAGCATCTCTTGAGCAATAAATCTTCATTGTCTCCGGTGCCTTGAAGATTGTCCACATAGATACCCTGCTTGATCTCATTCTTGAAGTCAGGATCTAGTCCAGCCTCCTCAAGATGACGCAAGATAGTAGCGTTGAGAAGGAACTGGGAACAGGTCGCCCCGAATAAGACTACTCTGAACCTGTAGACCAGATACTCTGAATCTAGATCCATTGGGTCCCGTGGCCATAAAAATCTTGTCGAGTCCCTGTCTTCACGATGGAGTTGAAGCATCAGGAAGGCCTTCTCAATATCGGCGACCCATGCAAACTTATGACATCTGAAGCGCAACATAATTTGCGCTAGATCAGAGACCAGGGACGGACCCGTGTACAGACAATCATTCAGGCTATAGGAGCGAACACTGGATTTAGCAGAGCAGTCATACACAATACGAACAGGAATGGTGGAACTGTCCTTTTTAATCCCATGGTGAGCAAGGTAATGGATGTTATCCCCATACTCACTGAGATCTACTCTCTCCACAAATCCACGTTGTACCTGCTCGGCTAAAACTGCCGCATAAGTCTCGCAATAACTTGGATCCTTGACAAACTGCTTCTGAAGGCCACGTAACCTACCAAGTGCTAGATGGAAATTAGTAGGTAATTTACTCTTGTTATCATTCCAAGGGAGCCCTACCACATACTGACCTCTGCCAGAGTCATACGTTACAGTCTCTTCATACGAGCTTAACGCTAGCTTGGACTCACGATCAAGTTCATGTGGGTCAATTCCAATATTGTCCAAGTCCCATAGCTTATCTATATCAGTACATGTATTATCAGGCACATTTGGCCTAATATATTTATCTATGGGGCTTACTGCTACCTTGAGGACCGTAACCACCTCCACCTGTGTGTCTTGAGAGGAAGTGGCATAGGATCCAGAAATGGCATAACCTTGGATCGTGGGGAGCATTATTAGCTTATCTACCCGCCGATATCCAGGGTGAACCAGGTCGTAGTAATAATCAGCTCCGACCAGTAGCATAATACCATTGTTAGCAGAGAGTTGATCATCAGCCAGTTTATACCCCTTGCTTCTGAGATATTTCAAATGTGGTTGAATCTCTGATGCTATATAGAAACTGGGTAGTGTGTCGACCACAACAGCCTTGATGGGACATACCTTTTTTCTATAAACATATGAAATCTCCACAATATCATAGTCACTGGAATCTATTTCACCAGTGAAACCATGGAGACGCAAATTCTCTTGACCCTTGCTGGTACACTTGAGCTGGGGTATTGATGACCGCAGAACGAATGACCTCTGTGAGCACTGGTCAAGTAAGGTGCGCGTCATTATAGTATTATTATTACTCCCCACTACTGGCAGCATCATAGTAGGAAGCAATTGACATTCTCGAGAAGCAATGGACATGGCAGATACTTTATCACCCTCGCTCTTACTTTTCTCATGTGACTCTTTGGGGGTTCTCCCCTTTTCTTTGCCGTCGTGCCGATCAGACTGGGTGCAAAGGGAAAACCAATGTTTCCCCTTGCAATACTTACAAGGTTTGATGTAGGAATTGGTGCAGGTACTGTTGAAGTGGTCTCTTGCCAGACAGCTGGTACATAACTTAAGCGATTTAGCCTTGCTAATCTTCTGTGTAGCCTTAGGATACTTAGGACACTGATACCACAGATGACCGTGGACACTGCACAACTTACAACCTAATGTTATTGGCCTTTTCTGTTTAGGAGAAGTCTGTACCGGGAAAGCTGCAGTAGATGGCGACATCTCCACTTGTCGGTAGTGTCCAGGACTCTCCATATTGAAGACTTCAGTCTGGTACACCTGCACCAACGCTTCCAAGTTTAGTGGAGAGTCGCTTAGTTGTCGTCTTAAGATTTCCCTTAGGGGAGAGGGTATTTTATTCAAGATATTCACACTAAATATCTCCTCCTTGGTGACGGCCATTGTCTCCATAGATCGGAGTAGGCTCTCAAAGGAGGCGTAGTACTCCTTTAGGGCCGTCACATCATAGGATGGAGGATCTAGCGTGAAGAACTTAGTAATTAACGCGGTCTTGATGACTTCCACTCTCCCGTAAGTTCTCTTCAGCAACTCCACTGCAGACTCGTAGCTGTTAGCTTCTAGCTTGTACCCATCGACTAACTTCAATGCCTCCCCTTTCAATTGACCACGGAGATATGTGAACCTTTGGATGGATGTGAGTGTTTTATGATGATGGATGGAACACTCAAAAATATCCCAAAATCCAGTCCAGGTAGCCGAATCCCCGGAAAAGGTAGGCAAAGTAAGCTTCGGCAGGTTAAAACCAGTCGCCTTTGGTGTACCGGTATCCTTAACAGAGGTTGATTCTTGGGTGGAAGATAGTCTGGCTAAGGCTGTATTAACGTCCTCAAAGTACTCAAAATCTGCCGACATTTCTTCTTCCACATCGTCAGTAACTGTCAATAAACCATATACCTGCTGAGAATAACTATCATAAGCAGCTAGCAATTTAGTAACAGTAGCAATTTTACCTTTTATCTGATCAGCCGTGGCACTTATTAAAAATTCATCAAGATCTCTTAAACCTCTATTCAAACTTCCCTTCATCCCTCCCTTAAGAATCTTAAGTTTCTTCAAATCTGTCATCGTTAAGGTTTAATTTTAAGCAACTTAAACTACAATGAGGTCAGACTACTAACCGTTAATCGCTTAGGAATCAACAGCGGCAAACCCCCATTACTTAAGAAATTTGCTCAAAAAGTATTACATAATACCTACAGTCCCCTTAATATAAACTAACGAAAGGAAATTATCTGACTAGACAACAACATAATTTACACTGGGGCTATCTGTGAGGAGACCGACTACTGCGACGCAAGATAGTCCCTTACCATCTTAATGACCTGGGCCAACAAACGATCGCTGCCTTCATTGGTGAGGTGGACGCCGTCCTCGGACATATACTGGCTCCCAAAACTATATGGGGAGAATCTACCACCAAGGTGCTTGTATTTCCTCTTGAGGAGAGCATTGACCGAGTTCTTCACCTTGTGGTATTCGCCTGCCGGTATACCCCGAGGAGACTCCCTCTGCTCCAATCCCAATACAAGACAGCGGCCATTCGTGGATGCCTCAATCTCATAGGTCAACTCCTGGATCTTAGCCGCGAGCTCCTGCGGGACTACCCCAGAGACGATGTCGTTACCCCCTAACACTAATACAGTGATCTCGGGCCTTAGGCTCAAAAGACCATCCCAGGCTGGTTGGGACCTGATATTATCGAGAGTGGCTCCTGGGGCACTAAACACCCTCACTACAAAACCCGGGTCATAAAACTCTCGGCGGGAAACCCCTAGGCGACCAACATAACTGTGGCCTAATATACCCACCACTTTCCCCGGGCTCTGATTGTATGAGGAGGTTGGTGTAAAATTCACCCCATGCCACTTCCTGACGCAGCTGTGGGATGGTTCCTTTGAGCCATGATGTCTTGACAAAAGAATTAAATACTAAATCCATTAAAAGAAAAGGTAAGGTGAAGCACTAATTATTGTAAGCCCTTTAGAGGTAAGCCTAGTTGGTTAAGCTACAATCATGAGGTCTGACTATTAACTGTCAATCGCTTAGGAATTAACAAAGACCGACACTCATGACCGCCACTTTAAGCAACTAGGCCTAGGCTATTATGAAATTTAAATATAAAAGGTCACATGAGAACCCTCCCCACTAGCAAAATTAATAAAGAGTCCCACAATGACAAAACACAAGCAACACCACAAGCACACCACCTAAGCGAAATGAAAAGCCACCACAGACACCTGCAGGCCGAGACTGCCTAGCCTAGCCTAGGAGTGCGAAATGGCGCCCGACGAAATTACCCCAACCCCAAACTCCAGCCCAGCTAACCCACCAAAAAAACGCCAAGGCTCACACGCCCAAAAAACCTGGAAACTAGTCCCAAAAAAGAAAGGGACGGTGCCGAAACGGTAAAAAACACGAGGGAAGAAGCTGGGTCGAAACTAGGGAAACGGCAGTCGGCCAATAACGCGCGAGGCGGCAGCCATTTGTAAGACCACAAGCGTCTAGGAAGTAAACAAAACGGTACTACGGTACGGAAGCCTTAGGGCACGAAGGACCAATATTTATCGGGAATTTAGATAACTGTTAAATTATATCACTGGTACATGAAATATCCCAACAAATAGTTTTAATATATTTACCAACAAGGTATTCGTCGATGGGTGTAATCCAGTCCCCCACACACGGCTAGTTCAATTGCATGACATGTAGGAATGTTCACATAATACAATATCGATACAATGAACTTAGCTTAGAGGACTGGTGATGTAGGACTGTTGTTATAAATTAATATTTGTAGTACATGGTGAACTGTGGGTTGAGTCAGAGCCGGGGGAGGAGATGTTGACTGTACGGTGTTGATTGAGAGACTAAAGGGCCGGCCTCCGATCGCTTCGCGAAATTACATATGGCTGCCGGCTCATAATAATTATAACCCATAACTTGGTTTCATAATACATCTAGAGCTGATGTAGATATTTATACATTACAGTTAATATTTAACCTAACTTAAGAATAAACTACAATACACAAAGAACCAGCCGAAATCGTACAAGCGATACAATACCGCCAAATTCAAATGTCCTATTGGACCAAAACCTGTCGGGATCATTACCCTATTCCCGACATGAACAGTGGGGTCGTGGTGCAGGAATATTGGGGAATATAAAAAACTTTATCTCTCGGCATAGACTACATAACAGTAGATCTGGACTGGACACGAAAATGGAACTTTGCAGTAAGGGACCAAAAATCGGAGAACGAACCCCCAAGTTCGAACCTCTAAACCGCGAAAATGTGGTATTTTCGCGGTTTCGTGGTTCGAAGTTGGGGGTTCGTTCTCCGATTTTGGGTCCCTTACTGCAAAGTTCCATTTTCGTGTCTAGTCCAGATCTACTGTAGTCTATGCTCTCGGTTATGGTTTATCAGGGGGGGGGGGGATTACAGAGGATGAGTGGGGGATTATGGGAGGTAGGGGAGAGTGAGGAGGGATTGGTGGGTAGGTGTAGTAGAGGAATATGGTCGAGGATATTGGGGTTTAGAGAGGAAAATACTAGAGTAGATAGTGGTAGAGGTATTGGATATTGAGGGAAAGATGAAAGGGGCAGAGAAGGAGAGAGGGTTTTTAAACAGAGGAAGATATACAAGAGAGTGAAAAGAGAAAACTGAATACAGGAGTAGTAAAGAGAGAGAGTGAGGGTGAGTATATACTGTATATACACTATGAAGACAGAACAAGTGAAAACATGAAAACAAAGAACATATGGTTAAGATAGGAAGACAAATTGTATAGATATTGACAATTGGAACTATATTATTGAACATTGTGAAAGTAAAAAGGAATGTTATGAATATATCAGGGAATTATAATGTATAACTTGCAAAATAAACAAACCAAAACTAGGACGACACAAGACAAAATCCAATAATAAGTGAAGGAGAGTTGGTAGTGAAGTTGTTATTGAAAAGGTAATATTTATCTATCGAGCGAAGAGACTATTAAAGCGAGGAGGGTATTATGTGAACATCTTTGTGGATAAAGGGGAAAGTAAGCGGCCATAAAGAGGATATGGAACGGTAAAGTCGAAGGGTATATTCTATCTCTCTCTCATGTGTAGCAAAAACTGGAATTTAAAAATGAAATCCGGACAGATTGAATAGTAGCCTACACGGACATATTTCTAAAAATTAACAGAAGTATGGATAAAATCAGACGGACAATGGTGAGCATTGCGATTATCAACAACAACAACAACAACACCACCACCACCAACAACAACAACAACACACACACACGGCTTCGTACCCAGTATACATCCTCACAAGAACATGAGGGAGAGAGTGCGTGGTGATGACAGGAGCTCAAAGAGAGACGCCTTCAAAGCAGTGTAGAAAGTAAAACGAAAGGAAATAAATACATAAGGCATGACTGTTTAGTACCTTAGGACCTCGAGATCTGTGTATATATGCAACTCTATGTAACTCCCTCGTTTCAAAACACCGCAAAGTCAGAAAAACGTATACCCATTAACATTCCACTTCACCAGACCAGGGCCATTGTATTTCATTCATCCACATGGTTTTCATTCCCAGTGCTCTCATCTTTACAAGCAGACACACAGCTATTAGGCTGTGTGTGTTTTATAAAAATGCATTTTGGAGCGTTTCATGTGTATTCATTCTAAATGTCCACATCAGCATGTGTGTGTGTGTGTAACCAACACAATCTTTCACAGTACCTTCTAAATATTTTGTCTCAATTTCGTTGCTTATAATACTGTACAAAGGAAAGATAGGACAAAACAAAGCCGACAACTCTATTTCTTGTTACCTGATAATATACTGAGCTTGACCAAACAAGCCTCGCTCATGATGCCTATAGTTCATCTAAGTTTTATTAATTTCACCACAACACCAAACACCTCCAATGAAATTAATGAAAGCATATAATTTATGTAATCCATCGGGATTCGAATCTGGGTTATGACGCACAGATTTTTAAACACTCTAACCATTACACCACCAAGACAGTTAGGAAACAATGCATCAACTGGACTTGGTCTTCACCAGTGTAGTTGGTAGTGTACAAAGCAGTTATTTATAAAATACAATTTGGTAAAGTTTATGTAATATTAATTGTTTTGTGTTTATTATGGAATGATAATACGAGTGTGTTGGTTACTCAATTAGTGAAATATACGACTTGATCTTAATATAAAAAGGGACATGTAAAGTGGAACGTGTAGAGTGTAATGTACACTGTTATTGTACAGTGTTGATGCACTGTTATCTCACTCAGCCACAGATATATCAAATTACAATACAATTAATCCATTTGCTAGTGATATATGACTATAGGTAATTGAACTTCTTGAGCTGATTGTCCAGTGGTCAAATTCAAATTGGACGGTGTATATACCTTTTGAAGTACAGTGTAAATGTAAATATTGTGTACTAATGTTCGTACAATGAAGATTCAGTTGTGCCCTCCCTTTCATGGAACAAGGAGTATGGCAATAGGTAGATAAGACAATATAATATTTGTTTATTCTTAATTAAAGTAGCAACCCTAGGCTCAATTGTAAGATAATGATTGTTACGATACACATGAACAAATGTAATCGTCATTCCAACACCGTAAAGTAAACCAATGGGGGGTTTGTGTCATGGGTTGTGTAGTCCGGCAGACATGGCAACATTAATAGATTATAAATCGTTATTTCCAAGTTATTTTGTCTTTATATTGTGTCATCCCTGTTTTGGTTTGTTTATTTTGCAAGTTTTACATTATAATAACATAGTTTGGGCACACCACTATGTATTATAGCACCAACGACTCAACTCCGCTGTACACACATTATAACCAAGCATCCACACCAGTACATGATTCAGTTTGAGCAATTTCAAGGAATTTAGCAACTGTACATGTGTACAATCCCCTGAACTGATAGCTTGTTCACCATCTAATGCTAAACTTAAGATACAACACAATAAATAAGGGGAACACTGACTATGCAGTAAATGGAGTGTTTCATAACTGCGAAACGTCAATATACTGCTCTTCCTCAGATGGTGTTTTTCATCCAATATGTCTACTTTTCAAGTACCGGTCAATATTACATCAGCCTTTTAGAATTGCCTAACCAATTGTTGGTCAACAGCCACTGCAGGCAATTGTACAAGCCTTTAAATAACATGTTGTAATTCCTTGTAACTGGCTGTACACTGGTGGCTTTGTACATCAACCTTGTAGAAATCCCACCTCAACCTTCCTACTTTTTGGTACTTCTTAGTGTTTCTCTCCTTTGGCCTTTGCCTTGTTATCCTCCCCCTTCTATCCTTGTTTTGCATATCCTTAACATATTTTCATATTGTTCTTCCTATACCCCATATCCCCCTCCTTCCTTGCTCATTCAAAATAATTGGTAAATCATTCAACTCTAACGAATCCAATAATTTCTTCTTCAATCGAGTCGTCAACTTGTGGAATGGGCTTCCCCGAGATATCCTTCAAAGTTCGCTTAGACAAGCACCTCGCCCTGAACCCCAGGTTGACTGCATTTGTAAATGAATAAATAATGTATTTAGTAGTGTTCGTATTAGATTTGTTTGTTGTTCTTGGCTATCCTACCCAACAGCTAATGATGATATAGACCTAAATAGCCTACATGTTTAGTGTGAACGTTCACCAATCTTATTATTCGTGTGTTGTTGATACAGTAATATTGTAAACCATGTGATGCATTTTCACATTTTTGTAATAATTTTGATATGTTGAATATCAATATGCTAAAACTGTATTGGGATGTATTCAGTTTAACACCGGGTCGAAACCATCGATATATTATTTAGGCAAATATAATAGTTATGTCATGTACTTCATTGCCATATACAGTATGTCCAAACCATCGGTAATTAATTATAATATACTGCCTTAATGACTAACAACAAATCTAAGGATGTAGTATCCGGGCTACAGTCGTCATGTTTACATAGGTCGTACGCTCCCGGTTTCACTTTTGTTTTTGCCCCCTGCTGGCAACATATATGATGATGACAATAAATCATGTGGGGGTGAGGGGGGCAAAGCTCCCCCTCAACTTATGTTTGTATCCCACGGCAGTCAAAATTGCCGGAAATGTGATCGCGAGCGAGCGAATATGTTTTGTTGCTTTGGTGTCTTAAGATTGATGGATAATGTTTGTTTTGCAATTTCCGACGGGGTTCATAATATAACACACCTTAAAAAACAAAACAATAAACAAGGAAAACAAATAAAACATACTTGTAAAAATCGTCCCCGGTGTTAAACAGGATATTTACCCTGTATTAATATATACACTAAATTGTATTACTTGGGACGAGAACAACGAAAAACAATATCAGAGACTTTGGTGTCACTGAACAGTAAGCTGTAGAGTGTTGACATAAGGAAACTGAACTGGAGTTTTTCTTTATTTAGTCAAAACAAGCAGTTTATGAGCACATATTATTACATTGGCTGAGAGATTTCTGAGGGATTGACTTTGTTGGTGGCTACTTAGATAAGTTGATATAATTTGTAAGCGTTGTAGAGGTTAATCGAGTTGTTCCTGATTGTGATATTGTAGTTTGAAATACCTTTACGATATTACTTAAGATGTACTTCGCGGTACTTTAAGAAATCATTTATTAGGGAAAATAGGTACATATGGAATCACAATAATTGTTTCAATAATGTCCCCATGGAGAATTTTTGATATCAACAACTTTATAAAACCCAGTATGATCTCAAAAAAATAAAATAAAAATAAAACTCCATTTCGTTGACTTCCCTTGGTAGTGGGTGTGGTAGTGGCTTTGTTTACATTACTTTTACACTTGAGGTAATGTTCATGTCTAATTTGACTGTTTTTTTCCTAAATTATCCAACGCCAACTGTTAATTGCCCTCTGCTGGCAATATATATGATGATGACAATAAGTCATGGGGGATGAGGTGGGGAAAGCCCCCCCCCCCCCCCCATCAAACTATTATTGTATCCCTCAGCCGTATGTGTAAGCTAATGAAAATTCTCCATTCACTGAAGGATAAACAACCATAAAACACTATATTCCTAGAACAAATATTAAACAAAATATTGGTAAATAAGCCAGGACTACTGATCTTGAATGGTATCGTTTTGGTGTTGTTAAAAACCTTTAAGTTTGTCATGGCAATTAAGTTTGTCATGTGTGGTTATGGCACCGTCATTATACCATTGACTAGACATATGTGTTCCAATCTGCGGTTTGGTCATGTATAGGCGTAATTGCCTCCCCATGTGTCAGTTTGGCTGAAAAATGGGTCAATATAAACTGTATGTAATTAAATTGCTAAAAAATAGTTCTGATTTGTTTTATCTAGTTCAGAGTTGTATTAGGATGTTTTGATGTGCGATAATAGTAGGAAATACATAATTACCAATTAAACAACAATTTAAAAACACGCCCCCCACTAGCGAAAAATAACTGTTGAGAGGGGGCAAGCCCCTCCCTCACCCGCCCCCCCCCCCCCCCCCCAGGACTTATTAAAATCCTCATATATATAAACGGTAGGGGGCAACAAATTAATTTCCCCAACGTGCGTTGCCGAGGCTACACTCGTGGCGGATGTAAACAAAGCCACCCGCCTCTTGCGAGGTATGCGATATAGACGTTTTTTTCCTTTCAGGATCAGTAACAAATTTGTACTGCCATTTAGACACATATAGGACTGACATACATGGTATAAGAAACCTATAGGCCACGATAAAATCGATGTCTGAATTAAATTACATAAACTTGATATTGTCCAAAAATAAATGTTGATCATGTTCAAAATATTTGTATTTTGTCATGGCCCATAAATTTGTCCTGTGTCATTATGGCACTGTCGTTTTACTGTTCTAAAAAACTCCTATGTTAAAATCGTTGCCATTGTCTTTGGTTAATGTCAAATTTTGTTGTCGTGGCCGTCGTGACAAAAATCGCATATGTGTGCAATGGGATAGAGGGCCCTTTCATAGTGTCAAAACATACTGGAGCCAAGCCGATACGTAGGGAGACACGGAGGACAGCTTAGACTGTTGGCTGCCTGTATACGACCATGCCACATATTGCAAACGTGTGTGCCAAATCGGGGTCCGTCCCGACCAAATTGTCTTAGGCCTATGTATGAAAGGGGCTTAACTATGCTAAAGCTGCAGACATCAAGGAATATCTAATAAGGATAAATAACTAAGACCTTACCGTTGTATACCCCAAATCCATAGGACACACTGGTACTGACCATGTTATCACCCCCATAATATCTACCTTCCTTGGTTCTAGGTATCAGCACACCGGCTCGGGACTGGAATGGTAACTAAGCAAAGATTACAGATTATTCATAGGCTATGCCGGTACGGTACCTTAATATTTTGGTGCAAAAATTAGTTGGGCTACTGAACTTGGAAAACAAATACAAGCAACGATTAATCCAGCAAACTCGTGCTAACACACAATAGGACAACTTCCCCTAACTGTCATTTCAACAAATATTATCATTACAGAAGATGGGGAGGAGACAACATGGAAGGAAAAACACGAAAAGGAAGTAGGACGAAGAAGATATAAAGAAGGAGTTGTGAAGGAGAGAACCACCGCCACCACTACTCTCCTCCACCTGCTCCTTAAAACACTATCTCGAGGGGGACGTCCATATTCTCATTGACGTCGCCAGAGCAGGTAAGATATTATGAGAGAGAGAGAGGGGAGAGGGAGGGAGATATTGAAATTGAAAGAAATGTTAAAATACATACACACACACTCACACGTACACAGAAGACCGTACTTACTATGACAAATAAATGAGGCTAATAAAACAATCATGGTGCTGTATGTTATCACTGCATTATTAAAGTAAAGTACACCGTTAAATTAATACATGTGAATGTAGCCCTATGTGAGATATAAACATTACAATTAATACATGTGAATGTAGCCCTATGTGAGATATAAACATTACAATTAATACATGTGAATGTAGCCCTATGTGAGATATAAACATTACAATTAATACATGTGAATGTAGCCCTATGTGAGATATAAACATTACAATTAATACATGTGAATGTAGCCCTATGTGAGATATAAACATTACAATTAATACATGTGAATGTAGCCCTATGTGAGATATAAACATTACAATTAATACATGTGAATGTAGCCCTATGTGAGATATAAACATTACAATTAATACATGTGAATGTAGCCCTATGTGAGATATAAACATTACAATTAATACATGTGAATGTAGCCCTATGTGAGATATAAACATTACAATTAATACATGTGAATGTAGCCCTATGTGAGATATAAACATTACAATTACTACATGTGAATGTAGCCCTATGTGAGATATAAACATTACAATTAATACATGTGAATGTAGCCCTATGTGAGATATAAACATTACAATTAATACATGTGAATGTAGCCCTATGTGAGATATAAACATTACAATTAATACATGTGAATGTAGCCCTATGTGAGATATAAACATTACAATTAATACATGTGAATGTAGCCCTATGTGAGATATAAACATATCGATGTAAAGTATAATTATGATAACACAGGCGCTAAACAGTGAACAGCTGTAAATATTGGTTTTCTCATTAAACTCTCACTACATATGTGAGAGTTTACGTTGCAGTTTGTCTTGCATGCCTCGATACAGTTTGAAAATACATACTCTAACACATACACGGAGGGCGTGTGAGTAGTAACATGTACTGTAAGTAATTTCAGGCTTCAGTGACTCTAGCTGATGACTTCGATCTCTCTCTTTCTCTCTCTCTCTCTCTCTCTCTCTCTCTCTCTCTCTCTCTCTCTCTCTCTCTCTCTCTCTCTCTCTCTCTCTCTCTCTCTCTCTATTGACATATGAAAGGAAATATTAGCATGACTGTAACGCCTATCCATCAAATATTGAGACATTAGACTGAATATTGACCGAATTATTTGTTTTGCATAGATAAGTTGTATTTTTCTCTTCAAATTTCTGTAATATCTATACATCTTGTAGATAATGCAAAAATGACCATTAGTTTAAGATGAATGTATGATGGTAGCTTAATTGAAACTCTTAAAAACTCTATATTTATGTTACTCTAATAGCATGGGGTACACATTATCGATTTAAAGGTTTTTGGAAAAGTTACAGGAGAAATTATGGGACCCGGTAATGAAAATACAAGATACAGTAAATTATGGGACCCGGTAATGAAAATACAAGATACAGTAAATTATGGGACCCGGTAATGAAAATACAAGATACAGTAAAGACAGGAGAACAAATTGTGGAGATTAAAAGGCTGTTGACGCAAATAGCTAATCATCTATGGACAATTGGGAGATAAATAATGTAGTAAGGTTAAATAGGTAAATAGTAAGGATACGAACATTAATAATGACAATGGGAAGTAAAATAGAATATATATTGAAGACATGTCTAGTCTTTGTAATGGTCCGGTAGAGTCAAAAGGATAATTTCAGAGAGTGATAGGTAAAACTATGGTGAACAAGGAGGGGAGGGACCGAGGGAGGGCTGGGTATTATGTAAACAGTGTTGTGTTGAACGGAGAGTGTAAGTGACCGTAAACAGACTATTGGAATGGTAAAGTCGAAGGGATAGTCTCACTCTCACATCCTCTTCTCCAAGTTCAACCATTTGTGTTTATGGTACCAGCTGCTTCACACTCGTTCCATCACATACACATTTAACTTTATTCACAGGAACATATTATCTTGCACATGTAGTAATGGACACCCTATGTGGTGGATTGTGTTCTTTTATTCCAAAATTGTACTTTATTAAAGAACTCCTGACAAACACTGCTATTCCGCCGCCCCTCCTACTTGTTCGGTCGCGTTTAAACAAACTATATCCTGGTATATGGAATTCTGCTAAAAATTTCTTGATTCTGTATTAATCCATGTTTCAGTCAGTGCTATAATGTCTATATTTTCGTTGCTAACAAGTGCTCTAAGTTCATCCATTTTGTTACATAAACTCCTACAGTTTGTATAATATAATCGCAATGAATTTATTTTACTGGTATCGGATTTACCTTTATTTCTAACTGAATTCCCATCTTCTGTTACACCTTCAATATTTCTACTAGCAGTACAATTAAAATCCTGTGACTGATATTTTCTATTCCTATCTGATGTACCAGTACAGCAATTTACCCTATCTAGACAATAATATATAAGTCTTACTCATATTCTCAGGCTTTATTTTCAGCGAAACCCCGCGACAATCCTATCTATTGACCTAGCTAAATTTACCACCCCTAGCCGAGAAAGATGAACCCCGTGCTGTGCGTACAACTGATTTTTACCATAGAAACGGGTCCAGTTATCAAGAAATGGTATTGCATTTGCATTGCAGTATTTTTCCAGCCGACAATTGATACCAATTGCCCTAGATGACCATTCCTTGCTGACCCCTCTCCGTGGCAAGATACTGTGTACTACAGGTATGCCTCCCTTCCTCCTAACTTTATCTAACACCTCCCTGTACTGCCGAAGCAGTACTTCCGTCCTACCTTTACCAATATCATTACTCCCTGTACTGAGACAGATAATCGGGCTATCTCCAATATCTTTCATGATGTAATCAATTTCCTCTAACACCTTCCCAACCCCGGCACCAGGCAGACAGACAAGCTTCCTAATATCAGTACAGGTGGACCTAGCTAAGTGTCTGACCATGGAGTCTCCAACAATTGAGAAGGACTTGCCTCTCCTTGTCGATGACTTGGTAGCAGCTGCCGCAGTGGCAGAAACTCCTGGGGCAGCAGTTGAAGGTACTCCTGGCACGTACGTGTTGGCCTTGGTTGGCTAACGTCGTGATCCATCATTATGATTAATTTATCTGTGCTTACATTTTCCTGACATCTCCATTTGTTTTCCTTTCCATTAATGTTACCCTCAGGAGCTTTGACACCTTCATTAAGAAGCTACATTAATGTGTATTGAAGGGTGAATATAGGACTTTTTAATGACAATTAGGAATATGTCTAGCAATCAAAACGTATAAACTCAACCATCCGACTTTCACAGGCCATATCTAATCTGATTACAATCGTCTAATAATACCAGAAAAGCAGAAAACAATACTGAAAGTGTTAATATTTAGGATAAAACCATGGTGGTTGACGAGAGAATATGTTAGGTTTAGATATGTTGGGCTGTGTTTGGTAAAGGTTAGTTTGGTAAATGTTAGTTAAACGGAGGTCATTAATGTTTGCCTCAGAATACGTGAATCAAATGTAAATCGAGGCGAAAGGACTATGATCAAGCACATAATTGTAATGCTAACTCCTAGGCTAAGCTATAGGCAGGACAGAGCTTCTCAGACAAATACAAATAGTCAGGTAGAGAAAAGGTAGGACAGAAAAATCCAAGAAGTGGAAGACAGAGGGGGTGGAGAGTTTAGCAAAATGCAATATGGAGAAACAAGAGAAATATAGTAAACTAGAAGATAATGTCAATCTATCAAAAAGTAGTGAAATGTATAAACAAACGGACAAAGCATAAATAATAGAAAAGGAAACACAATGCGAGGAAATACATTAGGTGGAGAAAGGAAAGTTAATAACAAATAATAATAATAATAATAATTAAGAGAGGAGGGCAGGGGTAAGGAATAGAGGGGGAAGGGGAAACAATTATTACCAAAGGCCACAAAGAAGAGGAAGAAAAGCAGAGTGAGAAGGACAGACGGGAGAGAAAGGACAACAAATTGGTCGTGGAGAGTGGTGATGTGGTTAGAGAAGGTAACTATAGCTAAGTAATGTCAATCTCATTTAATTAATCAGTTCCAAAGTTCTCCCCAATTTTATGTCAACCTTCGCCTGACCATCATTAATATTGTTACCTTTCTGTTAGTAATTTAGATCAAAGTATACAAACAAAATAAGATCCTGAAGCATTAAACAAGGACTTGAACCATGTACGATACCCGAACGCCGAACATTTATAATCGTAGATAAATGCCCCTTTCCCACTTATGAGACTTCATACGATTTTCATCGCCGACACTCATAAATTGGCACATTCGTGACATGTTGCACAGCAATCGTATACCCTCGCATAATAAACGTATGACTCGCAAGCCCTCGCAAGGACCCTCGCAGGTCATCGCAAATGTTCGGTTTGTTCAAAATTTTGGACGAGGACTCACGAGGGTTCGTGGCCCTCGCAAGCATCGTCGAGCATCGCAGAGGGATCTGCGAGCCCCTTTGAGAACATCGGCGACATCGGCCAGACATCGCGGAGGGTTTCGCACCAAAAAAACTTTGCACGGATGCTCACCGATGCTCTGCTCGCCGATGCTTTCAGATGTTCCGAGAACATCGACGATGCCAAAGAGCACCGTCGGCGAGGTGGGTAAACAAAAAATGATTAGGCCTATAGTGAACCAGTCAACCCTTTTTTCTATGCACCTCTCTTGGGGGGTTCACCTGTTTTGTTTTCTCTTTCTCTCCTTTTCTCTCTTTCCCTGGTTTGTATCCATTCAGCCCCATTCAGCCAACTGTTTTAAGACGTTTATCCCCATCCAAGTATCGATATCTTCCTGGCAAGCGATAGCGAACCAGCATTATATGGAGAAATCCGGCTTCGCCGGAGAAATTTTTCTATCGAAAAATTTACAAATTTAGCTTGCTCTCAAAACAAAATTATATATGTTGGCTCGCTACCGCTCACCAGGAAAATATTGAAACCTGGATGGGGGTAAACGTCTTAAGACAGTAGGCTGAACGGGGCCTAACGGATACAAGGCAAAGAGAGAGGGAGAGAAAGAGAGACAAAAAAAAAAAAGGAGAGAGGGAGAGAAAGAGAAACAAAAAAAAGGCGAGGTGGGCTCAATTAAGCCGTAACGCAACGCAAACATTGAGCCCACCTCGCTGTTTTTGTTTTCTTTCTCTTTCTCTCTCCTCATTTTGTTTCGTTTTCTCTTGCTCTCCATCTCTCTGCCTTGTATCCGTTCGGCCCCGTTCAACCTACTGTTTTAAGACGTTTACCCCCATCCAGGTTTCAATATTTTCCTGGTGAGCGGTAGCGAGCCAACATATATATATTTTTGTTTTGAGAGGAAGCTAAATTTGTACATTTTTCGATAGAAAAATTTCTCCGGCGAAGCCGGACATTGACAATCTCCGAATTAAGGGGAGATGGATCGTTTTTCTGGTCCCCTTTCTTCCTCATGGTTAACCCCATTAGTTTTCATATTTTATGACGTTCGGCCCATTAGTTTGGCGATTTTAAGACATTTTACCCAATTTCATTGTCAATATTAAGACTTTCGTGTCATTTAGGCATCGAGTTTTGGTGAGGTCAGTCCTCAAGGCAATACTGAGTTGGGTCTATAATTAGGCCTTGTAATTGGGGTTGGGTGTGACTGGGATCTGCCTTGTGTGGGCCGATCGGCTTTCTGCAGACTCCCGTTTTCTTATGTTCTTATGTTTGTGCCATGAAATATATTCAAAATGTTTTCGGATAATCTCGCCGAGGTATTCGCCGAACCATCGCTTAATTCGCCGAAGACGTCGCAGAACATATGCCGAGGATTCGTTCATCCTTCGCATTATTTTATTCAAATGTGACAGTTCTCACCGAGGTCATCGGCGAACCATCGCTCAATTTGCCGATGACGTCGCATAATGTCGCCGATTCGTTTTACTTATCGGCTACATCATCGCCAAGTGTTTTTTTTTTTTTTTTTTTTTTTTTTCCTATATTCCAACTTACTTCCTCTCGGGCATAGGCTGAGAGCCTTAACATTCACCGTTTTACAATGAACAGTGAAGCCTGTGAGGTCTTGTTCCAGTCTAGGGAGTGAGACATGTGAAGCACGTAGAGTACAACGAGCACCTGCCATCTTGCCTTCACATGAGGCATGGTGCTCACTCATGGCCCGAAACGACCCCATCTCTGAAGCCATCTCGTTCCCGTGCTTCACTGTCTCACCCCCTACACTCGGACTCTCACACTTACACACACACAACGCCACCTGTTGAGCAGATAACTCACCAGGCATTGCACCCCTATAGCATATTTTGAATATGGGAATATTCATACACTGCTATTTAATCAGGGAACAATGAGGGTATTTTATTGACGTTTCGGTGGGCTTGTGGTAATGCACTGATACTAGGAACAGCTCAAATTCCATCCCAATAATATCTTCCCATTGATACATCGGGATTTGAACCCGGAACCTTTGGATTACCAGGCCCGTGGCAAGACCACTCCACCACACCTCCCCTGAACTTGTCAACGTTTTTTAACGGTAAAAATCGTTGACGTTGCACAAATTTGTTGCGAATTGACAAGACTACGTCCTCGGCGACGAAAATCTTATGAAATCGCATAAGTGGGAAAGGGGCATAAGGAGGCAGACAATACCATCCTTCCCAGCCAGACCGTGAACTTCCAGAGGCCAATAAGCTGTGGGGAGTTAAGGCGGCTCTAATATTACCATACAGTTAACAACCACAGTAACAAAACAGCTTCTACAGTTTTACGGCAAGTATTGTTCTGATGTTTTGTTGAACTCTTCTGTGCCATTATATTTATGTCAAGGTTGCATACATTTACTCGTGGTATTCAAGGTTGTGTTCACACAGGCAATCAGACAAATCTCTTTTTTTTCTGTGAAGGTAATTGTCTAATTGTAATGAAAGCCTTTGGTCGGAGAAGGCTTCTAGTCAGCAAACATATCGAGTCATTAAAAACATAAACATACTTATTATTTAGTCATTTGGCACTGTACAAACTTTTACAGCAATTATAATTCTTAATATTGAAGTCGAGCTTCACTGCGTTTCAATAATTACATTAACCACTTTAAGTACTACAATAATTATAATCTTGCCATCAACTTTTTTGTGGATTATGTCACCATTTTGAATAAGATTGTTAAAGCTCATTGACTAAGCAGAGCTGAGAAGCAAAATGCATGGCGATTGTGATAAGATAGATCATACAAATGCTGACAAACAATGTAATGATCTGCGGGGTGAACTCTGCATCTGGCTGCATTCTCAGAGTGTACGTTTCCTTCCTCGTCCATTAATAAAAACAATTATTCTGTAGCTAACAGCATGACAAGGTTTATGTGTAGACAAGGATGAAGGAAGATTCACAGCGACATACTGTATATCTTAATTCAAGTAAGACTAGATACCAACTTATTCCACCTCTTTTATATATATATTCAAGTTAGTTCCTCCTTGCTTGACTCTGTCTCCCAGTCCTCCCTTCGAATCCAGCCTTTACCCTTTTGATTCCCACGAATCCTACCGAAGCTGTAATAATCGTCTAATAATAGCCAGAATAAACTGTTGAAATGCGTCTTGATTTCCAAAGGGTTAATGTGGCATTCACAAAATTAATCTGGATAAATATTATTCAGTTGTATGCTAGTGTGTTTCAATGTATCATTATAATTATAACAGAAACAATATAACAATATAACAATAACAAACAACCCAACAATGGAACACTGTAATGACAACAAACCCGCTGTACAACACAATGGAGAGTGCAAATATGGAAACAGAGGTCTGAAACATTATTGTTGTTGACAAAAATGGGCTACAAGGACTTACGGGATTGGTTGGTTGGTGTTTGGTGGGTACACTAAACCAGTTACGGTGGACGGTAGACGATAGTGGTGATGATGATGGTGGTAGTGTTAGGGATTTCTATTTCATTCAAGTGTCACTGGTTGTAATTGAGGTATTGTGCTTGTTATGGTGGATACGATCTTTAATTATTTATGATTGAACATCGTATGCAATGTTATGAGCCCGGTATAATTAATTCGACCTGTAGACAGCTTAGTTTCATATATACACAAATATTATTGTCACTGAGTGTACAAGAACGAGTGAAGTGGTATTGGGAGGCTTCTTGCAGCCTACCCCCCTTTTCTCCACATTCCATTCTCTCCCCTATCCCTCTACTCACGTACCCCTACTCACTTTCCCCCCCTTTCCTTCTTTCTCTTCTTCATTGCCTGACGTACGAATGATATTGATTATAACTAGGTAATAATGTATTTCGCTTTTCTAATCGTAAGTATTGTTTATACGATATATCATAGAGTTCTTGGTAAAAGTAATACTTTAATTCAGCAAGTATATAATGAGTTGAGATAAATGCTGTTAGAGAGGTTGGTATCAGAGCCAGGTGAGCGAAGGGTATATAAGCCGCTCGTAAGGTAACGGCAGGTAGTGTATTCTACTCCACCATCATAAGCTGCCCTGCCCTGAGTTTGTTTGTAAAAGAATCACCATGAGTTGAATAAGTACCACCTAGGATTTTTTCTATGTTTATTGATTGCTTTCACATACTCTCTTGGAGGGTATTTATATAACTATGTATTATTTTTCTTAAGAGTTTTTTATTATTTCACTTCAATGTTTCTCACTTTGATATTTTCACTAGAAGTATCTTTTGTGCATAATTAATCATGTAAATAAACTATAATTTTATTTTACATAATCTTTACATTTTACCTTTATGCTAATATATTATTCTTTTGATTGTTGGGATAAATCTAAGTCAAAGTAACTAAAGATAACTAATTCTGAACGAGTGATGAGAAAGGAATAACTTGGGGGTTTTTAGGCTAAAACACCCATTTGATATCAACTGATATTTTATGAACTTGCCACATCTTTTCACCTACCAAGGTTTTAGTGACTACAAAGAGAGTTGCTAGTTTTTGTGGAAGTTTAACATGCCACTTATTCTTGACTGAAACTGATAGTCATATTTTCCGCATTTTGTGAGGCTAAATAATAAGTCCTCGTTTCGTGGTTTTCAGTGGAATGTTTCTTTATGTTATGGGTTCGAACCCCGCTTGTAACGTAACATGGTGCCGTGTGACCAAGATTCCTTTGTTTCCCTCTTTTGGTAATAATTGAGAACATTAGTGAAACATTAAGTCCCTCGCTAGGACATCGCATACTCATCTCATCCATCTCGTTTTGTTCTGTTTATGAGTTGAGAGATCTGTGTCAGCCTCTACGTTCTTTAATGCCAATTATTTGCGTTTATCACTCGTCTTAATTTGTCCTACATTTCATCCATTGTTCATAGCATTGAATCATGGAATTTAAAGTTAGTTAATTTGTCGCTGACCCCTCCTGAGCACATTGTCTGTGTCGAAGCTCAGAAAAGTATACTGGATTGCCTTAGCCACAGAGTATGATGTACCTTACAAAACTAGTAATACCAAAGGTGAGATTAGGAGTGTGATTGAGAAATTGGTAAATACTGAAGTTTTGTCTGAGGCAGCCTATCAGTTGTGTGTAGAGGAAGGAGATAGTGATGCATGGATGAAAGTGAAACTATTAGAGCTGGAGAATGCAAAATCTGACAGAACAGAGACAGCGTGAAATTGAACATGAACGTGAACAAAGACTGCATGAGCTTGAACAGAATCAGCATAATATTGAACATGAGCTTGAACAAAAACAGTATGAGCTTGAGGAGAAGCAACGTGAGAGAGAGCATGATGAGCGCATGTTAAAGTTAAAAGCTGAAGAAAACCGGAATCAAAGGGATTCGGTTGCAAATAGACCATTTTCTGATAAGGGTTATAGTTTTAAAATTTTCCCCAGTTTTGATGAGACTGACCCGGAGAATTTCTTCATCCTTTTTGAGAAGGCAGCCAACCAACTCAAGTGGCCAAATGATCAGTGGGCATTTCTAGCCCAGACTGCTTTCATAAGTAAAGCCAAGCAGGTTTATACCAATCTCCCCATTGATTCCTTGACCTATGAAACTCTTAAAACCTCAGTCTTAGCAGTGTATGATCAAGTTCCTTAAACTCATCGTCAAAATTTCAGGGATATGAAGAAAGGTGAAAAACAAACCAATCTAGAATTTGTAAAGGAAAAAGAGTGAAAGTTTCTGATTTGGTTGAGAGCCAGTAAAGTGTCAACCTTTGAGCAGTTGTGCCAGCTAGTTATGCTTGAAGAATTTCTCCGCAAAGTCTCCTTCCCCTTAAAACTTTACCTCCAAGAGAGAGAGGTGCAATCTGCAGACAGGGCGGCTATTTTGGCTGAAAATTACAGATTAACTCATGGCGATTCTTATTTCAGGACGGGACAGAGAGGGCCTGGCAACCGGCCACATTCTGGTGCTGGTCCTTGTGATGGTGGTAGTTTCCACTCTACTGGTGGTCGGTCTGGTTATGGTGGTGTCTCCCAACCAGTTTCAAGGGTAGCTTCTGGGGGCAATGGATCTGATAAAAAGGAATTTAACAAAACTTCTCTTTCTTCCATTAAACCTCCTGGACCCTTAGTTTGTGCCTACTGTAAACAACCTGGACATTTTCGTAAAGTGGCCCAAATTAAAATTAAAAGAGAAAACCTGTAAACCAGAGAGTAGTACTGTCCTAGCCTCTTCCCTTGTACTTAATCCAAATAGAGTAGCAGTATCCCCTCCTACTCCACCTGTGTTGAGTGCCTGTTCTGATTCTGATGGCTCTCACAACCAGGTTTTCACTAGTATACCACCTAGCTGTTCTAACCAGTTCCAACCTTTTCTTTCCACAGGATCAGTTTCTTCTACTGACGCTTCCACTGACTATCCCATTCATATTTTGAGAGACACAGGAGCTTCTCATAGCCTCTTGGTAAAAGGATTGGTGCCCAGTGTTGAGGACTGTTTGCTGGGCCAGAGTATACTCATTCAGGGAGTCCGTGGGTGTCTTGTTCTTCCTTTGGCTAGGGTGTATCTAAAAACTGAGTTAGCTAGTGGTTACTTTACTGTTGGGATTCAAGATTCACTACCTGTAGAATGAATGAACTTTTTGATGGGAAACGATATCGCCGGTGGCAAAGTGATACCAGACCCCTTTGTTACCTCCACTCCCTCCTCTGATAACAACACTAAGCAATTACAAAATCAGTATCCCAATTTGTTTCCCTCCTGTGTAGTGACTAGGAGTGGGGCTGGTCACCACAGTAAGAAGGGCAAAGTTGATCCTGATAGTGTTGACCTAGACACTTCCTCCCTATTTCCTGATGTAGATTCAGAGGATATTAGCAAGATTCCCATTGATTCTGAAACTCTCAAAGAGGCTCAGAAGCAGGACCCTGAACTGGCAATATATTTTGATAGGGCTGTGGAAGAGTCAGATATAGGAAACTATCCTCAATGCTTCTATCTAAGTAATGGTACCCTGATGCGCAAGAATAGACCTCCCAATGTGCCAGCTGATGAGCCCTGGCAAGAGGTGCATCAAGTAGTTGTGCCACATAAGTATAGAGTAGACATCATTTCCATTGCTCATGACCTTAGTGGTGGACATTTGGGTGTCAACAAGACTTATGACAAAATTCTCAATGATTTCTATTGGCCAAGGATGAAACAATCTGTGAAGTCTTACTGTAAAACTTGTCATATGTGTCAACTTGCTGGGAAACCCAACCAACCCATCAAGCCTGCACCTTTAACCCAGTGAGACCCAGCGTCGCACGTGATGCGTCGGCAGTGTTTGATCACCAACTCCCAGCGACGCATCACGTGCGTCCGACATATAAAAAACACTTACGTGGTTCGTAAGGTAGGAAATGGCGGGAGAATAGGAGGGGGAGGTACCGTAGTGTGTGTGGGAGCCGGGCCAGTAGCTGTGAGCGGGCCGAGACAGCCGCGCGGCTGGTGGTGGTGGGCTTAGTGGGGATACTTTACACCCTTAGTTCACCGCCACTTTGAACCTTCATTACTCCGGTCGTATGGGAGCTAGAGGCTTGAGATTAATGTGAGACACTCCTTAGGATGTATGCCGTACAATGCCATACTCAGTTTTTACCCTAGTGCTCCCGGGCGGGTGGTCATGCGGGGAAGACAAACTATTGACCCCCCCCCGCCCCCCAAATGACCGAAATGAGTTTTTGTTTATTGTTTTCTTCATATCTCACCATTCTCTTCCATTTTGGCTCAACCAATTTTTTTGAGGCTCCCCCCCCCCCAAATGTCCGAGGTGAATTTTTTTTTTGTTTTTTTTTCATTTCTCATCCTTGTCTTCCATTTTAGCAAACAAAACAAAGAAGTGAAAATGGCTTGGGACGGGGGTGAACAAAATATTATAACTAGCCGGGGCTCAATGGGTTAATGATATGTATTACCTATTGCTGGAGCTATCTAGTAATGGAACTATCTATATGCTCTCTCTCTCTCTCTCTCATGGTGGTGGTGGTACTCTCATTAATGATATGTATTACCTATTGCTGAAGCTATCTAGTAATGCTCTCTCTCTCTCTCTCTCATGGTGGTGGTGGTACTCTCATTAATTATATGTATTACCTATTGCTGGAGCTATCTAGTAATGGAACTATCTATATGCCCTCTCTCTCTCTCTCTCTCTCTCTCTCTCTCTCTCTCTCTCATGGTGGTGGTGGTACTGTCATTAATTATATGTATTACCTATTGCTGGAGCTATCTAGTAATGGAACTATCTATATGCTCTCTCTCTCTTTCTCTCTCTCTCATGGTGGTGGTGGTACTGTCATTAATTATATGTATTACCTATTGCTGGAGCTATCTAGTAATGGAACTATCTATATGCTCTCTCTCTCTCTCTCTCTCTCATGGTGGTGGTGGTATTGTCATTACTAATATGTATTACCTATTGCTGGAGCTATCTAGTAATGGAACTATCTATATGCTCTCTCTCTCTCTCTCTCTCTCTCTCTCTCTCTCATGGTGGTGGTGGTACTGTCATTAATGATATGTATTACCTATTGCTGGAGGTATCTAGTAACGGAACTATCTATATGCTCTCTCTCTCTCACTCTCTCTCTCTCTCTCTCTCGTTATAGACTGCAGCACCGTTGATGCATTTAAATTCCGCCTAGACAAATATCTCGCATCAAACCCGCGACTGACTGCGTTTGTAAATGAATAACTTTATCCTCCCCTCAGTTACTAACCCAAATGTCCCTACTAACTTCCTAGTCCTGCCACGTTAGTGGCAGGGCAGTAGTTCCCTTTCCAATGTTCCCTTACCCACTCTAAACCACTGTTTGGACACTTGATCCTCAGTGTTTTGGACAAGCCCTAGAAGGGTCCTAGATATGTTGTTTCGATTTCCTTTGTACTTTGTACTCCTTTGTACTCTTTCTCTCTCTCTCTCTCTCTCTCTCTCTCTCATGGTGGTGGTGGTACTGTCATTAATTATATGTATTACCTATTGCTGGAGCTATCTAGTAATGGAACTATCTATATGCTCTCTCTCTCTCTCTCTCTCTCTCTCATGGTGGTGGTGGTACTGTCATTAATTATATGTATTACCTATTGCTGGAGCTATCTAGTAATGGATATCTTATGCTCTCTTCCTCTCCTCTCTCTCTCTCTCTCTCTCTCAGGTGGTGCGGTACTGTCATTAATGCTATGTTTACCTATTGCAGCTATCTAGTATGGAACTATCTATATGCTCTCTCTCCTTCCTCCTCTCTTCTCCTGCTCTCTCGCTCCCCCTCCTTGTCTCTTCTCTCATCATGTGTGGTGTGGTACTGTCATAATGTATCTGTCTTAAGCCTATTGCTCGGAGCTATCTAGTCAATGAACTATCTATAATGCTTCTCTCAACACTCCTCCCTGTCTCCCTTCCTCTTTTTTCTCTCTCTCTCATGTGTGGTGGTACTCTCATTAATTATATGTATTACCTATTGCTGGAGCTATGTAGTAATGGAACTATCTATATGCTCCTCTCCTCCTCTTTTCCTCTCTCTCTCTCATGTGGTGGGTGGTGGTACTTGTCATTACAATTATATGTATTACCTAGTGCTTGCTAGCTATCCTCGTGTAATGGAAACTATCTATAATGCTCCTCTTCATCTCCTCTTTCTCTCATCTCTCATGGTGGTGGGTTGGTCACGTCATTAAGTATATGTATTTTTTTTTACCTATTGCTGGAGCTATCTAGTAATGGAACTAATCTATATGCTCTCCTCTCCCATCTTTTTCCTCTCCTCCTCTCCATAGGTGGGGTGGGGTTACTTGTCACTTAATTATCGTATTACCTATTGCTGAGCTATCCTAGTAATGTGACGAGAACTATCTATATGCTCATCATCATCTCATCTTTCTCTCTTCTCCTTCATGGTGGGGGTGGTACTGTCATTAATTTATATGTCTTCCCACATATTTGCTGGAGCTATCTAGTAATGGGAACTAATCTATAATGCCTTCTCCGTCGTCCTCTTTTTTCTCCTCTCTTCTCATTTGGTGTGTGGTGGTACTGTCATTATTATATTATTACCTATTGCTGGAGCTAATCTAGTAATGGAACTATCTATAATGCTCTCAAGGTCTCGGAACTACTCTCTCTCCTTCTCTCTCTCTCTCATGTGGTTGGTGGGACTCCTGTCATTAATTATATGTGTATTACCATATTGCTGGAGCTATCTTATTACTGCGGAACTATCTATAATGCTCTCTCCTCTCATCATTTCTCTCTCTCTCATGGTGGTGGTGGTACTGTCATTAAATGATATGTCATTACTACCTCTTGCTGGAGCTATCTAGTATCGTAATGGAACTATCTATTCTTCTCGTCTCTCTCTACTCTCTCTCTCTATTCTCCTCTCTCTATATGTCATGGTGGTGGTGGTACTGTCATTAATTTAGTATTACCCTATTGCTGGAGCTATCTAGTAATGGAAC
>CM064580.1:5791689-5970933 GCA_032716605.1 Paralithodes platypus
TACTCATTCAGGGAGTCCGTGGGTGTCTTGTTTCTTCTTCTCTTTGGCTAGGGTGTATCTAAAAACCGAGTTTAGTCTAGTGGTTACTTGTAGCTGTTGGGATTCAAGATTCACTATCCTGTAACATGAATGAACTTTTTTGTATGGTAAACGATATCGCCGGTGGCCCAAGTGATATCCAGACCCCATTGTTACTCTCCACGCCCTCCACCCCTCCCGTCCGCAACCGCCCACCCAAGGGCCCAATCCACACTGTCATGATACCAACACTAAGCAGATTACAAAATCAGTATTCCCAATTTGTTTCCCTCCTATGATAGTGACTAGAGTGGGGGCTTGGTCAACCACAGTACAGATATGACAAAGTTGATCCTGATAGTGTTGACCTAGAGAAACACTTCCTCCCTATTTCCTGATGTAGATTCAGAGGATATTAGCAAGATTCCCATTGATTCTGAGAACTCTCAAAGAGTCTCAGCAAAAAAAGAAAAAAAACACAAAAAAAAAAAAAAAGGCGGACCCTGAACTGGGCAATATATTTTGATAGGGCTGTGGAAGAGTCAGATATAGGAAACTATCCTCAATGCTTCTATCTAAGTAATGGTAGCCCTAGATGCGCAAGAATAAGACCTCCCAATGTGGGGGCCAGCTGATGAGTGACCTGGCAAGAGGTGCATCAAGTAGTTGTGCCCAACATAGTATACGAGTAGACATCATTTTCCATTGGCTCATGACTCTTAGTGTGGACATTTGGGTGTCCAACAAGACTGTATGACAAAACTTCTCAATTATTTCTATTGTGCCAAGGGATGAAAGCAATCTGTTGAAGTCTTACTGTAAAACTTGGTCATATGTGTCAACATTGCTGAGGAAAACCCAACCAACCTCCTCAGCCTGCACGCTTTAACCCAGTGATACGCCTAGCGTCCGCATCGTGATGCGTCGGCAGTGTTTGGTCCATCACGCAACTCCCAGCGACGCATCACGGTGCGTCCGACATATTAAAAAACACTTACGTGGTTCGTAAGGTAGGAAATTGCGGTTAGAATAGGAGGGGGAGGTACCGTATGTGTTGTGTTGGTAGCCGAGGCTCAGTACTGTTGAGACGGGCCGAGACCAGCCTCGCGGCTGGTGGTGGTGGGCTTAGTGGGGATACTTTACACCGCTTAGTTCACCGCCACTTTTGAACCTTCATTAACTCCGGTCCGTATGGGAGCTAGAGGTCTTGAGATTAATGTGAGACACTCCCTTAGGGATGTGATGGCCGTAGCAATGCCATTACTCAGTTTTTACCCATAGGTGCTTCCCGGGCGGGTGTCATGCAGGAAGACGAAACTATTGACCGCACCCCCCCGCGCCCCCCAAATGACCGAAATGATGTTTTTGTTTATTGTTTTCTTCATATCATCCACATTCTTCTTTCCATTTTGTGCTCAACCAATTTTTTTGAGGCTCCCCCCGCCCGCCAAAATGTCCGAGGTGTATTCTTTTTTTTTTTTTTTTTTTTCCATTTCTCATCTGCTTGTCTCCATTTTAGGCAAACAAAACAAAGAAGTGAAAATGGCTTGGTACGGGGTGAACAAAATAATTATAACTAGCCGGGGCTCAATGGTTACTGATATGTATGTAGGAGCCTATGTGTCTGAGCAATCTAGTAATGGAATGGCTATCTATATGGCTCTCTCTTCTCTCTCTCTCATGGGGGTGGTGTGATGGTTTGCTTTGTTTGGTACTCTCATTAATGATATGTATTACCTATTGCTGAAGGCTATCTAGTAATGCATCTCGGTCTCCCTCTCTCTCTCATTGGTGGAATGGTGGTAGGGATCTCTCATTGAATGATAATGGGCAATTAAAAAAAAAAAAAAAAAAAAAAAAAAAAAAAAAACAAAAAAAAATAGTACCGATTGCTGAAGTCTTATCTAGTAATGGAAAGAACCCCTTTTTTTTCTTTTTAAGTGCCTCTCTCTGCTAGCGATATGCTCCTCCTCTCTCTCTGCCCTCTCTCATCTTCTCTCTCTCTCACTCGCTCTCTCATGGTGGTGGTGGTACTGGCATGTAATGATATGTATTAGCCTATTGCTGGAGCTATCTAGTTAATGGAACTATCCTATATGCTCTCTTCTCTCTATCTCTCTCATGGTGGTGGTGGTACTGTCATTAATGATATGTATTAAGTACCTATTGCTGGAGCTATCTAGTAATGGACACTAATCTATATGCTCATCTCTTGCTTTCCTCCGTCTCATGGTGTGTGTGGTATCTGGTCATTAATTGATAGGTATATACCTATTGCTGGAGCTATCTAGTAATGGAACTATCTATATGCCCTCTCTCTCTCTCTCTCTCTCTCTCTCTCTCTCATGGTGGTGGTGGTACTCTCATTAAATGATATGTGATTAGCCCTATATTGCTGGAGGTATCTAGGATAACGGAACTCATCTATATTGCTCTCTCTCTCTCTCACGCTCTCTCTCTCTCTCATCTCGATCGTTGATAGACTGCAGCTCACTCGTTGATGGCATTTAAATTCCGCCTAGACAAATATGCTCGGCATCAAAAACCCACACGGTCGACTGACTGGCGTTGTGTAAATGAATAACTTTGTATCCTCCCCTCATTTTTTTTCGTTACTAACCCAAATGTCTCCTACTAACTTCCTAGTCCTGCCACGTTATGGCAGGGCAGTATTTCCGTCTTTCCAATGTTCCCTTTATCCCCACTTCTAAACACACTGTTTGGACACTTGATCCTCAGTGTTTTGGAGGACAAGCAGCCTAGAAGGGTCACTAGATATTTTGTGTTGCCTTGATTTCCTTTGTACTTTGACTCCTTTGTAGCTCTTTCTCTCTTCTCTCTCTCATCTCTCTCATTCTTCTCTCATGGTGTGTGGTGGTACTGTCATTAATTGTATATGATTTTATTCCTATTGCTGAGAGCTATCTAGGAATGGAACTGATCTATTCTTCACACTCTCTAGAAACATCGTATCTCTCTCTCTCTCTCTCTGCCGCGCTCTCTCGTCATGGTGGGTGGTGGTTGTACTGTGCATTAATGATATGTATTACTATTGGCTGGCGCATATCTAGTAATGGAACTATCTATTCTTCTCATCATCGCGTCCGTCTCGCTCTCTTATTTCTCTCCTCTCGTCATGGTGTTGGTGGTACTGTCATTAATGATATGTATTACCTATCTGCTGAGCTATCTAGTAAGGTGAAGCTATCTATATGCTCTTCTCGCTCATCTTTCTCTTTCATCTCTCTCTATGGTGGTAGGTGTAGCTGTCTAGATTAATTATATGTTTACCCTAAATTGCTGGAGCTAAATCTATTTTACAGAACTCTATCTCATATGGCTCTCTCTCTCTCTCTTTCTCCTCTCTCTCAAGAGGTGGTTGAACTGTCCTATTATATGTATTACACCTATTGGCTGGAGCTATCTAGTAATGGAACTATCTATAATGGTCTCTCATCCTCTCTTTCGCTCAAAAAAGCTCTCGTCTCATGGTGGTGGTGGTACTTGTCCATTGATATTATATGTATTATAGCCTATTGCTGGTAGCATACTAGTAATGGAACTACTCTATATGCTGCTGCTTCGCTCACGCATTTCTCTCTCTCTCTGGTGGTGGTGGGTACTTGTGCATTATTATATGTCTTACCTAGTGCTGGAAGCTATCTAATTTAATTTATAAAAATTTAGTTTTTTATAGTAATGGAACTATCTATATGGCTCTCTCTCTCTCTTTCTCTCTCTCATCATGCGTCGGTGTGGTGGGTGTACTACGTCATTAATTAATATGTAATTACCCCATATTGCTGGAGCGATCAGATTAATGTAACTATCTATATGCTCCTCCTCGTCTCTCGCCCGCTCTTTCCTCTCTCTCTCATGGTGGTGTTGGTTACTGTCTTAAAACTATATGTATTATCGGCTATTATGGGCTATCTAGTAATGGCACTATTCTATATGCCTCTCTCCCCCTCCCTCTTTCTCTCTCCGTAGACAGATCATGGTGGTGGTGGGACTGTCATTAATTATGTGTATTACCTCTTGCTGGAGCTATCTAGTTGAACTATCTATATGCTCTCTCTCATCTTTCTCTCTCTCTCATGGTGGTGTGTACTGTCATTAATTATATGTATTACCTTTGCTGAGCTATCTATGATGTAATATGGAACTATCTATACCTCTCTCTCTCTCTTCTCTCATGGTGGTGTGGTACTGTCATTAATATGTATACCTATTGCTGGAGCTATCTGTAATGGATACATCTATATGCTCTCCTCCTCTCCTCTCTCTCTCTCTCTTCCCTCTCTCTTGGTGGTACTGTCTTAATTATATGTTTACCTATTGCTGGAGCTATCTAGAATGGACTATCTATATGCTCTCTCTCTCTCTCATCTCTCTCATGGTGGTGGTGTTACTGTAATTATAGTATTACCTATTGCTGGAGCTATCTATAATGGAACTATCTATATATGGCTCCCTCTCTCTTTCTCCTCTCTCATTGGTTGGACTTATTAATGTATTCTATGCTACTAGTAATCCCTATCTATATGCTCTCCTCTATGGTGTGGTGGTACTGTCATTAATTATATGTACCCTATTGCTGGAGCTATACAGTAAGGAACTATCCTATGCTCTCTCTCTCTCTCTCATTATGTATGGTGGTGTTGACTGAGAATTTGCTTGTAGTTTATATCTGAAACAATACATCTCTTCTCTCATCTCTCTCCCTCTCCTCTCTCTCCCCACTCTCTCTCCCCCTCTTGCTTGCTTAAAGTACCACAGCTGATCAATTCGTTTAAGGAGAAGTCATCAAGGGATCATCATCTCAGGAATGGTCCCCCGGCTCGGTGTAGAGAGCCGATTTTACAACTTAGCCACCAGCACAAATCGTTGTCTAGCAAACCTCTGCAGGAAGGAGAACGTGGGGTTCGTCGACACCTGGGACAATTTCTACTACAATGACTATTTGTTTTCGGACGATGGAGTTCATCTGAACCAGGTGGGAGAGCACTTCGGGCGTCTTCTCAAATGCGGTGAAGGATTTTCGAGAGAAGAAATCGACTCGGCCAGGACAACTGGAAGGAGGACCGAAGACAGCGAGGACGGCAACCTACAAAGGAAGTAAATACTAATCCGTCAAGAACCGTGAATTTGGATAAAGCTCCACCAACACGACCCAAATTCAAAACCGTCAGGGATAACGACCGAGGACGAGGACAGCCATGAATGAAAATGTAGTCCCGCCCAGAAACAAAATTTCGTTGAAAGAACGTTCTGGGGGTTCTAAACCCCCAACTTAAAGGTTTTCTATGCAAACGCTCATAGCATACGCAATAAATTTTCAGATTTAGAGGAACTAGTGTTTACAGAAAATTATGATGTGATTGGCATAACAGAATCTTGGCTCAATACAGAAGATAGAGACTTTTTAGCAGAGTATTCACTTCCCGGTTATGTAATGTTTAAGAACAGCCGAATAAATAAAAATGGAGGTGGCGTTTTAATTTATATCAAAGAAAGTCTTAACCCGACCCTCGTGTCAAAACCTCAAATTGTGAACGTCGACACATCTGTTGTGCTAATAAAGAATAATAAAGGTACAAAAATAATACTTGCGTTAATATACAGACCTCCAGCTCAATCAGTGTAAACTGACCGAGAAATTTACGAACAAATTGCAGATGTAAGTAACTCACAAGATACAGTAATTTTTGGCGACTTTAATTTACCTGTGACCAAGTGGGGCGATACTCTTACTTCACACTCCGGAATATATATATATACGGTTTATATATATATATATATATATATATATATATATATATACAGTATATATATATATATATATATATATATACTAAGCCTACCAATCAACCTCCCCTACCTGCTCAATTGCCATATCATAATCACTGTTTAACAATACATGGTAATTCCTATCGCCCCCTATCCTTGCCAGCACTGATGGCTGCCACCTCGGCACTGGCAGGACAAGTGGCACCTACATTGCTTAACTCATACATAACCGGTGGCATCCTTTTTGTTTCATTCTGGCAACTATTAGACCATTTTATTCAGCTTAGGAAAAAACTCTAGCGATAATAATTAGGCTTCAGACTATCTCAACCAACCCATTTAACTACCACAGATCCTTCCTAAACTGCAAAGTATCGACTAATTATAGCTATATTAAAATATATCACTGGTCGCTGGTACTCAAAGGGTTAATAACACACTGACTGTACCGTATTTTTCACCTCCTATCACCTTCCTTGCTGCACTAGTAGTACACAGTGTCAACTATCAGCTCTTCCATCCGCCCTCACATATCTGATCTCCGAGTCTCTATCAGCTATGGTTGTGAGCGACTCTTTATCTGTGAGCCACCTCCTCCCTCTTGCACTGGTCGACACACATTGATCCCTCTCTAAGTTTACCTTGAAATGTTCACCTTCGTATGTCCTTTGTTTGGATATCTTATACCTACTGTATGTCAAACCCCCCATACCCACTCGTTATTATGATGTGGTTGTTGCTTGTATGAGGCTGGGGGTACAGTTATCTTTGTTTGGATATCTTATACCTATGTCAAACCTCCCACACACACTCATTATTGTGGTGTGGTTGTTGCTTGTATGAGGCTGGGAGTACAGTTATCTTTGGCAGTATATGACCCGGCCTGGCTCGGCCTTGTGGATACCGCGAGAAAGATGAGCTAAAGAGCGGCAGCCACGACGAACCGGTGTTTTGTCTGGCAATTTGTGATGAGCAATTTTAAGTTTGTATTATAATGTTTTGAGTCTCTTTCACATTGACACCGGAATATTGAAGGTAGATTTTATGGAGGTAAATTCCAATATAATGTACATGTTAAAGCTGCTAGACTTGAATTGCCTGTAAGTATTGACAGTCAAATATCTCGTGCTGCACCGTATTTTACACCTTGTTATACCAAGTAGGGAAATATATTATGACAACTAATATGTACAGTCAACTCCTATAATCAACAGAGTCTCAGAATATTGTTTAGGCTTATGAAAAGCTTAACAGATAATGTATAAAATAAATGTGCAATGTATGAAATGGAAAACAGATGACTTAACAAATATATAAGCAATTTATTTTCCTACAGCAATCTGAAAACATAATTTCATAACTAAAATTCCTGAGACTCTGCGGATTGGATTAATCGAGTTGACTGTACGGTCTTCCCCCGCTCCATAATGATCAACAACAATAAGAGTAACACAATCAAAAAATGCATTGTAAACAAAGAAGACCTTGGCCACATGACCCGATCCAGATGGAAAATACATGGTGAATATCAAGGCAGGGATTCCCTGGCCACTGAGCGCATTCTATCTATATGCTCTATCTATCTATATGCTCAGGCCCAATCCCCATTTTGGGGGTAGCCGACTCAAGACAGAGCAAGAACAGGGAAAACACAAAAACAACATAAAACAAAAAATAAACACAGATAAAAAACACAAACTCTCACACATCCAGGTCACCCAGGAGAAGACCAAGAGACCAGGGTTACCAAGGTCGCTCCAGCACTCCCCCGGCCCCTGACCACCAGGAGAGGTTCCGATCTCGGCAGGCAGACATGCAGCGGAGCCAAAGCGACAAGCCCTCCCACCACACTTCCAGGCACACCCTTCATATTAATCGTCTCCCCGGGCCAGGCGCCTGATGGACTATTATCTAGTCCAACTTGCGCCCGACCCCTTACTCCAAATGACCACGTGTTCACTCAACTATTCACAAGCATTCTCCATTCACTCCTGTCCACCACCACTTCCCCTGCCTGATCTATAGTCATTCCTCTATCATCCAAAGCCTTTCTTACACAGTCTCTCCATCTCAATGGGGTCTTCCTGCCCTTCTATCTCCCCTTGTACCTGACTCACATATTCTCTTTGTAAGCCTTTCATCTCCCATTCGTTCAACATGACCATACCAGCTCAGCACCCTTCTGTCCACTCTGGCTGACAAATGTTCCTGCTGCCCCACTCTCCTACGTATCTCTTCATTTCTCAATCTGTCTCTACGAGTAACTCCACACATACTCCTCAAGCAGCTCATCTCCATCACATCCAGCCCTCTTTTCTCCTTTTTCTTCAGAGCCCATGTCTCAGCCCCATACTGTTGGCACAACAATTCCTTGATACAGTGCACTTTTTACTTTCACTCCGAGATTTCTCGTCTTCCACATACTTCCCATTGCTCCGAAAACCTTCCTTCCTTCACACACTCTCTGTTTTACCTCCACTTCCATACCTCCACTCCTGCTTATTGTTCCTCCTAGATATTTAAAACACTCTACTTGTTCCAATATTTCCCCTTCCAGCCTCACATCTAGATTCACCCTATGCTCTCCCCTATTACACACCATTACTTTACTTTTATTGACGTTCACCTTCAGTTTCCTCCTTCCACAAACCACACCAAACTCTTTGACTACCCGCTGCAGTTTCTCATCAGAATCCGCCACCAATGCTGTGTCATCAGCGAACAGCAACTGATTCAACTCCCAATCTCTACCATTCTTTCCTACTAAACCCAATCCTCTTCCCATAGTTCTCCTTTTCACCTCCCTCACCACACCATCCATAAACATATTAAACAGCCATGGTGACATTACACAACCCTGTCGCAAACCTACCTTTACCTCAAACCATTCACTCAACTCACCATTTCCTACTCTCACACATGCTCTGCTCCCTTCATAAAAACTCTTAACTGCTTCTAACAAATTTCCTCCAATTTCATAAATCCTTAACACCTTCCACATTGCTTCACGGTCCACACGATCATATGCTTTTTCCAAGTCCATAAAAGCCCAAAATATCTCCTTATGCTTCTCTAAATACTTCTCGCATAACTGTCTTACTGCAAACATCTGATCCACGCACCCTCTAACCCCTCCTAAAACCGCACTGTTCTTCTCCTATTGCAACTTCCGTACACTTTATTATCCTCTCTATCAACACCCTGCCATACAGCTTTCCAGCCACTGACAATAAACTAATACCTCTATAACTTGAACACTCCTGCCGATCTCCCTTCCCCTTGTACAACGGCACAATACATGCACTCTTCCAGTCTATTGGTACCATTGACACAGCAAAGCACACATTGAAAAGTCTCACCAACCAATCTATTATCACATCTCCACCCTTCTTTATACACTCCACAGCAATACCATCCAAACCTTCTGCTTTTCCCGCTCTCATTTGTTTCACTGCTTCTTTCACCTCATTTTCCTCAATCCTTTCATTCATTCCCTGCCACCTGGGTGGCCTGGGTAACCTATCTCCATCCACCTCTGCTTCAATCACTGCTTCTCTTCCATCTCTTGTATTTAACAAAGATTCAAAATACTCGGCATATCTTTTCCTCACTTCAACTGGTTCCACTAGTAATTCTCCATTTTCATCTTTCACTGACTCTTCCCTCTTTTGTCCTCCTTTCCTTACTTTATTTACCTCCTTCCAGAACATCTTCTTTCGTTCTTCAAAATTCTCACTCAGCCTTTGGCCCCACCTTTCGTTTGCATCTTTTTTCGCTTCTCTAATTTTCCGTTTTGCCTCTCTCCTTTTCTCCTTGTACCTCTCCCATACCTCAACACTACCATCCTGTAAAACCCTCTCAAAACACTGTCTCTTCTCCTCAACTGCCTTTCTCACCGTATCATTCCACCACTCGCTTCCCTTCCTGATACCTCTGCCTCCTACTTTCCTTTTGCCGCATACTACCTCTGCACTTGCTTTCACTCCTTCCTTAAACTGTTGCCATTCAACCTCTACTTCTCTCACTTCCATCCACTTTTCGTTTAGTCTTTCCTTGTACTCCTCTCTTTTGCACTCTTCTCTAAGTCACTAACTTTTATTACCTCTCTTACTTCACGCTTGTCTCTTATTCTCCTGTAACTCTTAACTCTTAGCTTTCCCTCCACCAGGTAATGATCTGACATTCCCTCCCGCCCACCTCTCATCACATTCACATCCAGCAGTCTACACAATCTTTCCCTTGTCACCAGCACATAATCCATCTCTACAATCTCTCCCCTCACAAGTCTATGCCAGGTGTACTTGTGTATACGCCTTTTTTTGAAGAACGTATTACCTACACTCAATCTACACTCTTCACATACATTTTTCAGTCTTTCTCCACTCTCGTTTACACCATCCACACCAAAACTACCGATGACTCCCTCAACAGGCTCATTTCCTACCCTAGCATTTAGGTCCCCTAAAACTATAACATTTTCATTTTCATCAAACCCTTGTAGACAATCTCTCAAATCCTCCCAGAAACCCTCTACCTCGTCTAACTCTCTTTCACTTCCTGGTCCATACGCATTTACAAAAACCCACCTTTCACCCATAAACCGCATTCTCACCCACATTAGCCTTGATGACACCTCTTTCCACTCTTTTATAAACTCTCTCAACTCCTCCTTCACAATAATAGCCACTCCTTCTTTCCCCCTGACTCCCTCGTCTACTCCAGACTTTCTACCTATCATGTTTCCAAAATCCACTTCTCCCTCTCCTTTCATCTTTGTTTCATTCAGTGCAAGGACATCATACATCCTTCTTTCAAATAACCTTCCAATATCCTCTCGCTTCTCATTCGTACTACATCCACGCACATTCAAAGCTCCTATTCTTAGGGTCCGGGACCAGGAACGCGTTCCCTCGCCCCTATCTCTGTCTCGTTTTTTTGGTAGATTTATTTAAGGGGAGAAGGATACCAGGCCCCCCGCCCCCGATCCCCTTTAGCCGACTTCTACGTCTCACCGGAGAAAAGTGGTGGTGGAAATTTCTCACCCCTCCACCACAGAGGAGGCTACCTGCACCAGAAAGTGGCGGGCGTTGGGGTCGCCGCATCCCTACGCCATTTGAAAAAATTAGAGATGCAGAAGGAGAAAAAGATAGAAGGGGCTATGGGAAGTAGAGGACACCAACCCTCACTCTGACAAAGGGTCAGCCCACCACCCATCTAGCGCATTACCTACACCAAAAACAACAATAATAACATTTGTATACCAAAAACACCTATTTCGTCTAGATGTTCTTTCACACAACGCTGTTAACTCCTATGTATCATCCCCTAATAGGCTTCATAGGCAGGTGATTTGAGCATAAATCCAAAGAAGTTATCCTAACTCTTTACAATTCCTTAGTCCGCCCTCTTCTGGAATACTGCGTTCAATTCTGGTGACCTTATTTCCAAAAAGATATAGACAAGCTAGAACGAGTTCAACGTAGAGTTACCAAAATGATACCTAGCCTAAAGAACAAACCATACGAAGAGCGTCTTAGAGAATTAAATCTATTTCCTTTAACCCAGCGTAGATTATGAGGCGAATTAATTCAAGTGTTCAAAATCGTCAAAGTCATCGACAATACACTTTAAACACTTTATTATTGTCATATCATGATACATTGTTTAAGAATGAGAACACAAAATAATTTAGGCATTAAAACACATGTAATGACAAGCCTTTTTGTAAGCCAATTGGCTTTTCAGGCAAAGATTACACACAAAATAATTGCAAAGGTCACACCAGGCAGTGACACCGGACCGCAGGAATTTCTTATTTATTAATTTATTCATCTATTTGTTTGCTTATTTTTATTTTATTGCGAAAAAGATATATATATTTTGTTTTGGTTTGAATGGAGAAATAGTGCCAGGATTCTTAAGTGGCTGGTAAGTGAGGTAGGGTGTGCGTCCCGTGTCAGTGCCAAGCGGAACCAGTGTCAAGCCCAGGACCTATGCAGTAGTAAGTACTTCACTATCACCCAATCTAATTACACGAGGGGAAACGGTTGCAAAATTATTGGTAAATCTTTTAACTCACACGAATCTAAGAATTTCTTCTTCAATCGAGGTGTCAACTTGTGGAATGGGCTTCCCCTAGACGTCATAGACTGCAGCACCGTTGATTCTTTTAAACTTCGCCTAGACAAATATCTTGCCTCAAACTCGCGACTGACTGCATTTGTATATGAATAACTATATGTTATTCCCCCCTCAGATTCATCAATGATTGTTGTGTATACTGTATATATTATTATTAAGACGTTACTCTTTTTTTTCCCAAATATATGGAAGATCACGTATAACTGTGTTATGTTACTAACCCATCTGTCCCCAACTAACATCCTATTCCTGCCACGGACATTAGCTCCAGGGCAGTAGTTCCCATTCCAATTTTCCCTTACCCACTCTAAACCACTGTTTGGACACTTGATCCACAATGTTTTGGAGGACAAGCAGCCTAGAGGGGTCACTAGACCTGTTGTTGCTGCTTGATTTCCTTTGTACTCCTTTTTCCCCGACAGTTACATGTATTAGAGAGAGAAAGAGAGAGGTGGTGTATGTTACTGACTATCTCTGACGCAAGATGATTTTTTAAGTCATGGCACACAAAGCATTCAACATAAAATGTTAGTTCCTGTTTAAGATAATGAGAGTGAGAGGCAGGGTTGGAGGGAGGGAAGGATAGGCAGTGAGTCCGGTCAACTTTATAGTAATGGTTGTGCTAGTGGGTGTGTTAATAGTGAAGTGCTAATTTATACCTCTATAGATCCAGATATCTTCACTGCACAATTATCAGTAAGTAAAACGTTAAATATTAGTTAATAATGAAGTTCCTCACATGTAATTAACTAAAATTACATGTATTACAACCACATAATGAAATTATATGTCGGTGTGTTGAGTAATGGAGAGGATAATAAAGTGTTATCAATAATGGCCACAACCACAGGGCCTCAAATATTTAGGATATGTTGCAAGGTTAATGTCCTAAACTATTGGAAATATTTACTGAAGGTCCATTCATTGCTCCCTTTTTTCCCCACTCCCTTTATTCTTCCCTGGCGATACTATAATATGAGTGCGACCATCTTGTACTTCGGGCGCCATGTTGGTGACGTAATTATCAATCAACTGGGTCATAGTTTATGCTTGAACATGTAGTATTTAGATACAAAGACCAAACAATATAATTATCTTGTCCCCATATTCCCGATTGTTTATTATGGGTATGGACATAATTATATGAGTGTATAGAGAGTCTTATTATGACACTTGTGGAACCAATATGGTGGAGGCCGATTATGTTCTCTATCCTCACTACTGTCCACTGCTACTCCTCCACAGACCCTTCCACTCCCCACACAACTCCCTCCATTACTACGGTACACCAAACATTCATACAGATAATATTAATATTAACATACATAAAGCTACGAGTATTCTTCCCAAGACTTATCAGTCCAGTGTGGGTGTGTGTGTGTGTGTGTGTATGTGTGTGTGTGTGTGATGGTTCAGTTAGTACAGTCATCTACATGAGTTCCGTTTTACTGTTATTAACTCTTTCAGTATGATGTAATATTTATCAATGTACACAGGGTATAATTAGATGGATTTGTTAAGCTTAGGAAAGGCCTGTATGCGTCAAGACCGAAATGCCAAATAAATACCCTCATTGTTCCCTGATTAAATAGCATTGTATGAATATTCCCATATTCAAAAATATGCTACAGGGGGGCAATGCCTAGTGAGTTAATTGCTCAATAGGTGGCGTTCTGAGAGTGAGGGTCCGAGGCTGGAGGATCAAACTGTGAAGCATGGAGGCGGGGCAGCTTCAGAGATGGAATTGCTTCGAGCCGTGAAGCTTCACATGTCTCACTCCCTAGACTGGAGCAAGACCTCACGGGCCTCACCGTGTTCAGCGGTAGAGTGTAAAGGCTATCAGCCTATGCCCGAGAGGGAGTAGTTGGAATACAGAAAAAAAAATAAAAAATTGTATAGTTATTGTGTTTTAAGTCTTACAGTTACTCTCGCTTTATATTTACTAAAATCAAACTAATAAGAGGCCATTGTACTTACAAGCAATATTACTGACGGTGTTAATACAAGTTATAGAACGGAACTAATATGAGGCCATAGTACTTACAAGCAATATTACTGACGGTGTTAATACAAGTTATAGAACGGAACTAATATGAGGCCATAGTACTAACAAGCAATATTACTGACAGTGTTAATACAAGATATAGAACGGAACTAATATAAGGCCATAGTACTTACAAGCAATATTACTGACGGTGTTAATACAAGATATAGAACGGAACTAATATAAGGCCATAGTACTTACAAGCAATATTACTGACGGTGTTAATACAAGTTATAGAACGGAACTAATATAAGGCTATAGTACTTACAAGCAATATTACTGACGGTGTTAATACAAGTTATAGAACGGAACTAATATAAGGCCATAGTACTTACAAGCAATATTACTGACGGTGTTAATACAAGATATAGAACGGAACAAATATAAGGCCATAGTACTTACAAGCAATATTACTGACGGTGTTAATACAAGTTATAGAACGGAACTAATATTTACAAGCCATAGTAGTACTTACAAGCAATATTACTGACGGTGTTAATACAAGTTATAGAACGGAACTAATATAAGGCCATAGTACTTACAAGCAATATTACTGACGGTGTTAATACAAGTTATAGAACGGAACTAATATGAGGCCTTAGTACTTACAAACAATATTACTGACGGTGTTAATACAAGTTATAGAACGGAACTAATATGAGGCCATAGTACTTACAAGCAATATTACTGACGGTGTTAATACAAGTTATAGAACGGAACTAATCTCAGGCCATAGTACATACAAGCAACATTAACTACTAACTTGAGCTGGACACATTATGTTAGAAGCATTGCTAAGAATGCCTCTAAAAAACTGGGACTCCTGTACAGAGTTCGAGAATTCTTCACTGACGAGCAGTTGGCCGTAATATATAAAAGTCATGTGCGTTCTCAGATGGATTACTGTTCACCTCTGTGGGGTGGAAGTACAAAGGAGTACAAAGGAGTACAAAGGAAATCAAGCAACAACATATCTAGTGACCCTTCTAGGTTGCTTGTCCTCCAAAACACTGAGGATCAAGTGTCCAAACAGTGGTTTAGAGTGGGTAAGGGAACATTGGAAAGGGAATTACTGCCCTGAAACTAATATCCGTGGCAGGATTAGGAAGTTAGTAGGGGACAGATGGGTTAGTAACTGAGGGGGGATAAAATAAAGTTATTCATTTACAAACGCAGTTAGACGCGGGTTTGATGCGAGATATTTGTCTAGGCGGAGTTTAAATGAATCAACGGTGATGCAGTCTATAACGTTTTGGGGAAGCCCATTCCACAAGTTGACAACTCGATTGAAGAAGAAATTCTTAGATTCGTGTGTGTTAAAAGATTTACCAATAATTTTGCAACCGTTTCCCTGTGTGTAATTAGATTGATTGGTCGATAGTGAAGTACTTACTACAGTTCATATTGTCGATGCCTTTGATGATTTTGAACACTTGAATTAACACCTTACGAGCGGCCTATGCGGTTTATTTATATGTACCGCCCAGCGGGGTGTTTTTAGCCAAAATAGGGCTGTTTACGTGATCATTTTCATGCCTAAATAAGACCCAGAACGTAAAACAAGTACCTATCCCTGAAAGGGCATAAACAGAGCTTTCGAATGACACCATAACGATCCTTTTATGATGGCTAGTTTTCTTGCAATAACCGTGCAACGCGAGTGCAAAAAGCATGTAATTCGGTACTTTCCCCATATAATTCAGTATGTAGCGAGTGAGAGAGGGAGGAGGGAGCTGAGATTCGTGTCAGTAGGTTCGCCGCGGTGGTCTGGAGCAGTCATACGCTCGCTAGTCTCCTGCCACCACTTGTCTCTCTCTCTCAGCAACATTACGTGCTGAAATTGCCACTCGACCTATGTCGAGCGCCGCCACATAGTCCAGCTTTATTTAACTCGACTTATGTGGTGAGCCGCTAATTAAGGGTTAAATCACCTCTTAATCTGCGCTGGGTTACAGGAAATAGATTTAATTCTCTAAGATGCTCTTCGTATGGTTTGTTCTTTAGGCTAGGTATTATTTTGGCAACTCTACGTTGAACTCGTTCTAGCTTGTTTATATCTTTTTGGTAATAAGGGCACCAGGATTGAACGCAGTATTCCAGAAGAGGGCGGACTAAGGAATTGTAAAGGGTTAGGATAACTTCTTTGGATTTATGCTCAAATGACCTGCCTATAAAGCCAATTATTTTGTTTGCCTTCTTAACAACTTCTGAACATTGTTGACTCGGTTTTAGGTTACTCGATATTGTTACTCCCAGATCGGTTTCTCTGTTTACATTCTTAAGCTGAGTGCCATTCATCGAATAGTTTGCTTTCTCATTTAGGTATCCGATATGTAGTACTTTACATTTATCCGCATTGAAACTCATTTGCCAAATTTGGGCCCAACATGACAATTGATCTAGATTGTGTTGCACATCGTCAACTTGTTCTTTTGAGAGTACGCTATTTGCAATTTTTGTATCATCAGCAAATTTTGAGATTGTACAGGTGAGGCCCTCATCTATGTCGTTGATGTAAATTAGAAAGAGAATTGGTCCTATAGTCAAACAGATCTTAACAGGCGGTCCTACCCGCGGTTACTCCCTTTACATTGGTGCCACATGTATAATCCCTAACAACGACTATATATTATTTTCGGTATTAAGTACCTTAAGTCGGTTTGAAATGCTCAGGCTATTTCTACAGGTACAAAAAAGCTTTATTGTTTTTATAATTAATTCGGTTATTAGTAAATTCAATGGACATTGTATACAGCTTGCCAACATGGCTACCGCGACGTTGTCAGACGTCGGCCAAAAAAACTCATCACAAATTTCACGTGATGGCGCGCTGCCAGGCGCGCAAAATTTATACTCTCACTTCATTTCATTCCTGACTTTGACACCATCCACAATGGAAGCCGCTCCAAATCGCCCCACCACTTGCATAGTCAGACAAAACAGATGGTACAGATGGTACAGAGGGGAAACCTCTTAAAAAAAAATGCGCCGAAACTTTGTGATATTTTCTCAATATATATATATATATATATATATATATATGAGAGAGAGAGAGAGAGAGCGAGAGCGCCAAAAAACTGAGGGAGGGGGAGAATAAAGTGGATGCAAGTGTGGTGTGGTGTAGGGGGGGTGGGGGTGGGGGGTAGAGTGGTGTGGTGTGTGTGTGGGGGGGGGGGGGGGGGGGTGAGGTGTGTAGGGTGAATGAGAGAGAGAGATAAATAGTAATATAATTTATTATAGCAATAATAATCTATGCATTCATGTGGGCTACACAGTCTTACACATACAGTATATATAGAGAGAGCCGATCTCCCTACATTGACCTTGAACGGGGGGAGGTAGCGAGAGTAATTTGGAAAGGTTGTCGTACGGAAAGGGTCAAGTGGACAGGTGGCACCAGTGTAAGGGTATGTGACCGCGCCCATAACCGCCTGTTTGGGTCTGTAGGACTATAGTACCGATCCCTGGGGTACCCCGCTACTTACATAGGTCCATTTAGATGCCTTACCGTTTATGACTACTCTTTGCTTTCTGTCGCTGAGCCAATTTTCTATTCATTTCAACACACCGTCTTGTATTCCATGCGCTTTTAGTTTTAGCAGTAAACGTTTGTGGGGAACTTTGTCAAAGGCCTTTTGAAAATCAAGGTATATAATATCTACAGCTTTACTCTCATCGTAGAGGTTGAGGATATCGTGGAAGAAGTCTAAGAGGTTTGTTAAACAGGAACGTTTTTTACGAAAGCCGTGTTGAGTATCTTTAAGTATGTTATTTTCCTCTAAGTGATTTACGAGTCTGTCTCGTATGACCGTTTCTAGCATTTTACATACAACTGAGGTTAAGCTAATTGGACGATAGTTACTGGGTAGGGATTTGCTGCCTTTTTTGAATATCGGTGTTACGTTGGCTAGCTTCCACTGATCAGGCATAGTTAGTTCCAGACTGCAAGGATTTATTGAATAGTAATGTCAGTGGTTTGGAGAGCTCATCCTTAGCTTCCTTCAGAACTCTAGGTGAGATTGTATCAGGTCCAGGCGTTTTATTTACCTTGAGTTTATCTAAACAATTCAATACTTCTCTCTCTGTAACGGTGATATTGCTTAGAACATCTGAATTATCAATCTGAATCGGCGATGGTGTAGGGATATCACTGAGGTCTTCTGTTGTAAAAACTGATGCAAAGAAGATATTGAGGGCATTACTCATTTGTACTTCGTCTTTGGTGTATTCTCCATTTTCATCGACTAATGGTCCAACAGTTGAAGTAACTACTTTTTTCTTTCCGATATAACTATAGAATTCTTTCGGGTTTGTTTTACTTTGATTCGCAATATGTAACTCTAAGGTCTTTTTACTTTGCTTAATTAACTTTTTGGCTTTGCGTCGTAGGTCTACAAATTTCACCCGTTCTTCGTCATTTTGTGAGGATTTTAATCTATCATTAGCAAATTTTTAGCAAGCAGGTAGTTTGAAATATCTTTATTTTTTTATTTTTTTCTTCATTTCTCACCATTCTCTTCCATTTTGGCTCAACACATTTTTTTGAGGCTCCCCCCCCCCCCAAAAAAAAATGTCCGAGGTGATTTTTTTTTTTTTTTCATTTCTCATCCTTGTCTTCCATTTTAGCAAACAAAAAAAAGAAGTGCAAATGGCTTGGGACTGGGGTGAACAAAATATTATAACTAGCCGGGGCTCAACGGGTTAAATGTCCGTGTGTTGGGTAATGGAGCGAGTGATTTCATGGTAAAGTGTTATCAGTAATGACAACAGTTATTGCGACTTAAAAACTGTCTTCGTGGCGCAATGCATAAGTGTGTTGATTTTCGGTGTGAGCGTCCTGGGTTCGAATCCCCGGACTGCCACATGTGTTTGTTAATTTCATTAATCGAGTTTAGGGGTAAAGTTGGTTGGTGGAGAGAACATAATAATACATAGGATATATTGTAAGGTTAATGTCCTAAACTAAAGGAAACTTTGGCGAAGGTCATGCATTGTTCCCTTTCCTCCCTGATGGTACTATAGTATGAGAGTGTGACCAACTTGTACTTTGCTCGCCATGTTGGTGCTGTAATTATCAAACAACTGGGTCATAGTTTATGCTTGAACATGTAGAATTTAGATACAAAGATCAAACAATATAATTATCCTGTACCTGTATTCCCGATTGTTTATTATGGGTATGGACATAATATGAGTGTAGAGAGAGGTTTATGACACTTGTGGAACCAATATGGTGGAGGTTGGCCGATTATGTTCTCTATCCTCCCCACAATCCACTGCCACTCCTCCAAAGTCCCTTCCACTCCCCACACAACTCCCTATACATTATTACCCTACACCAGACATTCAGATAGATAACAATAATATAAACATACCAAACATTCAGCCAGATAACTGAAATGCTGGGTGTGAAGGGAATTTTTCTGTCCTGAAAACTCCCCAGGCACACTTAGGGTCAACCTTTCCTGGTGCCTGGCGCAGGGCTCGAACCTCTGAAGGGAGTTTAACCCTCCTAAAAACCCACAGGTTTTGAGATGCCTTGGGTGGGGTTCAAACCCTGGTTAGTAACCATATCCTCCATAGGTCAACCAGGTCCCGCGCGCTAACCCACTGTACTACCACGGACGTACAAAAGTATAGTAACCTAAGTCCGATTTGTAAGAACCAGGTGATAGTCTCGTGGTGTTTCACGTGATGAGTTTATTGGACTTCCCATCAACGACTAATTTTCACTATACCTGACGTCAACTCGGGTAGTACATTATTGGGGTTGCGGGATATTTTCGAGGGCATTACAATAACACTATTTACTTTCAATCTAGCCAATGTCACAGGATTGTATTAAGCTTAGAACATATAATATATAGTTTTCAAAGCAAAAACATTTTCAGTAAACCTTTTGGCCACCTCAGGTCCCTCTTAAAGAGAATAAGGTAATCTAATGATAACCAGAACAGGTAAACAAAAGGTGTTCGCATATAATGTAATGAAAATGAAGAACAATACCTGGAATGCCTTGGAGAGCTAAGTGCTCTTTTACAAGAACTAAATACCACCTGCTACTCTTTAATAGGGGACTGGAATGCTAATCTGAAGGACATGAGTAACTCACTGTTTGCTAGTCATATGACTAACTTCTGTGGTGAGCATGATCTAATTATCTCTTCTCAGCTCATGCTCCCTCATAGTAGTTACACATGTGTCAGTGCAGCATGGGGCTCAACGTCTTGGCTAGATCATACCGTAGCTAGTGCTGATTTCCATGATATGATAACAAATATGGAAATTCAGGATACATATACAGATGAAGATCATATCCCATTGACCTTAACAGCTAGTTTGGAAAGAGCGCCAGAATTAACCCAGTCAAACAATAGTGTAAATCCAAAACTGCCATGGGGCAGGCTTGACGAGGATGAGTGTGAGCAATTTTGCACTTTAACACACACTCTCCTTTCTGAGCTTGATCCTGGCAGTGAGGATGCCATTACCTGTGAAGACCCCAATTGTGTTAGTCATGCTAGTCATCGAGAAGAGGTCAGCAAGCTGTACAATAATATTATATCTTGTCTTACTAAGGCTAGTGACATAGTATTTCACAAGCATAACAAAAATTACTCTTTTAACAAACCTGGGTGGAATGACCATGTTTCAGAACTATACCAGGCATCCCGAGATGCTCGTAGTGTATGGCTGGATCATAACAAACCGAGACAGGGACCCATTTTTGACATGTTCACCAGACTAAAGGCTAGATGCAAGTATGCAATCAGATATATAAAAAACAATGAAAATGTATTAAGAAGAGAAGTATTGGCCAACAACTTTGCTAGCAAAGACACATTGGCGTTCTGGAAGGATATTAAAACAATGCATAATAGCTGCACACCTCTACCCGTTAGTGTAGATGGGATCTCTGGTACTAATAACATAGCCAATCTTTGGAAAACACATTACCAAACTTTGTTTAACTCTGTTGGGCACCAAGGAAATACCATTGCTGCTACAACAGAGTGTAACAAAGAAGAAAAATATGACACAATTAAAGTTACAAGTGAACAAATCAAGGCTGCAATAAGTAGGCTAGATGCTAACAAATCCTGTGGTTTTGATGGTATATATGCTGAACATTTGAAGTACTCCTCCACTCTCCTCTTGGAGAAACTCAGCAGTTGCTTTACCAGCTTTCTAATCCATGGTTTCCTACCAGAATCTATGATGTCCGTTACCTTGATACCAGTAATTAAAGACAAGGCTGGCAAAATTACATCAAAAGACAACTATAGACCTATTGCCCTTGCCAGTATTGTAAGTAAGATACTAGAGTTAATCATTTTAGACAGAATCTCAGTGTATATCTCAACTAATAGTAATCAATTTGGTTTTAAAAAGAATCATGGTACGGACCAGTGCATCTACACTCTGAAGGAGCTAGTGGATGGGTACATCAAAATGAACAGCTCTATTTTTGCATGCTTTCTTGATGCTATTAAGGCATTTGACAGAGTCTGCCACAATATCCTGTTTGATAAATTAGCAACAAGGGGAGTGCCATCCTATATACTGAGAATCTTGAAGTACTGGTACGCCAATCAAACATTTAATGTAAGATGGGGTAACATTATTTCGGATTCCTTTACAGTAACCAGTGGAGTGAGACAGGGTAGTATTCTCTCACCTTACTTATTCAATGTATATATGGATGAATTAAGTGATAAATTGAATAAAGAGCAGATTGGATGTTATGGTGGGAATTAAATCATCAACCATCTCATGTATGCTGATGATCTGGTCATTATTGCACCGTCTTCTGCGGGTCTGAGCAAACTTCTTGATATATGTGAATCTATTGGTAGTAAACATTGTGTTAAATTCAACCCACTGAAAAGTGCTCTTCTTATATTTAGATCAAAATTTCTGTATAAAAGTAAACTGCCAAATTTCTCACTCAATAATCAAATTATTCAAGAAGTAAACAAATTAAATACCTGGGACACATTATCTCAAACGATTGCTCAGATGATGCAGATATCGGCCGTCAGCGCAGACAGCTATATTTACATGGTAACACCATCTTGAGAAAATTCCACATGTGTAATTGGGAAACTAAAGTCACTTTGTTCCGGACATATTGTTCCTCTATGTACACGGCCCATTTGTGGTGGAAGTATAAGAGAGCCACCATAAATGGTCTGTGTACATCCTATCATAATATACTCAAGATGTTCATTGGTCTCTCTAAATATGAAAGCACTAGTATGGTGTGCACACTGTTGGATGTGCAGTGCTGTCGGGCTGTCATCAGGAGACTGGTGTACAGCTTTTCACAGCGACTGCAATCCTCCAGTAACACGCTGATTGTAGCTCTTTGGTCTAGTGATCATATCTATGAATCCCGTATTATATCTCACTGGCAGAAGCTGCTGCACACATAGTATGTAATGTAATATATAGGTCTAATTGAACTATGAGCAATGATCTGTGCAATAGGTGTTAACCAACGTTGAGCAATAGCCTTAGTTAGCCTATCTGTGTTATATTGTGACAAAATGTGATATGTGCTCTATTCTGTAAATAGGCCTACTGTATTTTTTTATTTTATTGTGTCTTTATTAATATATCTTTGTGTATAATTATTATCTGTGCTCTGACGAGAAGTGTATGTGATATGGACCATTAGGTCGTACTGTATTTATACTGTATCTATCTTATGTGTCTGGAATAAAGAATTATTATTATTATTATTATTATTATTATTATTATTATTATTGAAAGGGATAATCACAGAAGAAATATTGCAAGAAGTTTGTAATCAGTATTGTAATATTAACTTGTTTCTGGCTAGCATTAGACGATATTATTCAGCTTAGAAAAGAACTGTAGGAATAGAGAAGGACATCACTATCTCAATGTTTTCTCTGCACCTACAGGCATTTCCAAAGGTGAAGACAAACCTATATTGATACCATAAATAACGTGAAAGAAGGCTTCTTGGAACTAAATGTGTCAATAACAGTAGAACAGAACTAAAGTTGGTGATTGTACATAAGATGACCCATCAAGGAAGTAAACACATACACACACCAACACAAACATACATATACAATCTCACACACACATACACACACCAACGCACATACACAAACTCACACACACCAACACACATGCATAATCTCACACCAACACACACTTACACGAACACACACACCTCACCAACACACACATTCATAAACTCACACAACACAGCAAGACACATAATTATACACAAAGTCACACACCACACCAACACATATACATACACAAACTTACACACTCATATGCAAACTCACACACCACACCAACACACATATGCAAACTCACACACCACACCAACACATATACATACACACAGTTACACACTAACACACTCATATGCAAACTCACACACCACAACAACACATATACATACACACAGTTACACACTAACACACTCATATGCAAACTCACACACCACACCAACACATATACATACACAAACTTACACACTAACACACTCATATGCAAACTCACACACCATACCAACACATATACATACACAAAATTACACACTAACACACTCATATGCAAACTCACACACCATACCAACACACATATGCAAACTCACACACCACACCAACACATATACATACACAAACTTACACACTAACACACTCATATGCAAACTCACACACCATACCAACACATATACATACACAACATTACACACTAACACACTCATATGCAAACTCACACACCATACCAACACACATATGCAAACTCACACCACACCAACACATATACATACACAAACTTACACACTAACACACTCATATGCAAACTCACACACCATACCAACACATATACATACACAAAATTATACACTAACACACTCATATGCAAACTCACACACCATACCAACACACATATGCAAACTCACACACCACACCAACACATAATTATACAACCATAATCTTACACACTAACACACTCATATGCAAACTCATAAACCATACCAACACACACATATGCAAACTCACGCACATACACCAACACCAACTCACACACACATACACGCTCGCAAAACACACACACACACCGCCCACAGGCAAAACAAAAAAACAAAAAAATGCGTGCAGAACTAACTGATCGATTGTCTCTGAACGTGTCACAGGAAAACTATTTGGGTTTTATGTATATATTCTTTTACTTCAACCGAATTTTAGTTGGTAATTCTGCTAAATATCCATGTCTACAGCTCCAACTTCCTTTTAGAACGAAATTCACAACTGTGAGAGGCCCTTCAGAACACACCCGGCATTAACCCTTTGACACCCAGAAGTCTTCCATAAACTTATATATAATGATGCCCTGAAGAACAAATGTATATATGTTATTAACCGCTGTAGGAGTACAAAGGAGTACAAAGGAAATCAAGCAACAACAGATCTAGTGACCCTTCTAGGTTGCTTGTCCTCCAAAACACTGAGGATCAAGTGTCCAAACAGTGGTTTAGAGTGGGTAAGGGAACATTGGAAAGGGAATTACTGCCCTGGAACTAATGTCCGTGGCAGGATTAGGAAGTTAGTAGGGGACAGATGGGTTAGTAACTGAGGGGGGGATAAAATAAAGTTATTCATTTACAAACGCAGTCAGTCGCGGGTTTGATGCGAGATATTTGTCTAGGCGGAGTTTAAATGAATCAACGGTGATGCAGTCTATAACGTTTCGGGGAAGCCCATTCCACAAGTTGACAACTCGATTGAAGAAGAAATCTTAGATTCGTGTGAGTTAAATGATTTACCAATAATTTTGCAACCGTTTCCCCGCGTGTAATTAGATGGTCGATAGTGAAGTACTTACTACAGTTCATATTGTCGATGCCTTTGATGATTTTGAACACTTGAATTAAGTCACCTCTTAATCTGCGCTGGGTTAAAGGAAATATTTAATTCTCTAAGACGCTCTTCGTATGGTTTGTTCTTTAGGCTAGGTATCATTTTGGTAACTCTACGTTGAACTCGTTCTAGCTTGTTTATATCTTTTTGGTAATAAGGGCACCAGGATTGAACGCAGTATTCCAGAAGAGGGCGGACTAAGGAATTGTAAAGGGTTAGGATAACTTCTTTGGATTTATGCTCAAATGACCTGCCTATAAAGCCAATTATTTTGTTTGCCTTCTTAACAACTTCTGAACATTGTTGACTCGGTTTTAGGTTACTCGATATTGTTACTCCCAGATCGTTTCTCTGTTTACATTCTTAAGCTGAGTGCCATTCATCGAATAGTTTGCTTTCTCATTTAGGTATCCGATATGTAGTACTTACATTTATCCGTATTGAAACTCATTTGCCAAATTTGGGCCCAACATGACAATTTATCTAGATTGTGTTGCATATCGTCAACTGTTCTTTTGAGAGTACGCTATTTGCAATTTTTGTATCGTCAGCAAATTTTGAGATTGTACAGGTGAGACCTATGAGAATCTATGTTGTAGATGTAAATTAGAAAGATAATTGGTCCTAGTACCAATCCCTGGGGTACCCCGCTACTTACATTGGTCCATTTAGATGCCTTACCGTTTATGACTACTCTTTGCTTTCTGTCGCTGAGCCAATTTTCTATCCATTTCAACACACCGTCTTGTATTCCATGCGCTTTTAGTTTTAGCAGTAAACGTTTGTGGGGAACTTTGTCAAAGGCCTTTTGAAAATCAAGGTATATAATATCTACAGCTTTACTCTCATCGTAGAGGTTGAGGATATCGTGGATGCCTCTTTCTTCCAATTTTGTGGGGGATATCATTAGACCATTATATTCAAATTAGGACAGTCCTGTGGGAGTCAAACGGTTACATTAAATAGTGGGTGTGTTTTTTTGGTATTTTTTTTTTATCCCCAGAGATCCTTCCTAATCTTAAAACTATCATCTACTGTTAGCCAGAATCAAATATATCTATCTATCTATTGCCGGACGCTGTGATCCCCGAAGGGGTGGCCACAAACGAAATGCCCCCATGCACCTCTGTCCCCACTCACTTGACGCCCCTCCACCCATCCAGCACCGCCTTCACTCATATACTTCTTCACTCCATCCTTCCACCTCCCTCTCTGTCCTTCTACCTCGCTCTTGTACACCCTTTTAGTCATTCTCATATGACTATTTAACAATGGTTGTCAATTAACCTTTTTCCAAGATGACATAATACATATCCCCTACGTGTATAATACATATCCCCTACGTGTATAATACATATCCCCTACGTGTATAATACATATCCCCTACGTGTATAATACATATCCCCTACGTGTATAATACTCATCCCCTACGTGTATAATACATATCCCCTACGTGTATAATACATATCCCCTACGTGTATAATACATATCCCCTACGTGTATAATACATATCCCCTACGTGTATAATACATATCCCCTACGTGTATAATACATATCCCCTACGTGTATAATACATATCCCCTATGTGTATAATACATATCCCCTACGTGTATAATTATGATGACGCTTGTTTCTGGCTACCACCAGACAATAGTATTATCTTGAGGGTACACCTGTGGGAGACAAAAGGTTCACCCAGATTGTTTTACTCCTTTGAGATCTATAGATACTCTCTAAGCTAACTAAACATTATTAGATAGAGTATTATTTACACTTTCATCACGATAACGTATTTTTACCATTGCATCTAGCTAACATAAGAACTTTTAATGCAGTTTATGAAGAACCTATGTTATTCAGAGGGTTTATTGAGATCGCTTTTAACCCTTTGAATTCTAAAGGTAGATTATAAACTAAAGAAAATGGTCTAATGGTAACCAGAATATGATGGAAATTAGGTCATGGTGCTGAAGGGGTTAAATGTACACTACGGTAGTGGAGGTGTTAAGGGGAGATTTCCACCTGGAGGATTTTTTTTCTGGGCCCCTTTCTCCGTCATGTTTAGCCCCACTGTTTTTGAGATTTTAAGACGTTCGCCCCATTAGTTTGGCGATTTTAACAGCTTATTAGCGGGCTAGCGGTTTATTTATATGTACCGCCCAGCGGGGTGTTTTTAGCCAAAATAGGGCTGTTTACGTGATCATTTTCATGCCTAAATAAGACCCAGAGCGTAAAACAAGTATCTATCCCTGAAAGGGCATAAACAGAGCTTTCCAATGACACCATAACGATCCTTTTATGACGGCTAGTTTTCTTGCAACAACCGCGCAACACGAGTGCAAAAAGCATGTAATTCGGTACTTTCCCCATACAATTCAGTATGTAGCGAGTGAGAGAGGGAGGGAGGAGGTGGGATTCGTGTCAGTAGGTTCGCCGCGGTGGTCTGGAGCAGTCATACGCTCGCTACTCTCCTGCCACCACTTGTCTCTCTCTCTCAGCAACATTACGTGCTGAAATTGCCACACGACCTATGCCGCGCGCCGCCAGATAGTCCAGATTTATCATACTCAACTTATGTTGCGTGCCGACATATAGGGGTTAAGAACCCTCGCCCTATTTCTGTCAATTTTAAGACCATTCGTGACATTTAGGTGTCGATTTTTTCTTGGCGAGCGATAGCGAGCCTGTAATTTAAGGGGAACCGGCCTTCGGCCAGGATATTTTTCTACCGAAAAATGTACAAATTTATCTTGAAAGGGGGTCTAGGGGGAGTAATTTTAAGCTTGATGGAAGTCTAGGGAATCAACTAAAAACCTGCCTTTAATGTCTACTGTAACGAGATTATTGACAGGTTAAGGATGTAGTTTGATAAGACGCTACATTATATATAGTTCAGAGAGTATTGGCACGTGATGTATAACAGAAGCAGGTCAAAACAACCACACTCCTACGGGTCATAATCCCTAACAGACTAGGTTATTGACAGGTTAACACCTTACGAGCGGCCTATGCGGTTTATTTATGTGTACCGCCCAGCGGGGTGTTTTTAGCCAAAATAGGGCTGTTTACGTGATCATTTTCATGCCTAAATAAGACCCAGAACGTAAAACAAGTATCTATCCCTGAAAGGGCATAAACAGAGCTTTCGAATGACACCATACCGATCCTTGTATGATGGATAGTTTTCTTGCAATAACCGTGCAACGCGAGTGCAAAAAGCAGGTAATTCGGTACTTTCGGTACATAATTGAGTATGTAGCGAGTGAGAGAGGGAGGAGGGAGCTGAGATTTGTGTCAGTAGGTTCGCCGCGGTGGTCTGGAGCAGTCATACGCTCGCTAGTCTCCTGCCACCACTTGTCTCTCTCTCTCAGCCACATTACGTGCTGAAATTGCCACTCGAGTTATGTCGAGCGCCGCCACATAGTCCAGCTTTATTTAACTCGACTTAAGTGGTGGGCCGCTTTTTAAGGGTTAAGGATGTAGTTTGATAAGACGCTACAATATATATAGTTCAGAGAGTATTGGCACGTGATGTATAACAGAAGCAGCTCAAAACAGCCACACTCCTAAGGGGCCATAATCCCTAACAGACTAGTTTATTGACAGGTTAAGGATGTAGTTTGATAAGACGCTACATTATAAATAGTTCAGAGAGTATTGGCACGTGATGTATAACAGAAGCAGCTCAAAACAAGTCAAGAAAGTTAGGGAAGGTAGCAAGGGAAACCCACACTCCTCTTTTCCACCCACACTCCTCCCTCTACCCCACACTCATTCCTACTACCCACCACTCCGCTCTATACTCCACAACTCCTCTCTCTCCCCTACTCCCTTCCACTCCTCCCTACACCATACCACTGTTCATCCACTATCACATCCTGCTTAAGGGGGGGGTGACCTGCTTTTTTGTTATTTATGTCCTTTTCTCTCTTTCTCTGGCTTGTATCCATTCGGCCCCATTCAGCCAACTATTTTAAGAAGTTTAACTCCATCTAGGTGTCGATTTCTTCCTGGCGAGCGAGAGCGAGCCAGCATTATATGAAGAAATCCGGCTTCGCCGGAGAAATTTTTCTATCGAAAAATGTAAAAATTTAGCCTGCTGTCAAACATAAATCAAAAATATGCTGGCTCGCTACCGCACACCAGTAAAAAATTACACCTGGATGGGGATAAACGTCTTAAAACAGTAGGCTGAATGGGGCCAAATGGATACAAGCCAGAGAAAGATAGACAAGGACAGAACAAAAACCTGTGACCCCCCTTAACCTTTAGCTCCTCAAACCTGCAGTTAGACTAGACAACAGTACTATAGTCATTGTCTCTTAATGTTCTTTCTGTGATGCCTTAATGAGTAAGTAGGATGAGCAGATTTTTGACCATGTGTATGTGTGTGTGTGTGTGTGTGTGTGTCTCAGTTTGTGTATGTATATGTGTATGAGGTGTGTATTGGTGTGATTGTGTGTGCGTGAGTTTGTGTATGTGTGTGTCGGTCCAAGTTTATGTATGTGCGAGTTTGTGTACTGTGAGTGTATGTATGTGTTAGTGTGTATGTTTGTGGCAGTGTGAGATTGTGCAGATGTGAACTTGGGTATGTATGTGTGAGTTTGTCTATGTAAGGTGTGGTATGTGTGAGTTTGTCTATGTAAGGTGTGGTATGTGTGAGTTTGTCTATGTAAGGTGTGGTATGTGTGAGTTTGTCTATGTAAGGTGTGGTATGTGTTAGTTTGTCTATGTAAGGTGTGGTATGTGTGAGTTTGTCTATGTAAGGTGTGGTATGTGTGAGTTTGTCTATGTAAGGTGTGGTACGTGTGAGTTTGTCTATGTAAGGCGTGGTATGTGTGAGTTTGTCTATGTAAGGTGTGGTACGTGTTAGTTTGTGTGTCTATGGTTGAGAACATGATTGATACACAAACACATATCATAATTATTAACATGGCTGTAATAATCAGAAGCTGTAGTATGTCCTCAGACTGAGACGGTCAGTTTGGCGACAATGATAGGTCCATCAGAAGTCCCCCATTAACCGTTTGACACCCAGAGGCTTTTCCTAAACCTATTTATATAATAATAAGTTATGTGGTGCAGATAGCCCCTGGAGGTTGGGACTGGGAATCCCACCTCCAGAATATATTCCCACTAAGGGATCATCACACCTTTTTAGGCTGATCCTCCCTATTCTTTCAGGGGAGTGAGGATTTGGCTACTGACTGGCTCTATTATTACTGTCTTGATAGCGTAATGCATAGTGTGCGGAATTCAGATGTGAGTATCCTGGGTTCGAGTCGTCGGAGTGCCACATGTATTTGTTGATTTTATTAATTGAGTTTAGATTTGAAGTTGGTTGGTGTTAAAAACATAATGATTAACCTCTATATTACAATACACAATCGTGTAAATATTGCTATAATAGTATAAATAGGACACCGCCGGTACTGTAGGGGTTAATTATAATAGTGACACGAGCAAGTGTTCTAAATATATATGTATTTCCTGCTTCACTGGTATCTATGTTACCTTCAGACCTATGTGTGTGTGTGTGTGTGTGTATGATGGATCTGTCCGTACAGTAACCAACATAAATTCCGTTTTAACCCCTAAATGTCAGCGCGCAACATAAGTCGAGTATAATAAATCTGGACTATCTGGCGCGCGCGACATAGGTCGTGTGGCAATTTCAGCACGTAATGTTGCTGAGAGAGAGAGACAAGTGGTGGCAGGAGAGTAGCGAGCGTATGACTGCTCCAGACCACCGCGGCGAACCTACTGACTCGAATCCCACCTCCTCCCTCCCTCTCTCACTCGCTACATACTGAATTGTATGGGGAAAGTACCGAATTACATGCTTTTTGCACTCGTGTTGCGCGGTTGTTGCAAGAAAACTAGCCGTCATAAAAGGATCGTTATGGTGTCATTGGAAAGCTCTATTTATGCCCTTTCAGGGGTAGATACTTGTTTTCTGCTCTGGGTCTTATTTAGGCATGAAAATGATCACGTAAACAGCCCTATTTTGGCTAAAAACACCCCGCTGGTGGCTACATATTTTATACCGCCTAGGCCGCTCTTTAGGTGTTAATGGTGTTAATACCATACGTACGGTGAGATCCTAAACTTTATTCCTGGTATCAATATAATAACAAAAGGTTTCATCGCATTGAATCTCTTGAAGAAGCTAAAATAATTGACAAGTCGCATATATACTTCAATCATCTTAATTTGACATTCAATCATTAATTTTAAATTATATAGTAATTGTCACTTATAGATCATTAACCCCGTTATTACCGTTACGTAATTTTCATGATATTCCGTATAATATTCCACAAATGTCTTTAGTTTATAATCTACCTATGCGACTCAAATGAATAAATAAGATCTCAATACACCCTCTAGTAACATAGGTCCTTCTTAACATGCAGAAAATCACCTAATAAATAAGATCTCAATACACCCTCTAGTAACATAGGTCCTTCTTACCATGCAGAAAATCACATAATAAATAAGATCTCAATACACCCTCTAGTAACATAGGTCCTTCTTAACATGCAGAAAATCACCTAATTTTAGTCAGACTCAAAGGTAAACAAGCATCATGGTGCTGAAGGGGTTAATCTATTACTGTATTATTAACGTTAATAATTGATAGTACCTGTAATCAACACCCAGCCCAGTATGTTATTGGACGAAGGAGAATAATCTATGAAAACGCGGACCTAATGGCGTCCATCATTCATGAGAAATTAACAACAACTTATGTGGATTGCAGGTGGGTGGAAAGATACCCTGAAGTAGTTTATTGCAGACACAGATCATTCGGGATAAAGCTGGAGTATTGTAAAGCAGAAAATCATGAAGGTGTAATATTTGTACACACATAATCACAAATAGATTTTAAGAATATATAACTAGTTTGTTCTGAGTTGGTGCCTATTGTTTTGCCTTCAGAGAGCGGGAGTGTTGGTATATGGTGGTGGTGATCAGACACATTGACTGGGTGTGGCCGATCATCTTCCTCCACGACCACCACAAGTAAGTCTTCATACTGGTTTACTAATTAGATAAATAACACAACACATTAGCCTATACACCAATTGGTTCAAGTGATCCATAATAATAATAACCATAATAAGTGATATCGGACTACATGACCCACACATCCGGGAAGTGGCTCAAATAGTCAATAATTAATTACATTTTTACCAAATCACAACTACCCAAAGTTGAATCCTTCATCTTAAATCAACGTTTTGCCGCTAAAACCATTTCATGGTTCTATTTTTATCATATCATTATCAAGCTTACTCGATTACCTTTCAAAAGCCACATGAAATATGTATCAGTCCCCGTGCAACATACCCACAATACAGTAGCACCCAACACACCACTCTGTTCATTAATTGATTCAGTCAGTCAGTAGCCAACCTGGGATCCCAAAGAGGGGGTCATGGGAGGGAAGAACAGTTCAAAAGATAATGATGATAAGTTGCACAACAAGTGTCAGTAAGCCATTATTTATTACTGGTTTATATTCACAACAATTGATCCAATTTATTTTTGGCTGCCATATTCTTGGCCCTGAGATTGTACATGTGATTGTACATCGATAATTGGTCGTGATAAAATATCAAACTTATTGTACAACCGCATGCATATTGCAGTGGAAGTAGTGAACACAGAATTAGTGTATTGATTATCGAAAAGTAAGCTGTATATATACGAATGACGTCTTTTTAACTTTATTGCAGCTAAATTTAAATTATAGTGTTCAACTTTGGATAGAAGTGGTGTAGTTAAATGTTATTTGTGATAGTTATTAGCCTTTTCATTCATTGAATTATCTTATGCATGATGTGTAGTGTAGGCCACAGTCATGGTATGGGCTATTAAAGGTGAAGGAACAAGGAACACGCATGCAGGTTATTGGCACATTTTCTGAAAATTCCAATATAACTCTTTGTGGGTCACAACACAAAACATTTATCTTTGTTTGAAAATATAATGTGCATCGTTAGAATTAAACTACCAATAACACATGGATCATGCAAGAAAATGTGGGTAAGTTGTAATCATTGTATTTAATCATCCTAATTCTTGCTACAACATTAATAAAGTAGGCCATGTGTATTATTGTCCTAACATTTACTGCAGAAATAATAAAGTTGTAGGGAATTACTTTTATTATCCTAATCTTTGCTAGTAAAGGATGTTGTATGTATTGTTATGTTATCCTAATTTTTACTACAAATATAATACAGTTATATGCATGGTCAAATATTACACTATTTTTTACTACACAAATCTGTATGTCTCCCTACGTTACAACTATTGAATGAACCGGAAAATATCTACAGTACACTACACACTATTACAAGAAGGACCAGGAAGGACTAACATAAAAGGTTTGTAATGAGAACCCTGACAACACCACCAACACTGTCACTACATACTATACTCAGGTCACAGGACTAGTACAAAAACTTGTAATACAGTTGCAAACATTGTGTTTTATTATCCTAATCTTTACTACAAAATATGCTTCTGTAATCCCTGTTACAATTATTGAATGGCTGTCACTACATCAAGCAAACCTGTTCTTGCTGATCCTCCCTACTACTTTAATGGATTGACTGTCCCTGACCGAGTTACTAAGGTAAGTGTCTACAACAAATATTTTTAGCAAATAATTGATGGGTGTGTCTATTATAAAATTATGAATTAGCAGACAGTATATGTTACCTAAGAGGTTTGAAACTACACTTGGTTTCTTGTGGTAATCTTTATACTGTATATGTTTCATGTATTTCAATGAATTACAACATATACTTTAACCTATGGGCTGCGACCGTCCTCATATGAGTCCGTACTGGTGGGCGGCGACCGTCCTCATATGAGCCGAGTTTTTAAACACATACGAAAACCGCGGGTTATGAGTGGTTATGAGTGGTTACAAAGTGGTGGGCGAGTAGTGGTGGTTGGCAACTCTCGATACACACCCCAGCCGTGCATGGGCAAGCAGTACACAAGCACTAGCCATGGAGCCAATACGTCGCTCTCCCACGCCGCCTGATGACACAGCCAACCCTGCCCTCGGGCGCCTCTACCTCCCTCCTCCCTCCTCCCTCCTTCCTTCCCTTTATTGTCATTCATTCACCGTTTCTCACGCTACAATTTTGCCTCTATATATCGTATATTGCTTATATTCACCTTATTTCTTGCTATGTATTATTCAGATGGGTCGCCTACATACGTACATGTACACTAGAAGGCTTGAAATTGCTAAACTTCCGATATATATACGATAATTATTTACATCAACCCACCCTCCCATCCCCTTGGTTTTACCCCGAGACGGCAGAATATACGCGCGGGTAAATCTTGCCGCTTGATGTTTTTCTCGCCGCGCGATACCATTCGCACCACATTTTTCAACTACGGACGACCCCCCAAAAAAATTGTTTTGGTACACATATACTGTATATATGGCTGGATGCGCGCTTGCATTCCATACACGCTGAGGTGGTTTTCATCGAAATTGGTAAGGGTCGCCAAAATGGTCAACCTCTAGCAAGAGGCATGTGGTGTTCAATAACCTAGGTGGTAACATTCAAGGAGACTACTGCAGGACTCTTCTTCTTCTTACCTCTGACCGGGTATAGGCTATCCTAGTGTTTAGTAGCCTATACCCCTTTGAAAGGACATTAGCCTAACCTAACAACCTTACCTAACCTATCCTAGTATTATAGGTGGGGGCTGCCGCCCCCACACCCCCGCGTTGACTTAGATTTTTGGTGTATTTTTCTGTGAAGTGGGTATTTTTCAATTTGTTGATAACGAAAATCCTCCATGCGGACTATATGGAGAAAAATATGGCGAATCTATTGGTGCCTATTTTCCCTAATAAATTGTTTCTCATAACGTCGCACTAGTGTCCTTGAATATTATAATTTTTTTTACTAACATCATACAGATTAACAAGCGGAGGCGAAATATAACCTCTATCCAATTCCTTGGTGAAGGTAATTTCAGGTGAGTGGTTGGTGCCAGACCTCTTGCTGGATCACAATATGCATTATTTGATGTAATTTATTATTTGTATATATGCTTGCACTTTTGGCAATATAAACATCATATACTATTGCATTAATACACTAATTGTAATACACACTATATTATATTTGTAAGTAATTACAAAAACACATTGGTAATAGTGCCTATTTGTTACTTACAGTGGTGAAGATAATATGTAATAGTTACTATTATACAGTGTAGGCTACACGATTATGGGAAGGAGGTCACCAATCTCTGTAGCATTCATGGCTATATTAATATTTTTGTTCAAGATCATAAATACATCTTACAAATTACAAACAGGCAACTGTTTCTGCACTTTCTTTACATATTGAACCTTATTTGCTGATCCACTATGCCATATAAGTTTATGTAATATACCTTAAAACCATTATGAAAATATAATAATTTGAAATGAATGAAAATATTGTTATTTTCAGTGTTGAGACTGTGTTGGCTCTTGCTGTTGGTGTCCATCATCACAGGTAATCACTATTATAGTTGTTACATATGCAATATTTTTACAAAATTATGTTATCAATAGGTTTGATGAGCATTCAACTTTATGAGGTAGTGTTTCAAATTAACCCTCTGCTCCTCACCCAAATAAATCAAGTGATTTTGATGTTTTGTTGAAGGTAAGCCATTCAAATAGCATTCTTAAACTTTAAACCATTTTGTGGGAAAAACAAATGGCAGCACGATACATGTGAAATTTTCATCTCAAGAATTTTCATGAAGGTATTGGAGGGGTAGAGAAGGGTGACTGAAGGTATTTGAGGGGGGAGGGTAAAATTAGAAATAATGAGGAGGAGGGAAGTTGAGGAATAAAAGGAGGGGAGACATAGTGGTATGGAGACATGCCACCTAATAATATATTGCATCCATTTCCCCGGCACTCAATCTTTTATATATATTATATATTTTATTATATTTTTAAAGTATAAGATACCAGACGGAATATCGCATCCAGCCAGTCAAAAGAACGTCACCACATACAGGTTAGAATGAAAGTTGAATTTGGATAAAGTCAGGAAAACGACGAACCTTTTTTGGCCAGAAATTATTTTTACTATGATCTGTTCGAAGTTTTGTGGGTTTCCTACAGTCATATTGTAGATTGGACTGTCTTCTTTCTTTTGATGCATAATTCATACACGCAATCATTGTTGGGGAAAATTGATTGTGAATACAAATGTTCAGTCACAGCGCCATGTTTATTTTTGCAGGTATTATATTGTTATATTTTTCATGTAATCAAAACATTGAAAATTAACAAATTCTGATTTGAGCATTGGAAAGAGTGTGACCAATATACCTGTATAGTAGCTGAGCATAAATATACAAGAACGATGAAATATTTATTTCTCGAACAATTTCCACTAATATTTTGATATTTTGAATTACTATGCTTGGTAATGTTATAGTGAAGGCTTTCCTCCTTCTTATGATGTAAAATATATTGTATGTAGAGGGGATTATTGTGGGTTAAAGCAAGGTGATAATATACATGTTTTGCCTTGCAGTCCGCTAGAAGTAGCGCTTGAAATCACATTCTTGGAAAATAATTAAGTATAACTTAAGTAAGCATCAGGGAGTTAAACATGTCTCACAGCACCATTGTACATAAATATGGTAATATGTTTTCACTAGATAATCTATGTAATTTTTAGACACCTTTAGCAGGACCCACCTGAATTGATACTTGGGAAGGTGTAAAATATCTGAAATCAGTGATTGAGTAAAAATTACCGAGATTATCTAGTGAAAAATATTTGTGATTTGTCTTTGGTAGAATAGTGGAGGGGTAACTTAATCTATTTGTTTTCATCTGTAGGATCAATATAGCGTCTTAGCAGCTGATTTGTTATATGTAATGAAAATATATGCTACTACTATTAAATTATATATTTTATATTACATTATATATATATATATATATATATATATATATATATATATATATATACAGTATATATATATATATATATATATATTATATATATATTATATATATATATATTATAAATTATATATGCTAAGTTATCATAATTAACAACATATTTAGCTCCAAAATCTTCGTAATAGCTAAGTAATCAAGACAGGGACATTGTAATTTACTGTCACCTAGAAAAAATGGACTAAAGGCTCAGATGTTATTATCTTTAGGTCTGAGTTACGATGCCAGAGATGCATATGATATACTGCTTTTACTATATGTACAGTATGTGTATCATACAATGTACAGTATTCTGGTAATAGTTCCAGAGCCCAGCACTGAAGTAGCAGTATACCCTGGTGGCAACACGGATGATGATTCCTTCACAACAGGTGAGGCAATATTAAGTTGTTGCTTAATTTGCTGATGGTATTTATTGATCATGGCTACTGTCATTTTTGGTACATGTTCTTGAAGCATGATTATAAATTGTTTCCATAAATCATAGCAATAAAATCTCAATTAAATGTAATATTTTGAAAGCGGATATTTATGTAAATTTAGCTAACACCAGGCGTTTCTACGAGCAATAGCTTATGTTTGAATAGTCAAAGATAGGCCCAAATCTATGGTATAGCTCTTTTGAAATATATAAGTGTGAGTACGTTTTATTATAGCCTCCCGAACATCTAAAAACGGAGACCATCATATTATTTTCAGAACCAACTTCCGAGGATGACCCTTCTACTGGTGCTGCTGCTGATGATGAAGGCAACCTAGGTAAGAGAGAGAGAGAGAGTTATTATATGTTTTGCCAGATTTAGTTCTGTGGATGATTTAATATACTATATATTTAGATCAGAAAATGCGCAAACAAAACATTGTATGTATGTATGTATATACTCACACACTTCGGCAGTACTTCTTTGTCTTCACATGGAACGATTTTTGCTTTCGTGCTGAACGCATTATCGAGGTAATCCTCTCGGGCATGGAGGCATACATTCCATACATTACCAAAATATCTTGGTGTACTAACGCTTGTTCTACTGCTGTAGAAGCATTCAATCACCACCGACGCCACCAAACTAAAAAACATCTCATTCATATGTTTCTGCCCGGAATCAAGCCAAATATGTCCTTCGACCTGCCAAACACTTTTATCAATAATAAATGCACTCTAACTATCCAATACCAGCTCTTCCCAAGCTTTCTTGCATCTAGCCAAAAACCTCTCCAACAATATTTCTTCCTCGTCTTTCCCTCCCCTTTTCCACTCTGATGGCACAACCATCACTTCTTCCTTGTTTTGCTCAAACTTTCGCTACAAACTCCTCTTTGGATGATTCCGGTGCTATTCCTCCCTCTTCACCCCCCTCTCCCCTACTTGTACATAATATCCTAATCTCTTCTTAAGAAGTACTTTTTACTCTGTCTGGGGTTAATACTAAGGAGGTTTATGGTCTGGATAGTATTCCTCGTGTTGTACTAAACAATCTGTGCTTCTGTGCTGACTCCCTGCTTAGGCAAACTCGTCCGTCTCTGTCTCTCCTCTAACGTCTTCCCTTCTTGTTGGAAGTTTGCTCTTGTTCAACCTGTCCCAAAGAAGGGTGACCGCTCTCAATCCTCCAACCATTGTCCAATTGCTATTATTACTTGTATCTTTAACCCCTAAGTGTCGGGGCGCAACATAAGTCGAGTTAAATAAATCTGGACTATCTGGCGGTGCGCGACATAGGTCGTGTGGCAATTTCAGCACGTAATGTTGCTGAGAGAGAGAGACAAGTGGTGGCAGGAGAGTAGCGAGCGTATGACTGCTCCAGACCACCGCGGCGAACCTACTGACACTAATCCCACCTCCTCCCTTCCTCTCTCACTCGCTATATACGGAATTGTATGGGGAAAGTGCCTAATTACATGCTTTTTGCACTCGCGTTGCACGGTTGTTGCAAGAAAACTAGCCATCATAAAAGGATCGTTATGGTGTCATTCGAAAGCTCTGTTTATGCCCTTTCAGGGATAGATACTTGTTTTACGTTCTGGGTCTTATTTAGGCATGAAAATGATCACGTAAACAGCCCTATTTTGGCTAAAAACACCCCGCTGGGCGGTACATATAAATCAACCGCCTAGCCCGCTAAATAAGGGTTAAAGTTTTTTAAACTATTCATACTTCAAAATTTCTTAAGTATTTGTTTTCTCATAATCGAATCTCAATTCGCCAGTATGGCTTCCGTAAGGGTCGTTCTACTGGTGATCTTCGTGATCTTCGTTCATGTCTTACTAACCCCTGGTCATCTTCGTTTTGGGACTTTTGTGAGGCCTGTTCTATTGTGCTAGAATATCTAAGGCCTTCGATAGAGTCTGGCACAAATCTCAAAGTTATAAACTACCCAGTTTCGGTTTTACCCTTCCACCTGTGTCTTTATCTCTAATTTCCTTTCTAGCCATTCCATACCTGCAGTTGTAGACGGCCATCATTCACTTCCTCATCCTACCAACTCCGGTGTTACTCAGGGTTCTGTCCTATCTCAAATTATCTTTCTAATATTCATAAATTATCTTCTTAACTGTACCTCAAGTCCTATACATTCATATGCTGACGACTCTACCTTACACTATTAAGGGGAGGTTTTGAATTGATGCCCTAGACTTCCATCAAGCTTAAAATTACTCCCCCGAGATCTCCTTTCAAGATAAATTTGTACATTTTTCGGTAGAAAAATGTTCCGGCCGAAGGTCGGTTCCCATTAAATTACAGGCTCGCTATAGCTCGTCAGGAAAAAATAGACACCTAAATAGCGCGAATAGTCTTAAAATTGACAGAAATGGGGCGAGGGTTCTTAAAATCGCCAAACTAATGGGGCGAACGTCTTAAAATCTCAAAAGCAATGGGGCTAAACATGAGGGAGAAAGGGGTCCAGAAAAAAATCCTCCAGGTGGAAATCTCCCCTTAAACTTGTTTTCAAAAATGCCCCAGCAAGCAATCCCTCAAAATCTCTCATGATGAAACCATAAAACACCTATCTTCTGATCAAACAAACATTTCCAATTGGGGCAGAGAAAATCTTGTTGCTTTAAATGCTTCCAAAACCCAATTTTTCCATTTATCTACCCGTCAAGAACTCCCAGAAGACTATCCCTTATACTTTAACAATACAATAATCACCCCTTATCTTCTCTCAGTATCCTTGGCATTTATTTTTCTTCTGATCTCTCTTGGAAAAATCATATTACCACTCTTGCTAAAACTACTTCCCAGAAGCTGGGTGTGCTCAACCACCTCAAGGGGTCTTTACCCCTTCACAGCTTCTTGCTCTTTACAGGGGCACAATGCGTCCATGTATTGAGTGTTGTTCCCATGTGTGGGGCGGATCCTCTCATACATCCTTCATTGACAAAGTAAAATAGCAAGCATTTTGCATCATTAACTCACGTACACTCACCGATTCTCTGAAATCTTTCTTCACCGTAATGTTACATCTCTCTCGCTATTCTATTGCTATTACAGTAATCATTATACCTCGGAGCTCTCTCAATGTATACCACCTCCCCTACGTAGGGTACGTAGGGTACGTAGTACCCGCCTTGCAACTCTTCAACCCAAGAGTGCAACGATTCTCCCAATCTTTCTTCTATTCAACAGCTGAGCTCCGGAACTCTCTCCCTGAATCCATCTTTCCCTCATCCTATGACTTAAATTGAATCAAATTCCATCTGTCCAGACATTTTGGCTTGATCTAATTCAAGTGAATGTAAAGGGATAGCAGGATGCAAGGAGTCGAGGGAATAGGTCGGTCAGTGCGAGCAGACACGCCCTTATGTTTTGCAAACCTTAAAGACTTATGTTTCACCTATGTACAGCAAGTGAATTCCCAAATTATGTAAGAGTCATAAGAAGGGGGTAGTTGTATTCAAATTGTGAGCCAATTGTAAACGTATTTGTAAAGACAAACATAAATTTGAAGTTAGGAAAAGAAAGTTTGAGTATGTTTTTGAGCTTATGAATAGTGAAGACTGTGAAGCTGAGATGACCATAGTAAAAAACATTTATGGAATGTGTCACTTTTTTTATCAATGGGTCTTGGGTTTGATTGAAACCTTTCGTTTAGAATACTGGAGATATTGTTTTCAATTATATTGAGGGGGTATCCATTACTCTGGAAGAAATTTGTGAAGATTTTAAAATCCTGATCAAAGTTTAACCAGGAGGTGCCCTTAGTCGCTCTAATCTTTCAATATGTACCGCACAGCGGGGTGTTTTTAGAAATAGTTTTACGTGATCATTTCATGCCTAAATAAGACCCAGAACATACTATCCCTGAAAGGGCATAAACAGAGCTTTCGAATGACACCATAACGATCCTTGTATGATGGATAGTTTTCTTGCAATAACCGTGCAACGCGAGTGCAAAAAGCAGGTAATTCGGTACTTTTGGTACATAATTGAGTATGTAGCGAGTGAGAGAGGGAGGAGGGAGCTGAGATTTGTGTCAGTAGGTTCGCCGCGGTGGTCTGGAGCAGTCATACGCTCGCTAGTCTCCTGCCACCACTTGTCTCTCTCTCTCAGCCACATTACGTGCTGAAATTGCCACTCGACCTATGTCGAGCGCCGCCACATAGTCCAGCTTTATTTAACTCGACTTATGTTGCTCGCCGCTAATTAAGGGTTAACCAGGAGGTGCCCTTAGTCGCTCTAATCTTTCAATATTTAGACAAGCTGTTTAAAGAAAAACAGTTTTCGGTCATTACTCTAAAAATAACATTGATCAACTATTTTCATTCTCTTTTATGATTATAACCACTCTTATCCATGCCCGCGGCTGAGGAGAAAGGGTTTATGCACACTTGTTTCTGACTCTGACCCCCACCTCATTAACTCATGGCAACATGGTCTCTGAACTACATCCTAATTCTTTTGAAATCTCCTTTGAACATGTGACGCCCATTTGTATCAACATTACTAATGAATGCTTTATATCTTATGCCCTCGGGACGGGTTATCGGGTGTCAGAGTTATATATCGAAAGCTCCAAATTGTTTGTACTTTGCTCTCCGATTGGCTTCTGTTTCAATTGCCCCTGCACATTGCTAAATACGAACATGCAGACCATGTTTTTGCGGAGTTTTCAGTGATGACACTTTAAAGCCGGGAATACCCATCATAGACTGTGCCCGTTGAAAGCACTCTTAAACTATATGTTGATGGCTAATCCGATTAATGACTCCCATTTGTGGTTTTCAACAGGGATACAGACAAGATTGAGCAATTGACAGGTAGCAGCCATAATAGTAGATGTCATAAGGGAAGCTAGTCCTGGTGTTTTTTGCAGGGCACACAATTTGCGTAAATTGGCTGCGTCCATTCCATTTCGTCACAACCACTCGCTTGATAATATTGCTAGCAAAGATTTGTGGGTATGGCTAATTTAGATAAGTGGACTGTATATTTGATAATGAAGAAGTATTAACCATATAGAAATATAATTACCCTTAGATGAACTCAGCTGGTGATTGGAGGATGGCGGAAAATACGCTAGATAACTGGAAGTGGTTAGTATAGTAAACAAAGTATGAACAGAGGCTACAATAGGCTAGGATAGGCTAGATATTTACGTTAAGTTGTGCTAAGTAACGAAGATGATGATGTAATGACTATATGGAATATGAGATGAAAGTGAAGCGAAAACACCTGATTATGAAACTATAGGAAGAAGGCTTAGCGTGTGTAGCTGGGACGGAGGTTGGTTGGAGAGTGGCGAGCGCGTTATGTTCGTCTCTGTCGTGACATACCGCGCACGCGCATAACATATGGAAAATGTATCCCATCTTCTTTACAATGAGATACTTATAAACAATCTTAAATAATACAAATACATATATATATGGGAATTATAATCCTACAATACTTTCCCATATACAACTATAGAATAATATATTCTACCCAATCATGGAACGTTCGACCAAGGTTATGGAAGCGTTCAACTTAAGACTACGGAATGATACGTAACGCTTCATCAACCCAGAATACGTAACATTGAGACTGTTCATACTAGTTTGAGTACACTAAGTATGGACATATTCCCACCAACAGAAAATATAAAAAATTTACATGATTAGATTTGCTCGGAGGCAATCTTATCCCGCCAAGCTTGGGAGGATATCTGGGCTGCCTGTCGACGTGGGCGTTCGCCAGACGCATCAACAGGCTGCGCCGAAGTAGAAGCCAGAGAGGGGACTTCAATTGATAACTGATCCGAGGGGGTGTCCTTGCGATCGAGGTCACCCTCAAGAGGATATAGTCGGACTGTTGGCCGTGCGATTACTCCAGTCCTGGTGCGAACCTTTGCTACCCGAACCTCACCATCACGACCTGGTAATAACTCCTCTATCCGACCCAATTTCCAAAATGCGCGCGGGCCCTCCTCATGGATGGTTACCACGTCCCCTACCCTAGGCCAATGACCTTTTAATGGTGTTAGTTTATTCTTTTGCGCTTCCCTTAAAGTCACCAGATATTCTGTTGACCAGCGATGCCAAATATTTCGCGATAATTTACGAATGTATTTGTAGCGGGCCGATATCACTTCCTTACTTATGTAGTCTGGATCTTCCATAGTATCCTCGTCATGCTCTTCAGGAAGATCCCGCAGTCTGTATCCACGTACCAGTACTGAGGGTGTGATTGGGGTAAGGTCTTCCAAATCACCAGAAGCATAGTATAGAGGGCGATCATTTACGGTGGCTTCAATCTCCAAGAGTATGGTGTTGAGTTCCTCAATCGAGATGAGAGCTCTACCCAACACCACCTTCAGACCCGCCTTCACGATGCCTATGGCTCTCTCCCATATGGCGCCAAACCAAGGCGCTCTGGCGGGAATGAAACGCCATTCGCATTTTACATCCGCTAGGCAGGTCTGAATCTTAGGATTGTTGCTCACTTCTTTGAGATATGAAGATGCCCCTATGAAAGTCTTTGCATTGTCACTCAGCATGATACGCGGATATCCCTGTCTACTGCAGAATCTTCGGAAGGCATGTAGGAAGCTATCACAAGTGAGGTTGGTGACCAGTTCCAGGTGAATTGCCCTGGTAACAGCACAAGTGAAAAGTATCATATACACCTTAAGATTGGGTGAATCTTTCACAGGGATTGCTCCACTGTAGTCAACCACGGTAACTTTGTAAGGGTTACCTGGGGTAGTTCGCAGGTTTGGTAAGGGAGGAATTCCGACGGGATCATAAGGTGTTCCCTGTACTCTTCTATACATTAAGCATTTGCGAAGGACTTTCTTGACCACCTGCCTGGTTCTAGGCACCCACCATCGTTGTCTTACATAGGTGACTATATGACCAACCCCATAATGACAACAGAGTCGCTGACACCTATCGATGATAAGATTGGTGAAGGGATGATTGGGGGGCAGTAGTATTGGATACTTACTTGCCTCAGAGAGGGCTGCCAATCGTATTCTGCCTCCGCAATGTATCAAGTCCCCCTTCAAGTGTAAGCCCAACTGATTGATCAGGTTATTCCTAGACTTTGTTCCCTTAACCAGTATTTTATATTCCTGCGTATATATTTCTTGTTGACAGAGCTTATGTAATAATTGATCTGCAATTCTGATCTCCTTCACATTGAGGTAAGCACTACCTGTGGGCGGTGTGCCTTTAATTTTTGCTTTTACATTTTCTACAAATCATAACACCCATGCTGTAACACGTTGTAACTTTTCATAGCTGCTGAATCTATCCCAGTCCCATAACCGTGTGTCTTCGTCAGGCACCGTGTCAATTACCGGTGCCGCAATAGCAGTGTGTTGCTCGCTTAAATCTATATTCTCTGGCCATTCGTTGAGATCATTAAGCCAGCATGGGCCATTCCACCACAACGCAGAAGATTTGAGAAATTTAGCAGAGACACCACGAGTAATGCAATCACTTGGATTATCTTTGGTCGACACATACCGGAACTGTGCGGTTGGGAGCAGGGAACGAATTTCGTCAACACGGTTGGTGACGTACACTGGTACGGCTATGTAACCAGTAGAGCGTAATTTGGCTGTCACTCCATACAACTGTCTCAGAGATATTTAGCAAATTTTTAAAAGTTTCTCTACAAAGTGAACGAGTCTAGCAGCCAACAGAACTGCAGTCAGCTCTAATTTTGGGATGGAAAGGGATTTGATCGGGTCGACTTTCGCCTTCGCTATGACGAGACGGCTGCCACTTGTGTCAACAAAGTATATGGCGGTGCCGTACGCGACCTTGCTAGCGTCTGAGAAGGCATGAATGGAAACAGGATGGTCCATGACAACTCTCCGAGGAAAATTAAAACCCTTACAGAGACGAAGATCCGAAATAATGTCTTCCCACTCCTGAACCAGATCGCCAGTCAAAACCTAATCCCAACCTAATTTTATCCTCCATAATTGCTGAAGGAATAATCTTGATTTGATCGACACCGGTAGAACTATCCCCAAGGGGTCAAAAAGTTTAGCCGTCATACTCAAGCAGATTTGTTTTGTAATCTGCGAATATCGCACGTACTGAACACCGAATGAGAGGGTAACGGTATCCTCGTACGACGATAGTGCTTGACGCTCAACCTGTGAGTATTCCTTAGGGGTTATCCCGATGTGATCTAATTCCCACAAAACGTTTAAGTAATTTTTGCATGGTGGAATATTACCAGTGGACATGTATTCGTCCATTGGTGTTACTGCTACTTTCAATACAGTAATTACTTCTGTGCTGGAGCTTGTAGGCTGTGTCACATATGAACCACTGATGGCGTACCCGTACTTGGTAGGAAGCAGAATTAGACTACCTGACCTTTTATACCCAGGTCGCACTATATCGTAATAGTGATCCGCACCGATGAGCAGCTCCAGCTGATCTGTGTCCGTCGCGTGAGGATCGGCTAATTTTAGGCCTTTACTTTGTAAACTAACCAGTTTAGACTTTAGGTTAAGTTCACCTTTATGTTCTGGCAATTCATCAACCACTATTGGATCTAGATGATGACATTTACCTCTGTGTTTGTATTGCAGTGCCACAACATTATATTCCCTAGAGGCCTGTTTCCCGGTAAATCCGTGAAGACATAACTCCTCAGTTCCTTTAGAAATGTAGGAAAGGGAGGATAGCACAGAAGACTTCACAAAGGTCCTCTGAGAACATTGGTCAAGTAGCGATCTAATTTTAACACAATTATTATCCTTACCCATTACCGGCAGCTGTACGGTGGGCAAGATTACTGTATTTTTACCTGTGGCAACGGACATTGTAGTTGAAGTAGCAGCAGTATGCTCTCTCTTGGTGTTATCCTCCGCTGGTCTACTTTCTTTCCCTTGTTTTTGTGTACACAGGGAATGAAAGTGTTTGCCCTTACAAAACTTGCAGCTTCTTACGTTAGGATTAGTACAACCAGAATGGCCATGGTATTTTGACAAGCACCCAGTGCAGAGACGTAGTTGACGGGCTCTTTTAACTTTAAGAGGCCCGGTCTTATACTTCATACACTTGTACCATAAATGATTGGTGCCACTACACAGGACACAGTTGAATTTCCTGTACTCACTCTGGGCGGTAAATGTTGCCGTAGCCATGGGTGTACCCCCTACTCTGTCTTGACCCGCCATATTGTACACTTCAGCCTGGAGGCAATGAGTGAATTTCTTATAATCCAGGCTCGAGTCTCCCAATTCCCGTTTTATGGTTTCTTTTAGTGGTGATGGTAACTTATTGACAAGAGTCACCACACAAAATTCCTCCAAACAAATACCATGGCTAATGATTGACATCATCACACTCTCTGTATTGGCATAGAAGCCCTTCAGGTCAGCTGTTTGGTGTTTGGGTGACACTAATTGATTGAATTTGGTAACATAAGCTGCCTTGATTCGATCTGGATGCCCATATGTCTCTTGCAGGAGCTCAATTGCTGGGGCATAGCTTGCACTTTCGATAATGAATCCTTCGACTAGCTTATGTGCATCACCCTGAAGCTGACCCTTTAGATAGGTAAAGCGTTGTATATCTGTTAGGTTGGGATTGTCATGGATGGTACACTTGAACATCTCCCAAAATCCCGACCACATGGTGGCATCACCTTCAAATTTTGGAAGAGTAAGATGTGGTAATTTGACTGCGGATTTCTTTGGCTCTTTCTTGACCTCCTTCTTGACCTCTGTAACCAAGATCCCCTTCAGTGTGGCAACGATTACTTGTATGCCCTCCATATATAGGGTATCCTCTCTGATCACCTCGATATACTCGGCGTCCTCGTATGTGTCGGCCAGGTCCTCCTGTGTGACCTCATACTTGTCAAGTTGCTTTTGAATACTGAGCAACCTGGCCTCCACCTCCACTCTAGACGCCGAATCAAGGAATCCATCAATATCAGAGGTTAAGACCGTCAAAGAGCCTTTAAGTCCAGCCCGACGCTTTTGTACACTTTTAGTCATGATTATACAGGAAGGAAATCTAATGACGTTAAATCAAACTATCAATGCCAGACCGAATAAGTTGCGGTCAACAATACAGAACTCCGAGAAATCAAATAAATCGCGAGCCGAAAATAAAACACCCTCACGAAATACGGAATAAGAATTATGCGCAATGTAGACTAGCAATCTGGAGCTTTTCAATTTAACTCCTTACATAATAGTTATGAAATTATAGAATCATTACACCATAAGTTAAGAAAAGCCGGGAGGGAAATTTAGTACAATACGGTATAGGCCAAAAGTCTCCAGGTGTCAAAAAAGAGGTACCGTTTAACGTTTAAATAAATTCAAGAATTTGAAGAGAGAGCCTATAGGGTAATTTATACAGGCTAAACTCAATGGGCACCGCTAATTCTATATTATTAAATTTAATAAATGTGAAAATTGTACACAAGAAAAGTTCATCTCAAGAAGTCACAAGGAAAAAAGTTTTGAGTTGGATTAACACACTTAGCCTATCAGCTATCATATTACCCCGCCTTCAGGGCACACGACGAGAGTAGAATTTAGAAAGATATGTGAATGAATAAACTTTAAATTTTAAAGAAGTTATTTTTCAGTATAATTTTGATCTAGATATAAATTAAATCTAGATTAAATTTAAAATACAGTACAGTATGAATGAATTTAATCTTAATGCCGTGCCAATTGTGCAATATTTTCTAGGGCTAAAGTAGTATGTAATGAGCCCGAAAAAGCATTTAAAGTAGGCTAGTTATTGTTTTGAGTACTGTACTGAATCAGCTTTATAACTTTCATTCTGGGTAAAACTCCCGTCGCAGCCCTGACCTATCCACTAGTTTCCACATCCTGTCCCACTGGTGGTCAGGCACCTGGGACGGCCAGAGCAAAGAGCGGACGAAAAAAACCCGACAGCCCCATGGGGCCAAAAAGACCGGGGCCAGGAGGACCTAGTAGGACTCATGACAAAAACAGGGATAGGCCAGCCCCACTCCAAGCAAGGCAACTACCGACCGCCGAATAACTCCCCAACAAAAGTAGGGGGGTTGGTGTGTGTGCAAACTAGTGAAAGGTTTAAGGACCAATTATATGGCTAATTTAGATAAGTGGACTGTATATTTGATAATGAAGAAGTATTAACCATATAGAAATATAATTACCCTTAGATGAACTCAGCTGGTGATTGGAGGATGGCGGAAAATAGGCTAGATAACTGGAAGTGGTTTGTATAGTAAACAAAGTATGAAAAGAGGCTACAGTAGGCTAGGATAGGCTAGATATTTACGATAAGTTGTGCTAAGTAACGCAGATGATGATGTAATGACTATATGGAATATGAGATGAAAGTGAAGAGAAAACAACTGATTATGAAACTATAGGAAGAAGGCTTAGCGTGTGTAGCTGGGACGGAGGTTGGTTGGAGAGTGGCGAGCGCGTTATGCTCGTCTCTGTCGTGACATACCGCGCACGCGCATAACATATGGAAAATGTATCCCATCTTCTTTACAATGAGATACTTATAAACAATCTTAAATAATACAAATACATATATATATGGGAATTATAATCCTACAATACTTTCCCATATACAACTATAGAATAATATATTCTACCCAATCATGGAACGTTCGACCAAGGTTATGGAAGCGTTCAACTTAAGACTACGGAATGATACGTAACGCTACATCAACCCAGATTACGTAACATCGAGACTGTTCATACTAGTTTGAGTACACTAAGTATGGACAGTGGGCATCTTCACATACTTTACTTTCCTGGTACTTGTCTGTATAACCTTTATCCCTGCACAGCTTCTTGCTCTGTAAAGGGGCACAGTGCGTCCAATGGTCTATGTATTGAGTATTGTTCACATGTGTGGGGAGGATCCTATCACACAACATTTCTAGACAAATAAAAGGAAGCCTTCAGCCTCATTAACTCACGCCCACTCACCAATTCCATGCAGTATCTCTCTCTTCGCCGCAATGTTGCATCTCTCTGTTCTACCGCTATTACAATAATCAGTGTTCCTCAGAGCTCTCTCAGTGTATACCACCCCTCTTCGTAGAGCACGTACCACCCGGCTTGCAACACAATCCCACCCCTACTCTGTGCAACTCTTCAACCCAAGAGTGAAAAGTTATTATCAGTCTTCTATTCAACAACTATGCTCTGGAACCCTCTCCCAGAATCAGTCTTTCCCTCTTCCTATGACTTAATTTACTTCAAGCTCTGTGTGTCCAGGCATATTGGCTCGAACGTCTCTTGATTTTGGCCCTTGTCACTCTTTCAACTCTGGGGGAGGCACTCATTACAGGCAGTTCTGCCATTTGTCTCCCTCACTCACATAGAACAAAAATAACAAACCTGGAGAAGACATATCTCCGATGTGTGGCATCAAGATAAAGAGTGAACCGAGTATATATTATGGTTCCTATTGTTTAGTATTAAGAAATAGGGGTCTGGTGGTGGGTGGGAGGGGTAGGGGTATGGCAGGAACCTGGCCCTCCTACCTCACAAGATAATATCAAGGAGAGAATAAGTCTATATAAATATATGTCTTAAGTAAATATTTTGTTTTCATATGGTGTTGAAAGCTTAACTATTTACTCCTGGCCGGCTCATTTTAAGACACTGTCCTGCCTCTTTCGTTTTTTTATTTTATTAACCCGGCAAGCGTGATAGACCTTCTGAAAGTGTCTGCTAGGCAAATGCTATTGGCCTTTACTGAAAACAGCCAATATAAAAAATTAAAAAGAAATGCCCCAGTAAGCTACCGGTGAAATGGAAGTAATATGTGATTAGGTTGTATGTGTACCACTACCTCCCTCCACTTCACCCCTCCTCAATTATCCTAATTATTCTGCCATTAGGTTGAATGTGTACCACCACCTCCCTCCACTTCACCCCACCTCAATTATCCTAATTATTCTACCATTAGGTTGTATGTGTACCACCACCTCCCTCCACTTCACCCCTCCTCAATTATCCTAATTATTCTGCCATTATTTCCCCCTATTACTTTCTCCCGCCAGGAATATATCGAGTTAGCACTCTCCCTCCCTCCCTTTACTTCTTCCGACCCTCTAACAGCTGAACGATAGTTGGAGGGTTGAGAGCAATCACCCTTCTACAAGACAGGACAATTCGTCTTAGGCAAATAATTGAGCTGGCTTGTTCAGCTTTTGCATGGGTATAGATCTTTGCCTACTGAGGTGGTCCGAACAACTCCATTTCCTGTTTCGACACATCCTAGGGGTTCATATGGGGGTTTGAAAATTCTTAGGGAACATTGTAGTGCCAGATTGCTTACTGAGCCCAACTTGCGTCCATTTTTTAATCCACTTCCCGATGTCGTAGGACACCAAAAACATGGGTGAATATGTGGACATCCTGGCTCTATCAGCTGCGCTAGCAATCATCTCTAGCGTAAACAGGGACTCGGGGAGCTCGGGATGTATGAAGGGTATACTAGGTCAACAAGACCGTCTGCCCCTCCAGATATTGCCTCAAGTCACCAAATATTGGGGAGGTCATAAAACATCTTCAAATTGGTCTTTTTAACTTGATTATAGGATATGTTGTGTGTCGATCCATATACTACATTTCACCCAAGTTTCCTTGAGGCTGTTGCATTATAAATGTGTTTTTATGGTACAAATAGTGATTCAACACAAACTGAGCGGCCACTGAAAGTCACCACTGCATAGGGAAGAAAATGAACAATCCCATATAACTCAGTTTTCTGATAGTGTTCGAACCTACAAATCTGATACAAGGGGTAAAATGAACTGCAAAATTCATTTTTGTAATAAAATTCCATAATATATCAAAAGCTTCCATGCAATCATGCCCGCTCACTTTTTTTCAGACGCCTTAGGTAACAATGAGCGGGGTTCTGTCCGTAGCTTGTATCTAGTTATAATAGACTTATCCACTCCGGAACTGGGACAGCACATTTGTCATGGGTGATTTTTGCTGGCTTTATTCCGGTACTGTTTATACTCTTAGCTTCACGAAAATAACATGGTATAAGCTACTTTCAGAGTTCTTTTCAACTGCATAGTCGTAAAAACACTATGTCTGGAAATGGACATCTAATGGAATATTTTAATATTCGTATTGTACTGGCCTGTTTGGGAAATCATGTTTTGACCCTTCACAACTGTATTTCTCTGTTAAATATAACTATTTTGGGTATACAAGGGTATTTTCTCATATTGAACTAAAATACTTGGCTAGTTTTGATTTTTGGCCAATACTTTTGTGAGAATATTTGTGTGATATAATTTATTAGTAACCTATTCAATTTAGTGAACCTAAGTATAATTACGTTGGAGAACACTGACACAGCCAACAAAAATTATCCTCCTGTGACGTGTTTGAACCTAACCTAACCTCACCCCCCCAAGAACCTTACTTTCTAATGATTATTCCAAACATATTTTTAGGTTAACCATTGCAAAATGCCCTTTGTAGAAACTACGTACAATCTCAAGCTGCTATATCTTCAGATAACTGAAATATGTACTAGTCATCACAATGTTCCCTAACAAATAAATCGTAGGCAGTGTCCACCAACCTTTAACTGTCTTCGTGGTGCGATGTATAAGGTGTTGATTTTCGGTGTGAGCATCCTGGGTTCGAGTCCACGGACTGCCACATGTGTTTGTAAATTTCATTAATCGATTTTAGGAGTATGGTTGGTTGTTGGAAGGAACATAATAATTAGTATCTCGGACAGGCCTGTTGCAAGATAACGTTCCCTAAGAAGTCTCTATTCAAATGTCCTATATACCTAAAGCAGGCCAGGTTTTTTCCAGATTGACACTAAAGCTATCAAATGGTGTATTTGTGTCACAGATACATTAAAATTACCTTTTAGGAGTACCTCTGCAGTTGTCTTTGAGTTACCTGTGGGCTGAAAACTAATTATGGAGAGGTAATTATAAGAGTGCCTTACTAACCTGAATTTCTTAGTAAGAGAATAGGCTATTCATATAGTGCCTTATGTGGCTTACTAACCTGAATTTTTTAGTAAGATTTAGGTAACTCGATCCTAAAGTTAAGAAAGTGGAGAATATACTGTAGGTGACTAGATAGCAAACAACCAATATATAACCCCCAAAAAGGATATAATAAAATATAAATTCTAGACAGTTTTTATTTATAAAAAACACAAGGCAGAAGGGCGGAGCACACAGGAGAAACGGAGCTCTAGACGTTGCAGGGTGGTCCATAGTGCTTATATATGTAGCCCAGACTCCTGCAATGACGTTTTCTATATTGCGTTGTTAGAGAAAACGATTATTGTATGGCAGACTAAATTAAATATGCGATATTTCTAAGTAACTACAACTGTAAAGTCGACACCGATATATAGGGTGTAGAAGGGGAACGAAGCAGAGCAATATACAAAAGTGTAGTTACACTTGGTGGTATTGCATTGATTCTAAACAGTTTTTATATGAACAAACACTAAATTTGTCGATACAATTGTAAAAAACTAGGACAAATAAAAGAAAAACATGAAAAATTCCATTTTATTTTCCGATTTACATTATACGAAGCATGACCTAGTTATACGACGAATTATAGGAAGCACCACAGTACCAGTTACTCCCATTAATTTTAGGTCTCTCTAGGTGGAGCAGCCCGACCAGGTAGTCGCTCTCTCTAGGTGGAGCAGCACGACCAGGTAGTCTCTCTCTGGGTAGAGCAACCCGGCCAGGTAGTCGCTCTCTCTGGGTGGAGCAGCCCGACCATGTAGTCTCTCTCTAGGTGGAGCAGCCCGGCCGGGTATAGTCTCTCTCAGCCATTTCTCCCGACATAGCCTTGACCATATCCTTCTTCGTTCGAACGGATACGGCATCATCAAAAAGGGCCAGGACTGTAGTTTCTTCTCCAAGGTACCAGAGGTGCCTTTTAATCTCTGATGTAGCCTTGCTGATCTCTTGGTTAGGGAAGTCGACGAGAGCCTTGATGAGGTGCAAGTCCCTCCTAGGAGCTTGAAGAAGGAGAGGTGATCCATGCCTCGACGTAGAGAAGAGCTCCGAAGATGCAGAGATCCCTCAAAGCCTTCTCCTCACGGTTTGTCAGTCGGAATTGGTTCTTGAACATCCAAACCTTGAAAGCGTAAATGATCTTGCTCATCCATCGTGCATGGTGCATGGGACCAGGAGCTCGGAATCGAACTCCACGAGGAGGTATATGCCCGAGGACCTCGATGAGTTTGGAGTTATCGCTGCGTTCACCGCATCATCCGTAGTCCCAGGTTGATATGCTTCCTTGTCGATTAAATCCCACTGGCTTTGAAACCGCTTCGGGCCCGGAAGTCCCTCCTCCCATCACAGCTCCGAAAGCAGCAGCCAAGATGACTTCCATGATATGGTGGCGGCAGGCCAAGTAAAGAAGATCCCTTCCGATCTTCTGTTCCAGAAGGACGCATGCGCCGGTCCGATGTCCCGTGTTTGCAGCGGCCGTGTCAAAAGACATGGCAACCACTTTCTCGGTCACTCCCCACTCCTCCAAAGCATGGAAAACAGCTTGAGCTTCACTGGTCCCCGAAGGGAGTTTAGAGACGCCGAGGAGCTGGCTGACTCCTACTCCGGATATCAAGATAAGCAGATGATCCACATGCTCCTTGGTTGTCAGGGCTTGAAGGTGTTTTCCATCCCAATGGACAGTCAAGGGGACATTCGCTTGGAAGTCCTCTTTGAGTTTTACCGCGAAACGTCTCCTGGCTTGACGTCGAGACCGGGCAATGGTTGTGTGGTTGATGGCCAGGTCCGTAGTGTCATGGCCGAGGCTTTTTGCAGCTTCTGTCAGCACGATGGTGGCTTTTCGGTCGGAAAGCTGAGTACAATCCAGTGCAGCTGCGAGAGATAGTGAAACTATGTGTTTTGTAGCTCTTCGTGGCTGCTTGGGTGGAGAGCAGGATTTTGCCTCCTGAGCACGGCTGCTGTCCTCTCCCTCAGCACTGCTGCTGTCCTCTCCTTCAGCACTGCTGCTTGAAGAAGCAAAGACGGCCGCTGAGGTGGATGCCTTCGTTTCTTCACAGGCCTTCTCCCGATGCCTTTCCTCAGCCTCTTTCTTCTCCGCAGCTCTCCGTTCTTTGGAGGCCAGAGTATTGTCCGCGGACCCCATGAAGGCTCTACGGCCCTTCCCTCGCTGAGCAAGGAAAAAATCCTTGTCCTATTGAAGGACAATGAGAGACAGGGCGTCCGCGTGAGCGATATAAAAGAGGTCGTCCATTGAGTCCCGGAAAGCTTCCTACTTCTTCACATACCCTGGTGTCCTTCGATCCCTCAAGCATTTTAGGTCTTTCCAGGTTTGGAATAGACCTTCCAGCTTTTTGATGATGTGTTGCTCCCCCCTAATGAGGATCCTGGCCTTTCCGACCCATATGGGGGTCATGGCCACGGTCGGGCTTTCCCACAGAGCTCTCAAAGAGTGTAAATTGTGTTGTTGGCGTAAGTGGTTGTGTGAAATGCAGTCTTCTATGATGTGTTTAATGGTATGGGGTGCTGTGTTACAGCCTGGGCAGGTGTGGACGACGGATTCATCCAGTCTCTTCTGATAGCTCAGAAGAGCTGGATGGTGTCCGCATCTCAGCCTGGCCAGGTGGACTCTGTCCTCACGAGGAAGGGTGGATTCAGAAGGATGTATTTCTGGAGGTCGTGCTTGCAGCTGCGTGTTGTCTATGAGTGAGTGGATGGAACGGCGAGTGATATGAGTATGGATGTGCTTTCGAAAGTTGGTTTGGGGTGGGCAGGGAGGGAGAGAAGATAGTATTTGTGTGTGATAGCGTGTGCTGGGTGTTGTTTTGATATTTGTTGATGTCTGTGGGTGTGTTGCCATGTAGTGTAGTGGGTGGTGTTGATTCGTGGAGGCTGCTGCCAGGAATTAAGTGCCTCTCATGTCTAGATGATCTTTGACTTTGAGGAATTTCATTTCTTGATGTAGGTGACAAGCACGGGCTTCGCCCTCCAGCGGCGGGCTTGGCCTCCGGCAGTGCCGCCTACGGCGCCGGGCGCCTATGGCGCTGCTCAAAATGTAAAGAGAAAGGAAGTAAAAGGGTGATATCAGCATTATTGTTTTATTCAGTAAGTTAATCTGACAGTTTGGCTTTTTTCCTTGGGGAAGCTCCCAGCATTATTGCAATTTCTTGCAGCAGGTTTCGTTTGCTTTCCGCTGTCTTTCCCGCTGGTTCTCAATTTCCTTCAGAATGATTTCACGATTCTCCTCTTGCTCCCTTCGATTGGCTTCTTCTCTCTTCTCTTGCTCCCTTCGATTGGCTTCACAACTCTCATCGATTTTGATTCGTAACTGCTCAGTCTCTTCTAGTTGCACGTCCAGTTTCTCCACCGGCATATCAAAGTCTTCAACCGATATCTTGAGTACTGCCGTCATCTCTTCAGGAGCGAATAGAGCCTCAACTTCAGAGTCACACTGTTCCAAATCTATATAATTTCGCTGGAGCTCACGGTCGGCCTCAGTGTCTTCTTCTCGAATGATGATGTTGGTGTCTACTAACATCGTACACTCCTCCGCTAAAGACTCTCGCTTCAAAAACACTTCAGGGTACACAACGTTGTCTAACGCACATGAACCCTTTTCCTTCTCATGGGTGAAAATACTCAATGCATCCCAACTTGTAACGCGAGAGCAGGCAACGTACAGCTGCCCGTGAGAGAACAAACGGGTGTGATACAGATACAGACCGCAATGTTGGATAGTTTGACCCTGTGCTTTATTAATAGTTATTGCAAAACTTAACTTTACAGGGAATTGGAACCGGGAAAACGCCACCGGGGAGTCATTGGCCACCAACTTTACCCGGGGAATGCAAACTTGCTCCCCATCGTACGTGCCACCCAGAATCCTACCCACAATGATGGTCTTCTTCAGGTTATCAACGATAATTCGGGTGCCATTACAGAGTCTGGGTGGAGCAAGATTCCTTATTATCATTACCACAGCACCCACTCTCAGTTTATGCAACCCAAAGTGTCTCTTATTGGTGGTAGGCACTACTTGGAGCTCTTTAGCATTCTCAATTCTTGAGTTCTTTGGGCTTTTACGATAGCTTCTCTAGCTGCTAACTTTTCCACTGTCTTAGCCTGCCGTCTCCTTGTAAGTTCGTTGGTGGCTTCCAGCTTTAACTGTAGTTTCTATTTTTTTTTCTGTAGCTTCTGTTGTCTTTTGGAGGCGATCTCGTCCAATTTCGTTTGCCTTCTTTCCCAGCGACTGAGTCGGTTGCCTTCAATGGTGGCTGCCTTTAGTTCTCTCAACCTTTGCTTTTCTGCCCTTCTTTCCGCCTGTTCTTGTGCCTTGGGCTCCCGTTGTAGCTTCTTAGTGGCCTTGGTGACACATTTGAGTCGGTTGCCTTCAATGGTGGCTGCCTCTAGTTCTCTCAACCTTTGCTTGTCTGCCCTTCTTTCCGCCTGTTCTTGTGCCTTGGCCTCCCATTGTAGCTTCTTAGTGGCCTTGGTGACACATTTCTGTTCAGCCTGTTCCTTATCTTGGTGGCTGAGCGCTAGCAGAGATTCGATAGACAACACAACCGCTAGTGCGTCTGCGAAGGACTGTCCTCTCACTACACCCGAAGGCCCGGCAACAGCTCCATCTTCTCGCTCAAAGGACACAACCCTTTGGCTTTTGGCTTCACCTCTTCCAATTTCTTGGGTTTGGCCCTTTGAATGTAATACAGGTGACTGGCATCCTTCAATTGATGTTGACGGTCTCGGGAGGTTATGCTCTGCCGGCTATCGCTGAAATAGATCTGGAAGTCTGTTTGAACGTCAGCGGTTATGGCCCCTCCATTGTGATTAGCTTTGGCATAGTCTCTTGTTTGGGCCCAATAATGCTTTCTGAACACCTCAATTTCTTCCGCTCCTCTACCCTCGACAAATTTCTTTTGGGCCGTTAGTTCGCATTCACCATCTTCCAGGTCACACTGCTCGTTAAAGTAGTATATGAATACCACTTTTCTAGCGGTAATTCTCTCTTATTGTCGGGCCCCATTATGGGACCAAGGTTTGGATATCATCTTTGGTGTTCTGCCTTTAACCGGCGCTTCAAGTAAATGTCTGTCACAACATCCTTCCGTTTTATCTTCCCGATCGTAGACACCCAAGCCCAGAAGTGGCGTTGAGTTCATAGTTGATATGCCGTTGATCCATTCATCGTCTTCAGCGTCTATTGTGGTCCTCATTTTGGCTGTTGCATCGGATCGGCATATAGTACTTACACCCCTAACCATTGGACCGTGATGATGGATTTTCGAAATCGACATGTGACCACATTACCAATTCCGGAAAAAACTGGCACGACTTTATTTTTGTAGTGACTTAGATCTGAGGGTGTAGTAGCTGTGCATCCTGTGATGATTTTCAGGGCTTTATTTTGAATAGTCTGTAAGGTCTTATGATGTGTTTCAGCTAGGTTAGAAGCCCAGGCCGGGCTTGCGTATTCCAACACTGATCTTATGTATTGTTTGTAGACTGTGGTGGTGGTTTCTTTGATGTGTCCAAATTTCGTGTGGGCAAGTGATCTGACGGCGTTAAGTCTGGATGTCAGTTTCTTTTTCGTGTTTGTGGTGTGCTGTTTGAATGTCATTTGGGTGTCGTATGTTACTCCTAGGATTTTGTGTGTGTGTGTGTGTGTGTGTGTTAGGGGTGTGTTGTTTATGTTGGGTCCCTGGGCGTAATCGTGATCTCCTGTCCAGCTTGTGAGGAGGGTTGCAGTGGATTTAGCTGGGGCTAAATTGAGTCTGTTTGTAGTGCACCATTCATGTAATGTGTCAAGATAGTCTTGAAGGAGTCTTGTTGCTGTGTCTGGGTTTTGGTGCGTGCCAGGTAAGTTCCGCCAACCAGCACAAAAACAGCCAAACAGACTTTGCTGGACTACCAATAAATATGCTCCAATTGTCACAAAATTTGATCACAATATGTCTCATTAGGAATGGAACAAAGCCAGGGGGTGAGAGGTTAGGATTTCTTAATTTCGAAAATAAGGGCCACCCTACTATCCATATAATGCCTTACTAACCTGAATTACATTAGTAAGATAATAGGCTATTCATATAGTGCCTATATGTGCCTTACTAACCTGAATTTTTTAGTAAGATTTAGGTCACTCGATCCTAAAGTTAAGAAAGTGGGAGATATAGGTGACTACATAGCACACAACCAATATATAACCCCCCAAAAGGATATAATACTAAAATATAAATTCTATTTTTTTTGTTTATTTGTACACCGCCCTCATATTATTTTAAGTAGCTTTCTCGAAAAAAAGATGGCTTGTAATTTTGCCAAGACATCTTTCACCCACAACAATTTAGACCCTCCTGAAAAAAGGTTCACCACCAACTCAAGTTCCATCAACTCACGTTGGACAGCAGAAGATCGCCTGAAGCTTTGTGTGTGAAAATCACGACAGGGACACGTACAGCGGCGATGCCGCAGCAACCCGGCCAGGTAGTCACTCTCTCTGGGTGCAGCAGCCCGACCAGGTAGTCGCTCTCTCTGGGTGGAGCAGCCCGACCAGGTAGTCGCTCTCTCTAGGTGGAGCAGCCCGGCCAGGTAATCGCTCTCTCTGGGAGGAGCAGCCCGACCAGGTATAGTCGCTCTCTCTAGGTGGAGCAGCCCGGCCAGGTAGTCGCTCTCTGGGTGGAGCAGCCCGGCCAGGTAGTTCTTCTCTCCTAAATTTTTGTGGGTGAAAGATGTCGTGGACAAATAATTGACAACACGATTTCTTTAACCTTCTGCTTCACGTCTTTTGCCACATAAGGAAAGCTCGAGAATAATGATGTCAGAATCCGCAATGTGTTACATGATCAAGGGGCAAATTTATCACAGGATGGGCATACTGGAAAGACACGACCTTTGCCAGCCGGCTACTACAGATAGGTCAGAGCAGTTCTCCACATTTCGTTATCCCCAAAAACTTTGGCGTTCTCTATCATACCCAGACAGAGTTCATCGAGAGTGTTTACCCTGATATCGCCGATCACATTGGGGATCATCGCTATTTTGCCGGTCGTACCATCATATCGCCTCTCAACGTTGACGTTTCCGAAATCAACATTATGATCTTAGATATGCTGCCAGAGGAGGAGAAGATTCATCTGAGTGAAGACAAACTGAATTCGGAAGACAATGTGGAGTATCAGGTTTTCAGGCTCAATGAACTAAACCCTTCTTCGTTACTAGAACACCAACTCAAGCTGAAAATGGGTGCCGTGGTAATGGTAATATGGAATCTATCCCCACCCAGACTCTGTAACGGTACACGAATTATCGTTGACAACCTGAAGAAGACCATCATTGTTGGTAGGGTTCTGGGTGGCACTTACGATGGCGAGCAGGTTTGCATTCCCAGGGTAAAGTTGGTGGCCAACGATTCCCCGGTGGCATTTTCCAGGTTCCAATTCTCTGTATAGCTAAGTTTTGCAATGACAATTAATAAGGCGCCGGGCCAGACCATCCAACATTGCGGCCTATACCTCTACCACACACAGTGCTTCTCTCATGGGCAATTATATGTTGCCTGCTCTCGGGTCACAAGTTGGCATGCGCTGAGTACTTTTTATCCAGAAGAAGGAAATGGGACCATGTGTGTTAGATAACGTCGTATACTCTGACGTGTTTTTGGAACAAGAGTCGTTAGCTGACGAATATTCGAGGTTGATAGACACCGGAATCATAATTCAAGAAGAAGACATTGAGGCTGACATTGAGCTCCAGCGAAAGTATATAGATTTAGGACAGTGTGACGCTGAAGTTGAGGCCCAATTCGCTCCAGAAGACATGAAGGCAGTACTGAAGATATCCGTTGAGGATTTCGATATGGCGGTAGAGAAAATGGACGAGCAACTCGAAGAGTGTGAGCAGTTACGGAAGTCATTTGAAGAAAGCTGCGAAACCCATCGAAGGGAACAAGAGAAGAGAGACGAACTCCTTCTGAAGGAAATCGAGAAGCGTGACGAAAACCAACGGAAGGAACAAGAGAAGCGGGAAGAGAGAGAGAGAGAGAGATAGAGACACACAGACACAGTGTGTGTGTGAGAGAGAGAGAGAGTTACACACTCTCTCTCTCTCTCTCTGTCATCTTCGTAGTTCCGTAGCCACTTCGTTCTTAGTAAGAGAATAGGCTATCCATATAATGCCTTACTAACCTGAATTTCTTAGTAAGAGAATAGGCTATTCATATAGTGCCTTACGTGCCTTACTAACCTGAATTTGCTAGTAAGATTTAGGTCACTCGATCCTAAAGTTAAGAAAGTGAGAGATATAGGTGACTACATAGAAAACAACCAATATATAACCCCCAAAAAGGATATAATAATGAAATATAAATTCTAAACAGTTTTAATTTGTACACCGCCTTCATATTATTTTAAGTAGTTTCTCGAAAAAAAACTGACTTTTAATATTCCCCACGACATCGTTTTCACCCACAACAATTTAGACCCTCCTGAAAAAAGGTTCACCACCAACTCAAGTTCCATCAACTGACGTTGGACAGCAGAAGATCGTCTAAAGTTTTGTGTATGAAAATCACGACAGGGACCCGTACAGCAGCGACGCCGCAGCAACCCGCCCGTGTTGTCGCTCTCTCTGGGTGGAGCAGCCCGACCAGGTAGTCTCTCTCTAGGTAGAGCAGCCCGGCCAGGTAGTTTCTCTCCTAAATTTTAGTGGGTGAAAGATGTCGTGGAAAATAATTGACAACTCGATTTCTTTAACAGGACAGAGTGAGTGCACTCATTGCTGATGATTATGGCAAGACGTTAGCTAACAAATCTTTGACTCAGAGAGAGTGAGTGTGTAACTCTCTCTCTCTCTCTCTGTCATGCTTCGTATAATGCGTCGTATAGCCTAGGTCATGCTTCGTATAATGCGTCGTATAGCACAGCGATGGCTGTGACTCGTATCTGGGCAGGACACACGAGGCAGAAGGGCGGAGCACACAGGAGAAGCGGAGCTCTAGACAGTGCAGGGTGCTACTATGACCAGTGGTGTCACGTAGCCCAGCCTCACTGTGGTGTCCCGTAGTCGTATAGCGCGGCGATGGCTGCGACTCGTATCTGGGCAGGATACACGAGGCAGAAGCACAGAGCACACAGGAGAAGCGGAGCTCTAGACGGTGCAGGGTGCTCCTATGACCAGTGGTGTCCCGTAGCCCAGCCTCACTGTGGTGTCCCGTAGTCATATAGCGCGGCGATGGCTGTGACTCGTATCTGGGCAGGACACACGAGGCAGGAGGGCGGAGGTGTCCCGTAGCCTCTTCGTTCTTAGTAAGAGAATAGGCTGTCCATATTTTTTTTTTTTTTTTTTTTTTTTCTATATTCCAACTTACTTCCTCTCGGGCATAGGCTGAGAGCCTTAACATTCACCGCTTTACAATGAACAGTGAAGCCTGTGAGGTCTTGTTCCAGTCTAGGGAGTGAGACATGTGAAGCACGTAGAGTACAACGAGCACCTGCCATCTTGCCTTCACATGATGCACGGTGCTCACTCATGGCCCGAAACGACCCCATCTCTGAAGCCATCTCGTTCCCGTGCTTCACTGTCTCATCCCCTACACTCGGACTCTCACACTTACACACACACAACGCCACCTGTTGAGCAGATAACTCACCAGGCATTGCACCCCTATAGCATATTTTGAATATGGGAATATTCATACACTGCTATTTAATCAGGGAACAATGAGGGTATTTTATTGACGTTTCGGTGGGCTTGTGGTAATGCACTGACACTAGGTACAGCACAAATTCCATCCCAATAATAATATACTGCCTTACTAACCTGAATTTCTTAGTAAGAGAATAGGCTATTCATATAGTGCCTTACTTGCCTTACTAACCTGTGTAACATGCATATTATACTCAAATATACACATGTAACCCAGCCTCAATCACTTATTGTGTCACCATATGTTCCATCAATATTCTAGAAGATGACTGATATATATCTCTATATATATATATTATGTATTATAACAAGCCCGGGCTTTGCCCTCCGGGGCTTGGCCTCTGGTGGGATGCCTCCGGCGAGGTATTTGCACATAAAACGGTGAAATAAAATAACTGTTTGTCTTATTAGTATTTATTCTAATAGTTTTGCTTTTTTTCTAGGTGGCGCTCCCTGTATCATTATTGCAAATTCTTTCAGCGAGTTTTCGTCCCACTTCCCTTGTTCCTTCCGTTGGTTTTCATCTCGCTTCTCGATTTCCTTCAGAAGTCTGGGGTATCCTTTCTTCATCGGTTATGCCACCCAAAGTGTTTATTATTGGTGATAGGCACTGCTTTGAGCTCTTCAGGATTCTCAATTCTTTAGTTCTTTGGGTATTTTACGGTAGAATCATTTGCTGCTACTTTTGCCTGCCGTTTCCTTTTACGAACATTGGCGGCCTCGAGCTTTAACTGTAATTTATGATCCTTTTTGTGTAGTCTCTCTTTTCTTTTTGAGGCAACTTCATTCAATTTATTTTGCCTTCTTTCCAGTCGTCTGCGCTTCTTAGTTTCAACGGTAATACGTTTTTGAGCAGCCAGTTGCTTATCGTGGTAGCTGAGTGCCAGTAGGGAATCTGCAGACAACACAACCGCTGGTGCATCTGCGGACTGCCCACTTTCTATACCTGAAGTCCCTGCAACAAGCTCCATCTGTTTGTTCAAATGACTCAATACTTTCACCTTTTTTCACAGTAAGCAATACAAATGACAACACAGGATGTAAACAATACACAACTCGAATCAGCAATTGACCCACCTAGTGAAAGGTGTGTCAGCAAAAACGCCTTATATATACCGGAACCGGTAGTTTAAGGGCTCACTCTTCTATACGCACTGACACAGAGAACTCAATCTACCTTGGGATCTCAATCAGAGAAGAACACACATCCCAGCTACTCCCGTCTCTCATCTTGGCTACAGCTAGACACTGCCATACGCCACTTAAGCGCTTATTGCCACATATTGCCACACTTGCTAAGCATCACCAAGAGACTTAGATCAAACCCCTTTTACCCCAAGCTCAACACTAATACCTTAACAACTAAATATTATAAAACTGTACTCTATACCTCAATATAATTTATAACACAATTGAGTTATTTTTACCCCCTTTATATATAATATTCAATGTAATATTGCACGAGAATACCATACGATTCATGGTCTTCTACATGGCGACCTTGCATTAAAAGAACATACACTTGGAACCATAACTAACACTTGGCCCTACCTGACTCCAATACTCAAACAATCGACCTACAATCAAGCAAATCTTCAGCACTACCTTGTCTACTCATCGCCCCAACCAGCTTCCTGCCTACCTCAACACATCACTTCCTGTTTACAATCTACATCCGCCCGTCGTCACCTTCAAGTCTACAGACAGTTCCTGTGTATATCTGCCTGTTTCATCACTACAAGTCTACAGCAAGTTCATGTAGGCTACATCAGCCCACCTACCATCTCTACCCCATCATCATCACTACTCACCACTCCAAGCTACCTGCAAACTAGCAAGCAAACAAGAAAACACCCAGTCAAAGTAAATAGAACCTGCCAGACATCAAGACGCCTTCAACAGCCCGCAGACACAACAACGCCCTGGCCTGCCTGACGTACGACGACACATCACTACACACCACATCTCTGCACATATTGATGCTTCATTTGATGTAACAAAATACAACAGGTATGCATGATGTATTATCATTAATATAAAAACACACCACAGTGAAAATAAGTGAACACACACACATACACGCTATCTCACTACCAAAATCTCATACCGCAACACACCCCGTCATCCTCTTACTACACTTTCCTTCCGCACACTATACCCCTCCTCCCCTATATACATCCCCCTAACGAAACGAGTGTCAGACAACACCAGATGACTTTCTCTTTCATATCACTACATAGCCACCGTGCTAGCACGCCCACTCCTCCCACATCCACCAACTCCCACAATTATTACTGTTGGTGAGAAAATGGCCTTTGCTTTGGCTGAGCTAAAACATGCATCCTGCCAAACACCCAAACGTAAAACTGTCACAATTTACAGTGTTAATGAAAACACACTCATGTTACCTGCTAGGTTTGGTACTCATGATATAGAACTATCCCTTGACACAGACTCTCCAGTAAACCTTATAAGCCTTGCTAAATTTAAAAGCTTGAAGGACTTGAACCTCGAAGAATCTTAGCCAGATATCGAGATTATGTCTGTGAGTGGAAACCACCTAGAAACCTTAGCTAAGGTTAACCTTTCAGTAGAATTTACAGAAGTGCACACAGCTAATCTGCCTTTCTATGTAATTTCGAAACTCCCAACAAACACCGACATGCTTCTAGGTTTAGAAGCTATGTCAAAAGTGAAACTTATTATCCTACCACACATGGATCAAGTTCTCATTGGGGGTTTACAAGGAGATAATGTGGAAAGTGTACGGAGTACCCAGGAAAACAGTTCTATACACCAGGTTAAATACCACAAACGTAGGACAGAATTCAAAGTAACTCCAAACTCACTCCAACGCCCAATTATGACACTACGCAGTGAGGGAAATTAAAATGTAACCTTCCTCACCTCACCCTAGGTGTTTTGAGTAATTAATACTACATTAATCCAACCTCTTCTATCCATATTGTTTTGGATATCTAATCTCTCCAATTCACACACACAGACACTCACTACACATCTGCTAGAATAGCTATATATAATTAGATTAATATTCCAACAGTCAATTCTATACTTGAAACACGTCTAACTCTTTACTCAAACTCTTAAAAATTACTCTTGATTTATAAACTATTTAACACCAGTATTTTAATTACTCAAATTCATCTAAACCCAAGGGATTAGTTTTTGAATAATTGACTACATTCACCGAACATGTGAACATGTGCTCAATGTGTATTGATGGTAATTTTTGAAACTATTGATCCCAATCAATTATTATAATTATACCTTCATTTGTGTTTAACTGTATTTGACAACCAAATTTGAACCCTCTCATACATGTAATCAAATGAACAATTTCTCATTTACCCATAATGTGAAATTGGATGTGTAGGGCCTACACGGTTGTACACCCTTTTGATATTACAAAGGTAATATTCATTAGGAACTCACCACTTAATTAATTATAAAACCTGAACCATACATTGCGATGTATAAGACTTTATAACTACGGATCCATTTGTGTTTAACTGTGTTTAATTAACCAAATGACAAACAATTCATACACACAGGTTGTGAAAAATGACGCACCAATAAGTTCCTATAAAAATAGGGCCCACCAATAAAATCTCAATGCTAGAGGTTTCAATAATATTGATGTGGAATAAATATTGGTTACACAGATGTTCAGAAAGTTAACTTCAGACCATTTTTGCATCTAACTCCCTATTTTTGCTGTAAACTGGAACTCTCAAACTCACAATTACTTATGAGTGTGTATAATGTATGTCTTGGATCCAAAATTTGATATCCGTTATATGAATCCATTTAGTTATACTTGACAAGTGTTTAATTATTCTATGTATGTTCAACTCATACAGATTGTGACGCCTCCCGGCGTTGACAGAATGGTTGCGTGGGGCATTGCAGAATGCTAGCGCTCGCCAGGATGGGGGGATGGGCTACAGTTGTCCTAGAATGATCTGCTTTATTTTATTAGTGTCGTGCTGCCACAGACAGTCTAGAAATGATCTTTGTTTTGGTCTGTGACCGCACCTTATATTTTATATTAGCTATAATATAAATGTTGCTTGTGTGGGAGGAGAGAGGGTGAGGGGGTACACCTGGCAGCGGGGTGAGCTATGACGCGGCTCGCTTGGGCGCTGACGGCGTTGGCGGCCGGGTGGTCAACTAGTCACTTCCCATTGCGGCCGTGTGTTCTTTACCAGCTCAGAGCTTGCCTGACACGCGTATCGCCTACATCCTTTGCAATTCTGTCCCCCATACTCGCCACTTTGCATACAATTTCTCTCTCTCGACTTCTCCTTTCTCATTCTCTAATCTTTATTAAACTCAACATCCCTTCTGGTTTCAGCATAGACGTTCACCGTCGGCCAGTCGTATTGTACGCGAAGCTCTCAGATATTTCCATGTATTAGATTAACCCTTAATTAGCGGATCACCACATAAGTCGAGTTAAATAAAGCTGGACTATGTGGCGGTGCTCGACATAACTCGAGTGGCAATTTCAGCACGTAATGTTGCTGAGAGAGAGAGACAAGTGGTGGCAGGAGACTAGCGAGCGTATGACTGCTCCAGACCACCGCGGCGAACCTACTGACACGAATCTCAGCTCCCTCCTCCCTCTCTCACTCGCTACATACTGAATTATATGGGGAAAGTACCGAATTACATGCTTTTTGCACTCGCGTTGCACGGTTATTGCAAGAAAACTATACGTTATAGTGTCATTCGAAAGCTCTGTTTATGCCCTTTCAGGGATAGGTACTTGTTTTACGTTCTGGGTCTTATTTAGGCATGAAAATGATCACGTAAACAGCCCTATTTTGGCTAAAAACACCCCGCTGTGCGGTACATATAAATAAACCGCATAGGCCGCTCGTAAGGTGTTAACACCTTACGAGCGGCCTATGCGGTTTATTTATGTGTACCGCACAGCGGGGTGTTTTTAGCCAAAATAGGGCTGTTTACGTGATCATTTTCATGCCTAAATAAGACCCAGAACGTAAAACAAGTACCTATCCCTGAAAGGGCATAAACAGAGCTTTCGAATGACACCATAACGATCCTTGTATGATGGATAGTTTTCTTGCAATAACCGTGCAACGCGAGTGCAAAAAGCAGGTAATTCGGTACTTTCAGTACATAATTGAGTATGTAGCGAGTGAGAGAGGGAGGAGGGAGCTGAGATTTGTGTCAGTAGGTTCGCCGCGGTGGTCTGGAGCAGTCATACGCTCGCTAGTCTCCTGCCACCACTTGTCTCTCTCTCTCAGCCACATTACGTGCTGAAATTGCCACTCGAGTTATGTCGAGCGCCGCCACATAGTCCAGCTTTATTTAACTCGACTTATGTTGCTCGCCGCTAAATAAGGGTTAAGGAGGTATTAGGCTTTATTGAGGTTTGGAGAGACAGACTTTTCCGTATGTGTCCTCTCTCGGGAAGGTTGTAGACCGGAATATGTCTCCCTGGCAAGGTGTTGAGTGATTCTGCTTGGTTATCTAAAGCTAGACTAGGGGTAAGGTTACTGTGTCGTTGTCTCCGATGGGTGCAGTGTTAGCTAAGCCCTGCACGACATCGACAGGTACTGTGGGAGCCTAAGTTGTCTTCGGGTGGGTTTACTTTGCGAGCACAGCGCTGTGGTGTGAGAGGGCCATAGCCTATCCCTCACAACATAGTGATGCCTCTTTGTGTTGACTTCTGAGGGATCGCCAGGATAGAGCTAGGTACTAGAGACATAGATTTATCAAGAGAGCATCCCCGTCATATAACGTAATCTTCATTATACCACCTTCGGACAACGTTAGGCTACGAGCCGCATGCTCACCCATTGTTGCCCTGCCTTGATACCCCAGCTAGACTTTATTAACACCTTACGAGCGGCCTATGCGGTTTATTTATGTGTACCGCACAGCGGGGTGTTTTTAGCCAAAATAGGGCTGTTTACGTGATCATTTTCATGCCTAAATAAGACCCAGAACGTAAAACAAGTACCTATCCCTGAAAGGGCATAAACAGAGCTTTCGAATGACACCATAACGATCCTTGTACGATGGATAGTTTTCTTGCAATAACCGTGCAACGCGAGTGCAAAAAGCAGGTAATTCGGTACTTTCAGTACATATTGAGTATGTAGCGAGTGAGAGAGGGAGGAGGGAGCTGAGATTTGTGTCAGTAGGTTCGCCGCGGTGGTCTGGAGCAGTCATACGCTCGCTAGTCTCCTGCCACCACTTGTCTCTCTCTCTCAGCCACATTACGTGCTGAAATTGCCACTCGAGTTATGTCGAGCGCCGCCACATAGTCCAGCTTTATTTAACTCGACTTATGTTGCTCGCCGCTAAATAAGGGTTAACTGAGCAGACACTGGTTAGAGATAAGCCCCCATTATTATATGTATGCAACATTATTCACTGCACTTTTGAGCCGAGGTTGTTGTTGAGTTGCACAACCCTAGTAGGCTGTTGCGTTGTGTCACGAAGCATTTCTTTAGTTGTCGAGCATTACTACCTTTGCGCAGTCTTTATTATTCGCCTGCCTATTATTACTATATGTCCTAGTATTTATTGTGACCCGTATTCTGCATTATAATTGTTCAAGATTCTTTACGAACATCTTCCCATCATCAGACTTATTTCAGAAGTTTCCAGTTGATGTTGCAGGAGACTAGCATTGCACTTAATACAGGAGTGCCAGTTATTTGAGTATCTACCGTAACGTTAATTAATCACGTTAACTATCTTTTCTTTGTGTAACCTAATCAAGTAATCTTTTACTGTTTGAGAATAGGCTGTTTCATCGAGCGTGCACCAGTTACCGAGTCATAGGATACCTCGTTGTCCAGGCACGACTCAGGGCGGTAATGGTGTTTTGTTTTCCAGTGTTTAAGGCAGGGGTTGGATCTAGTGTTACCGTTGTTGCATTTTGCCATTATCTAGTCCAATGTTGAAGAGCCCTGTGTCTTTGAGAACCTGGATCGTAACAAATGGCGACCTAGCTCAGGATCTTGTGAACTAAGAGATAATTGCAGGATTGTTGTGGTCATTTGTTTTATTGAGGAATATAGTGGGCACGTTAATTTTTTTTGGGCAAAGTAGTATAGCACTTGAGAGTCTTCAGACATTTTTGGCAAGTGAATAGTGCTACATAAGAGTTTGGGGTACTTCTTTTCTGAATATTGTGGTGAGAAATTTTTGAGAGCATCATGTCTTATACCGGATCAGAGGAGAATGGAGACACAGTACGTAATGTCGAAACTGAGGAACAGCAGCATGATGAAAGGGTTAATCGGGTGAACTGTGAGGAGGATGCTAGGATATTTTTGCAATGGCCTGTTACTGCCGAGCGGTTGGAGGGTATGGATCGGTACGGTCTTCAATGCCTGGCCACAGCTATCGGTCATGCGGTTACTAGCAGCATGACCAGGAATAACTTGATAACGTGTGTACTGGGCAGGGTGACTGGTGAGCGAGATGGGTTGAGTGCTCAGAGCCCTTCAGCCATGCTTCCCCTACACTCGACTCCCAGCCATCCCAGTAGGTTGCCGACCCCGGGTACGCTTCCGCAGTTGGGTGGTGACTGGCAGGGTGGGTTGCCCCTGGGGGGACCACCGGTAATTTCAAACATTGTAGCACCTTCACCTCCTCAAGGGTTAACTCCAGAATTATTGCTTCAGCTCGAATTAGCTAAGCTTCAGCAGCAACAAAGGGCATGTGAGCTTCAGCAGCAATTAGAATTAGCCAGGATAGAAGAGAGAAAAACTATCAGTCAAGCAAAAATTCAAGCTGAGTCGACTAGGTACTGTGCCGACATGGACGTAGAGAAGTCGCGAGTAGAGACAACGGGACAGCGACTTTGGGCTGGTAACCCTGTTCATGAGCAGTCTCTCTCGCACTTATTGAAACAGGTTCCGGTGTTTGATGAGAGTGGTGTAACAGAATTTTTCACACGCTTTGAAAAGAAGTGCCAGGAACACCAGTGGCCAGAGAATAAATGGGCAGCACTTGTATCCTCTAGATTAATAGGCAAGGGTCTTAAAGCCTACGATGCGTTGCCTATAGAGTCTTGTATTATCTATGAGGAACTCAAGGAGGCTGTCCTGAGAGCATACGAACTACAACCACAGACATACAGGTTGAAGTTCCGGGGTGTTACCAAGGGTCGGGAGAGCACCTTTTTGGAGCATGCCCGGGAGCTGTCCGATGCTTTTGGGAATTGGCTGAGGTCGGAGAAAGCTACTACGTTTGACGACATTAAACAGTTGGTGCTTTTAGAGCAGTTTTTCAAATGCACGGGCGGCGACCTGACGTTAAACCTTAAAGAAAAGCAACCAAAAACTCTACAGGAGGCAGCTGAGATGGCTGACCTCCGGCTATCACTAATTCGTGGGTGCGGGTCTGCCCAGCGTAGTGAGGCAGGTAACAAGGGGCGTGACGCCCCACCCCCCTGAGTTAGTGATATACCTTATGCAAACAAGTACAAGAGCCATGATACCAAGACTGACCACAAGACTAGCACCGTCCCATTTAAGAAGGGGCCGGGCCCTTCCCAGTACCAAGGGAAGCCCAAAGGGGAGTTGGAGTGTTATCATTGTCATAAAAAGGGGCACTTTGCAAGAGTCTGTCCTAGCAAACCACCTACAGCAGCTGTGTCTTTGGCCTGCAACATTGGTGTGTTTCCGAAGTCATCTGAGTTTGCCTGGGGCAGTTCGTCAGAGGCTGAGGCACAGCCAATGCAGAAGCACCTGGGAGGCTCGAACCCTGCTCAGGATTTTTTTGCGACCATAGAGGGCGGGGTTGCGTGATGTGGGCGGGGCGCAAGCATGGAGTAGAGGTCTTGCGTGATACAGGTGCTTCCCAGACTCTGATGAAAAACTTGTCTGGCTACCCTATAAACGCGGCTCGGGTGGTGGTGTTGCAGGGTATTAATGCAACTCGGTCATACCCTCTGGTGCGGTTGGAGTTGGAGGTGGATGGTGTGGCACGTGAATTGGATGTCGTTATTGTGGAGAAACTGCCAGTGGAGGGCGTCGACCTTCTTCTCGGCAACGACTTTGCAATGCCCGCTTCTGAGGTTCTACCCTTAGTCGTTGCCGAGAGGCCGGCCGACGTGACTAGGGAAGAGCAAGAGTGAGTCGAGCGGTGCCAGACACAACCCATGGCGTGTGTTGTCACCCGAGCTCGGGCAGCTAAAGTGTCACAGCCTAGTCCTCCGTCTTCAGACCAGCGGAGGAACGATCAACAGGAGGGGGCTAAAGCTGGAGTTGGTTTTAAGAGTTTTGACTCAGCGGCTCTCCTGGGTGATTCAGTATTAGCACCATTACTTAATTCTGGAGTAGCCCCTGGGCCTGTCATCGAGAGTGACGAGGCTGGGCATGACGAGTCTCCACGACAGCAACGTTATGTACATCGAGAGAGACAGAGGGGGCAGCTCAGTATCGGGGAAGGTCATGCATTGCTCCGGGAGCAGTTAGATCGCTTGGCACCCTCAGATATACGTCGGTTGCAATTAGAGGACCCTGAGCTCCAAACGTGTGCTAATGGAGCTGTAGAGCTCGACGAGGATGGCGATGCACAGCCAGGAGATTTTCGTTATTTAGAAGGCATCCTCTATAGGCGTTTTCAAGACCCTAAACGTAGTTGGCAAGAGGGGTCCGGAGTAGTGGACCAGTTGGTGGTGCCACGAGAGTGCAGGGATAGCCTACTGAGGTTGGCGCATGACATACCACTGGCAGGACATCTAGGGTTGAGAAAAACAGTGGCGGCATTAGAAAAATTGTTTTGGTGGCCGGGGTTGAAGGGGCAGGTGGTAACCTGGATAGCAAGGTGTCATACATGCCAGAGAGCCCCGTTGCACCCCATTCCTGTCAGTGGACCGCCCTTCAGTAAGGTCATCATTGATATGGTCGGACCCCTACCCCCTACTAGTGCCGGTAATACATTTCTATTAACTATCATGGCCTGGTCGGGCTGCTCTGCCCAGAGAGGCAACTACCTGGCCGGGCTGCTCCACCTACAGTAGAGAGAGACTAACTGGCCGGGCTCCTGCGGCGACTCACCAACAAAAATTTAGGAGAGACAAAATTTAGGAGAGACTACCTGGTCGGGCTGCTCCCACCCAGAGAGATTTGTGTGGGATTATTTTAGGTGAGGCGTCTGACTGGGGGTGCGACACATTATACGAAGCATGACCTAGGACAGTAGACGACGCATGATTAAACGAAGCATGACCTAGCTATACGAAACATTATACGAAACGTGACAGGAGGGAGAGTGTGTACCTCGTCGGAGCACAGCCGTATTCTGTGTGCTTGCTGCACCGTGTTGCCTGTGTTGGTGCACCTGTGCCAACACAGCCACACACGAGACCGTATTCGGCCCCTCGATTGGGTTATGAAACGATCTTTCACCCACAAAAATTTAGGAGAGAAGAAATTGTAAAAACTAGGAAGGACAAATAAAAGAAATATATGAAAAATTCCAGTTTACTTTCCGATTTACATTACAGAGTCGAGGAAGGTGACGGATGTGTAACCATGTTTCCTCCTCCTCCTTCGCCGTCGCCCGGTCGTTCGGAACTACTCCTCTCTTTGTAGCTCTTATATTACAGAGGAGTGAAGTCCAAATCTGAGAACATGGGGTTACACATGACTTGCTTTCTCTGAATCATTTCTAAGGTATCGTTCGATTTTCTAAATAATTCAGCCGACTTTAAGTCTTGTATCTTGGCATACCGACCAAACATATTAGCCGTTAATTCAATGGCCAACATTTTCTTCAATAGAGTCAAATGTTCCTGCGGGGGGTTGTGCAACTTATCACCGAAGCCGTACCCAACAATCGCATCCGCCAGGGAGGCACATTTCATTCCCTTGATCTGAAATCGTAACATTTCCACCTTAACCTTTAACACGGTATCGTTGACTCTCTCATCTATTCTGGCTTTCATCTCTTTGCTCGCCATATTGGTCACTGCCCTTCCGACCTGGTTGAAAATACTCTCGGTGTAGGAGTTTGGCGCACAAGAGGCAGAGAACGAAGAGAAGCTATTCTGGCTAGCATCATTGGCACTCTCCGTTCCCTTGAGGGCGGAGGAGGAGACAATGGGACCACGCGACTGTACCAAGCTAGGAAAATGTCTCGAAAGGGGTGTATAGTCGTGATGATCCTCCAAAAATCAATAAAACGGCTTTGGCCTTTGGGAGGATTCTTTTTTATCTTCGGTACCTCTATACCTTTTCCTTTTTGAAGTAGCGGTAGCGGTGGAAGTAGCCGTAATGGTAGCATGGGTTACGGGACATGAAGAGTAATCGACGGAGTTGGGATCAGGGGACCGTGAAGGAAGGTGTCTTTTGCAAGGTCTGGTAGTAGGTGTGGTTGGGTGCGTCTCTGAAACGATACCTCGTTTGCCAGAAGGTTGCCACCTGCTCTTACCTGCCCTTCTGTCCCAACGTCAAGTGTGCAGTTTGGATTCGCCTATGGGAGGCAACGAGTTTCTGTAGGATGAAGGGCTCGGAAGGTAAAGGCGAGGTCGCCGTGCATCGTAGGGCGTCACGGTATACGCCGATGTATTGTCGGACTCTTCAGATTTGCGGTAAACACTACTTCTGTCCATACTAGGATAATAATGACATGAATGTCGGCTAAAATGGTGAAGAGTATTTGGACCAGTCTCACCTGAAGGAGATGTAAAGGAACGGAAATTGCCATGTGCCCGTTCACGTGGATTGGAGATTGAAGAGACGATTTCGAAGGGGTGAACCGACAATGGAATTTCTCTACTTCTACTGCGAGAGGATGTATGTTGGGGGGTTGTCCAATTATCTTCACCTCCATTATCTTTATCTTTTGAAACCTCGTTAACGTCAACAGTGCCCCCTTCTTCGATATCCATAATATTATTTTAATCGTTTCTCTCCTCGTCCCCTTTAACGCTCCCACATTTAATCATCCTATGGCTATTGGCGGAGTCTCCCCCGCACAAATGAGAAAACCAATCATTGTTAACGCTAGCTGCCTCATTGGTGGTGTTATGGGTAATAACCTTTTCTGTTGATAGATTATCTTCAACAGTGTCTACCGAAACCGTATCGTTAACATCTGTATCAGGTTCATCTTGCTCCTTCATATTATGATGGGTGACAATTATCGGGGATATGTTAGATTCAGACTGTACCATCCCTACACTATCTTTTAACGTACCGTCGTCTTCGTGTAGAATTTCACTGTCATCATCACAACATATTTTTTTCTGAAGAATATAGTCTCTTACGCATTGTTCCACTCCATAGTCCACGCTTACATTGGAATTATTATTCCACCCCAGTCAGACGACTTTCCAAAAATAAATTCTGCTATACGACTTGATATGGCGATGAACCTTTTTTCTTCGGGAGGGTCTAAATTTGTGTGTGTGAAAAATTTAAAGAAATCGAATTGTCAATTATTTTGCCACGACATCTTTCACCGAGAGAAGAAATTGTAAAAACTAGGAAGGACAAATAAAAGAAAAACATTAACAATTCCATTTTATTTTCCGATTTACAGTATACGAAGCACGACCTAGCTATACAACGAATTATAAGTACGAAGCACCACAGTACCAGTTACTCCCATTAATTTTAGGTCACTTCACTTGATCCTAAAGTTAAGAAAGTGGAGGATCTGATGGGAAGGGATGGAGAGGTGCTTAGTCGGTCATTGTCAAAGATACCCAGAGAGAGACTACCTGGCCGGGCTGCTCCGCCCAGAGAGGCGACTACCTGGCCGGGCTGCTCCACCTACAGTAGAGAGAGACTAACTGGCCGGGCTCCTGCGGCGACTCACCCACAAAAATTTAGGAGAGACAAAATTTAGGAGAGACAATTTTGAGGAGAGACTACCTGGCCGGGCTGCTCCCACCCAGAGAGATTTTTGTGGGATTATTTTTGGTGAGGCGTCTGACTGGGAGTGCGACACATTATACGAAGCATGACCTAGGACAGTAGACGATGCATGATTAAACAAAGCATGACCTAGCTATACGACGCATTATACAAAACGTGACAGCGAGAGGGAGAGTGTGTAACCTCATCGGAGCACAGCCACCGCCGCCGTATTCTGTGTGCTTGCTGCACCATGTTGCCTGTGTTGGTGCACCGGTGCCAACACAGGCACACACAAGACCGTATTCGGCCCCTCGATTGGGTTATGAAACAATATTTTTTCACCCACAAAAATTTAGGAGAGAAGAAATTGTAAAAACTAGGAAGGATTAGAATGTCATGATATTCGGAAGATTTTGTGTAAATGTTCGGCCAGGGGAGGAGCATAACATGTACATGCAACAGGAGTGCGAGTTCTCCCAAGCTTGAGCACACGTTGATTATGTTTGTATCGAGCATGCTAACCACAGTCCCGAATATCGCCATCCGATCCGGCCTGTTTTATCTGGTTTAAGTCCCCATTCATTATTAAACTTTCTAAATTATTATCTTCTCTTTCACCTTTACCTTCTTCCTCCTCAGGGGATGCGTCCGCTCTCCCAGTTTGTACATCGTGTGCTTGGTCCGCAATATTCCCGAAAACACTGATAACCTGTGTAGATATATTGGACGTCACGCTCACCAGTCTCCGCCAATTCATAGGGACTCTAATTTGTAGGATAATAATTGCTTTAGGTAACCTAAGCGATCGTTCAGTTTTTCACTAGGGTCTCTCACTTTGGATTTCATTATCTGGTTCAGTTTAGTTTTCAATTCGACACCCGTGGTTTGGGAACGGTACCCCCCTCTGAAATGTGATGTTGCGTTGCCCTTGGGTATGGCCACTAAAGTACCCCTCATCAAGTCTGCGGCATTACCTGTAGCGTCGCCGCTATCACTCTCCTCGACTCTGTGAGTCGAGGAAGGTGATGGATGTGTAAGCATGTTTCCTCCTCCTCCTCCGCCGTCGCCCGGTCATTCGGAACTACTCCTCTCTTTGTAGCTCTTATATTCCAGAGGAGTGAAGTCCAAATCTGAGAACATGGGGTTACACATGACTTGCTCTCTCTGAATAATTTCTAAGGTATCGTTCGATTTTCTAAATAATTCAGCCGACTTTATGTCTTGTATCTTGGCATACCGACCAAACATATTAGCAGTTAATTCAATGGCCAACATTTTCTTCAATAGAGTCAAATGTTCCTGCGGGGTGTTGTGCACCTTATCACCGACGTCGTACCCAACAATCGCATCCGCCAGAGAGGCACATTTCATTCCCTTGATCTGAAATCGTAACATTTCCACCTTAACCTTTAACACGGTATCGTTGACTCTCTCGTTTATTCTAGCTTTCATCTCTTTGCTCGCCATATTGGTCACTGCCCTTCCGACCTGGTTGAAAATACTCTCGGTGTTGGAGTTTGGCACACAAGAGGCAGAGAACGAAGAAAAACTACTCTGGCTAGCCTCATATGCACTCTCCGTTCCCTTGAGGGCGGAAGAGGAGACAATGAGACCACGCGACTGTAACGAGCTAGGAAAATGTCTCAAGAGGTGTGCATACTCGTCGTGATCCTCCAAAAATCAATGAAACGGCTTTGGCCATTGGGAGGTTCTCTTTTATCTTCGGAACCTCTATACCTTTTCCTTTTTGAAGTAGCGGTAGCGGTGGAAGTAGCCGTAGTGGTAGCAGGGGTTACAGGACAGGAAGGGTAATCGACAATGTTTGGGATCAGGGGACCGTGAAGGAAGGTGTCTTTTGCAAGGTCTAGTAGTAGGTGTGGTTAGGTGCGTCTCTGAAACGATACCTCGTTTGCCAGAAGGGTGCCACCTGCTCTTACCTGCCCTTCTGTCCCAACTTCGAGTGTGCAGTTTGGTTTCGCCTATGGGAGGCAACGAGTTTCTGTAGGATGAAAGGCTCGGAGGGCTCGGAAGGTAACGGCGAGGTCGCCGTGCATTGTAGGGCGTCACGGTATACGCCGATGTATTGTCGGACTCTTCCGATTTGCGGTAAATACTACTTCTGTCCATACTAGGATAATAATGACATGAATGTCAGCTAAAACGGTGAAGAGTGTTTGGACCAGTCTCACCTGAAGGAGATGTAAAGGAACGAAAATTGCCATGTGCCCATTCACGTGGATTGGAGATTGAAGAGACGATTTCGAAGGGGTGAACTGACAATGGAATTTCTCTACTTCTACTGCGAGAGGATGTAGGTTGGGGGTTGTCCAATTATCTTCACCTCCATTATCTTTATCTTTTGAAACCTTCTTAATGTCAACAATGCCCCCTTCTTCGATGTCCATAATATTGTTTTCATCGTTTCTCTCCTCGTCCCCTTTAACGCTCCCACATTTAATCATCCTATGGCTATTGGCGGAATCTCCCCCGCACAAATGAGAAAACCAATCATTGTTAACGCTAGCTGCCTCATTGGTGGTGTTATGAGTAATAACCTTTTATGTTGATAGATTATCTTCAACAGTGTCTACCGAAACCGTATCGTTAACATCTGTATCAGGTTCATCTTGCTCCTTCATATTTTGATGGGTGACAATTATCGGGGAAGATTCAGACTGTACCATCCTTACACTATCTGTTAACGTGCCATCGTCTTCGTGTAGAGTTTCACTGTCATCATCACAACATATTTTTCTCTGAAGAATATAGTCTCTCACGCATTGTTCCACTCCATAGTCCACCGCTTACATTGGAATTATTATTCCACCCCAGTCAGACGACTCACCAAAAATTAATTCTGCTATACGACTTGAGTTGGCGATGAACCTTTTTTCTTCGGGAGGGTCTAAATTTGTGTGTGTGTGAAAAATTTAAAAAAATCGAATTGTCAATTATTTGTCCACGACATCTTTCACCGAGAGAATAAATTGTAAAAACTAGGAAAGACAAATAAAAGAAAATCATGAACAATTCCATTTTATTTTCCGATTTACAGTATACGAAGAATGACCTAGCTATACGACGAATTATAAGTACGAAGCACCACAGTACCAGTTACTCCCATTAATTTTAGGTCACTTCAATTGATCCTAAAGTTAAGAAACTGGAAGATCTGATGGGAGGGAATGGAGAGGTGCTTAGTCGGCTGTTGTCAAAGATACCCAGAGAGAGTCTATCTGGCCGGGCTGCACCGCCCAGAGAAGCGACTACCTGGCCAGGCTGATCCACCTACAGTAGAGAGAGACTAACTGCCCGGGCTCCTGCGGCGACTCACCCACAAAAATATATGAGAGACAAAATTTTAGGAGAGACAATTTTTAGGAGAGACTACCTGGCCGGGCTGCTCCCACCCAGAGAGATTTTTGTGGGATTATTTTTGGTGAGGCGTCTGACTGGGGGTGCGACACATTATACGAAGCATTACCTAGGACAGTAGACGACGCATTAAACGAAGCATGACCTAGCGACTACCTGGCCGGGCTGCTCCATCTAGAGAGAGACTACCTGGTCGGGCTGCTGCGGCGTCGCCGCTGTGCGGGTCCCTGTCGAGATTTTCACACACAAATCTTTAGGCGATCTTCTGCTGTCCAACGTGAGATGGTGTAATTGGGATCGATCGGAAATACTTTGATCCGAGAGCTACGACCACTCCAGTCAGATGCCTCACCAAAAATAAATCTGCTATACGACTTGAGTTGGCGATGAACCACTTTTCTTCGGGAGGGTCTAAATTTGTGTGTGTGCAAAATTTAAAGAAATCGAATTGTCAATTATTTTGCCACGACATCTTTCACCGAGAGAAGAAATTGTAAAAACTAGGAAGGACAAATAAAAGAAAAACATGAATAATTCCATTTTATTTTCCGATCTACATTATACGAAGCATGACCTAGCTATACGACGAATTATAAGTACGAAGCACCACAGTACCAGTTACTCCCATTAATTTTAGGTCACTTCACTTGATCCTAAAGTTTAGAAAGTGGAGGATCTGATGGGAAGGGATGGAGAGGTGCTTAGTCGGCCGTTGTCAAAGATACCCTGAGAGAGACTACCTGGCCGGGCTGCTCCGCCCAGAGAGGCGACTACCTGGCCGGGATGCTCCACCTACAGTAGAGAGAGACTAACTGGCCGGGCTCCTGGGGCGACTCACCCATAAAATTAGGAGAGACAAAATTTAGGACAAAGACTTCGACGACGACGAGCTGCGCCGTGTTGCCTGTGTTGGTGCACCTGTGCGACGCATTATACGAAACGTGACAGCGAGAGGGAGAGTGTGTACCTCGTCGGAGAATAGCCACCGCCGCCGTATTCTATGTGCTTGCTGCACCGTCTTGCCTGCGTTGGTGCACCTGTGCGACGCATTATACGAAGCGTGACAGTGAGAGGGAGAGTGGGTAACTCTCTCTCTCTCTCATACACTGTGTCTGTCTCTCTCTCTCTCTCTCTCTCTATGAGTCAAAGATTTTTTAGCTAATAATAATATAGGAGAGACTACCTGGCCGGGCTGCTCCACCCAGAGAGATTTTTGTGGCATTATTTTTGGTGAGGCGCCTGACTGGGGGTGTGACACATTTTACGAAGCATGACCTAGGACAGTAGATGACGCATTTAACGAAGCATGACCTAGCTATACGATGCATTATACGAAATGTGACAGGGAGAGGGAGAGTGTGTACCTCATCGGAGCACAGCCACCGCCGCCGTATTCTATGTGCTTGCTGCACCGTCTTGCCTGTGTTGGTGCACCTGTGCCAACACAGGCACACACGAGACCGTATTTGGCCCCTCGATTTGGTTATGAAACGATCTTTCACCCACAAACATTTTGGAGAGAAGAAATTGTAAAAACTACGAAGGACAAATAAAAGAAACAAATTAAAAATTCCATTTTATTTTCCGATTTACATTATACGAAGTATGACCTAGCTATACAACGAATTATAAGTGCGAAGCACCACAGTACCAGTTACTCCCATTAATTTTAGGTCACTTTACTTGATCCCAAAGTTAAGAAAGTGGAGGATCCGATGTGAGGGGATGGAGAGGTGCTTAGTCGGCTGTTGTCAAGGATACCCAGAGAGAGACTACCTGGCCGGGCTGCTCCATCCAGAGAGGCGACTACCTGGCCGGGCTGCTCCACCTACAGTAGAGAGAGACTAACTGGCCGGGCTCATGCGGCGACTCACCCACAAAAATATATGAGAGACAAAATTTTAGAAGAGACAATTTTTAGGAGAGACTACCTGGCCGGGCTGCTCCCACCCAGAGAGATTTTTGTGGGATTATTTTTAGTGAGGCGTCTGACTGGGGGTGTGACACATTATACGAAGCATGACCTAGGACAGTAGACGACGCATTAAACGAAGCATGACCTAGCGACTACCTGGCCGGGCTGCTCCATCTAGAGAGAGAATACCTGGGCGGGCGGCTGCGGCGTCGCCGCTGTGCGGATCCCTGTTGAGATTTTCACACACAAATCTTTAGGCGATCTTCTGCTGTCCAACGTGAGATGGTGTAATTGGGATCGATCGGAAATACTTTGATCCGAGAGCTACGACCACTCCAGTCAGACGACTCTCCAAAAATAAATTCTGTTATACGACTTGAGCTGGCGATGAACCTTTTTTCTTCAGGAGGGTCTACATTTGTGTGTGTGAAAAATTTAAATAAATCGAATTGTCAATTATTTTGCCACGACATCTTTCACCGAGAAAACTAGGAAGGACAAATAAAAGAAAAACATGAATAATTCCATTTTATTTTCCGATTTACAGTATTCGAAGCATGACCTAGCTATACAATGAATTATAAGTACGAAGCACCACAGTACCAGTTACTCCCATTAATTTTAGGTCACTTTACTTGATCCTAAAGTTTAAAAATGTGGAGGATCTGATGGGAAGGGATGGAGAGGTGCTTAGTCGGCCGTTGTCAACGATACCCAGAGAGAGACTACCTGGCCAGGTTGCTCCACCCAGAGAGGCGACTACCTGGCCGGGCTGCTCCACCTACAGTAGAGAGAGACTAACTGGCCGGGCTCCTGGGGCGACTCACCCACAAAAATTTAGGAGAGACAAAATTTAGGCCGAAAACTTCGACGACGACGAGCTGCGCCGTGTTGCCTGTGTTGGTGCACCTGTGCGACGCATTATACGAAGCGTGATAGCGAGAGGGAGAGTGGGTAACTCTCTCTCTCACACACTGTGCCTGTCTCTCTCTCTCTCTCTGAGTCAAAGATTTTTTAGCTAATAATATAGGACAGAGACTACCTGGCCGAGCTGCTCCCCCCAGAGAGATTTTTGTGGGATTATTTTTGGTGAGGCGTCTGACTGGGGGTGCGACACATTATACTAAGCATGACCTAGGACAGTAGAGGACGCATTAAACGAAGCATGACCTAGCTATACGACGCATTATACGAAACGTGACAGCGAGAGGAAGAGTGTGTACCTCGTCGGAGCAAGGCCACCGCCGCCGTATTCTATGTGCTTGCTGCACCGTCTTGCCTGTGTAGGTGCACCTGTGCCAACACAGGCACACACGAGACCGTATTCGGCCCCTCGATTGGGTTGTGAAACGATCTTTCACCCACAAAAATTTAGGAGAGAAGAAATTGTAAAACTAGGAAGGACAAATAAAAGAAAAACATGATAAATTCCATTTTATTTTCCGATTTACATTATACGAAGCATGACCTAGTTATAAGACGAATCATAAGTACGAAGCACCACAGTACCAGTTACTCCCATTAATTTTTGGTCACTTCACTTGATCCTAAAGTTAAGAAAGTGGAGGATCTGATGGGAGGGGATGGAGAGATGCTTAGTCGGCCGTTGTCAAAGATACCCAGAGAGAGAATACCTGGCCGGGCAGCTCCGCCCAGAGAGGCGACTACCTGGCCGGGCTGCTCCACCTACAGTAGAGAGAGATTAACTGGCCGGGCTCCTGCGGCGACTCACCCACAAACATTTAGGAGAGACAAAATTTAGGAGAGATTACCTGGTCGGGCTGCTCCCACCCAGAGAGATTTTTGTGGGATTATTTTTGGTGATGCGTCTGACTGGGGGTGCGACACATTATACGAAGCATGACCTAGGACAGTAGACGACGGATTAAACGAAGCATGACCTAGCGACTACCTGGCCGGGCAGCTCCACCTAGTGAGAGACTACCTGGCTGGGCTGCTGCGGCGTCGCCGCTGTGCGGGTCCCTTTCGTGATTTTCACACACAAATCTTTAGGCTATCTTCTGCTGTCCAACGTGAGTTGGTGGAATTGGAATCGATCGGAAATACTTCGATACCTGGCCGGGTTGCTCCACTCAGAGAGGCGACTACCTGGCCGGGCTGCTCCCCCTAGAGACAGACTACCTGGTCGGGCTGCTGCGGCGTCACCGCTGTGCGGGTCCCTGTCGTGATTTTCTGGGGGTGCGACACATTATACGAAGCATGAACGGGGACAGTAGACGACGCATTAAACGAAGCATGACCTAGCTATACGACGCATTATACGAAACGTGACAGCGAGAGGGAGAGTGTGTACCTCGTCGGAGCACAGCCACCGCCGCCATATTCTATGTGCTTGCTGCACCATCTTGCCTGTGTTGGTGCAGGAAGGGATTGAGAGGTGCTTAGTCAGCCGTTGTGAAAGATACCAAGAGAGAGACTACCTGGCTGGGCTGCTCCACCCAGAGAGGCGACTACATGGCCGGGCTGCTCCACCTACAGTAGAGAGAGACTAACTGGCCGGGCTCCTGCGGCGACTCACCCACAAAAATTTAGGAGAGACAACATTTTAGGAGAGACAATTTTTAGGAGAGACTACCTGGCCGGGCTGCTCCCACCAAGAGAGATTTTTGTGTGATTATTTTTGGTGAAGCGTCTGACTGGGGGTGCGACACATTATACGAAGCATGACGGGGAGAATTTTCAACCAGGTCGGAAGGGCAGTCACCAATTAACGTGCCGTCGTCTTCGTGTAGAGTTTCACTGTCATCATCACAACATATTTTTCTCTGAAGAATATGGTCTCACACGCATTGTTCCACTCCATAGTCCACGCTTACATTGGAATTATTATTCCACCCCAGTCAGACGACTCACCAAAAATAAATTCTGCTATACGACTTGAGTTGGCGATGAACCATTTTTCATCGGGAGGGTCTAAATTTGTGTGTGTGAAAAATTTAAAGAAATCGAATTGTCAATTATTTTGCCACGACATCTTTCACCGAGAGAAGAAATTGTAAAAACTAGGTAGGACAAATAAGAGAAAAACATGAACAATTCCATTTAATTTTCCGATCTACATTATACGAAGCATGACCTAGCTATGCGACGAATTATAAGTACGAAGCACCACAGTACCAGTTACTCCCATTAATTTTAGGTCACTTCACTTGATCCTAAAGTATAGAAAGTGGAGGATCTGATGGGAAGGGATGGAGAGGTGCTTAGTCAGCCGTTGTCAAAGATACCCTGAGAGAGACTACCTGGCCGGGCTGCTCCGCCCAGAGAGGCGACTACCTGGCCGGGCTGCTCCACCTACAGTAGAGAGAGACTAACTGGCCGGGCTCCTGGGGCGACTCACCCACAAAAATTAGGAGAGACAAAATTTAGGGCAGAGTCTTCGACGATGACGAGCTGCGCCGTGTTGCCTGTGTTGGGCACCTGTGCGACTCATTACACGAAACGTGACAGCGAGAGGGAGAGTGTGTACCTCGTCGGAGCACAGCCACCGCCGCCGTATTCTATGTGCTTGCTGCACCGTCTTGCCTGCGTTGGTGCACCTGTGCGACGCATTATACGAAGCGTGACAGCGAGAGGGAGAGTGGGTAACTCTCTCTCTCTCACACACACTGTGTCTGTCTCTCTCTCTCTCTCTCTCTTAGTCAAAGATTTTTTAGCTAATAATAATATAGGAGAGACTACCTGGCCGGGCTGCTCCACCCAGAGAGATTTTTGTGGGATTATTTTTGGTGTGGCGCCTGACTGGGGGTGCGACACATTATACGAAGCATGACCTAGGACAGTAGACGACGCATTAAACGAAGCATGACCTAGCTATACGATGCATTATACGAAATGTGACAGCGAGAGGGAGAGTGTGTACCTCCTCGGAGCACAGCCACCGCCGTCGTATTCTGTGTGCTTGCTGCACCGTCTTGCCTGTGTTGGTGCACCTGTGCCAACACAGGCACACACGAGACCATATTCGGCCCCTCGATTGGGTTATGAAACGATGTTTCACCCACAAAAATTTAGGAGAGAAGAAATTGTAAAAACTACGAAGGACAAAATTTAATAAAAGAAAAAAATGAAAAATTCCATTTTATTTTCCGAATTACATTATACGAAGCATGACCTAGCTATACAACGAATTATAAGTGCGAAACACCACAGTACCAGTTACTCCCATTAATTTTTGGTCACTTCACTTGATCCCAAAGTTAAGAAAGTGGAGGATCTGATGGGAGGTGATGGAGAGGTGCTTAGTCGGCTGTTGTCAAGGATACCAAGAGAGAGACTACCTGGCCGGGCTGCTCCACCCAGAGAGGCGACTACCTGGCCGGGCTGCTCCACCTACAGTAGAGAGAGAGACTAACTGGCCGGGCTCCTGCGGCGACTCACCCACAAATATTTATGAGAGACAAAATTTTAGGAGATACAATTTTTAGGAGAGACTACCTCGCCGGGCTGCTCCCACCCAGAGAGATTTTTGTGGGATTATTTTTGGTGAGACATCTGACTGGGTGTGCGACACATTATACGAAGCATGAACTAGGACAGTAGACGACGCATTAAACAAAGCATGACCTAGCGAATACCTGGCCAGGCTGCTCGACCTACAGAGAGACTACCTTGCCGGGCTGATGCGGCGTCGCCGCTCTGCGGGTCCCTGTCGTGATTTTCACACACAAATAATTAGGCGATCTTCTGCTGTCCAACGTGAGTTGGTGGAATTGGGATCGATCGGAAATACTTCGATCCGAGAGCTACGACCACCCCAGTCAGACGACTCACCAAAAATAAATTCTGCTATACGACTTGAGTTGACGGTGAACCGTTTTTCTTCGGGAGGGTCTAAATTTGTGTGTGTGAAAAATTTAAAGAAATCGAGTTGTCAATTATTTTGCCACGACATCTTTCACCCACAAAAAATTAGGACAGAAACATTTTAGGAGAGACAAACACGGGCTTCGCCCTCTGGCGAGGGCTTGGCTTCTGGCGGCGGGCGCCTTCGGTGCTGCTCAAAATGTAAAGAGAAGGAAATAAAAGAGTGATATCATCATTATGGTTTTATTCATTAACTTAATCTGACAGTTTTGTTTTTTCCTCGGGGAAGCTCCCAGCATTATTGCAATTTCTTGCAGCATGTTTTTGTCTCTCTTCTCTTGCTCCCTTCGATTGGCTTCGTCTCTCTTCTCTTGCTCACTTCAATTGGCTTCACAACTCTCTTCGAATTTGATTTGTAACTTCCCTCACTCCTCTAGGTGCACGTCCAGTTTTTCCATCGCCATATCAAAGTCTTCAACCAATATCTTGAGTACTGCCGTCATCTCTTCGGGAGCGAATAGAGACTCAACTTCAGAGTCACACTGTCCCAAATCTGTATACTTCCGCTGGAGCTCACGGTCGGCCTCAGTGTCTTCTTCTCGAATGATGATATTGGTGTCTACTAAGCTCTTATACTCTTCCGCTAAATATAAATATACATATTTTCCATAAATTATCTAGAAATCCATTGCTAAGGGATTCAATTTAACAGAAAACATATAACTTAGTTAATGCTCGCAGTCTTGGTATTTTTGTATCATTTAAGAGATGTTCATGTAGCCCTAACCACGACTGTACTTATATAAATATTAATTAACCCGTTGAGCCCCTGCTAGTTATAATATTTTGTTCACCCCAGTCCCAAGCCATTTTCACTTCTTTTTTTTTTTTTGCTAAAATGGAAGACAAGGATGAGAAATGAAGGAAAACAAAAAATCACCTCGGATATTTTGGGGGGGGGGGAGCCTCAAAAAAATGTGTTGAGCCAAAATGGAAGAGAATGGTGAGAATGGTCGAAAGTTCGTCTCCCCCGCATGACCACCCGCCCGGGAGCACTAGGGTGAAAACTGAGTATGGCATTGTACGGCATACATCCTAAGGAGTGTCTCACATAAATCTCAAGCCTCTAGCTCGCATACGACCGGAGTAATGAAGGTTCAAATTGGTGGTGAACTAAGGGTGTAAAGTATCCCCACTAAGCCCACCACCACCAGCCGCGCGGCTGTCTTGGCCCGCTCACACCTACCGGCCCGGCTCCCACACACACTACGGTACCTCCCCCTCCTATTCTCCCGCCATTTCCGACCTTACGAGCCACGTAAGTGATTTTTATATGTCGGACGCACGTGATGCGTCGCTGGGAGTTGGTGATCAAACACTGCCGACGCATCACGTGCGACGCTGGGTCTCACTGGGTTAACATTATCGCATCATAACATATCGACTACAATAAAAGTAATATATAGCAAAACATAGAAATTACCTTCATACATAAGAATAAAAGAAAATAGGAGTCTACAGAAAGCTAATTGGCTAACACAAGGCAGTTCCCCATCACACTCAACCCTAATTATAAGGCCTAAGTAGCCTATAGAGTCAGACCTAGGCCCAACTCACTAACACATATCGTATATATAGCCTACTAATTATCCTTTGGCTCTAGCCTCTACCTTATGCACCTAAACCATTAACTATTTCATAACATTTGATGCTTAATATATTTGTACTATCTGATAATGTTAATGTGTTAATTAATGACATCTAAAATAAATAATATAGTCCTCTATACACAGTAACACGAGTTAAGAAAATACTATAGTCTGTATTAATGTACATTTTCTTATATGCATATGGACCTATTACATTTTCTATGTTAAGAACGGTAGAATAAATTAAAAGTGCGCAGACAATTCGCACGTATCACCAATAATTTTGATAGTTTCTCGGTTATATATCGCCTCATTCTGATATATACGCTTAGATAATATTTTGATACATCTATGGCTCGCTTTCCAAAGCGATTTGTTAGGAAATTCGAAATGGTGGATATTTTACGGTGATGTATTGGGAAATCATGGCGGTATCTGAAAACTAGACTTATGGCGAGTGGATTTCGAAGCTAAAAGGATTATATAACCTATTTTCAGCACCACCAGTATAATTAATCAAGTATATAATGCATTTCGTAATAGATAAAGGTATCAAACGTTTTCAATATGGGCTGCAATTAATGGAATAGGTATTAGGAAGACTTGGCACCTCAAATCTGAGCAGTGTTACCAGATCAGATGGAGGTCTATTGTAGGAATGTGTTACCAATAGCATCGACCTTTAATAATTAATTTCTCCATTAATATGGAATGTTGAGAGTTCTGCTCTTCGATAATCGATAGAACTTTTGGACGGAATTCTGTAGAGCTCTTCAAAACTCGAGTAGCTATTATAGAAAATAGACTGTATTTTGGTGCTGCCGTTTCTAAGCTCCACCCCCCTCCAAGTCGTCTTATAGAAGTTTTGGGAACGAATTGTTCTCGTAAAATAATGAAGCTCAACATGCCACTAACATACCAAAATATAGCGATTTTCGTGCCACGTATGTTATATTTGGCTTTACCACTTCCATTTGTTTCAGTTATTATAAAATGGATGCAATATTTGGAATAAATTACTAACTGAATAAATATTATTATTATTATTATTATTATTATTATTATTATTAAGCATAACATTCTACTCCTATTGCATATTTTTGGTAATGCTAGCCCTATTTCTGCCAGGTTTGCCCTTAAAATAACTTACGTTACTCATAGAACATAAAAAAACACAGTTGTTGTCTGTTGACGGACAGGCTCCTGGAAAATATCCTTTTTTCGGGACAGGCTAGTTTGGCCAAATCTGGGCGGTCAGTAAAAATTTCACATTAGGGAACCTTAATGACACACCTTTGGGAACGAATGACCAATATTCAGTTTGTGTACAGGATAGTTTTTGGCCTGTCCGAAAATTGTGCCTATCATAGGTGAACGTTTCAGGCCAATAGCAAAAAAAAAAAAAATCCTAACAAATGAGCGTAGCAATTTTCGGAGTTTGGCAGGTCTTCTTTGGGACAGGTTGAAGGAGGGGAAATTTCCAGCAAGAAGGAAAAATGTTAGAAGAAAGACAGAGACAAATAGTTTGCCTAGGCAGGGAGTCAGCACAGAAGATTTAGTTTTTAATACAACAGGAAGAACACCATCCAGTCCATACATATATATATTTACCATAATACAACAGGAAAAACACCATCCAGTCCATACATATATATATTTACCATAATACAACAGGAAGAACACCATCCAGTCCATACATATATATATTTACCATAATACAACAGGAAGAACACCATCCAGTCCATACATATATATATTTACCATAATACAACAGGAAGAACACCATCCAGTCCATACATATATATATTTACCATAATACAACAGGAAGAACACCATCCAGTCCATACATATATATATTTACCATAATACAACAGGAAGAACACCATCCAGTCCATACATATATATATTTACCATAATGTTTGTTCATCTGTCTATCACACTGTTTTAACTATCGATCTATCTATTTATCTATCTATGTATCTACATGTCTATTAACATGTTGTTTTTCTATCTCTCTATCTATTGATTTTTCTGTATCTATCTATTTATATGTAATTCCGTGTGTTTGTCTGTCTGTCTATCTATTAATGTATGTTTCTGTCATTCTATCTGTCTATCTATATATTTGTTTGTCTATCTATCTATCTATCTGTCAATGTGTCTGTCATTCTATAATTATCTATCTATGTATACATGTGTCTGTCTTTCTATCTATCTGTCTATGTATGTGCTATTTTGTCTGTCTATCTATTTATCTATCTGTCAATGTGTCTTTCATTCTATAATTATCTATCTATGTATATATGTGTCTGTCTATCTAGCTATCTATCTATGTATGTGCTATTTTGTCTGTCTATCTATTTATGTCTGTCTTTTCTGTCTGTCTATCTATCTATCGGTTCAGACTTGGATTAGAGAGTTGGGTAGAATAGAGGTGTGTATGTTTATATGTATATAAACAGGCATGTTTATATACATATTCACACATAAATGCATCTTTATATACAGTACATAATTATACTCATGTATACACAATTACATACATACATTCATGTATACAAATACATACATACATACATACAAAAGTTATACATTTGATAGATATTATAATATATATATATATATTTTTTTTTTTTTTTTTTTTTTTTTTATATATTCCAACTACACCCTCTCGGGCATAAGATGAGAGCCTGTACATTCCACCGCGCAACACGGTGAAGCCCGTGAGGTCTTGTTCCAGTCTGGGGAGTGAGACATGTGAAGCATCCATCATGGCTCGAAGCAGCTCCATCTCTGAAGCGGCTGGTTGCTTCGCTCAAGTGCTTCACCGTCTCACCCTCCAGACTCAGACCCTCACTCTCAGAACGCCACCTATTGAGCAGTGAACTCACTATGCATTGTCCCCCTGTAACATATTTTGAATATGGGAATATTCATACAGTGTTATTTAATCAGGGAACAATGAGAGTATTTTTTTGGCATTTCGGTGGGCTTTGTGGTAATGCACTGATACTAGGTACAGCACAAATTCAATCCCAATAATATCTTCCCATTGACATATCGGGATTTGAACCCGGGTCCATTGGATTACCAATCCAGTGGCATGACCACATGTTTGGCTGAGAGAGAGAGAGAGAGAGAGAGAGAGAGAGAGAGAGAGCTAGGTTGGCCATTTAATCAGTAAAAGACGATTTACCTCCATTAACCTTATTTTATTCAAGACTTTCTGGTCCTCCCCATTTTAGCTCCATTAATAGACGATTTAGACGATTCATTCCATTAATTTGGCAACAATAAGACGTTTCATCCAATTCAGGTGTTGTATATTTTTTCATCACGTACAGTAACAAGTCCTTAACTTAAAGGAATTGGCCTTCGACTGGGACATTTTTCTATAGAACAATTTACAAATTTAGCTTGAAGGGGGTGTGGTTGTGCATATTAATTTTATACTTTGAAGGAAGTCTGGGAAGGCGTTCTTGTTAACTTAGGGCACAAACTATACACGGTGCCCCAAAATAGTCTTGCCAATCTTCAGGATATGATGCATACAATGTTCTATAACAAAACAACTAAATCTCAACTGTTTTATAAGAGGTATTGAAGGTTTTATATAGTGTCCTCCCCCCTATCGCTGCAATGGAGTCATCCATGTCAAATAGTTTCCAGTAGGTCAAAAGTGAGCTAATATGTCTACAATAATGTTGCAACTTACACAGAAACATCTTGATAATAACATGGTACAATACATGCAGGTAGATGGAGGTGTGGTTTGGGACACCCTGTATTTAATGCAATACTCGAACATCATCATCATCATCATCTCTCTCTCTTTCTCTCTCTCCCGGGTTTCCCTTCTGCCGGGATTTTTTTTTTCCAAGGTTTTTGGGCCAAACCATATCAAACGAAGCGAGCGGAAACAAACTTGAACAAAACTGGAATTTTTTTCCTTCGGCCGGGACATTTTCTTTTTTATCCAAGGTTTTTGAGCTAGTTTTTAGCGAGAGAGAGAGAGAGAGAGAGGGGGGGGGGGAGTGGTAACAACAAAGACTGATGATGATGATGTGGGAGGGAGGGAGGGAGGGACAGTATTGAGTGAAGACATTGGTACATAAGGACTAATATACAACAAGAACAACAACAACAACAACAACAACAACAAGGAGTGGTAACACTAATGATGATTATGATGTATAACATGGGAAAACCGCTAACCTCCCTGGACATAATTATTATTTGGTTATATCTGTTTTATATTATTATTATTATTATTAGTTATATATATACAGTATATACTGTGACGCCTGCAGCTTGGCAGAACGCCACGTGGACTCAGCCGCTCGCTTGGCCACTCGCTAGCACTCGCCAGGGCAGTGTATTTGGCTACAGTCTATCTACAATGTTGTACTTTCTTTCTTGTGAATCGTCATGTCAGAGGCAGTACAGAAGTAGTCTTTATTTTCGCCTGTGACAATGCATTGTATTTTATATCATTAGTTGTAAATTTAATGTATAAGACTGAATGATACAGCTAGAGAGTGTGAGTGAGTAAGTGCAGTAGACAGAGGGTACTCGCGGAGGGTTTCACGTTGCCTCGGTGATGTCATGCCACGGCCAGGCCTTCTGAGTGGCTGGCCGCTTCACCACCCCCTCCCGCCGCGTCAGGAGGTAGTTCCCCCGCACTTCCCTGCTGCCTTGTGCCTTCCTTGCTCAGAGCTTGCTTGACCAGCATACCCCTAACATATCCCTTGTCACCTGTCCCCGACTTCTAATTATAGAGCACTTTCTCTCTCTCTCAACTTCTTACCTCTCATTCTTCCTCTCTATTTAATATCATAACTCACCTTTGGTTCTGCACGATTTCATATATCGGCCATCGTATTATATTCTAAAGCTCTCAGATATTATATGTTTAGTTAGGCATTTTGGAGGGGTTACCATTTTGTCTGTAGAGGTTCGACACACTCACGGTGTCTCCCTGCCTATTCCTTGGCTGTCTGCTGGGCTATTTAATGCTAGACTGGGGTGAGGCCATTGTTGTTGTGATTTCCGATGTGTACTAGGTTTTGTTGAACCTGTACAATCGCAACGGAGACGTGGGAAGCCTAGGTGGTCTTCCTGACTGTGAACCTTGTGAGTATAGCACTGTGTTGTGAGTGAGGGCTTTTGCCTATGCCAGCCAACACTGTGCTAACTCGTTTGCTTTGACTTTGAGGGGGTCGCCAGGAGAGAACCAGATACTAGCGATCTGTATCTCTCAAGAGAGCACCCCGTCAATTAACGTAATTTGGCCGCATAGTCTTAACCCTTCTTTGGCGGCGCGCAACTTATGTCGTGTGAAATAAATATGGACTAAGTGGCGGTTCACAACTTATGTCGTGTGCCATTTTCACACGTAATGTTGCTGAGAGAGAGAGATAAGGGGTGGGAGGAGAGAAGCAAGCGTATGACTGCTCCAGACCACCGCGGCGGACCTACTGACATGAGTCCCACCGTCCCCCACCCTCATGCACTCGCTACACAAGGGAATTATGTAGGGAAACTACCTAATTACATGGTTTTTGCACTCGTGTTGCGCGATAGTTGCAAGAGAACCAACGGTCGTACAAGGATGGTTGGGGTGTCATTGGAAAGCTCTGTTTATGCCCTTTCAGGGATAGTTACTTATTTTACACTCTGGGTGTTATTTAGGCATGGAAATGATCACGTAAACAACCCTATTTAGGGTAAAAACACCCCGCTGGGCGGTACATATAAATTACCGCCTAGGCCGCTCGTAAGGTGTTAAGGACCTCGCTAGGCTACGAGACGCTTGCTCAGCCATTGTTTCCTAGCCTACGACATCCCAGCTAGACTCTATTAGCCTAGCAGACACCCGTTTAGAATTATAAACTCTTATGTTATGTATGCAGCATTCTTATTCACGTTGACTGTAAGCCTTGGTTGTTGTTGAGTTGCACAACCTGAGTAGGCTTTTGGAGTTGCCTGACTAAGTACTTCTTTTGTTGTTGGAGATAATACTAATGTGCATTTATCGTTATTCCCGTGTCAGTTAACACTGTCTGCCTCTCCACTTGTCGTATATTGTCCCTGCTTTATATAACAGTTCAAAATCCGATACGATCAACTTACCACAGCATCAGACTTTCTTCAGAAGATTCCTGCTCGATGCTTTGGGACTTTCGTTCACTTTCTTTAGTATAGGAGTGACAGTTCATTATTGTTTAGAGTAACTGTAAATATACCTTCTTCTAGTTTGCATTAAATCATTGCAGTGATTTAATTAAGATCTCTATCTTTTCCTTGTATACCTTATTAATGTAATTGTATGTTGTTGTGATCAGGCTGTATCAGAGATCATCAGCCTGTAGTAGTAGTGCACGTATACCCAGTTATAGGATACCCCGTTATCGCAGATTTAACTCTGTAGGGTATAGGTGTTTTTTGTGCGCCAGCATTACAAGTTCGAGGGTTGGATCTAGTGTTACCTTTGTGGCTGTGTGGCTTTCTAGTCCAATGCTTAAGAGCCCTTGTTTTATACGAGCCCTGGTCGTAACAATTCTGTATATATATATATATATATATATATATACACACACACACACACACAGTATATAGCTTGAAGCGGGTTATTGGTGTTTTTCAGAATAATAGGGAGTCTGGGAAGATATACATTTATATTTATTTACTATATTTTAGCTTATTTTATATTTATTTATTATATATACTGTATATATTTTGTTGGCCAATTGCAATGGTGATATATATAACTACATATCATATTACCTTGTTGATGAATGTTAACAAGCTAATTATTCAAGTTGGCCCTTTAACACCTAACGAGCGGCCTAGGCGGTAAATAATGTGTAGCCACCAGCGGGGTGTTTTTACCCAAAATAGGGCTGTTTACGTGATCATTTTCATGCCTAAATAAGACCCATAGCGTAAAACAAGTATCTATCCCTGAAAGGGCATAAACAGAGCTTTCCAATGACATCACAACGATCCTTGTATGACCGCTAGTTTTCTTGCAACAACCGCGCAACACGAGTGCAAAAACCATGTAATTCGGTACTTTCCCCATACATTTCACTATGTAGCGAGTGTGAGAGGGTGGAGGAGGGTGGGATTCATGTCAGTTGGTCCGCCGCGGTGGTCTGGAGCAGTCATACGCTCGCTACTCTCCTGCCACCACTTGTCTCTCTCTCTCTCATCAACATTATGTGCTGAAATTGCCACACGAATTATGGTGTGAGCCGCCACATAGTCCAAATTTCTTTCACTCGACATATGATGCGCGCCGCCAGTTAAGGGTTAAGGTTGTTTTTGGATTATTTTGGCGAGCGGTAGCGAGCCAAATCAATCTTGAAGCTATTCCTCTGTGATTTGTTTTATAGCGAAGCAAGCATCCCAAATTATCTATCTGTCTTATATCTATCTTCATGTTTTTTGTTTTGTTTTTTTGGTCTGGCTATTTACCTATTTATATATATATATACCAGACTGCTCTTATGTCTAGCCTATCTATCTATACACCTGTATGTCTGTGTATCTATCTGTATTTAACTATATATTTATATATGTGTGTATGTCTATGTATCTATCTGTATGTAACTATATACAGGGTGATTCAGTACCCTTTTCATAAATTTAATGGCAATTTCGGGAGACCAAAATAAGACTAATTTACTCCATGTCCCTTAGGGTGAGTCTTTGATATGATGGAGATATTACACCTTTAAAGTTATCGATAGATAGAAAAGAAAAAAATCTAAGGAGTGAGAATGAAAATGTCCTTTGCTAACTGGCAGGGTAGCGTAACCAAGACTTGGTATCAATATGGCTGCATACGGTAGCTGGATGCATTTCGTTTCGCAATTCACAAAGGTACATTACTACTGCATTATTTTGTATTATCATCATCATTATTATTAATAATGATTGTATTAGTAGTAGTAGTAGCAAGGTGAGAAGCAGGCGGCGGAAGATAAGTAAGAGGAGGAGGAGGAGGAGTAAGTGGTGGAAGAGGGGTAAGTGGAGGAGGAGGGATCTTCCTGCCGACTTTGAGCTTTGATACTCCGCTCGTCTTAATGAATCTTGAATCAATCTGTACATGAATCTAAAGATTGTTTCTTTGCTTACACGTGGTATGTAAATGGTTGCATATGGTAGCAGTTGTCTCAATGCTCAAAAGAACATTAGCATTTTATCACCATCATCTTAATTAGTATTAACTCCTTGCGACATATATGACGCGATCGCGTCATATGGAACTTATATGACGCTATCGCGTCATATGGACTTATCTCCATGCCTCTCCAATAAGTTTATGACGCGATTTTGCGTCATATGAGCTCAGTAAGTCCGATAAGTTAGCTTACGATAAAACCGTTGGTGGCAACCTCAGCCTCCTCCGATAATTCTAACGGCCGCAGTGTTGTTGTGAGTGTAGTGCGAGGCAGTGGCAATGATCCTGGGGTTCCCGCCTCCTCGGACTTATTGGAACATAATATGTCTGAAGGAGTTAATAAATAATGATTCATACTGACGACCATAGTTTCGAAATTCGAGCTCGGCAAGAAAAACCCTCCTCCTCAACTTACCCCTCCTCCTCCACTTATCCCTCCTCCTCTACTTATCCCTACTAATCCACCTATCCATCCTCCTCCACTTACCCCTCTTCCTCCACTTATCCATTCTCCACTTATCCCTCCTCTGCCCGCTTCTCCCCTTACAAAAACAACAACTTCTACTATTGCTACTGCTACTGCTACTATGAATGATGTACGAATAATAATGATGATGATGAGAGTACAAATAGTAATATACCTTTGTAAATTGGGAAACGAACTGCATCCAGCTACCGTATGCAGCCATTTTGATGCCAAGTCTTGGTTACGCTACCCTGCCAGTTAGCAACAACATTTTCATACTCACTCCTTAAATTTTGTTCTTTTCTATCTATCGATAACTTTAAAGGTGTAATATCTCCATCATATCAAAGACTCACCCTAAGGGTCATAGAGTAAATTAGTCTTATTTTTGTCTCCCGAATTTGCCATTAAATATATGAAAAGGGTTACTGAATCACCCTGTATATATCTGTGTATATTCTCTCCCTCTCTACACCACCACCACCACCACCGCTCTACAGTGTGTGTGGCCAGCAAGATACCGCCAAACGCACCGGACCTGATGTTGTGGAGTTTTGGTCGTTATGTGGAGATTTGGCCAACCAGCACGGTGGTGGGGAACAACCGTTTCAAGGTCAACCAGGCCATGGTCAACATACAACACCCAACACATAACAACGCATCCATTATAAAATTCAACTACTATTATGAGTGGCATTTTAACCATATGTTGACAATTATAATGGAGCGAGGTGGTGGTGAGGACCGACTGAAGGTACAGTGTGGCCGGAAGGTAAAGTTGTTGTGGGTGAGAGATGCATACACCGTGGACAAAACTACCACCAACACTGAACTAGAGCTCTCCTTCAACAACTCCACGGAACTCACACTGCAGGTCAGAAGTAATATATTCCGGCGTTACTCTTGATGATCACAAATGTGCATAATAAACAACTAATGGAGGACCCATTGGAGAGGCTCTACGATTCCAGTAATTGAATACCTACACAGTAGATACATCAATTATTATGGTTGCTATTTTGTATATTGTACAATATTTAGGGCTACATTTATATGATTAATATGAACCAAGTAGGAATCATATCATACTATACAGGGTGTTCCAGAAATATGTGCCGAAAATCAGGGGATGTATTCCTGACACATAATTGAATGTAAATTACGAAATGACCATATTGGCAATTCTCAATAGTTTTCGAGTTACAGCACCTCCGAAGTCTGCCAGGAATGTGTTTAAATCCAGGGATTGTACAAAATGTCTGAGACAGATGCGAAATTACTTAACGACCGTAAAGTAATACAGCACACAGCAAAGATGACATGTTTGTCAGTGTGTGCAGTATCAGATACTGGAGAGAGAGAGAGAGAGAGAGAGAGAGAGATAGATAGTGTTATCACCCTGTAACACTATCTCTCTCTCTCTCAAGTATCTGATACTGCACACACGAATGTATCATTACGATTCTTATTACTAACTTAGGTACAGGTTATCACATACTGTACATTCTACAGCTTTCGGCATATTCCTGACAAACATGTCATCATTGCTGTGTGCTGTATTACTTTACGGTTGTTAAGTAATTTCGCATCTGTCTCAGACATTTTGTACAATCCCTGGATTTAAACATATTCCTGGCAGACCTCGGAGGTGCTGTAACTCGAAAACTATTGAGAATTGCCAATATGGTCATTTCGTAATTTACATTCAATTATGTGTCAGGAATACATCCCCTGATTTTCGGCACATATTTCTGGAACACCCTGTATATATATATATATATATATATATATATATATATATATATATATATATATATAAATTATATATATATATATATAATACACATTACCCCATGCTACTCTCCGGTAAGGGTGACATATAAACCCATGTACAAGGTTGCTTGTATTATTATTGGTGTGTGGTAGTGTACAAGATGTGTGTTGTGTAATGATCTAATGAACTCACACCAATTAGATTAAGGGGGGTGACCTGCTTTTTTGTTATTTCTGTCCTGTTCTCTCTTTCTCTGGCTTGTATCCATTCGGCCCCATTCAGCCAACTATTTTAAGACGTTTATCCCCATCTAGGTGCCGATTTCTTCCTGGCGAGCGACAGCGAGCCAGCATTATATGAAGAAATCCGGCTTCGCCGGAGACATTTTTCTATCGAAAAATGTACAAATTTAGTCTGCTGTTAAATAAAAATAAAAAAATATGCTGGCTCGCTACCGCTCACCAGTAAAAAAATGACACCTGGATGGGGATAAACATCTTAAAACAGTAGGCTGAATTGGGCCAAATGGATACAAGCCAGAGAAAGATAAAAAAGGACAGAACAAAAACAGGTCACCCCCCCTTAATCACACGAGAGTTTTATGATTTGAGTTCCAGATTGTAGAGCGCCATTACCTGTAAGAATTTCATTTGTTTTCACTCCTTCCTTATATATATATATATATATATATAAGGTATTGGTGTTAAAAAACATATATATATATATATATATATATATACTGTATATACAGGGTGTTTTGAAACAACACTGCCAGAGTATGACGACCACATTGATAAAATATATAATACACATATTTCTATTCTATTTTTAGCAAAAATATATTGTAACGGAGATAAATGGTTATTTAGAAATGTAGCAAAACAGGGTTCTGAGCTCAGCCCAAAACATATGATACATAATATGAATTATTACCAAGTAAAAAAGGTAAAGAGGAGATATCTAATGACCTAATCACATATGAATAATTACAAAATCAAAGTAACAAAATTGGTAATGATATTTTGCAAATAGAAGAAAACTGCTAAGTATTATAATCCAAGTAGCGTAAAAAGATATGCACCATTTGTAACGATGACCAAGAGGTAAAATAATGAATCTCAAGTCTGGGTCAGGTATCCGAACACTGCTATAGGTAATTTAATCGTTCGTGAAACTGTTTGAATGGGGAACAATTGTTCCTGCGCAATTTACTGTTTCAATACAAATGCCTCATTACGTTACTATTATCACAGAGTACTAACGAAATATGTCTATCAGTTTTATGGTTGAAGTTTGACGATTTTACGTAGCTGTAGACATACAAGTATACGGTGTTCACTAATGAATATTTAAAATCATCTAACGGTACCCAAAACAAACAATTTACGTCACTTGGACTTAACGAGTATTAAATAACAAAGGCAGAGACACACCTAAATTACGACAATCCATATTTATGTGATATTATAAGGTAAATAAAATCACTATGACAGAAGAAGATAGAACCATGGCCGAGCAGATGATTAAACACATGAGAAGATTCGTTATGACTCCAAAGCTTCGAAGAAAAACTCGTACTGGGATGGGAGGCAAGAGGTAGGCTATTTTGGGAGGGGGGACACTAGCCCGTGTTCGGATTATAGCTCATACCTGGGTGTCACTAATTATTTTACTCTATGCGGTTTAAATCATTAATGGTATATTATTTTGCATTTTGTCCTTAGATAATCTTCTTCGTTATTGTATTTACTAATTAGCAGATGAGGTCTGGCAGTGTTGTTTTAAAACACCCTGTATATATATATATATATCTATATATATATATAAGGTTTGCGTGTTAAAAAACTTAATGATTATATTATATACACACGTATTATACAGGGTATTGTGTTTTTATAGACACCATTATAATGTCTATATTTGCTGTTGATATTCAATGTTTGGCTAATAGTATGTTATAATTGCATTATTAATTCAATATAATATTAATTGCGTTACTGTTGTGTATATTTATAGGTGGGATCATCGTTGGTGCAAATATTGAACAGTTCTGGTCTTATATGGAAGGGAAGCTGCCCGTTCCTCAACATCATCACCGACCTTCCACTCCTCTACCTGGCTGTGATGTGTGGCTCTGATGGTGGTGATGACTGTGGCTCACTTTCTGCATGCAACTCAGGTGACTTATTATTATAATATATTTATTCAAATGTCAAAAATTATATTTAGTATTAGCATACAGTATTAGAAAAGTGTGGATTGGGCCTGAGCATATAGATAGATATAGATAGATTACCATAATATTACTTGTGGGAGTAAAACAGAAGAAATGCAGGCACCAATATTTCCACTAAATTGGACTAATTACCGAGCTGGATTTGAAGCTGAAAATTATGATGGATGCATTTGAATTTGTAGAGGCACCATGCTCACCCAGGCAGCTATGAAAACACTACTGCCCGCCGCTGATTGGTTAAATGCTCATTATACTACTAATACATTCAACCAATCCGGCACTGCGCACCTGTAGCCTAATAATTGCTTGGGAAGCTTATATACCACATATTTCAATAACAGGCTGCTAACGATTATCAAAGTTAGCTGAAATGCTAATCAAATAATAACAAAGTTAAAATCGCTAATTAGCTGTTAACGTATTAGGGAAACCGTGCCCACCACTGCTAGCAGCCATAGTTATACCCTGTTGTTACTCTACAGAATATGTTAATTTAAGGGAGCCCACCTCGCTTGTTTTCTCTTTCTCTCCCTCTCTTTAGTTTGTATCCATTCGGCCCCATTCACCCTACTGTTTTAACACTAGATTAGCGGGCTAGCGGTTTATTTATATGTACCGCCCAGTGGGGTGTTTTCAGCCAAAATAGGGCTGTTTACGTTATCATTTTCATGCCTAAATAAGACCCAGAGCGTAAAACAAGTATCTATCCCTGAAAGGGCATAAACAGAGCTTTCCAATGACACCATAACAATCCTTTTATGATGGCTAGTTTTCTTGCAACAACCGCGCAACGCGAGTGCAAAAAGCAAGTAATTCGGCACTTTCCCCATACCATTCCGTATATAGCGAGTGAGAGAGGGAGGGAGGAGGTGGGATTCGTGTCAGTAGGTTCGCCGCGGTGGTCTGGAGCAGTCATACGCTCGCTACTCTCCTGCCACCACTTGTCTCTCTCTCTCAGCAACATTACGTGCTGAAATTGCCACACGACCTATGTCGAGCGCCGCCAGATAGTCCAGATTAATTATACTTGACTTATGTTGCGCGCCGACACTTAGGGGTTAAGACGTATACCCCCATCCCCATGTGAAGGCAAGATGGCAGGTGCTCGTTGTACTCTACGTGCTTCACATGTCTCACTCCCTAGACTGGAACAAGACCTCACGGGCTTCACTGTTCATTGTAAAGCGGTGAATGCTAAGGCTCTCAGCCTATGCCCGAGAGGAAGTAAGTTGGAATATATAAAAAAAAAAAAAAAATCCAGGTGTCCATATTTTCCTGGCGAGCGGTAGCGAGCCATTATAGGTATACTGTATTTGTTTTTTGACAGCAAGCTAAATTTGTACATTTTTCGATAGAAAAGTGCCTTTGGCGAAGCCAGATTTCTCCATACGATCCTGGTTCGCTATCGCTCGCCAGGAAAAAATTGACACCTAGATGGGAACAAATGTCTTAAAACAGTTGGCTGAATGGGGCCGAATGGATACAATCCAGGGAAAGAGAGAAAAGGAGAGAAAGATATAAAAAAGCCGGTGACCCCCGTTAACAAATAATATGTAGTTTGCTTTAATATGTATTCTAAAATAGTTAACACATCTATATACAAGATAGTTATGTTCTTAGGGGTTGATGACGCCACACAAAGACGCTCTCTGAATACAGCAGCGATACAAAGACCAGTCTTGGAAAACATTTCATGTGCTCAACACGATAACTAATGCTACACAGTCCTTTTTTTAATTCAATGTAAGATAATTTACTGTCGCTATTACTGAACTCCAACAGCAACAGCAAAAGTTAATTAACATCTTGTGGGTAATTAATATATTTGCTTTAAGTATTATTGAGGATTTTGCTTGCTTTTGCCATTATCAAGCAATGTACTTTAGGTTGTCCCATAAGCTAACACAAACATCTTCCCAGACTTCCTTCAAACTATAAAATGCCAATAGAAAAATGTCCCGGCCGAAGGACAATTTTGTCTTACGATACAGGCTCGCTATCGCTCGCCCAGAAAATAAGTCTATACCTAAATTGGGTGAAACGTGGTGTTATCGCCAAACTAGCCAATTGAGGTGAAAAGTCTTAAAATCCCTAGGCCTAATGGAGCAAAATAAGAGTTGATGCAAAAATCTCCGCTCAGACCAAATAGGGTTAACCCTCCAGCCCCGGGGGCTATAGCTTGCGACTGTGCTCCGGTACCTGGTGTTTTGACGATCTTTGGCCTATGTTAACTACTCTGTAAGTCAATGAATATGGCATGTAATGTTGTGAATAAAAAAGAATAATGTTCCACAAACCTTCCTCTGTCGAATGGCGTTGAGTAGAGGTCTCTAGCCCCTCTGGTTGCATAATGGTGAGCGCGGGAAGACGAGTGCTTTTCGGCGGCAAATTCTTCCCGCGTTCGGACGCGTCGCCCCGGCCATGGCTACGACGCACCTAGCCGCTCGTCGCGCCAAAGTATTTATCTCCCTTAGACGATTTTAGTGTTTGATATTGAGAATGTGATGTTTATTTGATATTTTCTAGTTATTTTGAGGCCAATTATATAAAATATGTTTATTAGGGTATCACTGTCACTGATATTGCTAATTTTCACTCGATACCGTACATTTTATTAGTAATTGAGGTAGCTTATTGTTGTATTAGGCACTGATTATTCGTTATCACAGGTGTTTATTATACTTTGGCCATCATATATTAGGTCTTGTGTCACTTTCACTTTGACAAATATGCTTTAGAGAGTGTCACTGTCACTGATAATGCTCATTTTCACTCGATACCGTACATTTTATTAGTAATTGAGGTAGGTTATTGTTGTATTAGGCACTGATTATTCGTTATCACAGGTGTTTATTATACTTTGGCCATCAAATATTAGGTCTTGTGTGACTTTCACTTTGACAAATATGCTTTAGAGAGTGTCACTGTCACTGATAATGCTCATTTTCACTCGATACCGTACATTTTATTAGTAATTGAGGTAGGTTATTGTTGTATTAGGCACTGATTATTCGTTATCACAGGTGTTTATTATACTTTGGCCATCAAATATTAGGTCTTGTGTCACTTTCAATTTGACAAATATGCTTTAGAGAGTGTCACTGTCACTGATAATGCTCATTTTCACTCGATACCGTACATTTTATTAGTAATTGAGGTAGGTTATTGTTGTATTAGGCACTGATTATTCGTTATCACAGGTATTTATTATACTTTGGCCATCAAATATTAGGTCTTGTGTCACTTTCACTTAGTTATATGATTTGTAAACGTTTTATATACAATTTATTGTGTCTTTTTCACTGATTTATATATTTCTATAGGTTCTAATCATATGAATGTCACTTGGTATATACATATGTGTCATTTTCACATATTATTATGGTGTAATTGTATTTGTATCAATGTTCTCATAATACATGACTTTTGTATTACAATAAATTGGTTTTCTTCCACTTTTTGCCTATATATAATTATAGTGTACATATTGTCATTTTATTTGGCAATTTCAGTATGATTATTAGAACTCCAGCTTGGAGTGGTAATCAAAGAAGCACTCTAAAGCACAGAGTGCCACCTTGCACTCCACACACTCCATGGTTGACTTTTTACCTGACCTCGGCCTCACCCTGCTGTTGTAGCAGACATGGCACCGCTTCTGCTGTGTTCTTCCTGATTCATTCTGAGGCAGGGAACCAAGCCTGTGCCTAATCAAGTATTGCGCACACTGCAAGCGGTCAATAACGGCGGGCCCAGGATGTGCCACTGCCCTCTGTGGCGTAGCATACTTCTCCAGGAGCTCCGTCAACACCTGCTTTTGGAACCTCCGCAGGCTATTGAACTTCATGGGTGTGTTCACATTCCGAAGCTTGTATATGTTGTAGGCATTCAGAACTGACATGTCCACCATATGCAGAAAGAACTTTTTGTACCATCTGCACGAGGTACGCAGGCAGTCAATGAAGCCTATCTGCATGTCGGACTTGTCCACCAGCCTCATGTTGATGTTGTAGTCCAGGACAGCATCGGGCTTGGTCACCCTGGCCTGGGTGCGGCGATCCACCTTGCCAGTCTCCACCATTTCCCCCTTGTGGATGGTGGTCAGGAGGTTGACCTTCCACTGGTCGTGCCAGTGGATGGCCAGAATGGGCCCCGACTTCTTCTTGAACACATCACCTTTTTTGGTCTTTGGAGGGAAAGGTGGCATGCCCTTCCTTTTCCCTCGTACTGTGCCTACAGTCCCCGTCTTGCGCTCATGCAGGTACTGTGAGAGAGTGGGGGACGTGTAATAATTGTCCGTGTAGAGGACGTGATTCTTGTGAAAGTAGCGGTCCATCATGGCTTGCACCACTGCTCCGCCAAAGCCAATGAGGGGGTCCACAAGCAAGTCCCCTTCCTTCCCGCTGTAGACCAGGAAGTCCAGGACATAGCCAGTTTGGCAGTCGCACAGCACAAAGAATTTTATGCCAAAGCGATGTCTTTTTGAGGGGATGTACTGCCGGAAGCTGAGTTTTCCCCGGAACAGCACAAGAGACTCGTCAATGACGACCTTGCGGAAGGGCTTGAAGTAGGAGGTGAAGCGTTCTCGCATCATCTCGTACAACGTCCTAATCTTCCACAGCTTGTCTGGGAGGTGGACGTCAAGGTTGGTGACAAGATGGAGCGCTGCGCGGATATCAAGGTACCGGTCGCGAGACATATATTTCCCGAAGGCAGGGGTGGATATCAGATCATTGGTGATCCAATAGTCAGGCAACCTATGCTTCTTGACATGAGGCATTAGCATGGTGAGTGCCAGGAACACCATGAACTCTTTATGAGTCACTGGGGTCCACTGCCTCATGTGGCCCTTGGTCACCTTTCCCAAAAAGTGGACCTGGAATTGGTGCTGCTTATTTGTCTCTTTGACAACATAGCCTACCACCTCCTCATCAAAGAAGGCCTCAAATAGTTCGTGTGGTGGAGCATTGGGGCCTGCAGGAAAATTGGAGGTAATGCCTGAACCCTCCAGTACCTCATCAAAAGCTGGCACATCAGGGTTGTATCCATCCTCATCAACTACGTCTTGCCACTGAAAAACGTAGAATGGGTCTTGTCTACGCTGACGAGGAGCTCCAGCTGGTGGCCCAGCACGCCCACGGCCAACTCGGGAGGCGCGCGCCCTAGGGCGGCGAGGGCGGCGGCCAGGGCGGTGGGCAGCACGACGGGCAGCACGACGCCGGGCCAAGCGGATGGGTCGAGGGTCGTCGATGTCCATATAGTCATCGTCAGAGTGGTCATCTTGCCCTGACGGTGGACCTATGTAATCATGGCCAGAGTCTTCAGAGAGGTGCCCTTCATCATCAGTGGCCCCCACATAATCTGGCGGGGAACCAGTGATGCGTGGGCGGCGTGCGGGTGGGCGAGGTGGGGAAGGAGTGGCAGGTGAGGCTGTGTCCCCCCGAGGTCCTGGGTTCCTTGGCCTGCGACGAGTGACAGAAAGCAATGTTTCACTGTCACTAGGCCCAGGTATTGGTGATGCGAGCTCAAAGACTTCTTCAGGAAGACATGTTGAAGGCGGGAGAGGTGGGGAGGACCGTGGCGAAAGTTGCGGGGACGTATGGCTGGGGCCAGCAGGGGTGGACGCCCCTTAATTTTTTGGGTATATTTCCTACCTTTCCCCTTTTCGGCAGCAGTATGTCTCCTGTCGGGGGACCTAGGAGGCAAATAGGCCGAAAGTGTGGGGTCCTCAACCCTTGGCAATGGTGGGGGTGGTGGGGAAGAATGCGGGGCATCCGGGTCATCTTGGGTGGCGTGGGTAGATAAGGGAGACAATGGCGGACGAGAAGGGTCACCACGCTGACCCTCACTCACAGCCTCATCCTCACCAAGTAGTTTTGCTTGTTCCCTAGCTGCCGCGGCCGCCTTCTCAAGTATTTTCTGCTTATACAAATGTAGCTTGAAAGGCGATTTACTTGGCGTCGTGTCACTTATGCGAAATTTGGTGAGTGACCTTGAACTCTCCCACTCACTCACTCTCTCAAGTTCACTGTCTTTAGGTAAACCAGCTTCCTCAACAACTGGTACATCACCTTCATCACTCTCATCACTGTCATGTTCTCTCGCAAATCCCAGGAATTGCTCTTCTTTGTCACTCTCATGGCCATAATCACTCGACTTATAATTACTGGAGTCGTCACTGACTTCATCATCAACATTATGCTTGGCATCAGCTCGCTCATAAAGTCTCAATGTCGTCTCAATACCTCCGGGAGATAACACATTTAGGCGATGGCGTCGGGGTAAGGCGCGACGAACTAGCAAGGGCGTCGTAGGAAGCACGGTATCGGACACAGCGGAATCACTATTTGGCGTACTGTCCATGATGGCGTCGGGGTAGATACTGTTGCTGTGGCGTAGTTTACGCCTGGTGGCGCATCCTACCGTCCCACGATACCGAAAATGTACGCGCGGCATTCGAAAGCACGCACGCAAGCAATGGGCGTTCAAGAGCCCTTCCGGGTTGCGCGGGCCGAGGTTGTTATGGGCGTTCAAGAGCCCTTCCGGGTTGGAGGGGTTAAGGGGGGTCACCGTTTTGATTTTTATCTTTCTCTTTTCCTGGCTTGTATCCATTTGGCCCCATTCATCCAACTGTTTTAAGACGTTTATCCCCATCCAGGTATCTTTCTGGCGAGCGATAGCGAGCTAGCATTGTTTGGAGAAATCCGGCTTCGCCGGAGACATTTTTCTATCGAAAAATGTACAACATTAGAGTGCTATCAAAACAAAAACATATATATGCTGGCTCGCTACCGCTCGCCAGGAAAATATTGACACCTGGATGGGGGTAAACATCTTAAATCAGTAGGCTGAATGGGGCCGAATGGATAAAAGCCAAAGAGAGAGAGAGAGAGACAGAGAAATAAAGCGAGGTGGGCCCCCTTAACATTCCTTTACCTCTTACCCTACAGAGTGTAACACGGTCAACATGCCGGGGATGTACGAGGGTGGAGTATCACTACGGACCTGGCTCAACAACGATACAATGGAAGTACTGGAGACAGATATCTTAAATCTCAACCTTCCACAACACAACAACACCTGGTGCCTTTACCTATTCCTGTTCAACACAACAAGTCCATTAGGTAGTGCAATTCTTGTAATAATACTACAACAAGATAACAAGACCAACCCGGTCAGGCTGTCCATGAACTGTACTGGTGGCAGGGTCGGTGTCAACACATCAATCAACCATTATCCCCCTTCACCACTGAGGTTCACAATACAGGTAAGGTTACCATAACAACACTTTTACTATACCCTCACTATGCACCATTTACCCCTTTGCAAGCTACATTTGTACATTTGTCGATAGAAAAATGTCCAGGCTGAAGGCCGGTTTTTCCTTAGTTTCAGGCTCACTATCGCTCGCCACAAACAAATTAACAGCTGAATGGACCAGTAATTCATTCAACAGTCAGCTAGTGGAGTGAAACATCCAATAAATGGGCAAGGTGTTCCATATATTGAGCTTGACATAATTTGTAGACGTTTCGCCCCATTCAGGTATAGACATTTTTTCCGATATCGGAATATATACTGTATATCTTTTGCTTAGTTTGAAAGGGATCCGATAAAGGATCCCGATTTCCAAGATCCTTGTCAAGCTAAAGGAGTTGGCTTTGCCCTTAACCCCTTCTGTTCTGGCAACGTCTTATTAATTCTACTCAAGCTACATTTAGATGATTTTATAAAGCTTAGGAAGGATATATGGTAGCCAAAAGGATTAAGTAAGATAGCCTGTAGCCTTTTAATGAGTAGACGTCCTTCCTAAGCTGTACAAAATCGGCTTATAGTTGACAGAATATATTAAAAACTACATCACCGGTACAGAAGGGGTTAAGGGGAGATGGGTCGTTTTTCTGGTCCCCCTTCTCCCTCATGTTTAGCACCACTAGTTTTCAGATAATAAGATGTTTGGCAAATTAGTTAGGCGATTTTAAGACATTTCGTCCCATTTCTTTGTCAGTATTAACACTCGTGTCATTTATGTGTCATTTTTTTCCTGGCGAGAGATAGCGAGGTTGTAATTTAAAAGGAACCGGTCTTCGGCCAAGAATTTTTTTTCAATTTTGTTACAAATTTATTTTGAAGGAGGGTGGGGGGGGGGAAGGGGGGGGGGTAAAAGAAGGGTGGGGAGGCGGGGGGGGGGGGAGTTTGATGGAGGTCTAGTGAGGAAACTAAAAAAATTTAATATTAAATATACATAAATGAACAAATAAATACACCCACCTCGCTTTTTGTTCTCTTTCTCTCCCTCTCTCTTTGGCTTGTATCCATTCAGCCCCATTCAGTCTATTGTTTTAAGACATGTACCCCCATCCAGGTGTCAATATTTTTGTGGTGAGCGATAGCGAGCCGGCATATACAGTATATATTTTTGTTTTGTAATTTTTTTATAGAAAAATGTCTCCGGCAAAGCTAGATTTCTCCATACAATGCTAGCTCGCTATCGCTCGCCGGAAGAATTCGACACTTGGATAGGGATAAACGTCTTAAAACAGTTGGCTGAATAGGGCCGAATGGATACAAGCCAGGGAATGAGAGAAAAGGAGAGAAAGATAAACAAAAGCCGGTGACCCCCCATAAGGATATGGGCGATCATAACTGAAAATCAAAATTATAATATTATTACAAACAGTATCTGTCAACAGACCATATTCGTTGTTGTTGTTGTTTCAGGTTGGGACCAACTGGGTGAGAATGACGGACACAACTGGTGGTGTGGAGAAGGTTGTGGGTCAAGAAAATTGTACTGAGGACATACCTGGCTTCCCTCACCTCTGGCTACGGGTGGGGTGTTCTACTCCTGGTTCTGGCTGCGGTGACATGTCCGTCTCCTGCCAGAATGGTCAGTACAATTATGTCAGTAATACATAACTTATTGTCTTCACCTGGTATTATTTCTGCACTTATTTCTCTATTATCATTATTATCCTAACACAGGCTACACAATAAAGACATACTAATATGATATCATTAATGTGTGCTGTAACTCATAATATACTAATGTGAACAATTAATCCTTTTAGTATACCATGATGCCATACCTTCTGTGTTCAGTATCATTAGACCACTTAATTAAAGACAAAGAAGGGTATATTACAGTCATATGGCTAATTGAGACAGTACTTACCTCGATGGACCCCAAGGCCCTTTCTAAGCTGATTACAATATTGTCCAAAGCAAACCAGAAGAAAAAACAAAACAGAAAAACAAACCACATATATATTTATAAACAGTATATACTGTACTTGGATATACAGTATATATATATATATATATATATATAATATATATATATATATATATATATATATATATATATATATATATATATATATATATATATATATATATATATATATATACAGTATATATACCGTCAACTATTAAAAGCGGTAAACATGATAAACATTAAGAACTAATTAAAGTGTGTTATTGATACAGTGCATGGTTTTAACCCTTTCTTAACTGGCGACGTCTGTAATATTTGATTTCAGCTTCATTTACAAGATTTAATACAGTTTAGGAAAGGTATATTTTAGCTACAGTATAAGGATCGAGATATTATGTAGCTTCTTAATGGATAGACGGCCTTCCCAGCTATATTAAGGGGAGATGGCTCACATTTTGGCCGATTTTGGCGTGTATTCGTTATTTTCCTAGTTTCCTCCCTAAACCTCCATCAAATTTAAAAAAAAACATCCATTAGATCCCCATTCTAGATTAATTTGTACATTTTTGGTTAGAAAAATGTCCCGGCCAAAGGCGCGGTTCTTCCAACATTACAGGCTCACTATCGTTCGCCAGAGAAAAAATCGACACCTAAATAGCACGAAAGGTCTAAATATTGACGAAGAAATGGGGTGAATGGTCTTAAAATCGACTAACTATTGAGGCAAACATCTTAACTTCTGTAAACTAATGGGGTTAAACATGAGGGAGAAAGTGGTCCAGAAAACCGGCCCATCCTCCCTTAAAAATCGTCTAATAGTTGGCAGAATGAGGTGAAAAGGCTGCCACCGGTGCTGTAAGAGTTAACTGATAATATACGAGGTTAAGTTTGACTCCGGGGCGAGGGCAGCAATAGCCACTCTGATAATTTACCTGACTGACCTAACTATACAGTAATAATAGGTAGGTTGGTCATTGAGGACCTGATGATATACCTGGCAACACCAACAATCTATCCAACAATTATAGATAAGCAAGGTTTTGTGGCAATATTGCTGGAATAAAATATATTGCAATCGCCAAATAGACTGAAGGTAGATTATATTATGTGGCCACCTTATGATTCACCTTCAATGGTGAAGTGTTCTATCCTTTTATATCTTTCTCTGGCTTGTATCCATTTGGCCCCATTCAGCCTACTCTTCTAAGACGTTTATCCCCATCCAGGTGTAAATTTTTTACTGGTGAGCGGTAGCGAGCCAGTATATTTTTTATTTTTGTTTGACAGCAGGCTAAATGTGTACATTTTTCGATAGAAAAATTTCTCCGGCAAAGCCGGATTTCTTCATATAATGCTGGCTCGCTATCGCTCGCCAGGAAGAAATCGACACCTAGATGGGGATAAACGTCTTAAAATAGTTGGCTGAATGGGGCCGAATGAATGCAACCCAGAGAAAGAGAGAAAAGGACAGAACTAACAAAAAGCAGGTCACCCCCCTTAAAGCTGTGGAAAGCTAAATCATAACAGTTTACATAAAGGATTATAATTATATAACACACTACACTACAATACACATACCAACATACCGAGATGAGCGCCGTTATGAAGCTGCGGTAACATAACAGTTTACAGATTGTTATTCACTTTCACTTGCTTGTTCGTCAAGGGGAATCCACGCAATGCAAGCTAAGCTCATTATTATCGCGCCTCCTTAACTGGGACTGTATTGCGTGAAATGCATGCTAAGTGTTTATGTATCGTTGGAATGGCTGTGGATGTGTGTGTAGTCTACATTTTAGCCAATTGGCGACATCTGGAAACGAAGGCTTAGGGTTAATCTGTACGGTACAATTCTCACTACGGTACCAGTCTCACCCGAAGGCTTAGGTTGACCAGTAGCTAAGGTTGACCAGTACGATACTCATCTCACCTTGTAACCGATCACCAACCCCAGATGGGACGTCACAACTTCGTCCACTTATACCAGGTTCCTATTTATACTGCTAGGTGAACAGAGGCTACACCGTTAGGAGACTTGCCCAAATGTCTCTTCCCCACCTGGGTCTCGAACCCGGTACCTTCTGGTTGTGAGCCAGACGCGCTATCAGTTACGCCACGGGGAGGTGTTTACATAAAGGTGTACACTACACTACACTACACTATAAAGAACCAACATACCGAGATGAGCGCTGTCATACAGTGTAATACTTTGAACATTAATTATTAGTTTGCTGGTGTTTTCCTTAACCCGGGAACTGCGGGGAGACTCTTAAGAGTTCCCCCGGCGGACTGCTGGGAGACTTTTAAGAGTCAGAGAAAAAAAAAATCAACTTTTGACATCGAAAAAAAAAAAAAAAAAAAAAAAAAAAAAAAAAAAATTTGGCCCCTGGGCCATGCAAAATCTCAGTCCTCTACCTCCCCTCCTTCCCCACTTTCCTCCTCTCCTTCAGTTATCACCTATTTTCCCTGTTATTCCCTTATTCTGAGGTATATTTTCGTGCTAACATTAGAAATCCGGTTGCAGGGTGTGGTCATCACTGATAGCAAGCGAATGCAAGAGAGAGAGAGAGAGTATCGATCGACTGTGTCTCAGTGGCCTTGGGGAAATTGGCGGGAAAGCAGCTTGCCTCACCCATACATTATACAACTCGCGGGCTATATCTCCGATTTTGACCATCCAAACGCTGTTTTCACTCGTTTTATTGTTGTTTCAGGTTAATACCTTTATAGTCAACCCATAATAGGCGCATATGGATAAGTATTAATGCTATTAATGGTACAATGAATATGTTAGTGACGGAAACACCTCAAATACATGCGCACAGGGAGAGGTGTCTAATTACCCCCATGCGCACTTCAGAGGTTAAGGGAAGGCAATTGTTCTCCTCCTCCCTCATGTTTAGCCCTATTAGTTATGATATTACAAGACATTCGCCCCATTAGTTTGGCGATTTTCACACCTTTTGCCCCATTTATTTGCCAATATTAAGACCTTTCGTGTGATTTAGGTGTAAAAAAAAATCCTGGCGAGCTTGTATTTGAAAAGGAATCGGCCTTCGGCCGGTACATTTTTCTAGCGAAAAATGTACAAATTTATATCGAAGAGGGGTCTTGTGGGTGTTTTTTTAAGCTTGATAGAGGTTTAGAGAGCAAACTAAACCCCTCCTTAAACCATTGAGCCGAACCAGTAAATTATGCTGCACAATACCTTCTGGGCTCCCTTAAGGTGTAACCGGTATTGCTGTGATATTACGGACAGTTTATTACAAGTACAGAGTAAATGTCTGAAAATATATTGCTGATTATTTGTCTTCTAATAATAGACAATGTAAAATGTTGACATAATATGACGATTCTGTAATGCCAGTCAATATATTAAGGGGGGTCACCGGCTTTTGGTATCTTTCTCTCCTTTTCTCTCTTTCCCTGGCTTGTATCCATTTGGCCCCATTCACCCAACTGTTTTAAGACGTTTATCCCCTCCAGGTGTTGATTTCTTCCTGGCGAGCGATGGCAAGCCAGCATTGTATGGAGAAATTTGACTTCCTTGGAGACATTTAAGCTTGCTGTCAAAACAAAAGTATATATATGCTGGCTCGCTACCGCTCGCCAGGAAAATATTGACACCTGGATGGGTGTAAGCATCTTTAAATAATAGGCTGAATGGGGCCGAATGAATACAAGCCAAAGAGAGAGGGAGATAAAGAGATAAAAAGTGAGGTGGGCTCCCTTAAACCCCTACAACAGACCTACTGTAAGTAATGGTGATGGTATGTAATGTGACAGGCATTATTACTGTTATGTATTAATATAACCTTACCATTAACCCCTTCGGTACCGGCGACGTATTTTAATTATATTATAGTTACATTTAGACGATTATGTGAAGCTTAGAAAGGATATATGGTAGCTAAAAGAATTATGTGAAGCTTAGGAAGGATATATGGTAGCTAAAAGAATTATGTGAAGCTTAGGGAGGATATATGGTAGCTAAAAGAATTCATCGAAATAGTGTGTAGCTTTCTCTTTAGTAGACGTCCTTCTTAAGCGGAACAAAATCGTATAATAGATGCCGTAAAGAACAGGATGTTGCGGTACAGAAGGGGTTAATCATTGTCTTTTTAGTAGCTGTGTGTGATGTATTATGTGATCAATTTGAGTTTGTTATCATAGCGCTATTCTCTTGGGATCCTGGGAATACTCTTTAACCCGCTGAATCTTTATAGAACCAGAGATGGACCTCTGCTATAAGCCCCTGTATAAAGACAAGCTGCGGAGGAAGTGGTACAAGTGGAGAATGGACATGTTTATCTTCAAAGCTGTGATTACATATGTGAGTTGTTGTTGGTCTTGTGCATAACCTATTTGATTCTATATTACACGCTTTGTTTATTATCATCATGTTATGACAATTATTACCGGTATATAATATATGTAGTTTTTCATCATTGTATTTATATATTTATGTATATTTATTATGTATTTATTTATTTACAGTATGAATATTTGTTTTACAAAGCTGAGAGGCTGTAACTTGTGTATAATTTGGGGATTGATATAGCTATTGAAGTTAACTGAATTTAAGGGCGGGTGCCTAACTCCGAAATTGGTTGAAATAGGGGAGCTATCCCCCCGCCAAAGGCGGCTTTCTAGGGCCTTTCCTAGCTGATGCTGAGAGGATTGGGTTCTAGTCATGTGGTAATGGGCTGGTCTATCAGAGTGAGAACTGAGCGATCTTTGCCATACCCATAACTTACTCTGACTGATCCTTTAACTTATATATTCTCTAGATCTCAAGTGACGGCCCCTCAGCTCCCCGCCATGGAGTGGCTTCGGTCACCCAGGCTTTATTGTGGTCGGCAGGGAGGATTCTGTTGGGGCGCTCGGTTATGGCCTTGGCCTTGCTTGGGGCTGTTCGGCCAGGCAGCTTGGGGAACAACAACAACAACAAACAACTGAATTTTATATAATTGTGTAAAACAAAATTATATGCAAAACATTGAACATGTATACACTAGTACAGGTAATTGTAAAACAACTGTAGATATAATTGTTAACACTTATGCTGTGAGTATATTTCCGTCTGTTTTCACTATATTAGGGTTCATGCAGGCACTCCTGAATGCTTAAACAAGTGTCTGAGTGAAATTAAATGTATTCAGCCTAAAACTAGAAGAAAATAGCTTCAAAATTACACCAAAACGAGCTTCGCAGCTTCAGCCGCAGCGCTACCATGGACATTGGCAAATATTTGTTAATTATGAGCAGTGTCGTGCTATATTTGCCTTTGGTAGCGCTGCATTTTCTTGCGAGATATGGGGCCCGAGGCTCGGTGTCCCGGCAGCCATGCTGGAGAGCGGAGGGGAGCCTGCCGCGCTCCCACTCACTTACACTCGTCCTCACAGGCTTTAGGAGGCTTTAACCCGTCCAGCCCCGGCTAGTTTTGTAATGTTTGTTCACCAGAACCCGGCCGGTTTTAAAAAAATGGTTTTATTCCAGAAACAATAGCGAATGGGTTAGGAATGAAGGAAAGACCACGAAAAACCGCTCAAAAAGATTAAAGAATGGTCCTACGGAGCCCCCGAAAACGTATTTTACATGAGTAAAAAATTTAAGGCAATTACCCCGAAAAAACAGGTTATTGCGCGCTCACGCGCACGCACGTGGACTTTGAGAGTTTTCAACCATCAGCTCGGTTGCGTGGGATACGTACACAGTTCCCATACAAATCTGAACCCTTCTTGAGTGGCTACACCTGAGGTTACGGTCGGCGCAATTAGGGTGACGCACCAGGCGCGTCTCTGGGGCTGTGCGTTACATACATCGCCGACGCGTCAGGCGCATCGCTGGGGCTGTACGGGTTAAGAGCCTGTAAATTGCTTTAAATTGCCATAGCATTCCAGAATGTGTCCCACAGCCAATGGGTTAAAAACACTTACATATTATTCAGTTGTTGCCTGACCTCCCTGAATCAAAGAGGAAAGTCTTTCCTAAATTAACCCGACCACTATTATGGTCTCGTGTTCACATTATTCTGGCTAACACTACACCATTCACTGTAATTCACCAGAGGAAGGACCCCTGGGAATAACAACCTATCTACACTCACTCTATGATTGCCACAGATCATTCTATCTATGTAAACACCAAAGTAGTATTACTTCATATATGCAATAATTACAATTAATTTAATCTCTCTCTCTCATATATATATATATATTGTTACGTATCTTGATCCTCAAGTGGTTAACTTGATGAATCTAGATAGCACAGAGATATATATTAAGGTATCACTCAGCTGAAGGCAAATCAAAAGTAAAATCTAATAAAATTAGTTCCTGTTGTTGCTTCCTTTCCTTTTGGATCTTAGGACTTAGTATCCTTTATTGACTGATACTCTTTAATTATGAAAAATACTGAAACTAATTAAAGTCATGTAGTATTTATAAAGAATTAGTATTTAACCGAAGCTTAGTAGGCTATGGTTATGAACCTAATAAGTCATAGCTAAAGAATGACTATTAATTCTATAAAAAGTCTGGAAAGATAAATATTAAAGTAAGAATATTTCTGTTTCTTACCCTTTTTTAAATGAATAGCTAGTTTTCTTAATGTCCTTTTATTTATATTTAATGTAATTATTCTTGGTTCTTGTCTTACGTTATTAGTATTATATTATTATTATCATCAGGATTAATATCAAAGTCACATAAAAAGTTAGATATATATTTAATAATTAGTTAAATGTATTTCTTAACCACGTAACATTGAGGTTTGATTATGAGTAAATTAAGTTACAGGATCGTTTCATAGATTCGATTCAGGTCTCACTCAAATAATATGAAAAGCAAAAATAATATGTTGAAGCTAAAAGAATTTTCTTCAGCTTAGGAAATCACTAGAAGTAATATTAACACAGCCATGTTAGTCTAAGGCGATATTACTAATATGAGACAATAGCATCACCGTACTAAGCACCGTTAAGCAATGTAAGCTTAATTAAAAGAAAATGAAAGAACTCGTAAGTATTAATATAAAACAATAGTATTACTTTCATCATAACCCAATTACTTAAAGAGTTGCTTTAGTCCACAAGTTAGTCAACTAAAATAGTTAATTACATAATTATAGCGTCAACGTTAATTCCCAATCACATATCTCACTAACCAACATAACGAAAGTGTTTACACCAAACACACTTAACACACACATATATAATCTGACTGACAGTCACAATCCCATTATAATACTTCACCCCGTCTTCCTCCAGCTGCAAGTTCACCTTCCCCAACTCCAAATGAGACTGATTTGAATGCCCACTACTCGGGTCTTATATACTAAATGATGGTGTAGGAACGAATCAGGAGGCGAGTGATGGTGCACGCCCCTATTATAGCTCCTCAAGTTGCATAGCTGGTGAGTGGACCAATGGGGTCTCCTGGCGTCGATCATACGTCATAGCGTCGGGTCATCACAGTAGTTTGCAGGGTCCCCTATGACGCACGCAGGTGTGAAGGCTTGTTTGCTGGTATGCGGGCGAGCTGGTTTCCCACTCGCTGGTTCGCTCGCTGGTCTGCTTCGCCGTTTGGGTAGTTTGACAGTCCTTCAACTCTAATTCTAGCTCTTAAATTAACATACAGGGCTCCGTATGTCAGACCTCCCCCCTAGAAAAGAGTTTAAGCAGTATAGTACATAATTTTAAACATAAGACATGAATAGATTCACCACCAGATTGGCAACAGCAAGATTATAATGAGGATATAATAAGGATATCACCCAAAGTAGGCAACGTCTCCAGGTACCACATCAGAACATAGCCGGAACGTAGCTGGAGCGTTATTCGAACTGCAAGGCATCTCACAGCTGAAGGCTTGAAAGCGCACTCTAAAGCATAATATTTACCTCGCTACAAGGGAGAGCTAATTGCCAAAATCCTCGCATTAAGTTTATCTTACTGCTGTATGAGGCCAACCCGGTAAATGTAATCTTTAACAGATACGTGATAGGCAATCGGCTAGCACGTTCTGGACCCCCTTAATATGTTTGACATCCAGGGAGTATTCCTGCAGCAACAAACTCCACCTGGTCAGTCGTTGGTTTTTATTTTGGAACTTATGCAAACATTTTTAAGGGGTGATGGTCAGTATACACAGTGATGGCACCAGAGGCAGATTGCACATAGACAGCAAAGTATTGAAGGGATAAAATTAATGCTAACAGCTCCTTCTCAATGACTGAATAGTTACGTTGGGCAGAATTTAATTTTTTACTGAAATAGCACACAGGATGAAATACCTCACAGTCGTCTTCCTGGAGCAACACTGCACCAACCCCGGTATTGCTCACATCCACTGCTAGGGAAAAAGATCTGTTAAAATCAGGAGCTCGCAGTACAGGATAATTAGATAATATATATTTGGTAGCAATAAAGGCCTCCTCACATTCAGAGGACCACTTAAACTTCACATCCTTACGGAGAAGATCTGTCAGGGGAGCTGTCAACTTTGAAAAATTTAAGATGAAACGCCTATAATAACCAATCATGCCTAAGTACCTTTGGATATGTTTCTTAGTGCTAGGAGTTGGGAATTCTAGAATAGACTCTACCTTTGCTTGAGGAGGTGCAACCTGCCCCTGACCTACCGTATATCCTAGATACTGGACCGTACTCTTTACAAAGGTGCATTTCTTAAGATTAACCACCAGATTGGCATCAGCAAGATTTAAGAACAGCAATCTAAGTTGGTAAAGATGCTCCTCCCATGACTGTGAAAAGATAAGAATATCATCGATGTAGACAACGCACCCAGGTACCCCTTCAGTCACCAAATTCATGAGGCGCTGGAATGTAGCTGGAGCGTTTTTCAAGCTGTAGGGCATTACGTTACAGCAGAAGGCTTGATTGTTGACTACAAAGCATGATATTTCCCTCGCTCTAGGGGTGAGAGCTACTTGCCAATATCCCTTCATTAAGTCAATCTTGCTGATATAGGTGGCTGTACCAATCTGGTCAATGCAGTCGTCGATCCGTGGCAGTGAGTAGGTATCGTTCTTTGTGACAGCATTGACTTGCCTATAGTCCATACATAACCTATGGGTCCCGTCTGGCTTTGGCACAAGTATAACCGGACTACTCCACTGGCTTATGGCCCTTGTGATCAGCTCGTTAGATAACATAAAGTCAAGCTCGACCTGCAGTATACTCCTGCGTTGTGGCGAGACACGGTAGGGGGATAGTTTAATGGGAGTTGCATCCCCTATGTCGATGTCGTGCACGGCCAAAGAAGTGAGCCCTGGAGTATCACGGAACACACTGGGAGACTGAGATAAAACAGAGATTAGTTGGTTCGCTTGATCAGATGGAAGATGACATAGTTTAGATGGTAATCCCCCCCAAGCTACTGAATTATACTGAAAGTTGGATAGGCTACATGACAAGTCAAAGTCTACATGGATACCTTCAGGCTCTGGAACAGTCTGTTGCGGGTCAGTAAGAGAACTGAAGATTTCGTCCGCACCAGGCTGTCCACAGGTCCTGACATTCACTGCCACAATGGGAGAATCTGGAGGAGAGGAATCAGGGGACCTATGGTAGGGTTTCAACATATTAATATGGAATACTTGCGTGGGCTTTCTCCTGTCTGGGGTAGTTACTAGATAATCGGTAATGCTCACCCTCCGAATGATCTTATATGGGCCCCTCAACTTGGCAGATAAAGGTTGGCCAAAAAGGGGGAGCAGGACCAAAACCTCACCGGGCTGAAACTCCCTCTCACAGGCTTTTCTGTCATACCAGGTCTTCATGGAGCTTTTAGCCACTGTCAAGTTTTGAGCGGCAAACTCACTTGATGATCTCAGCCGGGTTTTGAAATCTGAAACATACTTGAGGAGGTTTTGGTTCCCCTCCTGGCCAACTAGGCTATCCTGCAATAGTTGCAAAGGACCTCTTACTTGGTGACCGAAAACTAGCTCATTAGGGGAAAAACCCAGGGATTCAGTTGGAACCTCACGAGTAGCAAATAAAAGAAAAGGTACCCCCTTATCCTACTCAACTCCAGTCTCTGTACAATATTTAACCCTTAATTAGCGGCTCACCACATAAGTCGAGTTAAATAAAGCTGGACTATGTGGCGGCGCTCGACATAGGTCGAGTGGCAATTTCAGCACGTAATGTTGCTGAGAGAGAGAGACAAGTGGTGGCAGGAGACTAGCGAGCGTATGACTGCTCCAGACCACCGCGGCGAACCTACTGACACGAATCTCAGCTCCCTCCTCCCTCTCTCACTCGCTACATACTGAATTATATGGGGAAAGTACCGAATTACATGCTTTTTGCACTCGCGTTGCACGGTTATTGCAAGAAAACTAGCCATCATAAAAGGATCGTTATGGTGTCATTCGAAAGCTCTGTTTATGCCCTTTCAGGGATAGGTACTTGTCTTACGTTCTGGGTCTTATTTAGGCATGAAAATGATCACGTAAACAGCCCTATTTTGGCTAAAAACACCCCGCTGGGCGGTACATATAAATAAACCGCATAGGCCGCTCGTAAGGTGTTAAGTAACATTCCCTTTAATGTCTGATGATATCGTTCGAGAACCCCTTGACTCTCTGGGTAGTAGCTGCTAGACTTAACATGCTCGATACCCAACTCCATCAGGGACTGCTGAAAAATATTAGAGGTAAAATTAGCTCCTTGATCACTTTGCACCTCATGGGGGAAACCCATTCTGGTGAAGAATTTGAGCAGTTCCTTGACGACAGTTGGAGCAGAGGTAGTCCTTAACCCGTTGAGCCCCGGCTAGTTATAATATTTTGTTCACCCCAGTCCCAAGCCATTTTCACTTCTTTTTTTGGTTTGCTAAAATGGAAGACAAGGATGAGAAATGAAAAAAAAGAAAAAAACAAATCACCTCGGACATTTTTTTTTTGGGGGGGGGGAGCCTCAAAAAAAATTGTTGAGCCAAAATGGAAGAGAATGGTGAGAAATGAAGACAAAAATAAAAAAAAAATCATTTCGGTCATTGGGGGGGGGGGGGGGGGGGGGGTTCAATAGTTCGTCTCCCCCGCATGACCACCCGCCCGGGAGCACTAGGGTAAAAACTGAGTATGGCATTGTACGGCATACATCCTAAGGAGTATCTCACATAAATCTCAAGCCTCTAGCTCCCATACGACCGGAGTAATGAAGGTTCAAAGTGGCGGTGAACTAAGGGTGTAAAGTATCCCCACTAAGCCCACCACCACCAGCCGCGCGGCTGTCTCGGCCCGCTCACACCTACTGGCTCCTACACACACTATGGTACCTCCCCCTCCTATTCTCCCGCCATTTCCTACCTTACGAGCCACGTAAGTGTTTTTTATATGTCGGACGCACGTGATGCGTCGCTGGGAGTTGGTGATCAAACACTGCCGACGCAACACGTGCGACGCTGGGTCTCACTGGGTTAAGGGTATAGCCTCTGGGTAGCGAGTTGCCATGTCCATAATAGTTAATAAATAATTGTTACCTTGGGAAGTCTTAGGCAATGGGCCTACAATGTCCACTACCACCCGAGTAAAAGGATTCTCGAAAACGGGCAAGGGCACCAGAGGATGTATAGGCACCCTCTGATTGGGTTTTCCTGTCATCTGGCAAGTGTGTTGTGACACACTCTACAAAACTCCACTACATCTGCATGCATTCCTGGCCAGTAAAAGTGGGCTCTGATTCTGTCTAGAGTTTTTCTCACACCTAGGTGTCCTGACAATGGTATACAATGTGCCACTTCCATGATATCTCTACGACAAGGTTTGGGGACTACTACTTGATGGACGTCCCAGGCCCCGTCATCGATTGGTCTGTGTGGCGGTCTCCATCTACGCCACAATACTCCTCCTTTGAGGTAGAAACATTCAACACCCTCCTTCTCACATTCCTCTTCACTCACGGACCTGGCAGCTAACTCCTTGCATTCACTATCATCTCTCTGTAGCTCTACCAGGCCACTAGGACAATTTGGAGGGGTTTCATGGTCATCGTTAGGGTCAAGATGAGCCATAAAGGTGTCAGATAAATCCACCTCAGTCACATCATCAGGCACAGTTGGAGCGTCATTCACACTCTCATCATCCCTTTCATCAACTCTTACATTCGGTACATTTCTGTCTGAGGGAACTGCTACTTGAGGCATTGAACGTGTGACAGCACACACAGGGAAAACTGTTGGCATCTCCTTTTCGAGCTCACCGGTTAGTGGCTCGTTAACCCAGTGAGACCCAGCGTCGCACGTGATGCGTCGGCAGTGTTTGATCACCAACTCCCAGCGACGCATCACGTGCGTCCGACATATAAAAAACACTTACGTGGCTCGTAAGGTAGGAAATGGCGGGAGAATAGGAGGGGGAGGTACCGTAGTGTGTGTGGGAGCCGGGCCAGTAGGTGTGAGCGGGCCGAGACAGCCGCGCGGTTGGTGGTGGTGGGCTTAGTGGGGATATTTTACACCCTTAGTTCACCGCCACTTTGAACCTTCATTACTCCGGTCGTATGGGAGCTAGAGGCTTGAGATTTATGTGAGATACTCCTTAGGATGTATGCCGTACAATGCCATACTCAGTTTTCACCCTAGTGCTCCCGGGCGGGTGGTCATGCGGGGGAGACGAAATTTTGACCCCCCACCCCCCGCCCCCCAAATGACCGAGGTGAGTTTTTTAATTTTTTTCTTCATTTCTCACCATTCTCTACCATTTTGGCTCAACAAATTTTGTTGAGCCTGACCCTCCCCCCCACCCCCCCCCCCCCCCCCCCCCCCCCCCACCGGCCCCCCCCCAAAAAAAATATCCGAGGTTATTATTATTTATTTTTTTTTTATTTCTCATCCTTGTCTTCCATTTTAGCAAACAAAAAAAAGACGTGAAAATGGCTTGGGACTGGGGTGAACAAAATATTATAACTAGCCGGGGATCAACGGGTTAACAGGGGAAAGTGACAAAATGGGGCTGGTCGGACCTTCTCACCTGCTACATCATTCCCCAAAAGGTTTGTTACCCCAGGCACAGGGATATCTTGGGACCTACACAAAGCTATGGTGGCCTCACCCTGTAGTAACTCACATTCAATTTCGCCTTTTACCAAGTGTGCATAAAATTGGCCTCCAGCACCTCTCATTACAACTGGTTCGCCAGGTGGGCACTCAGTGTAAGGATTCACCATGAGGGTGCTAGTAGAACCTGTGTCTTTCAGAAATTTTACCTCATGCATACAACCATTTAATCTCACGTTGCCAGATGAAATAAAGGGACGGTAACTGTCCTGCACTGCTGGTGAAATTATTATTGGCTTAACCCTAGTAGGTTGCACCACACATGCTACTACACCCCTGTCTAGATGATTAACGTTAGCTGTTAGGTACTCCTTCTGTCGGGAGTCCTGTATTAAAGAACTTTTGGTGCTAGGTACTCCTTCTGTCGGGAGTCCTGCATTACAGGCACATATGGAGTTTGAGATACGGCAGCAACTGTCTGCTTCGATCTCTCTGTTCTCTCCTTGGCCCAGCACTGATAAGCTAGGTGGCCTCTCTTGCCACAAAAAGTACATACTTTATAGGATACGGGAACGTTCCCTCTTTGAGCATTACTATTACTTTGGGGCCCACCTCTGTTACCATTGCCCTGAGTCGCATTTTTATTTGGGGGAACAATTCTATTTGGCTAGCTGGGGAAGACGTTATAGGCTTGTGACTGGGTCTGTCAGATTTGTGATTGGGATCCTTAAAATAGAACTAGAATTATCGTAGGGCTTCTTTACACGAAATTTGTTGTTGAGCATGTATGTGTCAGCCATGTCAGCAGCGTCGGCAAGACATTCTACCTTTTTCTCCTTTAAATGATAGGATACAGAAGAATCAATTTTCCACAGGAAATTTTCTAACAGGACCAACTCCTTCAGATCGTTGTAGCTTGTAACTTTCTTACTCTTGACCCAATGATTGAAAGTTTTAGTCATGGTCCTGGCAAATACCTTATGGGTTTCTTCTACTTTCTTCTGGTTTTTACGGAAAGATTGCCTGTAAGCCTCAGGCTGCAATTGATAGGTTTTTAGGATAGCTTCTTTGAGATTGTCATAATCCTGCCTAACTTCTGCTACTTCTGACAAATACGTGGCTCGAGCCTGCCCTGTCAAAACAGTTTGTAACATAAAAGGCCATTGATCTCTTGTCCACTTCATACCTCCAGCAACTTCCTCAAACAAAACAAAGAAATCCTGCACATTATCCTCAGTAAAAGGTGGAAAGACAATAGTCATAGTTAATCCCAGAGGGGGAGCAATTTCGGGAGCATTTTGTATTGACATTTAGTTGAGCTATACGATATTGATATTCACATTGTTCGGTCGTTGCTCTGGCTTTTGTGCTGGCTTCTTCGGTATTTGCTTTTATTCTGGCTTCTTCGGTAATATTATTTATTCTGGCTAGTTCTATTTTTAGTTTGGCTTGTTCTAGTTCGAATATTTGATCACCGGTCAACCAAGGTGGCAATTGTATATCAAGTTGGCTACGTTTACTCGGGATCCCACCAACTGCTCCGTCTCCCTCCCCGCCTTCTACAGGGAACAGGTGGGGTTTTATGGTCTGAGCCACCTCTACTTTGGACATGTTTGAGACAGTTAATTGGAGATGTGAGGCAAGCACTTCCAGTTCGGATTTTGACAGACAGTCAATATCAGGGGCTGTGGGGTCTGATTCTATGAAAACTCGAGCATCTTCGTCATTAATTAGATGAGGCATGATTAATATTTGGTTTTTAAGTAGTGAAACGTTAATGAAACTGAGTGAAACTGTATGAACCGAGTCCTGGCAAGGTCGCCACTCTTCTGTTACGTATCTTGATCCTCAAGTGGTTAACTTGATGAATCTAGATAGCACAGAGATATATATTAAGGTATCAGTCAGCTGAAGGCAAAACAAAAGTAAAATCTAATAACATTATTTCCTGTTGTTGCTTCCTTTCCTTTTGGATCTTAGGACTTAGTATCCTTTATTGACTAATACTCTTTAATCCAGTGAGACCCAGCGTCGCACGTGATGCGTCGGCAGTGTTTGATCACCAACTCCCAGACACGCATCACGTGCGTCCGAAATATTAAAATCAGTTACGTGGCTCGTAAGGTAGGAAATGGCGGGAGAATAGGAGGGGGAGGTACCGTAGTGCGTGTGGGAGCCGGGCCGGTAGGTGTGAGTGGGCCAAGACAGCCGCGCGGCTGGTGGTGGTGGGCTTAGTGGGGATACTTTACACCCTTAGTTCACCGCCACTTTGAACCTTCATTACTCCGGTCGTATGGGAGCTAGAGGTTTGAGATTTATGTGAGACACTCCTTAGGATGTATGCCGTACAATGCCATACTCAGTTTTCACCCTAGTGCTCCCGGGCGGGTGGTCATGCGGGGGAGACGAACTTTCGACCCCCCCCCCCGCCCCCCAAATGACCGAGGTGAGTTTTTTTTTATTTGTTTCTTCATTTTTCACCATTCTCTTCCATTTTGGCTCAACAAATTTTGTTGAGGCCCCCCCCCCCCAACCCCCCCCCCCCCCAAAAAAAAATATCTGAGGTGATTTTTTTTTTTTTTTTTTTTTCATTTCTCATCCTTGTCTTCCATTTTAGCAAACAAAAAAAAGAAGTGAAAATGGCTTGGGACTGGGGTGAACAAAATATTATAACTAGCGGGGCTCAACGGGTTAATTATGAAAAATACTGAAACTAATTAAAGTCATGTAGTATTTATAAAGAATTATTATTTAACCGAAGCTGAGTAGGCTATGGTTATGAACCGAATAAGTTATAACTAAAGAAGGACTATTAATTCTATAAAAAGTCTTGAAAGATAAATATTAAAGTAAGAATATTTCTGTCTCTTACCCTTTTTGAAATGAATAGCTAGTTTTCTTAATGTCCTTTTATTTATATTTAATGTAATTATTCTTGGTTCTTGTCTTACGTTAATAGTATTATATTATTATTATCATCAGGATTAATATCAAAGTCACATAAAAAGTTAGATATATATTTAATTATTAGTTAAATGTATTTCTTATCCACGTAACATTGAGGTTTGATTATGAGTAAATTAAGTTACAGGATCGTTTCATAGATTCGATTCAGGTCTCACTCAAATAATATGAAAAGCAAAATATATTTTGAAGCTAAAAGAATTTTCTTCAGCTTAGGAAATCACTAGAAGTAATATTAACACAGCCATGTTAGTCTAAGGCGATATTACTAATATGAGACAATAGCATCACCGTACTAAGCACCGTTAAGCAATGTAAGCTTAATTTAAAAGAAAATGAAAGAACTTGTAAGTATTAATATAAAACAATAGTATTACTTTCATCATAATCCAATTACTTAAAGAGTTGCTTTAGTCCACAAGTTAGTCAACTAAAATAGTTAAGTACATAATAATAGCGTCAACATTAATTCCCAATCACATATCTCACTAACCAACATAACGTAAGTGTTTACACCAAACACACTTAACACACACATATATAATCTGACTGACAGTCACAATCCCATTATAATACTTCACCCCGTCTTCCTCCAGCTGCAAGTTCACCTTCCCTAACTCCAAATGAGACTGATTTGAATGCCCACTACTCGGGTCTTATATACTAAATGATGGTGTAGGAACGAATCAGGAGGTGAGTGATGGTGCGCGCCCCTATCATAGCTCTTCGAGTTGCATAGCTGGTGAGTGGACCAATGGGGTCTCCTGGCGTCGATCATACGTCATAGCGTCGGGTCATCACAGTAGTTTGCAGGGTCCCCTATGACACACGCAGGTGTGAAGGCTTGTTTGCTGGTATGCGGGCGAGCTGGTTTCCCACTCGCTGGTTCGCTCGCTGGTCTGCTTCGCCGCTTGGGTAGTTTGACACTCCTTGAACTATAATTCTAACTCTTAAATTAACATACAGGGCTCCGTATGTCAGAATATATATATATATATATATATATATATATATATATATATATATATATATATATATATATATATATATATATACTGTATATATTATATAACAGTGATTCATAGACTACAACAACCTTAGTAACGCACAATAACCGAACATATTCCTTTGTCATGTCATGTTATTTTTTACATATGACTTCGTAGAAACAAACATATGATGTCACCTTAAATTAAAATATATATGCAATAACTAAACTTATATATAATGTTAATCGATGTTAATCGATAATGTTAATGTTAAGGTTAATCAAATTATACTGTAAATTATGTTTTTGTTGTGCTGCACTCTAACAGGTGTATGGAGTGCTAGGGTATTATACTATAGTCACACTCTAACAGGTGTATGGAGTGCTAGGGTATTATACTATAGTCACACTCTAACAGGTGTATGGAGTGCTAGGGTATTTTACTATAGTCACACTCTAACAGGTGTATGGAGTGCTAGGGTATTATACTATAGTCACACTCTAACAGGTGTATGGAGTGCTAGGGTATTTTACTATAGTCACACTCTAACAGGTGTATGGAGTGCTAGGGTATTATACTATAGTCACACTCTAACAGGTGTATGGAGTGCTAGGGTATTATACTATAGTCACACTCTAACAGGTGTATGGAGTGCTAGGGTATTTTACTATAGTCACACTCTAACAGGTGTATGGAGTGCTAGGGTATTATACTATAGTCACACTCTAACAGGTGTATGGAGTGCTAGGGTATTTTACTATAGTCACACTCTAACAGGTGTATGGAGTGCTAGGGTATTATACTATAGTCACACTCTAACAGGTGTATGGAGTGCTAGGGTATTATACTATAGTCACACTCTAACAGGTGTATGGAGTGCTAGGGTATTATACTACCGATATAGTCACACTCTAACAGGTGTATGGCGTGCTAGGGTATTATACTATAGTCACACTCTAACAGGTGTATGGAGTGCTAGGGTATTTTACTATAGTCACACTCTAACAGGTGTATGGAGTGCTAAGGTATTATACTATAGTCACACTCTAACAGGTGTATGGAGTGCTAGGGTATTATACTATAGTCACACTCTAACAGGTGTATGGCGTGCTAGGGTATTATACTATAGTCACACTCTAACAGGTGTATGGAGTGCTAGGGTATTATACTATAGTCACACTCTAACAGGTGTATGGAGTGCTAGGGTATTATACTATAGTCACACTCTAACAGGTGTATGGAGTGCTAGGGTATTATACTATAGTCACACTCTAACAGGTGTTGGAGTGCTAGGGTATTATACTATAGTCACACTCTAACAGGTGTATGGAGTGCTAGGGTATTATACTATAGTCACACTCTAACAGGTGTATGGAGTGCTAGGGTATTATACTATAGTCACACTCTAACAGGTGTATGGAGTACTAGGATATTATACTATAGTCACACTCTAACAGGTGTATGGAGTGCTAGGGTATTATCCTATAGTCACACTCTAACAGGTGTATGGAGTGCTAGGGTATTATACTATAGTCACACTCTAACAGGTGTATGGAGTACTAGGATATTATACTATAGTCACACTCTAACAGGTGTATGGAGTGCTAGGGTATTATACTATAGTCACACTTATGTATGTAGGTGATTTCTGTCTATTCACTAAATATCCTGTGAGCGAATTATTTGATGAACATTTGATTTTTGATTTTTTTTTTAACATCGGACGATGTACAATTGCAGAGTCGCACGATCCTCACCACAAGCTCATCAGCCTCAGATTTTTAAAAATATCCTCAGTATAAGCCCTCCTTGAATGCAGATTGTCATTGTATTAGGTTTTTGTTATTGTTATTCAGAAAGCAAATGCAATGACAAAGCTTGGATGTATATTATGAAACAACAACACTAATAATCCGTCATATATGTGTAGTATTGTCTTTATAGCTGTTTATAGTATATGGTATATTATGAAACAACAACACTAATAATCCGTCATAAATGTGTAATATGTCTTTATAGCTGGTGGGGGGATTTCTGCTTGGGTTCCTCTTCACTTGGCTCTGCATTGCTGTGGTCAACATTGATCTAGCCTTTGTTGCCGTACCGCTCCTGAGAATGGCTGATGATGTGACGCAGTACTTCAGGCCTCAAGTTCGTATATTTCGTCACAGAGGTCGTCGATTTCGTCACCGACACTGATGTTGAGGTGAAGAACTGGTAAGCCAACACGGTAACGGATCCTGCACTGAACATGACTCCCGCACAAAAAAGACCTCAACACTCATCGATAGTGATGATAGTTACTACACTAGTTGTAGTAGTTACTACCCGTTCTTGAATCACAATTGCAAATGTCAAGCCAGCTACTCTTTGTGAGCACCCAAAAAATCACATCTTAGATTGCTTTGTATTGTCTTGTTTGTTTTCGATACCGACTGAAATGAGTGTAAACTTATTGGTGTTCATGACTGTAGATTCTCACATAGGAAAAGGGTTCAAAACATAGACCTTGAACGTTATTTTTACATAAACAGATCATTCCTAAGTTAATTATAATTGTCTGGGATAGTCTAGCTATAATTGAAAGGGTATTAGTTATTGTTGTAAATAGTTTGACACTAAATATGATAAATGTTGTTACCCTCACTCATGATAGAAGCACGAACAGTCAGAGCTTGGCTGGAGAAAATTTATTAAATTCAATCCAACCCGAGTTGCGTGGGTCAAGTTGTGAAAATCCCTCGTATGTGAGCTCTTCAAAATGGGTCCTATGACTAAATATGGAATGGAGTATTTCCTCCAAGTACGACATCTCCATATCCAAAATATATAAATATAAGGAAATGGTTAACTAGGTTATATCATATCATGGTGGATTGGGTAAAAGCATGAACTCTCATCCTGACTGTCCGTGGTTTGATCCTGGGCGAGGGTAAACAAATGTATTTGTGTGACTCACATGTATAATAAATTATGTGACACACACACATATATATATATATATATATATATATATATATATATATATATATATATATATATATATATATATATATATATAATGATTATATAGATATTAAGTTATGCAATTTCTTCCTATGATTTAAACTGCTTCAAGCTTCGTGTGTTCAGACATTTTGACTCTAACATACCTGGAATTTGGCTCTCAGTCACTCTTTCCAGTTTGTGGGGGACAATTGTTATAGGCAGCATTGCCATTTGTCTCCTTTGTACACATAGGATAAATATGCAGTATTCCCTATACTAAGACTACAGTATACAAGGCCGTTAATTGAGTCTTTATACAATATTCATGGTTTGTGATTTAATAGTATAGAACATAGCAGCAGGATTGATTGAGCCTGACATACAATATATATTCATCATTAATGTATAAGTTATGATTCCCTGCATGACTAAAGTTAAATGTAGTTAATTATATGGCACTATATTGTCTATTGTTTAATATGCTGATCTTAAAACGGGTGGATGGGACTCGTCAGCCTTGGTCGGCAACCCGACTAGGGGAGTAAACCTTATACAAATCTGTACTGCTTACCTGTAATCCTGTAAGTCCTTTAGGGGATAGTGCTTGTTTTGTTTGGTCTATATATTTATCTTTAGTTTATTTTTCAGTTGCCTCGCTAGACCTCCATCAAGCTTTAAAAAAACACCCACTAGACCCCCTTTCACGACATATTTGTACAGTTTTTGGTAGAAAAATATTCCGGTCGAATGCCAATTCCTTCTTAAAGTACAGGCTCGCTATCGCTCGCCAAGAACAAAATAAACACCTAATTGGCACAAAAGGTCTTAATATTGACAAAGAAATGGGGCAAAAGGTCTCAACATCGCCTAACTAACTCAAAAAACTTCTAAAATTCTCATGCTAAACATGAGACAGAAGGGTGTCCAGAAAAAGCACCCTACTCTCCTTAAACAAATTGCTATGGGTTGTCCTTCCCACAGGGGACAGGTCTGCTTGGGGGTGTTTTGTGTATCACCACTCTCATAAAGGGGAGCAAGGTGTCCGGCAATAAATATTTATAAAGCTGATATATCTTTATAACGTTGATTTTTTCTTTTGTTTTCATTTGTAAGTCCAGTATTAGGTAAGGATATAATATTGTAGCCATTATATGCTGTTGACCTAGAGTAACCTACAGTAGATATATGTAGCCTTATATGCTGTTGACCTAGAGTAACTACAGTAGGATATATTGTAGCCATTATATGCTGTTGACCTAGAGTAGCCTACAGTAGGATATATTGTAGCCATTATATGCTGTTGACCTAGAGTAACCTACAGTAGGATATATTGTAGCCATTATATGCTGACCTAGAGTAACCTACAGTAGGATATATTGTAGCCATTATATGCTGTTGACCTAGAGTAACCTACAGTAGGATATATTGTAGCCATTATATGCTGTTGACCTAGAGTAACCTACAGATATATTGTAGCCATTATATGCTGTTGACCTAGAGTAACCTACAGTAGGATATATTGTAGCCATTATATGCTGTTGACCTAGAGTAACCTACAGTAGGATATATTGTAGCCATTATATGCTGTTGACCTAGAGTAGCCTACAGTAGGATATATTGTAGCCATTATATGCTGTTGACCTAGAGTAACCTACAGTAGGATATATTGTAGCCATTATATGCTGTTGACCTAGAGTAGCCTACAGTAGGATATATTGTAGCCATTATATGCTGTTGACCTAGAGTAACCTACAGTAGGATATATTGTAGCCATTATATGCTGTTGACCTAGAGTAGCCTACAGTAGGATATATTGTAGCCATTATATGCTGTTGACCTAGAGTAGCCTACAGTAGGATATATTGTAGCCATTATATGCTGTTGACCTAGAGTAACCTACAGTAGGATATATTGTAGCCATTATATGCTGTTGACCTAGAGTAGCCTACAGTAGGATATATTGTAGCCATTATATGCTGTTGACCTAGAGTAGCCTACAGTAGGATATATTCATTATCACAATCACATATTAACACCCAATAGTGTACCATAGTAATGTGATATAAATAAAAACAAGTTAAGCTAGGAGTATCCTTTCACGATGTGCTAGAGTTGTTTAGAACATGGGCAATCGTCCAGACTGTCGGTGGTTCGAGCCCCGCTGAGAGTATAGACAAATTAGTAGCTTACGTTCATTTGTGATATATGCTTAATATATATGTTTATTATAATTATATATACCGGTATATATATATATATATATATATATATATTAAGGATTAATTTAATAAATGATGGTGATATGGCACTTACGCCTCATGATTCTGATATGAGAATGTTTGATGGAAACATTTAGACAACAGTAAATGTAGGTATTTCATACTACTGTATATGGGGTGTGTTGATAATAACATACTGTATAGTGCTATGTACTCCGTACTGTATACGGAGTAGAGGGCAAGTTGCTGAAAGCAGTGAAGAGCTTGTATGAGGGTGCAAAGGCGGCAGTACGTGTGGAGAGTGAGCAGAGCGAGTTCTTTGACCTGAATGTTGGTTTGAAACAGGGGTGTGTGATGTCCCCGTGGTTGTTTACTGTATATATGGATGGAGTTATGAAAGAAATACTATCAAGAGCAGTGGATGTTGGTGTATCGCTGAAAAGGGAGGGAATTGAGTGGAAGCTACCTATACTGCTGTTTGCGGATGATACAGTTCTGATGAGTGATAATGAATGGGAGTTGCAGGGTCTGGTAAATGAGTTTGGAACAGTGTGCAAAAAACGGAATTTGAAGGTAAATACGGGGAAGAGCAAGGTTATGGTCTTCGAAAGGGGTGAAGTCACAGAGTGTGAGGTGAAGCTGAACGGTCAGGCTATGGAGATCGTCAACTCTTTTAAGTATCTGGGCAGTGTTTTGAGTAAAGATGGGACTATGGATGAAGAGGTGCGGGAGAGGGTACAACAGGGGAAGAGGGTTGTAGGAACGCTAACAGCAGTAACAAGAAATAGGGTGGTCAGTATGGAAGTGAAGAAAGTCCTTGCATGACAGTGTGGTAATCCCGACACTGACTTACGGAAGCGAAGCATGGACGTTGGTTGAGAGACTCAGACCAAGAGTGAGAGCAGTGGAAATGAATTACTTAAGGAGTGCGTGCGGAGTTACATGGAGGGATAGACAGACTAATGAAGAAGTAAGAAGGAGGTGTGGTGTGGAGGTAGATGTGCTGGAAAGTGTGAAAAGGAACAACTGAGATGGTTTCGGCCATATGGAACGTATGGAAAGCGAGAGAATGACTAAGAGGGTGTACGAGAACGAGGTGGAGGGACAGAGGGGGAGAGGTAGACCGAATATGAGGTGGAAGGATGGAGTGAGGAAGTACATGAACGAAGGCGGTGCTGGTTGGGGGGAGGGGCGTCGACTGACTGGGGACAGAGGTGCATGGGGGCGGTTCGTTCGTGGCCACCCCTTCGGGGATCACGGCGTCAGGCAATAGATAGATAGATAGTGCTATGTTTAGTATCATTATCATTATTGTGTTAACCTTGCAGAGAACCTTCCATCTCAATATTAATAATCTTCCATATACAGATGTGTAGTGTCACCTTGACTTATGTATGCCATATTCTGATATGAGAATGTTTGATGGAAACATTTAGACAACAGTAAATGTATGTATTTCATACTACTGTATATGGGGTGTGTTGATAATAACATACTGTATAGTGCTATGTTTAGTATCATTATCATTATTGTGTTAACCTTGCAGAGAACCTTCCATCTCAATATTAATAATCTTCCATATACAGATGTGTAGTGTCACCTTGACTTACTGTATGTATGCCATATTTCTTCTCTCTCACATTTTACCTCTTAGCACACCATTAGTGTTACATTTAATGTTCAGTTAATATAACTTATATTATATTATTATTTTATACCTCTATATTGTTCACTATCTATCAGTCAACATCTATTTGGGCAATTAACCCCTTCTGTACCACGATGTCTTTTTAATTTTATTGTAGCTACATTTAGACGATTGCGCGCAGTTTAAAAAGGATCTGTGGTAGCAAAAAAAGTGAAGTGAGATAGTTCGAGGCCTGTTAATTGCTGGACACCTTTTTTAAACTGACTGAAATCGTCTAATAATTGGCAGAATATAATGGAAAAGAAGTCGCCGATACAGAAGGTGTTAAATCCCTGAGGGTACCATATTGTTTCTGAATCCCAGGCTCCCCTATGTTGCTACTCTCTTTATCAAGGCAACATGGAGGACAGATGAACGAAATGTAAACATTATTATATTATTTACTGGATTCTGCATGATTTGGTTTGCTTATATGTCTTATCTTGATAAAAATCTACGCATCTCTGTTATTGAAACTGATAGTCACTATGGTCATCTTACAACAATTATTATTCAACTGCCTCGTACATGATTCTACACTACTACTACTACTACTACTACTAGTACTACTACTACTACTACTACTGCTACTACAAATATTAATACAATAATAATAATTATTATTATTATTATTATTATTATTAGTATTATTATTATTACTATTATTATAATGAAGTAAAATATGTTGTGAAGGAAGATGTAAGTATTATATATCTTTGTTGTGAAGGAAGATGTAAGTATTGTGAAGGAAGATGTAAGTATTATATATCTTTGTTGTGAAGGAAGATGTAAGTATTATATATCTTTGTTGTGAAGAAGATGTAAGTATATATCTTTGTTGTGAAGGAAGATGTAAGTATTATATATCTTTGTTGTGAAGGAAGATGTAAGTATTATATATCTTTGTTGTGAAGGAAGATGTAAGTATTATATATCTTTGTTGTGAAGGAAGATGTAAGTATTATATATCTTTGTTGTGAAGGAAGATGTAAGTATTATATATCTTTGTTGTGAAGGAAGATGTAAGTATTATATATCTTTGTTGTGAAGGAAGATGTAAGTATTATATATCTTTGTTGTGAAGGAAGATGTAAGTATTATATATCTTTTAGTAACTATGTATTGATTATCCTAACATTACAACAATGACCATACTGGGTATCAGTGGTAATGCTAGTTACCTTATAAAAGTACCTACACCATGGTATTCATCTATAACAATTTACATATTTTGTATTTATATACTGTATATATACAGTATATATATAATATATATATATATATATATATTATATATATATATATATATTATATATATATATATATATATATATATATATATATATATATATATATGTGTGTATGTGTGTGTGGGTGTGTATTCATAATTATATATATACAAAAATTAGATGGAAAAATGTAAACTAATAATGTCCATAATAATCTAGCCATTTGAAGGTAATAAACCCATATAATATAAGGATAAAGAGGCACATCATTATGAACGTACTTAATGATATTATATACCTATTATCTACCCTTTATTAATCCATCATTTTGTACTGTGTATCTTACTATATTCCTGTGGTACTTCAATAAAGAGATGATGTCAAATTATTTGTTTTTATAATAAAGTCCTTTATAATATAATTATGTAGGGTAAAGGATTCTGTATATATATAATAAATAACAGACTACTTGTCATCCTCCATTAACACTTACACTGTGGGAAAGGTGTATGCCTCATGTGTTAGAAGTGCAATGACGTATGCCTCAGAAACACGGGCTGTTAAAGTAGAGGATGTTAACAGAATGGAACGTAATGAGATGAAAATGGTGAGATGGATGTGTGGGGCCAGGCTACAGGATAGAATAACAAATGTTGAGCTGAGGAGACGTTTAGTTATGAAGAGTATTAGCGAGGTGATGCGTACAAGTAGACTGGGATGGTATGGACATGTGGAGAGAAGGGATGAACAAAATTGGGTGAAAAGATGCAGGTCTGTGATTGTGGAAGGAGTTGCACCAAGGGGTGGACCGAGGAAAACCTGGGATCAGACTATACGCACCGATCTCAAATCCAAAACTTGACAAGTGAAGCAGCCCTTTAACAGGGTTGCCTGGAACGCCGCCATTAGGACAAGAGACTGAAACTGCATGTATGTGTGGAGCACTCAGTCTTAAAATGTTATGTATGTATATAGTAACTATGTTTTTGTTTTCTCCCAATACCTCCATCAAACTTAAAAAAACATCCCCAAGATAGAAAAGTCGGCATATATTCTGTCGAAAAATGTCCCTGCCAAAGGCCCATTTCTCCTAAATTACAGGTCGGTATCGCTCGCCAGGAAAATATCGGCAACAATGCTGTTGTAGAGGCTTATAGCCTACCTCAATACCTTCACCTGACCACTTAAATAGCACGAAAGGTCTTAATATTAGCAAATAAATGTGGCAACAAGTCCTTAGATCGCAAACTAACAAGCTGAACGTCTACAAATTTGAAAACTAATGGCGATAAACATGAGGGAGAAGGGGGACCAGAACAAACAACCATCCCCCACTTAAACGACCTACGCTGCATTTACAAAAAGTAAATTTAAAAATGTACAAAAATACTGCACACACATAAAATAATAAGCAGTGGCAGAGAGAGAGAGAGAGAGAGCCCATAACCAATAATAAGCAGTGGCAGAGAGAGAGAGAGAGAGAGCCCATAACCAATCAGCAGCTGTCACCAGTTTTTCCCTCTCGTGTTTCCTGTACAGGATAAAGATACACTTCCGGTCTGGAGATAACAATACCGTCTACATTTGTTTGTTCTATATAATTATATCTGGTATCGGTTTTAATTTACTCATACTGTACATTCATAGACACATGGAGAACAAATATCTCACAGCATAAATATCAATACATAGCCTACTTTTATAACAGTGGAGTAATTAACACAAATCAAATATATGTTTGCGGCCTAAAGAAAGATACTATTATATCTTTAGTTACCATCAAATATTGCTGTATATTGCAGACATATTTTGTAATGTATCAAGAGGTATACCAGAACAAATAATTGTAACTTAGCGAGACGTTTATATAAAGTACGATCGCGCTAATAAGTCATGTCCCAGCTCTCATTACGTTTGGCTTGCTCTGTATTGTATTAATGTCTGTCAAATGTTGAATAGGTTGGGAAAGTGAAGGAACATGGTTGTATTTCTCACTCAAAAATAAGAAATGTGTAAATATTGCTGATACCAATTATTTATCAACACATAATTGGTGCCGAGACATCACTTATTAGGCCGACTGTATGTATGTATGTATTCATGTAGGCTATGTATGTATGTATGTATGTGAGGTAAAACCATTGATTCCGTCTGCCATTAACTTCACTAGTTCCATGTTCAACTGATTACACTACTAGGCAATGTTCCCTTTACAATATATCATCTGACGTGAAACAATTGATTTCTGGGGTTGATGAGTGATTGGTGCTTCTGAATGTTTGTGTGCTTGCTTTTTGTGGGCAAACTGTTATATGTGCTCTTCTCCTGTCACAATTTTGTCCTTACTCGTGTCTTTTGCTGATCCCCTAGCCCTTGTGGAAGTAAGGGCTGGCTACTGACTGATTGACTGACTGTGCTTGCATGGAATTGGAGAGTTATTCATAAGTAACTTCACCCTCTATCTATCAAGCTGGGTGTGCTCAACCGTCTCAAGGGGTTCTTTACCCCTGCACAGCTTCCTGTTCTGTACAGGGGCACAGTGCGTCCTTGTATTGAGTATTGTTCACATGTGTGGGGAGGATCCTCTCACACCGCACTCCTAGACAGAGTAGAAAAAAAAGCCTTTCGTACCATTAACTCCCGTCCACTCACCAACTCTCTGCAATCTCTCTCTTCGCCGCAATGTTGCATCTCTCTCGCTACTCTATCGCTACTACAATAATCAATGTTCCTCAGAGCTTTCCCAGTGTATACCACCTCCTCTACGTAGGACGGTAGGGTACGTAGTACCCGTCTTGCAACACAATCCCACCCCTACTCTGTGCAACTCTCCAACCCAAGAGTGAAACATTATTCTCAGTCTTTCTTCTATTCAACTGCTGAGCTCTGGAACTCTCTCTCAGAATCAGTCTTCTACCTTTTCCTGTGACTTAACTTGCTTCAAACTCAGTGTGTAATGCCCTCGAAAATGTCCCGCAACCACAATAATCTACTACCCGAGTTAACGTCAGGTATAGCGTAAAATAGTCGTAGATGGTAAGTCCAATAAACTCATCACGTGAAAACACCACGAGACTATCACCTGGTTCTTAAAAATCGGACTAAGGTTGCTATACTTTTAGTACGTCCGAGGTAGTACAGTGGGTTAGCGCGCAGACCTGGTGGTGATGGTGGTGCATCACTAACCAGGGTTTGAACCCCACCTAAGGCATCTCAAAACCTGTGGGTTTTTAGGAGGGTTAAATTCCCTTCAGAGGTTCGTACCCCGCGCCAGGTACCAGGAAAGGATCCTAAAAGTGGGCCTGGGGACATTTCCATTCCTATTTAACCCGTCCAGCCCCGGCTAGTTTTGTAATGTTTGTTCACCAGAACCCGGCCGGTTTTCAAAAAATTGTTTTATTCCAGAAACAATAGCGAATGGGTTAGGAATGAAGGAAAAACCACGAAAAACCGCTCAAAAAGCTTAAAGAATGGTCCTACAGAGCCCCCGAAAACGTATTTTACAAGAATAATTTTGTTTAAGGCAATTACCCAAAAAAACAGGTTATTGCGCGCTCACGCGCACGCACGTGGTTCTTGAGAGTTTTCAACCATCGGCACGGTTGCGTGGGATACGTACACAGTTCCCATACAAATCTGAGCCCTCTTGAGTGGCTACACCTGAGGTTACGGTCGGCGCAATTAGGGTGACGCGCTAGGTGCGTCTCTGGGGCTGTGCGTTACATACATCGCCGACGCGCCAGGCGCGTCGCTGGGGCTGTACGGGTTAACCGGGAAAAACCTAGCATAACATTGGCGGCAGCGGTGGTTCTTGATTCGGATAAAAGGTTGCATTACATTGCAAGTTTGGAACAGCCAGAACACGATAACATCATGGCGCACCGTTCTCACATTCCCATCCCCCATTATGATGGAGAAACTTATGAGATCGAAACATTCATGGACATACTGAAACCCGTACTTGACCTAGTTTATACCACGGACGCAGAAAAAATAGCCGTAACATTAACGCACCTGGGAAAAGCCGTTTCCTGGTTGCCTATCAAGTGCACCCTGCTCTCACCTGGGACGAATTTCGCCCAATAGTGCCATTAAGCCTTCGTTGGGCGTTTTCGTGGCCCACACCCGTATCCAAGACACTAAATTCGAAGGCGATTTAGATGCCACAGTGAATAAGATTGCCCAACACATAAAAGTTTCTTTCCCCACGTTGACCAGAATCCAACAAGAACAGCAATTTCTGGTCAACCTTGTGTCTATATTGCCCTCAGCAGTAAAAGACCATTTCCGTGTGCACGATTTCGTCGGATACCAAAATGATCTCATCACGATCCGACGTATTTTGGCCGTGCGCACAGAAGCACCCACCCAAATTGCTGCAATCAAGAGGTTTCCCACGCATCCGCAGCAACCCGACCACCAAAACTCCAAGAATGCCTATCCAGCCTCATCCTTCCACAACAGACCCACCTACCCTTCCGGAAAGCCCCAACCCCGTAGACCCCGGTTCCAACCTACCCAGCCACGCAGAATCTTCAACCGGAACAGGAACTACAACACCTACCAAAGTAAAAACCCTACCTTAGTAATTATCAACCCCTATGATTTCCCTGCCTGTAATGCTCAGTGTGCTTTCCATCAAATTCGTGACTCTGACAAACCTCGCCCCTTTACTCCTCGCATTTCTGTAAATGAAGAGGAGTTGGGACAAGAGGAAGAGATGGAAGAAAGACACACTGGAGAAATAGCCCCTAACTTGACCTCAGAGGATACCGAGGAAACCCTGGAGGAGGTAGATACCGATTCCCAGGATTTTTAAAGTACCCCCCGCCCAAGATGGCCTCGGCGGGGGACGCCATAACTGACCGCACTGCCCCCATTTATTACATGGCCAAAATCAAGGACATTACTGTCCGCTTGTTAATCGACACGGGAGCTGCCAAGTCATGTTTGTTCAAAAATTACTATGATCTACACCACCGACTATTTGGCCCGTTGTTAACCACCAAAGCAGAACTACTCTCAGCTGCTGATACTTACTTAAATCTCCTAGGAGACACTTTGCCCCTATCAGTAACGACTCCTGCCCCTCATGCTCGTTGTTATCACACATTCACAGTATTTTCCTCCAACTGTAAACATTATGATGGTTTCCTTGGACTTGACCTCCTTCAAAAACTCCAGGCTCAGGTCGACTGCGGCCAAAGGCTGATATCATTAAAAAAATTCCAACCCAAAGCCTCTGACAAACCCATCACGCAGAAACCCATTCAAAAAAAAATAAAAAATAAAATTCCCCTCAACAAACCCTGAGTCAGGGTTACCAAGTTGCAGCTAGCACTAAGGTGACTCCTAAATCCCCCCCTTGCCCTGAGTCCCCTCAAAATCTCACCTCATTCAGTAACCAAATGCCTCAACAAACGAAAGAAGACAAGTCCAAGTATCTCCTCTCGGTAATCCCCTCCATTCTCTTCATTCTGTCCCGGATAAATCCTCCCATGTTTTCAGGACAGACTCTGATATATGTAACCATAATTCCATCCAATGTTTATGTACACATGTTTCCAGGGAAAATGCCGATCAATGTACCCAACAAAATTTCCCGCATGCCCCCAGAAATGTTCAGCTATCCCACAACCCACAACAATTCCCTTGTGACAATTTTCCGTCAGTAGCTCCTTTGCTCCTCCCACACAATTCACACCCCTAAAAAAAATTGCAACCCCACACTTGACTCACCCTCTCATGACAAACAAACCCACCCGCCCCACATCACTTTTAACCAGACCTTGACTGCCACCAAGAAAGTTCCCCACGTTCGTCCTGTTAACAACACCACATCAATACACCAGTCCTCCACCAATAACCCATGTTCTACACCTAACTTTTTCCCCACCAACCCTCTGCAGTCCCCCCAACATATTACGTTTTCTAACTCGCTCACCTCTCAACACTCTGAACCGCCCGCACGCGCCGTTAATCCCCCCCTCACGCGTGCCGACCGAGGGACACAACCATGTTCCCACCATGCCCCCAGAAATGCCCAGCTAGTCCACACCCACCCCAATCCCCCTTGTGACAGTTTTCCGTCAGTAGCTCCCTTCCACCCCCACACAATTCACACCCCTAGAAAACTTCACAACCCCACACTTGACTCGCCCTCTCATGACAAACAAAACCACCAAATCCATATAAACTCCAAACAAACCGTCACTGCCACCGACAACGCTCCCCAAATTCCTTCTAACCAATACATATCCTTACATCAGTCCTCCAACAATAACCCATCTTCTATATCTCACGCTTCCCCCACCAACCCTCCGCAGTCCCTCCAACAACTCCCGTTTTCTAACCCCCTCACACCACGCTCCACTGATCCTCCCACACGTGCCATTAATCCCCCCCTCACGCGTGACCCCCACCAAAGCGACCTTGCCCCCCTTATAAGTAGCAAGCACCTGCTCGCCAGTCTATCCCCCATCATCATTAGCCCAGCTGTAGTTCAGGATAAATGCCAAATTCCCCCCCACCATCAAAAATGGGTGAACCTGCGGCCCATACCCCAAACGCACATGATATTTTCCCCCACTACCACGTCCCCCAACCCCCATCGTTGCCTCTTACAACCCGCCATCATTTCCGCTCGCATCAACCACATTCTCGTGGCAAATATCTCAGAGGAATCCCTGACACTACCAAAAGGTCTCATTATAGGAGACCTCGAAACTTTCAATGACCTCCCCATAGATTTTAACGACACCCCTACCAGCCTCCAATTGCCCCCTCTCCCTGAGACATTATCTGACCACCAAAAGAACGGCATGTACGACCTACTGCTGGAATTCAGTGACGTGTTTGCCCAACAACCCACCGAAATCGGACAGACTGATGTAGAACAACACATCATTAACCTAACAAGTGCGCATGGGGGTAATTGGAAACGTCCCCCTGTGCTGACGTATTTGAGGTGTTTCCGTCACTAAAATATTCATTGTACCATTAACTCCCCCAGACAAATATGACGCGATCGCGTCATATGGACTAGTGAACCAAAAACACATATGACATGATCGCGTCATATGGACTTATCTCTATACCTCTCCAATAAGTTTATGACGCGATTTTGCGTCATATGAGCTCAGTAAGTCCGATAAGTTACCATACGATAAAGCCGTTGGTGGCAACCTCATTCACCTCCGATAATTCTAACGGCCGCAGTGTTGTTGTGAGTGTAGTGCGGGGCAGTGGCAATGATCCCGGGGCTCCCGCCTCGTCGGACTTATTGGAACATAATATGTCGGAGGGAGTTAATAGCATTAATACTTATCCATATGCGCCTATTATGGGTTGATTATAAAGGTATTAACCTGAAACAACAATAAAACAAGTGAAAACAGCGTTTGGATGGTCAAAATCGGAGATATAGCCCGCGAGTTGTATAATGTATGGGTGAGGCAAGCTGCTTTCCCACCAATTTCCCCCAAGGCCACTGAGACACAGTCGATCGATACTCTCTCTCTCTCTCTCTTGCATTCGCTTGCTATCAGTGATGACCACACCCTCCAATCGGATTTCTAATGTTAGCATGAAAATATACCTCAGAATAAGGGAATAACAAGGAAAATAGGTGATAACTAAAGGAGAGGAGGAAAGTTGGGAAGGAGGGGAGGTAGAGGACTGAGATTTTGCATGGCCCAGGGCCCAAAAAAAAAAAAAAAAAAAAATTCGATGTCAAAAGTTGATTTTTGTTTTCACTCACTCCTAAGAGTCTCCCCGCAGTCGGCCGGGTGAACTCTTAAGAGTCTCCCTGCAGTTCCCGGGTTAACACCACAGGCCCCCCCATACGACAACCATCCCGTAGAAAGAACCCTATACAACGTCAGGAAGAGGAACGCCAAGTCCAGGAAATGTTAGAGGCCGGGATTGCCACCCCGTCCATTAGCCCCTGGTCTTCCCCTGTTGTCTTAGTCAAAAAGAAAGATGGGACAACCCGTTTTTGCGTCGATTACAGGAGGTTAAATGACGTAACCATTAAAGACGCTACGCCCTTACCCCGAATAGACGATTCCCTTGACTCCCTACACGGATCCAAATGGTTCACTACCCTCGACTTGCATGCAGGGTATTGGCAAGTGCCTATCAAGGCCGAGGACCAAAAGAAAACAGCATTTTCCACTAGTGGTGACCATCACTATGAATTTAACGTCCTACCTTTTGACCTCTGTAACGGACCCGCCACTTTCTCCCGTTTGATGGAAGCGGTATTACATGGCCTAACCTGGGAAACCTGCCTAGCCTATCTGGACGATATTATTGTGTACTCACCAACCTGGGAAGAACACCTCCTCAGGTTGAGACAAGTCCTTCAAAGAATCCGAGCCGCCGTGTTGAAATTAAAACCCTCAAAGTGCGAGATTGCCCGGAATAAGGTAGATTTCCTCGGACACATGATATCTGAACATGGTATTGCGCCAGACCCAAAGAAACTTCAAGCCATACAAAACCAACCCCCACCCACCACTGTTAACCAAACAAGTGCGCATGGGGGTAATTGGAAACGTCCCCCTGTGCTGACGTATTTGAGGTGTTTCTGTCACTAAAATATTCATTGTACCATTAATAGCATTAATACTTATCCATATGCGCCTATTATGGGTTGATTATAAAGGTATTAACCTGAAACAACAATAAAACGAGTGAAAACAGCGTTTGGATGGTCAAAATCGGAGATATAGCCCGCGAGTTGTATAATGTATGGGTGAGGCAAGCTGCTTTCCCGCCAATTTCCCCCAAGGCCACTGAGACACAGTCAATCGATACTCTCTCTCTCTCTCTTGCACTCGCTTGCCATCAGTGATGACAGCACCCTGCTTGCAACTCGCTAATGTTAGCACGAAAATATACCTCAGAATAAGGGAATAACAGGGAAAATAGGTGATAACTGAAGGAGAGGAGGAAAGTGGGGAAGGAGGGGAGGTAGAGGACTGACATTTTGCATGGCCCAGGGGCCAATTTTTTTTTTTTTTTTTTTTTTTTTTCGATGTCAAAAGTTGATTTTTTTTTCTCTGACTCTTAAGAGTCTCCCCGCAGTCCGCCGGGGGAACTCTTAAGAGTCTCCCCGCAGTTCCCGGGTTAAAGGAGTACGTTCGTTTCTAGGTTTAGCCACATACTACAGACGTTTCATCCCCAACTTTGCCACCATAGCCAGACCCCTCCACCAACTCACTCACAAAGACACCCCGTTCACCTGGACACCTGAAAGAGACCTCGCGTTTAACACTTTGAAGCAAAAGCTAATCCAAGCCCCGATTGTCGCTTTCCCTGACTACCAAAAACCTTTCCGTCTTTATACCGACGTATCTCTGTACGCCATGGGTGCAGTTTTAGCTCAAGTCAGAGACGGAGAGGAACATGTGATAGCGTATGCCAGCTCCACCCTCACCCAAACACAACAGAATTACGCAGCCACCAAGAGAGAGTGCTTAGGGATCATTTGGGCACTCAGCCACTTCCGGTCATTTGTGTTGGGCACATAACTACACATAATTACCGACCATCAATCTTTACAATGGCTGCGTAGGTGCGAAACCAACTCAGCCATTTTGGTACGTTGGAGGGAGACACTAGAGGACTACGACTTTACCATACAATATCGTCCAGGCAAACTCCATACCAATGCAGACGCCCTGTCACGTTTGCCAGTACCAAAAGACCCCCCCACCAACCTAGCCGCCTTACAAAACACTGAGTTGGTATCTACCCCCACCCCCCGACATAATGCCCCCTCAGCCCCCTCCCTAATTCAATCTTGCGAAGCAAGAATCAGATCCCCCTGGATACCGTTAAATGTCTTCAGGGAACTGACTCGCTGGGGAGATCAACTTGCCACAGACACTGGTCACATAATCTTGGACCCCACCATTGCCCATGACTACATGATTGCCATCCACGAGGGAAACGGCATACACCTTGGACAAAAGATGATGTTAAAAATCTTCACAGACCAATACTGGACCCCCAACCCCTCCAAAATTGCACAACGAGTGACAGAATCCTGCAAACCGTGTTTATTGGGAAAGGATAGATCACGCACCCCAGGCCCAGCTGGTACCTTGTCGGCTACCAAACCGTTCCAAGTTCTATCCCTCGACATCATGGGCCCGTTCCCTCCTTACGCTGGCAAGCGCTATATCGTCACATTTGTGGACGTCTATTCAAAAATTTTAATAGCCTGCCCAGCTAAAGACCACACAGCCACCACAGTCGCCACACTGCTTGCCACAGAAGTATTCCCAATATTCGGTCTGTCCCTTGCTCTTCTATCCGACAATGCCCCCGAGTTTAGTGGACACGTTTGGCAACAGTTCACCCAACAATGTGGCATTAAGATTAAACACTCATCCCCATTCTGGCCTCAAGGAAATGCTATATGCGAACGCAGCCATCGCACCATCAACAATCACTTGCGAACAAAAATTATTGCTTTTAACACCACAGACTGGCCATCACAACTAAAAATGATACAATGGGGCATGAACACCTGTCCCCGAGAAGACAGTATTTCCCCTCATGAACGTGTTTACGGCGTACCCCCCCTGTTACTGCCATTCCACCACCACGCTCACCTTCCCTCCACCACCTCCACAATTGACCCATTGCAACATCTGCAAAACACCCTCCATACCGCCCAAACCTGTCAGGACACCAAAACTGATAACACCAATGACAAAAACCCTTTCGCCATCCATGACACCGTAATGGTAGCCAACCTCCCTATCACCAACAAGTTAGGCCCTCGCTATGTCGGGCCCTACACCATCACACAAGTTCCAAACGCCTATCAAGTCACCATCGACTATCACGGCATGACTCGCACGTTCCGAACTAGATTCGTCCGAGCGTTTAAACCACTCAAACCACAAGACAATACCCCACCCCACACGGCTGAACCAGAATTAAACACCCCCATTACACCATACACTCCAGCTATGAAAATCCCCACACAAACCCCTAAGGACCTAAGCCCTCCGACACCGAACAGACAGATCATTCCTCAACATACCCCCCGAACTAACCTCCACAAACCCCAAGCCCCCACTATCACACCCTCTTCCACCATAACACCTTCGTTCACTTCTGATAATCAAGTACCTCCCCCGCTTATCCAAATACGAAAGCCTCCCCCCACAACCCCGACCACAACAGAAACTCTGCCGTCTAGCCCTGACATACCTTCCCCAGGCACCACACTAAGAAAACCACACACCCTACCCAAAACCAAGTACACACCCAAACACACCACACAATCTACCTCAGTAACCTCACGCTACAACCTACGCCCACGACAAAAACTTTTTAAAACCTCCAGGAAACACACCCTGCTAACCAAATTCCGTAGGGCTGCCAGACCACTAACCTCCTCCTCTTCTTCTTCGTCGACTTCTCCTCCACAAAGGGAAAGAAGACGAATAATCACCCCTAAACACCATAAACCCTCTAACTATAGTCCAGAAGTAACAACCACCACCCCCGCAAGAAAACACATACCTTCCTCTTCAACCTCATCCCCTCTCAACCCCCACCAAACACCCATAAAACCGCCCACTTCCACCACCAGCAAATCACCAACCTCACCAAACGACACACCCCACACACGTCCCTACCCCCAACCTTCCAATTTAAATCTACACTCCCTACCCACCCATCTAGCCTCCCCCGCATCCGCCCTTTTCCCCTCCACGATCCCCACCACCCCACCCACGCATCGACCAACCTCCTCATCTCACCGAACCCCCATCCAACCAACCCCTAAGGAATCCCCCCCACATGTCCTTTACCTGTAAAACGTTCCTCCCCTCAATATAAAACATCGTCGAGTGACTCAAGTCCCACGACAAACTTCTACCTTCCCACCAGAACCGCCCGAGGTAAAATAATCAACAGATCCATCAGATTTAAAGACGGTGAGCTAAAATAACACCCTGTTCCGACACTAAAGACCCAAGCCACACAACACACACACCCCTTCCTTCTCACACACCTCCGTCACACACCTTACCTAAACCTATCTTGCGCATTGCCTCACTAGATTTTGCCAGCCTACAATACCGCCCAAGAAAACCAAAAGAAATCCAGACTCATGTTCCCCCTTCATCCCCAGCTCTGTTGTCAGACGTTAATCCCCCGTCGGATAGTAACCCTTTCACCACACTAAACAGACCTCCTGTCAGTCCCACACACCTCACTCCGACCTCCGCGGGGGAAAGCTACAAACCATTCATATGAAAGGTTAAAGTAAAAAAACCCACTGGACACTTACGTCTACAACGCCCACATCAAGCCCGGGCAACCGCCCGTCACAACACAGAGGACACATTCTTACAGGTATACATTGACCTACAAAAGAAACCTGACCGTCACTCTCTTGCTTGGTGGAAACTTCTAAATACCCTCAAAATGACCCACCATAACTATGCTTCTTTTTACTTCACCCTTGAGGCTCGGGGACGAGCCTAAAATGAAGGAGAGGGAAGTAAAATGCCCCAGAACGAGAAGCCCACCACAGAAGCCACGAATGAACACCACACAGAAACACCCGAAAGAAAGGACCACAGAACGAAAGGACCAGATGACCGAGCCAGCCAATTCAGACAGGCCCAAGCCCGCAGGGCTAAGCAGCTCCAGGCCGCACCTACCTACCCCTTCTAAACTGACCATTTTTCCACACCTCACGTACACTACCCCTCGTGTCCTACACTTCTAACTACAATGATGATGAACAGGAATATACATTCATATTAAAAACACCCATGCCCTGTCCCCAGGTTGAGCCAATGCCAACAAAGCAGACAGCCATATATCTTTGTATGTTCTTACATCCGAGAAGTAGATGTTATATATCTTAGAAGTTAAAACACCCACGCCTGTCCATAGACCTCGTATATCAATTTCCATGACGATTATAGATATATGTAACCCGTGCTCAGTCGCTCCTTGCATTGTTCCTCTAGTAACTAAGTGTCTCTATAATATTAACTGCCACCAGTATTAATACGACATAGCGGCACGTCCTAATGTCGTATTGTGCCAAGTGCAGATCAACCAGTTTTCATCACCTTATTAGGACGACGACTATAATGTCGTCGTTCATCTATGTATTCAATCCTTAGTTTATGTACACAACTACACATGTTAACATTCCCTAACATATCTTGTCTTGCCAGACTAAGTTTCTGAAGAATCATCGCCCATAAAATCTATGTATTCAATCCTTAAGTTAAGTATCTTTATCCGCCATTGTGTTCACCTTTTTCCAGTTACTTCTCCACAATTGTTTTGAGGTACTTATGACAGATACTGGTACTAAGGTTATCTATACAATCTGGTTGGGGTAAGAGGTGTAGGACACGAAGCAAATTGGCGTAGTGTGGACTGTGGATACGAAGGAGGTGATTGGAAGACGTTGAAATGCTAGGTTTTTCCAGGTTAAATAGGAATGGACATGTCCCCAGGCCCACTTTTAGGATCCTTTCCTGGTACCTGGCGCGGGGTACCAACTTCTGAAGGGAATTTAACCCTCCTAAAAACCCACGTTTTGAGATTTGGAGATGCCTTAGGTGGGGTTCGAACCCTGGTTAGTGACGCACCACCTCACCACCAGGCCCGCACGCTAACCCACTGTACTACCACGGACGTACTAAAAGTATAGCAACCTTAGTCCGATTTTTAACCCTTAATTAGCGGCTCACCACATAAGTCGTATTTAATAAAGCTGGACTATGTGGCGGCGCTCGACATAGGTCGAGTGGCAATTTCAGCACGTAATGTTGCTGAGAGAGAGAGACAAGTGGTGGCAGGAGAGTAGCGAGCGTATGACTGCTCCAGACCACCGCGGCGAACATACTGACACGAATCCCAGCTCCCTCCTCCATCTCTCACTCGCTATATAAGGAATTGTATCGGGAAAGTGGCTAATTACATGCTTTTTGCACTCGCGTTGCACGGTTATTGCAAGAAAACTAGCCATCATAAAAGGATCGTTATGGTGTCATTCGAAAGCTCTGTTTATGCCCTTTCAGGGATAGGTACTTGTTTTACGTTCTGGGTCTTATTTAGGCATGAAAATTATCACGTAAACAGCCCTATTTTGGCTAAAAACACCCCACTGGGCGGTACATATAAATAAACCACATAGGCCGCTCGTAAGGTGTTAAGAACCAGGTGATAGTCTCGTGGTGTTTTCACGTGATGAGTTTATTGGACTTACCATCTACGACTATTTTACGCTATACCTGACGTCAACTCGGGTAGTACATTATTGTTGTTGCGGGACATTTTCTAGGGCATTACACCACATTCCTTTTTAGTTAGACTAGTCCCTAGCCTCGTAAGGTCGTAAGGTATCGTAGCCTTTTTACTTTCTGGCAGGTCGCGTGCCCAAGTAGCAGCTCACAGTTAGAATTAGATACGCGTATATTTCTGAACACGGCAATTCTAGTAACCTCAAGGGGTTACTGATCTAAGATTTATATTCCTACGACAGAAATACGTAGAACACAAATCAGTGGGCGAACGTTAGGTATCACTATATAGGGTTTTAATATCTGAATAAGGTAATTACGAGAGTCAATGTCGCCTGTTAATTAATGAACACTGATACGCTTAGTACGTCCCAAATGGAATGGTTAAATATGAGTTACACTGGGCAAGTTATAGCCACTTCATAGAAAAGTTAATAAGTGAATGTCGAATTGGTACTATAACACTTAGTACTAGTAACATGAATCTTGAATAGTATTTGTGGGTCTGGTCCTGGTTATCTTGCTTCCAGTGATGTTGGGGGCTAACAACTGGTTCCTCGGCCGTCCAGTTGGTCCAAAATGTAGGAAGTTCTCAAGTCGGATCTCTTGACGATCGGTGCTGGCTACACACTTATACCCACTAATTTGTGTGAAGGTTATAAGGTGCACGTTGGGACTTGTACATGGACAGCTCTTCTATTTAACTTCTGCCATGGAGTCTGCCGGCTCGGGAATCTCTCAACTCCGGAACAACACAAGGGCAGAGCTAGAGGTTAACTTCAGGGTAGTGACCACTGGTTGGTGTCTAACTTTCAACTGATTTGACTGGGGGCGGGAGCTAGGTTTATAGGCTCGGTTCTGGACCCTGTAGACAATAGGGATCTCGAGTCTTATGGACTTATTTGAGTTCTCAATAGATATGGGGACTAGGTAAGATTGTGATTACTGTTGTGGCACATGGCTATAGGAAGCCTTCCATTTGTGATATAACTGAGCCTTAGTAAAAGGTACTATTTTGGCTATACTGGAAGTATTTATGGGAGGGAGACTGGATCTACTTTGCGGGAAGGACTGGGACAGCTGTGATAGGGGCGTCTCTCTTATATTGCTCAGTCTTCGTTCTATTGCCTAGCTGAGGTGCTAATTTGACTATCCGAGTATGCAAAACAGGTGAATGGGCTATTGTGGGTACAGCGGGGTGAGTAAGGGAGTTAGACATGCATGGTTAGTTCATGGATAAGAAGAATTCCTAGGCTACCTGGCAATGACCCGGAAGTCAAAACAGGGGTCAGGTATACCTCCGCGGGGGTGGGGCTCTCCCTCCTTGGGTGGGTAAAAAAGGGGTAGCCGGGCGCTCTCTCTCTGGGATGGTCGTCCGGCAGCTGTGGCTAGGGGCTTGCCATATCACCAGTGTTTGTAATAACCCTCTGTTTATGAGACAGATGTGGGTCTTCTTAATATCCAAACCGAAGGTGCCTTGGCTAGCTGGTTTTAATCGGTTGGTTGTTAATCGTATGGTTTTCTGGATGTTGTGGAGACTGGTTGCTAACTCTGCCACATTTATCTGGAAGTATGGCAATAGAAGTTAGTTACTGGTGAGGCGGCTAGTCTCGCACCGACGACCATTGGGTGCAGAGTTGTGAATAGGTTGTAAGAGAGTAAAGTTCTAATGTTGTTCTGGCCTGCTACGGGAAGGCAGGCTGGATAGGAGTATATATATAAAAGGTTGGAGAGCGTTAGCAACGGAAAAATCAAGGATCTTCAAGAGGTATGAGAGAGGCTAGGTCGGACAAGAGTCGAGAAGCGCGGGGTATTTTAATGAGAGGGGAGGAGTTCAGGGGGGGCTATAGGGAAATTTGACCCAAAGGTCTCTGGGCGTGGGGATGGCATTAGGCTGCAGTTGATATTGGAGTTTGAAAAGGCAGTGAAAGTACGTTAGCCAAATGCTACCGGGGAGTGCAACTATGGGGTGGTATATGAGTCTGGAAAAGATAGAATTATGTGGACTGTGGGGCTAGGGGGGAAGAAGGAGGTGAACTGTAGGTGTGTGCTTGACTGTGGGTAAAGTGTGGAAAAACATGGTGTATTATTCTTCGTCAGTACGAGGGGTTATGGATACTATTAGTTGGCACGATCTTTTGCACGTCTAGTTGTCCCTGGGAACTGCGTTTTCTACGAAATATATACCAAGAAAACGGCAGTTCGTAGGGGTACTTCGTTATTGTTTTGAGGTACTTATGACAGATACTGGTACTAAGGTTATCTATACAATCTGGTTGGGGTAAGAGGTGTAGGACACGAAGCAAATTGGCGTAGTGTGGACTGTGGATGCGAAGGAGGTGATTGGAAGACGTATAACAATTGTGGAGAAGTAACTGGAAAAAGGTGAACACAATGGAGGATAAAGATACTTAACCTAAGGATTGAATACATAGATTTTATGGGCGATGATTCTTCAGAAACTTAGTCTGGCAAGACAAGATATGTTAGGGAATGTTAACATGTGTACAAAAACTAAGGCTTGAATACATAGATGAACGACGACATTATAGTTGTCGTCCTAATAAGGTGATGAAAACTGGTTGATCTGCACTTGGCACAATACGACATTAGGACGTGCCGCTATGTCGTATCAATACTGGTGGCAGTTAATATTATAGAGACACTTAGTTAATAGAGGAACAATGCAAGGGGCGACTGAGCACGGGTTACATATATCTATACTCGTCATGGAAATTGATATACGAGGTCTAGGGACAGGCGTGGGTGTTTTAACTTCTAAGATATATAACATCTACTTCTCGGATGTAAGAACATACATAGATATATGGCTGTCTGCTTTGTTGGCATTGGCTCAACCTGGGGACAGGGCATGGGTGTTTTTAATATGAATGTATATTCCTGTTCATCATCATTGTAGTTAGAAGTGTAGGACACAAGGGGGTAGTTTACGTGAGGTGTGGAAAAATGCTCAGTTTAGAAGGGGTAGGTAGGTGCGGCCTGGAGCTGCTTAGCCCTGCGGGCTTGGGCCTGTCTGAATTGGCTGGCTCGGTCAGCTGGTCCTTTCGTTCTGTGGACCTTTCTTTCGGGTGTTTCTGTGTGGTGTTCGTTCGTGGCTTCTGTGGTGGGCTTCTCGTTCTGGGGCATTTTACAGTGTGTCCAGGCATTTTGGCTCGAACATCCCTTGATTTGGGCCCTGTCACGCTTTTAACTCTGGGGAAGGTACTCGATACAGGCAGCTGTTAAGAGCAAGTTATTATACCAAGATACCTTCTATTTTCATAACAATGATGAGTAATAAGAGCAAGTTATTAGCCATAATTGCTATACATTTGGCAACACAAAAATATGAATATAGAGTAATATGAATGATGGCCAAGAGCAAGTTACACCACATTAATATTGACTCCTTTATGAGCAAGTAAATACCCCAAGGTTATCTATAGTGACCCACAATCAAATAGGAATATAAAGTAATATGGAATGATATGTTACACCATAATGTTAGCTATATTGACCAACAATTAATTAGGAATATTAGTAATATAGGGGTGTGTGTTGAGCAGATTTACGAAAAGTCATCAATGATCCGACTCACGAACCCGGGTGAAATGTCAATCATCCTTGGGGTTGGGGGCCTGGTCATCTCCACTGGATTGGCTTCATGTCGTCCAGCGAAGGGTTGGTGGGAGTTCCATTGTCGTGGCGTGGCAGGGGCTGCGATATTCTTTGCACCCTGGTAGTAGAAAGGGCCTGCAGCATGCAGGGTCTCGTAGTACACGTTCTGCTGGCTGTGGTGAGGGGTGGGCTGGGAAGACCCATGGCGTTGATGTGGTAGGGGCTCTCCGTCCAGATTACCCACCCGTGGAAGGGGGGCTGTCCCATGGCTGTAGGCACGCATGGCATGTGTGAATCGCATTACTTGCATCTGGTAGTGGTCGATAAGTGAAGGTTCCATTTGAGAGAGGTGGTCCTGTACATAGTGGTGGAACAGTTGTAGGAAATGCTGGGCTGGGGTCGCGGCCTTCTTCGCATCCCACCTGGTGTACAACTCGTTGAGGTTCTTCTCCCCTTGTCGTAGCTGTTGGCAAAAATGTTTAGCATTAACCCTTTACGAGCGGCCTATGCGGTTTATTTATATGTACCGCCCAGCGGGGTGTTTTTAGCCAAAATAGGGCTGTTTACGTGATCATTTTCATGCCTAAATAAGACCCAGAACGTAAAACAAGTATCTATCCCTGAAAGGGCATAAATAGAGCTTTCGAATGACACCATAACGATCCTTTTATGATGGCTAGTTTTCTTGCAATAACCGTGCAATGCGAGTGCAAAAAGCATGTAATTAGCCACTTTCCCGATACAATTCCGTATATAGCGAGTGAGAGAGGGAGGATGGAGGTGAGATTCGTGTCAGTAGGTTCGCCGCGGTGGTCTGGAGCAGTCATACACTCGCTACTCTCCTGCCACCACTTGTCTCTCTCTCTCAGCAACATTACGTGCTGAAATTGCCACTCGACCTATGTCGAGCGCCGCCACATAGTCCAGCTTTATTTAACTCGACTTAAGTTGCGCGCCGACTTTTAGGGGTTAATTCAGTGAGCAGATATAAAATTCAGGTGACGAATGTATTGGGGATCATATGAATATTAAAATGTTTAAAATTAATTTATAAAGACGAAATAAATTCAAATTACGATTGTATTGGGGACCATATGAATATTAAAATGTTTAAAATTCATTCATAAAGAGTAAATAAATTCAAATTACGAATGTATTGGGGACCACATGAAGATCATTGTATCATTTAATAATGAAGAAGACATGAATTTAAGTCACGAATGTATTGGGGACCCTATGAATATTGAGACGTATATTGGGAATGTAAGCAAACATGAATAATAGTGATGTTTTCTCCGTCTCCAGTTCTGATAACATATACGTGTCGGTATGACAACACAGAACAGTCTCATAAAAAATGTACTGATAATAAGCATTCGATGGTTAAATAATAATAACATTTACCTTGTCGTACAGGTCGCTCTCCGTGGCATCAGCCGTAGGTGTTTTGGTGCGACGACGGCCCGTGGATGTGGAGGGAGTCGATTCTTGGGTGGTGCTAGGGACACCGGGCTCCTGCGACGCCTCCTCCGCCGCCTCCTGCGACGTCTCCTCCGCCATCGGGTCGTCGGCCACCTCCTCCGCAGCCGTAGGAGCGATGTGGGTGACAGCGGGATTTTTCTTGTACTTCTGTGAAATATATGTGGGAGTTAGTTTATCAGAATATAATGGTGAGTTTTAGTAATGAAATGCAATTTCTACAAACAAAATTGAGTCATATTATAGGGAAAAGAGTTATTATAGCTCCTGATATTATCAGATTTGCTACAATGTTCTATAAATGTTTAATCACAATGTAATAACGATTTCAATTTTGTTAATGCAGAGGGGAAACTGTTTCAACTAACATGTGAAAGTATTAAATACAATATTGAGGCATAATGTGGTGGAAACCGTGGTTATAGTTACATTATATATGTTGATTATTTTCAAATATAAATACACTGTTTTTGACAATTTGAATACTTCATGCAGTGTGACCATTCCATATAAAATAACACCAAATCCTGTAGAAAACTATGTAATGTTGTACAGGAACATGTATGTTATGATTATTAGAAATAAACAAACTTAAGTTGAAAAATTATACTTGACGTATTACTGTCCTTTCCCGTGTTTTATGATTGTTTATCAGATATTTATAAGTTGTTGTAATATAACGTACCTTGCTCTTCCTGGTGGGAAGCTTCACGATGTGAGGCTGTAAGAATGAGAAGGCCTCGACTATCCAAGTCTCCCTCTCTGTAAGATCATGTGCCCCCCCAGAACCTGAGGGCCGCTACTTCAGTTTGACATACCGGGTCCGCATTCCCTCCATCCATTTCCCGAGAACCTCAACTGGAAAATAAACCTATATTATTAGCACTGTTTACAAATATAATATAAGAAATGTGCTATCAAACGGGCTGATTATATATATATATATATGAATGGAGGTTGTCTATTCATACTTTTGACATCACAGGCAAGCACACAGTAAGCACACAGTAAATAACAAGATTTGCCATTAAACAACCAACACTGTAGATGGCACTTTATAAAAATTGGACAGTAAATAACATGATTTGGCATTAAACAATCAACACTGTAGACGGCACTTTGTAACACTGTACAGCAATAATATGTTTTGCATATGGCCACTTTAATTTTACGCAACAAGTGCACTCAACCAACCTGTAACACGGAGTTCCTCGGCCTTCTTGCTCATAGCCCGATCCCGGATGTCCCTGTCTCGATGGGCCCGGAGTTTCTTGTTGTAGAAGAAGTCATTCTCCCGGTACCACTCGGTAACAGCGACTTCATCCTTCGCAGGCAGGGTGGCGTATGTCCGCTTTCTTTTGACCTCTTTCATGGCAGGCGGTGTTGTTTTTTTCATCTTGGAAGGGCCTGGCTCGGGTGACGGCGTGGGTGGCGTTCCTGACGAAGGGTTGGGATCGGCGTTATGATCATCATCCATGCTGTGGGATGGCGTCTCCCCTAATTCAGGGAAAGTGTGGACCAGCTCATGCCGTTGGCGTTTGGTGATCAGGGGAAGTGACTCCATCTGGGTGAGGTCCTGTGACTCTGCAAGGGTTTGTCCTGATTGGAATTAAGTGTCTTCGTCACTCCCTTCAGAGCTTGATGAAGTTTGAATCACCAGATCCTCCCCTTCTGCTGCCGGCGGGTCCTGGGAGGCAAAGAGGTCCACGGAAGGCTCTGCTGCTTCCTTGCCCTGCCGGGTAGGTTTTCGACCTGGTAGCCTGTTGCCCTTGCCCATCTTGGTGGTTGCTGTGTTGGGTGGAGAGGGAGAACTTTTCGGGACAACTTGTGCGGAGGAAGTGAGACCGATGTAGGCTCCGGCAGCTATATATGGGGCCCGTGCACGTCGCTGCCAGCGTACGATTCGGCCCTCATTCTTCTCTCTCTTGTGCAGTCGCCTCTCTCTTGTGGAGTCGCGCCTCGCTCCTCTCTTTGTTTGCTGTGCCGTGTGCACAACTCGGCGTGCTGGGGATTTTCCACATGGTCCCACGTGTACCACCTGACACAGACTCGATGATTCTGCTATTTTAGCATTAATTCACCTTCTTTATGTCTATCAGCAGCCTTTCTCACAATCAAAACTCTTAATTTTGTAGAAGAATAAATATTAGCACACACGTATAGGCTTTACCCACTGGCTTTACCACGGTTAAGCGATCGTTATATGGTCATTATATGGTAACTGGTTTAAAGAAGCATTTAAACTTAGATCTAGTGATATTTATAGGCAAAAATGGACGGAGGAAGTTAATAGAAGTAGTGTTTGTTTGAATTACAGAATAATGACGGTCGATTACCGCATCCAAGATTATTTACTTAAACTGCCAAAGCAATATTCAATAAGGTTGTGTAAATTCAAATGTGGTAATCATATGCTGCCTATTGTCAGCGGTAGACACAATAACATAAATGTAAATGAGCGAATTTGTAGATTTATGTAACAGTAATGAAGTCGGTGATGAATTCCATTTTGTTTTCAAATGTTCACATTTTATATTTACAGAAGGCAGTACCTTAACAAATATTATTATAATAATCGTAATGCTATGAAAATGTCACAGTTATTCAGCAGTACACAACATGCAGTTATATTAAAACTTGACAAATTTGTAGGAGAAATTATGAATTATTTCAAGACATAAAGTCTTGAACTTACAACAAGGCCACCAGTCAAGTTGAAATATTATTATGTACAAATAATGTTGTTGTTTTGTATAATTATTATGTATTATTGTATTTTGTATTTGTATTGAAGTATGTACTCTTAATACCGCACTTGGGGTCGCTCGAGTTAATAAACCTTTCAAACCTTTCAAACCTAAAATGTAGAGTACTATGGATTGATATTGACAAATTAAGTGTAATAGGACCCAATCTATACGCTAAGGTTGCTGTGCTTTGCGTTTAACCCTTAAAAAGCGGCTCACCACTTAAGTCGAGTTAAATAAAGCTGGACTATGTGGCGGCGCTCGACATAGGTCGAGTGGCAATTTCAGCACGTAATGTGGCTGAGAGAGAGAGACAAGTGGTGGCAGGAGACTAGTGAGCGTATGACTGCTCCAGACCACCGCGGCGAACCTACTGACACAAATCTCAGCTCCCTCCTCCCTCTCTCACTCGCTACATACTCAATTATGTACCGAAAGTACCGAATTACCTGCTTTTGGCACTCGCGTTGCACGGTTATTGCAAGAAAACTATCCATCATACAAGGATCGTTATGGTGTCATTCGAAAGCTCTGTTTATGCCCTTTCAGGGATAGATACTTGTTTTACGTTCTGGGTCTTATTTAGGCATGAAAATGATCACGTAAACAGCCCTATTTTGGCTAAAAACACCCCGCTGGGCGGTACACATAAATAAACCGCATAGGCCGCTCGTAAGGTGTTAAAGCTTTTATAAGTAGCTAAAAGGAAGTTTTTCGCATTATTTAGGCTACAGCCTGATGGAGCCCCTGTTGTTACCGCGGATTTAAAGCAATTGTTATATTGTGCTGTTTCACCTATAATGTAGTTAATATGGATTTCTGTCAACAATGATAATGCAGTATGACTCAATCTACACATTTCCGTCGTTGCTTTTTATATTTGGAGCTTATAATTATGAGGAAATATTTGGAACTTTATAGAGGTTTTAGCATGTTTTCGATTCATATCAATCGCCATGGCGTAGGAACAGTGGTTATTTAGCTGCAAGTTGTGTAGCTATTTTAGCATTAATTTACCTAGTTTATGTTTATCCACAGCCCTTCTCACAATCAAAGCACACAGTTTTGTAGCAAAATATATATTTCGACTTCATATATTTGACATATCATCGAGATAAAATGAGAGCCGTATTCAGGCTGGCAAGTTACCTCCAAGAAAGTTAGGGAAGGTAGCAAGGGAAACAGTAAGGGTGTGAAAGATAAGAATGGGAGAATGCTAGCCGAGAAGCAAGAGACAGTCGAAAGATGGAGGGAGTACTTCAGTGAGTTGCTAAATGTAAGGAATGAAGAGCAAGCAAACATAGCTGGATATGGTATGAGAGGGAGAAGAAGAGAAGTAATGGAGGAGGAGGTGGGGATCAGGAGGTCAGAAGTGTGGGAAGCCATGAAAAGAGTGAAGTTGGGGAAAGCACCAGGAACAGATGGAGTGTGTGGGGAAATGTTGAGGTATGGTGGTGAGATAGTGATCGAATGGGTATGGAAAATGTGCAAACTAGCATGGGAGAAGGGGAGTGCACCCGATGACTGGAAGACTGGCATAATAGTCCCCCTATATAAGGGCAAAGGGGAAAGAGGAGTGTGTGGTAACCACCGAGGAATATGTCTTCTAAGCGTAGTAGGGAAGGTATACAGTAGGGTAGTGATTGAGAGAGTGAGAGTGAGAACGGAGAAATGGATAGGCGACAAGCAGGGGAGGTTTTAGGAAGGGAAGAGGATGTGTAGATCAGATTTTTACCCTGAATTGTGTTGTGGAGAAATATCTGGAGAAGAAACAAAAGGTGCATGTTGCCTTTATGGACGTGGATAAGGCCTATGACAGAGTGGATAGAGAAGGTTTGTGGAAAGTACTTAGAATATACGGAGTAGATGGCATGTTGCTGAAAGCAATGAAGACCATAATTGAGGGTGCAAAGGCGGCAGTACCTGTGGAGAGTGAGCAGAGCGAGTTCTTTGACCTGAATGTTGGTTTGAAACAGGGGTGTGTGATGTCCCTGTGGTTGTTTACTGTTTATATGGATGGAGTCATGAAAGAAATACTATCAAGAGCAGTGGATGTTGGTGTATCGCTGAAAAGGGCGGGAATTGAGTGGAAGCTAACTATACTGCTGTTTGCGGAAGATACAGTTCTGATGAGTGATAATGAATGGGAGATGCAGGGTCTGGTAAATGAGTTTGGAACAGTGTGCGAAAAATGGAATTTGAAGGTAAATGCGGGGAAGAGCAAGGTTATGGTCTTCGAAAGGGGTGAAGTCACAGAGTGTGAGGTGAAGCTGAACGGTTTCCATGGGTATGGAAAATGTGCAAACTAGCATGGGAGAAGGTGAGTGCACCCGATGACTGGAAGACTGGCATAATAGTCCCCCTATATAAGGGCAAAGGGGAAAGAGGAGTGTGTGGTAACCACCGAGGAATATGTTTCTAAGCGTAGTAGGGAAGGTATACAGTAGCGTAGTGATTGAGAGAGTGAGAGCGAGAACGGAGAAATGGATAGGCGACGAGCAGGGAGGTTTTAGGAAGGGAAGAGGATGTGTAGATCAGAGTTTTTACCCTGAATTGTGTTGTGGAGAAGTATCTGGAGAAGAAACAAAAAGTGTATGTTGCCTTTATGGACTTGGAGAAGGCCTATGACAGAGTGGATAGAGAAGGTTTGTGGAAAGTACTTAGAATATACAGAGTTGAGGGCAAGTTGCTGAAAGCAGTGAAGAGCATGTATGAGGGTGCAAAGGCGGCAGTACGTGTGGAGAGTGAGCAGAGCGAGTTCTTTGACCTGAATGTTGGTTTGAAACAGGGGTGTGTGATGTCCCCGTGGTTGTTTACTGTATATATGGATGGAGTTATGAAAGAAATACTATCAAGCAGTGGATGTTGGTGTATCGCTGAAAAGGGAGGGAATTAAGTGGAAGCTACCTATACTGCTGGTTGCAGATGATATAGTTCTGATGAGTGATAATGAATGGGAGTTGCAGGGTCTGGTAATTGAGTTTGGAACAGTGTGTGAAAAACGGAATTTGAAGGTAAATGCGGGGAAGAGCAAGGTTATGGTCTTCGAAAAGGGTGAAGTCACAGAGTGTGAGGTGAAGCTGAACGGTCAGGCTATGGAGATCGTTAACTCTTTTAAATATCTGGGCAGTGTGTTGAGTAAAGATGGGACTATGGATGAAGAAGTGCGGGAGAGGGTACAACAGGGGAAGAGGGTTGTAGGAACGCTAAATGCAGTAACGAGAAATTTGGTGGCCAGTATGGAAGTGAAGAAGTCCTTGCATGACAGTGTGGTAATCCCGACACTGACTTACGGAAGCGAAGCATGGACGTTGGTTGAGAGACTCAGACCAAGAGTGAGAGCAGTGGAAATGAATTACTTAAGGAGTGCGAGCGGAGTTACATGGAAGGATAGACAGACTAATGAGGAAGTAAGAAGGAGGTGTGGTGTGGAGGTAGATGTGCTGGAAAGTGTGAAAAGCAACAACTTGAGATGGTTCAGCCATATGGAAAATATGGAAAGCGAGAGAATGACTAAGAGGGTGTACGAGAGCGAGGTGGAGGGACAGAAAGGGAGAGGTAGACCGAATGAGAGGTGGAAGGATGGAGTGAGGAAGTACATGAATGAAGGCGGTGCTGGTTGGGGGGAGGGGCATCGATTGACTGGGGACAGAGGTGCATGGGGGCGGTTCGTTCGTGTCCACCCCTTCGGGGATGATGGCGTCAGGCAAAATATAGATAGATAGAAGTTACCTCCGACAAAAGAAGTTGCTTCCAACCCAGTGCGGGCTGCATCCTAGCTCTGACAAACGCGATATTTGTGTCGGAGAAGGGTGGTAGCTCCCTTTTTTTCGGTAGAAGGGCGAAAATTGGCCTAGTGTGATACCCCCTTTAAACCTAATTGAAGTGTAAAAGTCCAGCTATAACAAAATTAAGAAAGGCGTCATTGCAGCTACGGAGTAATGGAATTACGAGCTCGATAACAGACTAGCTTGAGGTCTCCAGCGTAAAGGTATATATAGTGAACACACACGTACAAGCACGCACGTATACGTGCACTATGAAACCCATGCAAATATACACACCAACTTTAACTCACTTTCACTCACTCTCTCTCTCTCTCATCACACTTTCACCTTGCACGATACAGGTCACGAAGCTGGCCTGGAACGAGTGCGGGATGAAAGATGGAATGAATTACGTGGTTGCGATTATAGCAACTTTTCTTTTCCATTTTCTTGGCGGGGTGGTGATGGTGGAGGGGGTGGTGATGGTGGTGGTGGAGGGTGGTAAAGAATGGGGTGGTGGTGAGGGTTGTAAATTGGTGGTGGAGGATGGTATAGGTGGTGATGGTGGTGTTGGAGTAAGTGGCCAGTGATAATGGTGGTGGAAATGTTAGCGGGGGTGGTTATAGAGGAGAAGATGGTGATGGGGTTACTTGTTGTATTAGAGAGTAGTACGGAAGAAGGGGATAGTGTTGTTGGAGAAAGTGGTCAATGGTGATGGTGGTGGACATGTTAGGGAAAGTGGTTGTAAAGAAGTAGATGGAGGTGGGGGTAGGAAATTGGTCGTGGAGGGTGGTACACGAGGTGATGAAGTAAGTGGCCGGTGGTAATGGTGGAGGAAATGTTGAAGTTTATGTTCAATTAAATCGTCAACACATAGCCTGAATGGAATGAAAAAATGCGTCACCATAATGAAAACAAATAAGCTAATGAAACCAAAACAAAGTTGATGTCGGAGTAAAAGAAATGGGAAAAACAGGAGGAACAGAAACTGGCAGAGAACCAACAGTATGTCATTGATGTTGGTTAAAAACAAGAACACTAGTATAGCCTCCCTCAATGACATAGAAAAAAAAAGCGTGAGGGAGGAACACGCAGCAGGGGGGAATAGTTGGACAACACAGTATGTAATTAAGTGGGAACTCAATGAGACAGAGAGAGAGAGAGAGGAGTTGCATGTTTGGTAATAATCGTAAAACAATTGGCGGCAATAGTCCTGACGCCTGTCCTGCCTCACTGTGACCAGCTGATTTCGTTCCTATTTTCACTATAATCTTTGATTATCCGACTATGTTTAGTATCTCCACAATTTCCTTCTTATCTCAAACATTTTCATTGTTATCCTCACTGCCTTCTCTATCGTGTTGTTGTTATCACTAATAATGTATGTATATACTCAGGCACATAGCCCATAGCTGGGGATGGCCGACTCGACACAGCGCTCGAACAGAAACAAAAACAATAATTAAATAAATAAATATATAAATATAGATAAAACAATCACACACACATCTATGTCCTCCAGAAGAAGACCCAGAAACAAAGACCCAATTGGGGTCGCCAGCAAAAGACTCGCAGATCCTCCCTATCTCCCCCCCCCCCCCCCCCCGCCCTCTTCATAACACACTATTCTCTACATATCCCTTCTGTCCTTACTTGATTTTCTGTCTAAAGTGTCCATATTTTCCTCTCCTTCCTACTCCTCTTCTCCCTCCCTTCATCTTTCCATCCTATAACCATATTCCATAATCTCCCCCTGGTCAGCCATAACCGAGAGATAAAGTTTAGTCTATTCCCCAATATTCCTACACCATTTATCATTATACTTCAAACTGTTCACTTATAGCGGACGTGTCCCACCACCATTAATCACTCCAGGACCAGATGATTACCTTCAGCCAGGGGAAGGTTTTGGTTGGGTCATCAGAAGTTTGGTTCGTGTGCGGCACCATTAATATTCTTGGGTGTCCTTCCCAGTGTTGTAGTGTTGTAAAAAGGGGACTTTATTATAATAACTCAATGGCGCAGGTGAGGTTGTACAATATACAAATGTAAGTGGGGATAGTGTAGGAGCTTGGACTAGTCAATTACCAGACCATAACATACAGCCATAATTATATCTCTGGTCTGGGTGAGGGAGAGGGAGACATTACGAGCACATAAGTTCCAACACCAATCCCTTCCCTTCCTCCCTCCCTCCCTGATTCACGTCTCATTTGGTGGGTCGTTAATGGGGGAATGCCTTAAAATGGGGGGGGGGGAGGTAGATGTTGGTGAGTGTTAGCAATGAAGAGAATGGTTGATAAATGGAGTAGTGGTTGTTGAATGGAAATGGTTGTTGGTAAATGGGAGAGAGTGGTGGCTGAATAAAGAAGTGGTTCTTATTTGGGAAGGTGTTAGTTAAGTGGTACAATGATAGGGGGTGTGTGGCGGAGTGGTCTTGCCACTGGACTGATAATCCAATGGACCCGGGTTCGAATCCCAATATGTCAATGGAAAGATATTATTGGGATGGAATTTGTGCTGTACCTAGTATCAGTGCATTACCACAGCACACCGAAATGCCAAATAAATACCCGTATTGTTCCCTGATTAAATAGCATTGTATGGTTATTCCCATATTCAATAATATGCTACAGGGGAGCAATCCCTAGTGAGTTAATTGCTCAATAGGTGGCGTTCTGAGAGTGAGGGTCCGAGCCTGGGGGCTGAGACTGTGAAGCACAGAGGCGGAGCAGCTTCAGAGATGGAGTTGCTTCGAGCCATGAAGCTTCGCATGTCTCACTCCCTAGACTGGAGCAAGACCTCACGGGCCTCACTGTGTTCAGCGGTAGAGTGGAAAGGCTATCAGCCTATGCCCGAGAGGGAGTATTGGAATATATATACAAAACAAAAAATTGATTAATGGAAACAGCAGGGTGTTAATACGAGGAAGGTTTGTGAATAGTTAGGTCTATAGAGGAAGGTGTGTGGAGTATGAGGACTTGTAAACAAAAACGAGATGGGGGCAGTGTTCTTGCATATCATTGGAAACAACCTGCCTACAATAAATTATTACACACACACACACACACACACACATAACCGGGAATGGGTGAACTATGAGAGATTGGGACAAGATGAGAGATTATACTAAAATAAGATTGTCAAGTGATAATGAAAGAACCACATTTATAGAGGGAAGTGTACTAAAGTTGGGAACAATACAGATGGAGAACATATTATGGGAAGGGAAATACGGAACACGAGAGTGGGCAAGTGGGGAGCACAGGGGGAGATGATTGGTTATCGGTGAATAATGGCTATCACACACACATATACACATTATCTCTCTCTCTCTCTCTCCAGGCAGTAATATTAACGCTGCCACTTATATATAGCTTGGTTGTATCTTACAAGGAGGGCGAGTTGCGGAATTGGAAGCTCGTGGGCTGCGGATATTTACTGACAATGATGGTGTGTGTGTGTGTGTGTGTGTGTGTGTGTGTGTGTGTGTGTGTGTGTGGGAAGGGGGGGAGGGGATATGGTTATGAAGGACATATATTTACAGTAGGTCATTGATACAGACACCCTGACCCTCAGCTTTGCCTTTATAATGTTATTATGTATATATACTGTAGACTATATACTTCAAGTGTCCCGATAGTCATTGTTTACCTATGTTATAGTATATCATATTTGCTTTAATTTATTTGTGTCTTTGTATAATATGTTGGTACAGTACTTGAGCTTAACACGCCATGAAATTGGCTATAACGGAACATACGAAGTGTATTGCAATATTGTTTTAACATAGCTAACGCCAAGATTCGAGCCATGTGACAAGAATACAGATAAGTATATTATATAGATATAGTTAGATTTACAGACTGATTTGATATCTATCCCTCATACACTCACTCACTCTCTCTCTCTCTCCACATAGTTTCTGGCCTCTCCATCCCCTCCCTGTAAGTTACCCAACATAATACTATTGCAGTAGTAACATATGGTTGTCGGTGAGGGTCTAGTGATATTCAACCTTAGATTTATAACCACAAAGTTGGACACTTTTAACAGCTATATCGGAGCGTACAATATAAAATAATGGTCCACCTGGATATAGGGCAATAGAAATATATTGAACTTGGTTGGACATTCATAAATATCAACACTACTTGAGCGAACAATATTAAGAAAACAAATACACACACTTTTATCTTAGAATTAATGTTAATATATTTGAGTTTTGTAAAACTGATATTTGATAGCTGGCGCTAGTTATGTCCGGGTCTGGGTGAATTTAGTCTTATAAAATGATGTCAGTTGGTTCCAGTCAGCATTGGTTGGATCAAGTCCAAACTGGCACCTCAGATGTTTTCTTAAAAGCTTATTGATAATTATGACCATTACCCTTACAAATCTGGCAAATTTTCGCCCAACAATTTGTCCGTTCAGTTCGTCCTCAGTTGTTGGTGAGGACGATGTAAACCAATGGTCAGCAACCCTCAAAGATGGAAGAGCCATTTACTTACAGTTTCGTAAACATTATGTACTGTCGGAGCCGAAATAAAAATAATAAGTCTCATAAACCAAAATCTACAGTACTGTACTTCAAAATAAAGAGAATATACCCTACATCTGGACTAAACACATTATAGTGATATTGTTTAATTTACTTGTATTCACAAAGCTTAGGAAAGACATATGTCTCGCATTTCTAGAAATCATCGTTTTGCATGTCTAGATTGATGCCTATAGATCTTTTGGAAGTTGAATACAAAACAAAAATAATGTTGTCTTGAATTTGTTATATGATGCCTTCGTTTTAAAGGAAAAATATTTATATCTGAAGCTTCTGTAGCCACACAATTGTGCTGAAAGAGCCGCATGTGGCTGCTGAGCCACATGTTGCTGACCTCTGTGAAAACCAATGGCAGTCCTTCAAGGTGGAAATAGTTGTTGTTACCACATAATGAACACCATTAATACACGTTGGTCCAACCACCATCTGTTACACCCACCCCTTCCTTCCTTACAACATAACCGAGCTGCCTCCTTCCTTCTTTACTACAGTTTCGGGCTGCCTCCTTTCTTCCTTTCCACAAATCCGAGCAAACTCCTACTTCTATTCATGTATGGATGCGTGCATTAGGGTTGTTATTAGTATCTAGCCCCCTTTCAAATACTGCCACCATCCTAGGATTACCCTAGGATTAATTAGATAACTCAAAGTAATACTTAGATTCAGGTAACTGAAACTTGAGAATAATTCACAATAGTTTAATGAAAGATATCTTAAGACTTATTCAGAAGTACACTTACTGTATATATTGATTGTATAAGTATTCGTAATAGAAAGATTAATTCAAGTATGGTATAATAAATATGTCTGTTTATCACACACAGAGCTGATCTCTGACCCCTAGTTGAGCGAGCTGAGGGTCCCCGTGTTTCCTGCCTTCCAGCTCTCTAGATTCAGCTTATATGCCCTCGGGTTACGCCCTCTGTATGACGTAAAACCACTCATTACCATTATACGTGTATATCTCAACCAATCCTGGTACCTGGCAATAATGACGTATTAGGGTGTGGTTTCAAAACGTGACCCGCCTTAGGTAAACTTTCCACTCACAGTATCCATGCCAATATGACAGGCGCCCTGACACGTGATGTTGTGTGACTTGGTTTGATGACACCAGTCCTGACATATGTGAATTCCATGACCTGCAGGGTCAAATGTATACATCCTGTTGCCCCTCGGACTGCATCCATTGTGTTTGATACAAAGAAAATACAACGTTAATAATAGGGTTATTAGATTATCAGATTACCATATGTGTATCCCTGTACATAAGTAAGTTATGAAATAATAATTGGATAAATTGGAGTACATAACAAGTCCCCCTTAAAAATAAGATATATAATTTCTACCACTGAAATTACTCCCAAACAAATATAATAGAAAGTAATTCTAGTATTAAGAATATATTTTCTTGTTTTGTGATTTTTTTTTGTAAGATTTTCGAAGTTTGTAAACCCATTATGTAAAAATAATTTAAAATTATGAAGAATCTGGAAGAACAAATTTACATAATGAAAATATAAAGTGATTATATATATAGAAGCGTATGCATATCCCAAACAAACAAAGTCATAGGAGCAAATCGAACATAATTGAACCAATGTCGAGACAGTTTATCATCCTTTCGATAGGATCCACCAATTACCACATAACTCAATCAATGTCTTTGATCGAAATACTATCCAGTCATTAGTTGTTCTGAAATATGAATACATTAAATTGTAGGTTATAGTCCAAGTTAACACTTAAATTATAACTGATAACTCGTGTGTCAAGAGTTATAATACTAGGTTTCAACATTGATACCACTGTGACGAAGTTGTAGATGTAGAGTGCAACTAATTTTCAATATAGATAAACAATACGTTGAAGCTTATACTAAGGAAAAGAAAGAGATAGAGAATAAATTTGAAATCTGGTTTTCAACATGAAATAACAAGGAAAGAAAATTAAACCAATCAGACAATATGCAATATGCAATAACAAATAAAATGTGCAAAATAGTTATATACACAATCAAAATTACATATAATATATATAAAACAAATGCTGAAAACAGAAAACCTGAAAAGAACAATTCCAATATACAAACAAAATTTATGCAAAGTAAGTTAAACACGGAAACGGACCAACCAAAATACCACAGGTCTGTTTACAGTCCTCTACTGCCTTACACATAATGAAAACAATTTATGTTCCAACATTTTGAATACTCTCAATCCTTGTCAACCTACCCTCAATGTTCTTGGAAATTACAAGGAAAATGATAATGAAAATAAACACGACAAGACCAGTGAACACTGGCAGAGGGTAGATGTACTCCGGAAGAACGAAATGCATGAATGACAACGTATCCATGGATGTGTTAATCAGCTCCAAAGTTTCAATCTCACGCGAAATTATCTTAGGAAATGAAAAGTTGTTTGTAATGTTTACTTCAGACGGAATGCTAGCGAACAGAATATCATGTTCTGTGAACGAAAGCATGTGAGTGAATGAAGGGTAAAGAGTAAGATGAGATGAAACCAACAGACACGAGTCCCTTACATAAACTTGGCCAATACATGATTTATGAAAGGGTACACGGTCCGGGCAAGTAACAAGTAGTTCAGAAGCATTCACAAAATAAAGAAAATGAGTATTAATTACGTGAACATGAAAAAATGGGTGAAATTGAACCGGAGTGAACCAGTTAGGCTATCCAGGATATCAGCATTGCCAATAATAGCTTGAACACATATTTTGTTAGACTTCTTCGGCAGTAAAGGAACGTCAGACGCTGGGCAAATAGTAAACAAGCCGAGAGCCGTGTGACAAAACGCATGAACAGTGGAGGAACTCAGTAACGAATAGTAATCATCTGTATACTTCCCTTTCGAAACTAGCAAATTCTCGGCAGGAAAATTAATAGTGAGCAAGGAATTATGAAATTTTACTGGAAAAGGTATAATTTCATACCAAGACAAAATCATGTCAGAAGCAAAAGGGATCAAAATAAGAAATTTACCGTGACTCACATACACCTCGAGAAAAGGGTAATAAGACTCTAATTCTGAGTGACCCACCAAAGGTACCAAATCAAATTCCCTATTTGCCATGTTCAGCAACTTGTACAAGGCAGCCAAGGAAAGTAAGTCAGATGTCACTAGCCCGTTCTCCGCGTGAACTAAAGCATGCATATAGCGTTTAAAATCATTCCCCAAAATAGTAGATACAATATGGAAAGTGTCAATACGAGTGGATATCATGACGTGCTCCTCAAAGAACGTTACGTTACTCTCCAATGCATTTAGTGAAACTTGCACTTCATTAAGAAACTTACTCATATCAGTAATGGTGGTCACCATATTCTGTAAATTCATGGTGTTCGTAGACATAATCCTGTTCTGTTTCTCCAAATATATAGAAAGATCCTCAATTTTACTCCAACAAACTGAAGGTCTTCCTCAGTAACGAGGCCAAACAAACCCCCAAGTAGCTTACCACCTACATTAATCAAACCCCGTTTACGGCGAGAGTGAGAGTCCGGTTCTGCATTATGAAAAACATGGTCTACCTCAGACTGCACAACAGACAATTTCCAGCACATCAAATGAAATAAATCCACAGTCTGAGTATTAGAGTGCTTAGTAAAATCCTGAAGCTCGTCCAACTTATCCCTCGTTCTAGTTACATCCTCCGAAACTCTACCACATCCCTGTTTAATCTTAGTTAAGTATGCCATATCCACGTAAGATCCTACCACATCGGATACTATTACAACTTTACGCTTAGGCCTCATAATCATTCCCGCCCTAGTGAGATTGGTAGGATTGCCTGCGCTAGTGGCGACACCGCGTAGCTGTCCAGCCAACCATCCCACTATCCAGAATACCAAGACGCACCCCACAATCCTTCCTACGACACCCCTCTGAGGAACCAAAAAAAAAAAAAAAAGGTGACTAAAAATTTACATGTAAAATTAATCCAATTTCATTCTCAAACTGTCAACCCACCATTGAGCAACAAAATTACTTCCCTCTTTAACAAAAGCAACATTACTCGATCTTAAATTATATTTATGAGCACCATTTGTCTTTTTAGGCCGTTTACGTCCCTTAACATTCCTCGGACTCACCGGTTTGTGGTCAACAGAAATATCTTCATAACCAGGTAAATTGCGTATAACACGTTTCAAATGATTCACATGAGCCCTTTTCTCAACACCCTTTTCTAAGTGTTTTATTACAGTACTATTCTTGTCGACTGAAATTATGAGGTAAGGACCCTCGAAAACAGGTTGTAATTTGTCTTTGGTGTAAAATTCCCTCAAATAAACAAGATCCCCTACAACAATATTAACATCCCTCTTATGTTTAATCGCTACGTTCATCATGTCTTTCTTTGATATCGAAAGAGAACTGCGTAAAGTCTTATAAATAGACCGAAAATTATTCAAGTGATACAGCACGTAATCATCACAGTTATAAACAGGAGAATTAAACTGAACCAACAAATTTTGAGGAAGTCTCATATCTCTACCAAAAACAAAAAAATACGGCGAATCCGCAATTGAGGAATTTATCGAACAATTTAGTGTTGATTCAGCAAAATGTAAACCTGAATCCCAAGTACTCGTATCACGAACTAATAATAAGCCGCGAAGAGCACGGATAAGAGATTGATTAGCGCATTCCGCCAAGCCATTAGACTGGGGTGATTGAGGACAAACAGTAACATGATCTAGAGTATATTCATCGCATAGTTTCGCCATACTAGAATTACTACCATTATCAGTTATAATTGTTTTAGGACAACCAAATTTACACACGACGTCCGCTAAAAAATTATTAGCGACCAATTTCGCCTCTTTATCCTGCAACACCGATAACACGACATACCGTGAAAAGTGACAAATAGTGAGCATAATGTATTGACTTCCGGCGTCAGTCAATGGAAGTTTCAATAAATCTATAGCAACCACATCGAAAGGATACGCCGGAATCGGATATTCCCCGATTTTCACTTCCGGGCTCAACTTAGGCTTAATAGTGGTGTATGTAGAACAACAGTCAATATATCTATCTATATCCTTTTTCATCGTCCGCCAACAATAATTTCTCTGAGCTTGTGTCAGACACCGAAGCTTCCCCGGATGCCCAATTGTATCATGTCCATGTAAAATAGGTAATACAGTACTAATTTGCGAAGCTGGGATGACGAGCTGTAAAATTACCCTGTCATTTAAATCCCTCTTTCTGTACAAACGCCCTTCATGCATTACAACATTAAAATAATCAAAACCTGCTAAGTTGGGGTGACCAAGAACATTGTCGCTAAAATCACCCGATTCTAATCAAGAATTACTTTACCCCAAAAACTATCTTTACGCTGGTCTAACGCAATTCTTTTACTGCACAATATAGTGCGTTGACCGACACTAAACAAACAGGATTACTTGATAACGCATCGGCAACTGTGTTGAGTTTGCCTTCAACGTACAGTAATGTAGAATTGTAGGATGCTAATGTCAACTTCCACCTGGCACGTCTACCCGTGAGAAGTTTATCATCAAACAATTTAATTAGAGGCTTATGGTCTGTCCAAACAGTTACTTCATAACCATATATTACCTCACGAAACATATTTAACCCTCCTGGCCCGGGCAGGCTCTCAAAATGACAGTGTGGGCTACCCGGGCGATCTGGCCGAAAAACGTCTAGGCCTAGGCTACCGTATTTTTGTTTAGTTTAACTGCTAGAAATTTCCCACGCATCTATAAATGTAGTGCGGTTTCCAATCTGTAGACTGGCGTTGAGTAGAGCTCTCTATGTCAACTGGTTCAGTTGTGATGACGATTTCAGTGGAGAGCACTTGCAGGCGATGTTAGCAATATGACGATCTTTTCACTACTGAAACAACGACATACAGACATACAATAACAAACGATTCTTCTCTTTCTTGTTTTCGGAGGTGCGGTGACGTAACGATCGGCTTTGTTTACATGCGTCGGACGCACGGCGTTCAGACCAAGCTGAATAGGCTCTCAAGCTTACAGATTTTAAAATGACAACCGGGCTCCTGCCCTTAATTCGTGGTGTCATTTTAAAATGACAACTGGGCCAGGAGGGTTAACGCCCAAATTAGCGTTGCACCTTCTAAATCGGTAACACAATAATTCTGTTCTGCAGGTTTTAAAGAATGGCTAGCGAATCCTAACGGCCGTAAGAGATCCCTATCGTCATACTGCATAAGAACAGCCCCAAACCCAGTATATGATGCATCAGAATTAATATAGAAAGGTTTCTTAAAATCAGGGAAGGCAAGGGTCGGTCGAGATGTTAAGCTCGCCTTTAATTCAGGTAAAGAACCCTCTTGTTCAACTCCCCACAAAAATTTAGCATCCTTCTTGAGTAAAATATATAGGGGCTTCGTGATACTAGCGTAGTTTCTTATAAATACCCTATAGTAGCCTGATAGGCCGAAACATTGCCTTAACTGTTTTACGTTAGTGTGCGTAGGAATTTTAGTGATAGAATTTGTTAATTGAGCAGTGGTATTTACCCCGTCCGGAGTTAATTCATGCCCCAAAAATGACAATTTCTTTTTAAAGAATTCATATTTACTGATTTAAATTTTTAAGCCTGCCTCATTTAACCCTCCTGGCCCGGGCAGGCTCTCCAAAGGACGGAGCTCGTATCCGGGCGATCTGGCCGAATATCAACAAAAGTAAACTAAGGTTAATCATTGCAACGTCCCAAAGCTGCTCGTCGGTGCAGCTTTTTCTTTATCAATATAAGGGGACTTCACTCTAACATCAATTCTGTACACCAATTTCTTCAAGCAGAATCCCCTACTCTCCTTTTTTTGACAGAGACTCAAGTAACATCCACATCTGACACGTCTAGATTTAATTTTCCAGGTTATCAACTGCTCCAAAATTTCAGACCTAAAGGAGGTGTATGTTGCTTCGCAAAATCTGAAATTGCCCTGGAGGAGGTTACTAGTTTCAATTGTCCCTATTTTGATTATTCTATATACAAATTAATTTCTGCTGGTAAATTTAAATACATATGTTGCATCTACCATTCCCCAAATACTCCTGCAGAGCAAAGTCTTTTTGATTCTCTGTTCTCACAACTCAGTGTCCTCAACTTAAATGCTTCTTCTGAAATCACTGTGTTGGGTGATTTTAATGTCCATAATGTTGAATGGCTCACTTATTAAGCCAGGACTGATGATGCTGGTCTTGAATGTGAGCTATTTGCAGACTCATATAATCTCACTCAACTAGTCAACCAACCCACCCATGTACCAGATAATCCTAATCATAATTCCCACCTACTGGACTTATTTTTAACAACCAATTCAGAAAATTATGATGTTACAGTGAGGTCCCCGCTGGGATCTTCTGATCACTGTCTGATACAGGCCACCTGTCTATCACCTACCACACCTTCCCACTCTGAACCTGTTTTGGTGACTAAATGGCATTACGATAGGGCAGACTGGGAGGGTCTTCAAGGTTTCTTTATTGATATTCCCTGGACCTCTTTCTTTTCTAATGATGCACACTCCACCTTGAGCCACATACAAGATTTTGTAAAAATTGGAATGGAAACTTTTATTCCTCATCAAAAGTACAGTAAAAGATCTAATTCACCTAAATGGTTTGACCATAATTGTGCTAGAGTAACTGAACAAAAAGCAATAGCCTACAATGCATACACAAGATCAAAAACACATGAAGCCTTTAATTACTTCAGAAACATCAGAAATCATGCCAAAACTGTATTAAACCTAACTAAATCAAACTTTCTCCACAAGCAGGCAAATAAACTTCTAAATAATCCAAATTATAACAAAATATTTTGGTCTACTCTTAACTCATTTAAATCCAACTTCACTACTGCTTCATCCATTCCACCATTAAAATCTCCGACTGGCAATCTTGTAAGTGACCCACGAGGTAAAGCTAACCTTCTGCGGATATTTTCTCCACCAACTCAACCTTAGATGAAATAAATCAAGATGTCCCTGTACTTAATTTTAATTCGCCTGAAATTCCCTCACTTAACACCTTACGAGCGGCCTATGCGGTTTATTTATATGTACCGCACAGCGGGGTGTTTTTAGCCAAAATAGGGCTGTTACGTGATCATTTCATGCCTAAATAAGACCAGAACGTAAAACAAGTATCTATCCCTGAAAGGGCATAAACAGAGCTTTCGAATGACACCATAACGATCCTTTTATGATGGCTAGTTTTCTTGAAATAACCGTGCAACGCGAGTGCAAAAAGCAGGTAATTAGCCACTTTCCCGATACAATTCCGTATATAGCGAGTGAGAGAGGGAGGAGGGAGCTGAGATTTGTGTCAGTAGGTTCGCCGCGGTGGTCTGGAGCAGTCATACGCTCGCTAGTCTCCTGCCACCACTTGTCTCTCTCTCTCAGCAACATTACGTGCTGAAATTGCTACTCGACCTATGTCCAGCGCCGCCACATAGTCCAGCTTTATTAAATACGACTTATGTGGTGAGCCGCTTTTTAAGGGTTAAGATCCACACCAGACATGTCAAAACTATTTTGCAGAATCTCTCGGTAGATAAGGCTCCTGGTCCAGATGAAATTCCTCCAATAGTACTTAAGAATTGCTCCTTGGTGCTCGCTCCTGTATTGGCAAAAAATTTCCGTCTGTGTACTCATACCTCATGCTTCCCAGTACCCTGGAAAGAAGCAAACATCCATCCAGTTCCTAAAAAAGGTGCCTCTTCAGATCCATCAAACTACAGACCAATAGCTATAACTTCCACTCTTGGTAAAGTCTTTGAAATTATATTAAATAATCACATAATTAAGCATCTTGAGAATAATAAATTAATCAGTGATAGGCAATATGGTTTTAGACGATGTCGATCAACTGCAGACATGCTTTGCCTTCTTACGCATCAAATCAACCAAGCTACAGACCAACATGGTGAAACACATACAATAGCACTGGATATATCAAAGGCATTTGATAGAGTCTGGCATCAATCCTTAATGTCGAAGATGTCACACTACGGCCTTGCATCATTAGTTCCACTAATTTCTTTATCTTCATAACAGAAAAAATATGTGTAATGGTAGATGGCCTTGTATTCTCAATTTCCACTCAATAAATGCTGGTGTTCCCCAGGGATCAGTTTTGGCCCAATTCTGTTCCTCATTCATATCAATGATCTCATATCTACCACTCATAATCCAATACATTCCTACGCAGATGACTCAACACTCCACAGTTCCTTCACATTTACCAATTCTGTCACCCAACCCGATCTGATACATACAAAAATAAACACTGCAATTTCTCTGAACCAGGACCTTTCTAGAATTAATGGATGGGGACAAAAGAATCTAGTTTCCTTTAACACCTTACGAGCGGCCTATGCGGTTATTTATGTGTGACCGCCCAGCGGGGTGTTTTTTAGCCAAAAATAGGGCTGTTTACGTGCTCATTTTTCATGCCTAAATAAGACCCAGAACGTAAAAAAAAGTATCCCCTGAAAGGGCATAAACAGAGCTTTCGAATGACACCATAACGATCCTTGTATGATGGATAGTTTTCTTGCAATAACCGTGCAACGCGAGTGCAAAAAGCAGGTAATTCGGTACTTTCGGACATAATGAGTATGTAGCGAGTGAGAGAGGGAGGAGGGAGCTGAGATTTGTGTCAGTAGGTTCGCCGCGGTGGTCTGGAGCAGTCATACGCTCGCTAGTGTCCTGCCACCCACTTTGTTCTCTCTCTCAGCCACATTACGTGCTGAAATTGCCACTCGAGTTATGTCGAGCGCCGCCACATAGTCCAGCTTTATTTAACTCGACTTAAGTGGTGGGCCGCTTTTTAAGGGTTAATGCACAGAAAACCAAGTACATTCAATTTTCTAACCAACAGAATCTCACTGACTCCCATATATTTTTTAATGATGTAAATATTCCCACTTCCCCTAGTATTGACATTCTCGGTGTAACATTAACTACTAACTTGAGCTGGACACATTATGTTAGAAGCATTGCTAGGAATGCCTCTAAAAAACTGGGACTCCTGTACAGAGTTCGAGAATTCTTCACTGACGAGCAGTTGGCTGTGATATATAAAAGTCATGTGCGTTCTCAGATGGATTACTGTTCACCTCTGTGGGGTGGAAGTGGAGTGGTTGCATTGAGGCAGTTGGACAAAATTCAAAATAAAGCTATTAGATTAATCAATAACCCTGCAATCACACAGGACCTTCCTACATTATCCATAAGAAGACACGTTGCATCCCTTGCATTATTCTACAGATATTTTCACAGCAATTGTTCCGAGGAACTTGATTCAATTGTGCCGCCTCTCCACATCTTTCCCCGTAGAACTAGGGCAGCTGAGAGCGCCCATGAATTTACACTTTCTCCTCCCCAATGCAGAACTTCTGCTTATCAGAATTCATTCCCCAGAGCTACTACTCTTTGGAATTCACTTCCCCTCGAATTGCTTTCCACAAACTTACAATTCTACAAATGTTTAAATCCAGTTGTTACAAACCATTTATGAATGGAGGATGACTTTAGGCACATGGACCTGTTTGTTTATCTGTGTTTTTCCTTCCGTCCGTTCATTGGTCTCTTAAAAAACAAAAAAAAAAACACAAAAAAAAAAAACAATCTCAGCTTAATATATTACATACATAATCAAACATATATATAAATAAACGGCGCCCTTACATTAATGCGTATAATGGCGTTCGTCTGAGTAGAGCTCTCTAGCTGAAACAATGGGTTCCAGAGTGATGGGCTGAATGGAACGTGGAGGTAACTTTTGCCGCCATATTTATCCCTCGGCGCGTCCTCCGAACACTCAACCGAGCGCCCCGGCACGGCTTACGACGCCCAGTTGCACTCGTTTCGCTACCCCGCAATTATGCCGGGAGGAAACAATTTGATAGCTGTTTTATTGGTTATTCTGTCATGTATTATAGTTACATTAGTGTTATCTTATCAACTTGTCTGACCTGGCACTCGGGTACGCAAGGGCTCTCAAATCAGGACTCGGACCCTACGGCTCGCTGCCACAAACGGAAACACACGATCCCCCAACCCCTGAGTACTGCAAGCCGCCCCGAACAAAAAACACCAATACCCTCCAGCGTTCAATCTGCTAAAACGGGGCGGTATACAAGAACTCCGGTACTAGTGTTCAACAACAGACTAAGAACAGAGACAGGAATTATCTTAGGTCTGTGTCTAACAATCAAACAAAGGAAGTAAGCACACAACAACCACCAAAGAATAGTGGTGTGCCGAAGCCGAAGTAATCCCACCCTTGACTAAGAACTTAAGAAGTCCGACACCCTCTACTTCGGATCGGGGCACACCCTTACGTTACGTTGAATTAATAGTCCTTAAGCATCGACGCAAGGAATCTTCTGAAAAAAGTTAGAGCTTCTCGGATGCTCGTAAGAAGTACGTATCGGATTTTGAACAGCAATTACTTTCAATAAGCAAAAAACAATGGCAATTAAATAATAATCAAGGTGTTTTAAATGGGCATAAACATAAATGAAAGAATATGCAATAGTTTAATGGCAAACATTAAAAAAGAAAATCCTCCGCAAATGTGCAACGGCACTAGCCCTTACTCGGATGTTTTGTGCTCGCTGGGCCCCTAATCACTAAAGTAGCCAAGCTTGCAAACACATGAAATACAACTCGTGCATAAAAACAATATCATACATAAGGAAAAAGCTTCAACTACTAGTCTGTATCTACTAATCGGGTAAAGTCTAGCTGGGGTACTTACACTGTGGGCCCAAAAGGTAGCAGTGGACTGAGCAAAAACGGCTCGCTAGCCTATGCAGAAGTTCATCACAACTGTTTGACGAGTATTATGTTAACAACTAACAAGGTTGCACTTTGAGAAATCCAGATTCCCTCGTATCTGGTTTTTTCTCCCGGCTCCTTGACCAAAGTAAAAATTCAAACTGTTAATTAAAATACAGGGTGGTAGGCTCTTGCCCTCACCAACTGTAAAATTATTAAACTCAACACGGTCAGCCGCGAAGACAACCTAGGCTTCACTGAACCCCGGAAACGTAGTTATGCAGGTTTATCGCTAACCACTGCATCAAAACAACAACTCGTAACACAGAAAAGCCTACCCCAGTCTCAGCATTACTAGACTAGCAGCAGAAAACAGGAATAATCATAATAACATCACAGGGAAATGCATATACAAGTGGCAACAAACATAAAATCAATCCTATTCTAAGTTAACCCTCATAAATAGGATATCTAATAGGGCAAGTACCTAGTGAGACACTCAAGCGGATAATACGTTGGCTGACTAGCTCTGCACCAAGGGGACGATGGAAGTTAAAAAGGGTGAGGGAAAAGAGGGAGATAAGAACGTATAGGTATTAGGAGAAAGTTCCAAATCATGTCAGAAGAATATTATATAGTTAGCAAGGGGGAATGAGGAAGTCGCTCGTGCCCTATTGAGTTCTGATCAAAAAAGGGCGAGACTTCACTTTTTATACTCGGCCCTCTAGTCAGGCCCAAGGTGAAATACTAAGGACCGCCCACTGACAATCATTACGTAATTTCTCCGTCTCCTCTGGGATAGACAAAGGCTCCCCTAGCACTGAGGGGAGGGGAGCAGGGGGGGAGTGCTAGTGAGTTAGGACACCTCCCGCCCATGGCGCACCCACTGACCCCCAACGGTGGATGCCGCTTCTCCCACCATCATTACAAATAAGTTTTACACACAATACTTATAACTAATGATATATAAAATAGAACTCGTGGACTCAGGTGAAAAACAAAAGACTTATTCATAATACTTATAGTACAACGGATCACATGAACTACGTTAGGAAACTATACATAGACTCCAGCCAAAGGTTCCTGCCCTGACGATCCTAGCGAGAGTGGGGCATGATCTAGGCGTTCTGTACAGCATGCTCACACTGGGACATGCGTCACACCTCCCCCAAGATTTTACTTGCCAAACACTGAGCTAAAATCTGGACAAACACAGAACCCCATCAAGCCCCTCACACCCAGCGATCCGCAAGATGGCACTAAAACAAAGCTGAGTTTATCACCAAAACCCATCTTATTATTACAAAAAAAATCACATTTTAAAACTCCTCCCAACAATAGCAAAAAGACACAATATCATGCTCCCAGAGCGAGTTTACAGCAGCTCAGCCGTTTGATAGTTCGTGGACTACTCAAGCTCTATAGGCGATGACAAAATTATACGATTATCGATATCAAAAGAAAGCGTTTTTTATATCTTTTATAATTTAATATGTTTTACCCGGCTGCACGAGAGGGGGAGCCGATTTTCCTCCACTCAAACCCACACACCTGTGATAGCCTACGACTGATCATCCACCCTTGAAGAAACAATCCGCGATCACATTGGCACATCCAGCAATATGACGGATGTAAGGGTATACTCCTGCAACATCAAAGACCACCTGGTTCAGTCTCATATTGCGATTGCGTGAAATGTATTCAGGAATCTCAAAGGGTGATGATGCAGTGTAGATAACAACGACTGGGCCATAGGCTGGAAACATACAACCTCGAAGTGCCTGAGCGAAACAGCACAATCGACAGTAATTCCTTTTCTATGGTCGAATAGTTCTTCTTCATTCCGCAGTGAAATTCTTAGAAAAGAAACTTACTGGGTGTTCACAACTTCATTGGCTGTCTGTAAGCAAGACAGTAGGGTTTGGTAAGTAATAATATATATAGGTCACTGTCACTGGGTCATATTGTTATAAAGGTCACTTAGAGATTACTTGTGTGTGTCTCTTTCACTTATGCTACTTAGTTGTATTATGATTATACTGTCACTTTGACGGGCCTAGGCTTATTGAGTGAGTCATTTTTCACTTATGTATTGTTCGAAATATAAATTTTAGTGTCACGTTCAATTGTTCATATTGTTACTTGAAGGCACGTATTAGACTTAGGTGTATTTTCCCTTATACTTAGTTATATTATTATTCTTAGCCTACATTTGAGTGGCACTTTAACTGTTGTCAAGTCCACTTCAAATAGGTTGTTTAGAGTGTGGAAGTCGTTGAAGCAGGGTTGCAAGCACACAGGTCAAACTTGACACGCGAGTCATTCCCAAGTGGTTTTTGTGGGTTTGCGGGGTCTGCGAGTTGTTGGTTGGTTTTTGTGGCTGCACACATGGCATCTCTTCTGACCCCTAACGTTACTACCTGGTGCTTTGAAAGGAAGGGCGGCGTGAGCTGGTGCTTTCCTGAAAATTCCAGCACACCCAGTTATGTCCAGCTGGACTGGTCCTTGTAGTGGCATCCCTGGTTTCGACGCATGTTTAGCCAGGCGCTCAAGTAGCACCGGCTTGTGGAACTTCCGCAGGGACTTGTACTGCTTGGGCTCCTGGAGGCCTCAGACGGTAGGATGTTGTAGGCTATTGAGGACCGACAGAATACTGTATGCAGGATAAACGTATTGTTACCACCTGCACGATGTTCGAAGGCATTCGATGAAGCCCATCTACATGTCGGGACTTGTCAACGAGGCCGCATGTTGACGGTATTAATCCAGGACAGCAGCTGGTTTTTGGACGGCGGTTCTTGGGTCTTCGGTCCACCTTCGCTGTGGCGACCATCTGGGCCTTGTGGCATGTGGTGCGGAGGTGGACCTTAGCTGGTCATGCCAGTGGATGGAGGAGGATGGGGCCACTCTTATTTATGGATGCATGTCAGACGTCTTAGTTCTGGTTGGGTAGCCTGGCATGCCCTTCCTATGGCCCTTTGACCTGTGCCGACAGTTCCGGTCGTTGCGATCATGGAGGTACTTGGTCAGTAGCGGCGACGTGTAATAATTATCTGTGTAGAGGATTGTGGTTTTGATTGAAGTGCCTCTCCATCATCTTATTCACTTACAGTGCCACCCAAACCAATGAGGGGGGTCAGCTCAATTTCTACCAGCCTTGCCGCTGTAGAATATAAAGTCCAGCACCTATACCCCGTCAAACAGTCGCAGAATACGAAGAGCTTGATGCCGAAGCGGTGTCTCTT